>OU612045.1:149217504-150417504 GCA_914767935.1 Coremacera marginata
CAAAAGATCATTTTGGTATTATTAGAATCAGCAACATTTTGTTTAGCCTCACTTTGACTGCGTGAGGTTTCAGTTGTGACCAACTCAGTTGTTGTCGGCGTGTTCAACAGCTGTCTTAATACGCAACTATAAAGTAATTCCTCTTCACCAGAGGAGTCACCAACGCTGCTGCTGTTGCAAACTAGCTGCAGCTTTTCAAGATTACAACGACATTGAGTTAAATCCAAGCAAGGCTGATCAAAATCATCGATACATAATTTTTGACAGTTAGCACTGCTCATAAAGCCCATTTCATCAAATTCGGACCAACATTTGCAACGTGATTGACATTGCGTAAAATCAACTAGGTCCTGTACGTTATTCACAGTCAGTTCCAAGCTGTTGGTTGCTGTTGTTGAATAAATAATTGTTGTAGTGTCGAAAGTAGGTGTAGAATCTGTGGTTGTAATCGATTCGGGGGTACTTGAAGTTGAGCTTTCAGCGCTACTGCTTAAACTTGTTGACGTCATTGGTAGGGGAGCTTGAAGCGTACAGGACAAAAACTTATCACCACTAACAGGGTCATAGAATTGAAAAGAAATTAAATCCAAAATGGAAAAGCATTGACTTACTCGACGGTTGTTTCACTGGCAACATAGCCGGGCCAGCACTGACACACTTCAGGTTCCACACATTCACCGTTCTGGCAATTCTTGCAACTTGGCAAACATTCATTCGGCGCATATGAATGCGGTACGTAACCATCATGGCAGCTACACTCAAATGAAGCATCGCAGTAGCCATTCAAGCATTCCTTAGGACAGGTCGGTACGCAGATTGAAGATGAATTCTCTGCTGGCTGATATCTATTCCAACAGATACAAATGTTCGGGGCTATGCAGTCGGCTTGCTCACAACCTGGATCACATACTGGCTCGCAGACATTCACCGACTTGGGCTGCAGCTGATATCCTGGCAAACAGCTACAAATTTCCGGTTCTACGCACTGACCGTTCACACAGCCCAGCGAACAGACAGGTGCGCAGCTATTATTTGGACCCATTAGGTAGCCAGGATCACAGACACAAATTTCAGGAGCAAAGCAAAAGCCATGAATGCAACCCTGCGAACAGCGTGGACGACATACATGGTCATCTGTGATCATTTCATAGCCAGTAAAACATTCACAAGTGCCAGGACGCACGCATTTGCCGTAAGTCGAGCAATCCTGCTCGCAGATTGGCTCGCAATAGTCTTGATCTGCGGTAAGATTTTGCTTCTGGTAGCCTTCATCGCACTGGCAGTTTGCGGGACTCTTACAGAGACTGTGCGCTGGACAGCCGCTAGCACAGACAGGTTCACATTGCGTGCCATTCTGGCTCATCACATAACCAGCATTACAAAGGCAAACCTCGGGTGCGCTACAGTTGCTATTCGTAGGACAGCCTGAGCTACAGACTGGTTGACAACTCTGAGTGGCGTTATTCATTTCGAAACCGTCATGACAACTGCAGTGATTGGGCTTAGTGCAATAACTGTTCGCTGGACAGCCATCGGAGCAGAAAGGTAGGCATTCTTTATCATGTTCATATGCATATTCACGCGCATAACCTTCATTGCACTCGCACTGCTCAGGGGCTGCACAAAAGCTGTTCGGCGTACAACCTCCGCGGCACACCGGTTGACAGTCATTACCTTCGTAGCCATTATCACACGTACATTCATCCGGTGCCGTGCATTTGCTATGTGTTGAACAGTGCTTAACACACACAGGTTGACATCCGCTCCCTAGTGTTTCATTAAAAGCGTAACCTTCATTACACGAACACTGATCTGGTCTGGCACAGTAGCTGTTAGGACCACACATTTCATGGCATACAGGTCTGCAGTTTGTAGTGCCTTCATACCCTAAATCACACGTGCATTGGTTCGGATTTGAGCAGGTGCTATGCTGTGGACAATCTTCGTTACAAATTGGTTTACAATCAATGGGTTTGACGTTCTCAGTCACAGCATAGTAACCTTCATGGCATTTGCAAATAAATGGTTTTTCACAGTAACTATTATTCGGACAAGCCGGTAAGCATGTTGGTTCGCATTTTCCATTCCATAAGCTGTAGAGAAAACAACATTTTCTGCGTCTTTCATAGGTTTCGTAGGTCTGAAAAATAATGCAGAATAAGACGAAATGAAAATTGATATTAGCACTGCAATTTTTTTATTAGCAAAAGTATTTATTGTACAATTAAGGCTTAAAATCTCTTATAGTAGTACATCGACAGGTTAAGCGATGTTAAGTGGCATTATTTATGTTGACTTAGTACTTATAAAAAAAAGTATTTTATAGAAAATATTTTAAATTATTTAAAGTTGAAATAACAAAGTAATTTTGAAAACAAAAAGAGGTATTTAGAAATGAAGAAAGTTAATTAAAGATAAAAAAGATAATACAGATATTTAAATAAAAGAAATTATTAATTACTTCGGCGCTGACTGTAGCTGTGTCTTGGAGGCAGTTTCGAAATTTGCATACATTAATTCGCCATATGCCATGTGTGTGGAATAACTAAAGTGAGCACAAGCTTTAATCAAGTTTCTAGCGGACTACAATACGTCGCATGCCATAATTTTCTGCGCACAGAAACACTTTTCCCATGGTGAAATTAACGTGATCTGCGCAGTTACTACCTTTGCATATTGTACATCAACCCCACAACGCCGTAGCTACTCTGTTTTGCGTGGGGGACAAAAAAATTTTACTAAATTTAATGACTATTTTTAAAAAATTTACCATTCAGCAGCATAGTAGCTGTCTTTAGCAGTATTTAGCAGTGTTGTCACTTGAAAATTTTAAATAGTGATAGATTGAGTCTAAAATATGTGGCACATTTAAGTTCCACTGGTGGCAGATTTTTGGAGCTTACTCCTTTAGAATCGATTTTATATAGCGAGTGAAATCAAATGTTAAACAAAAACTCAAGCGTTACGTTTCCTGTCATTCGTCTAGTGACAGTTGTGGAGCTCGGCCCTCGGCCACACGACTATACGGAGCAAAATACTAATACCGGAGCAGCAATCTGCTATTGTATAAAATTGAATTGCAAATTTTTGTAAAACTCCAAAAGTACTGGGCCGATTTTTATGAAATAAGTTGTAGAATATTATATTTCTGCTACAGCATTTTTTTCTTTCGAAATTTTAACAGTAAATATATATAATTAAAACGTTAAGATTTGTATCATCGCCTCGCTACGCTTTGCCTTGTCGTTTTCTTTTTACTAATTTGTGCTGAGAGATTTTCAATAAACTCCACGCTGCTCTCTACTCTCTCTCTCTCTCTTTATGCTCAGCTAGCATAGCAGAGCAACTTGAATCAAGGATGATATTTGAGGGCTTTCAGGGCTTTTTTGAGCTCTTCTCTATTTCATAAGCCCCGAAGCACTTTCGATTCATTTTAGGCCCTTTTGAAAACTGCTTCTGAAAAAATATCATCTAAGTAGTATGTCACATCGATGTACAAAATTTAAATTTGTAATAAAATGATCTTAAATCGATCTCAATAAAATAAGTTCTGTTCAATTTTTTTAAATTATAGCTATAGAAAAACAAAAAACTTAAATAATTCTCCTCAATTTTGTTCTTTTAAGCTATATTAAAGCTTTATAAGCCTACGCAGGTACGTTTTTGATAGACTACAGAAATAGTGCACTTGAAAAATCTATTAAAACTGAAGAGAATGTTTGAGAAACTGATGTTTTTATATTTTATATAAAGCCACCATGTTAGTATTATGCAGAAGAACCACTATTTTGTAGTATTTGATTGACATCTACAGGAAAATTCCTTACAAACATTTGGTATTTACTATAATGGAGGAAGTATGAAGATTTCTGCACACCCTCCAAAAGAGTGTCTAAATTTTCGAATCGATTTTACTTATAATAGTATCCCAAAGTAATTCTATAGGTTTAAGAATGGAATTTTGAGAGGGACAGCTTTAAGCACGTTACATTCCTTACAGCAATTTATCATGCATATAGCTGAAAAGGCGAACCCTTAAAAAAGGCTCCATCGTAGTCTTAAGTAGCCTTAACAGATTAAGTATTTAATGTCGTCAATTTTCAATGCACTTTCACCCATTTTTTTTATTTATCTGTACCAAAAATTATTTCCGACGTATGATATCCTATATGGGCATTTTCACAGAAAATTCCACTGTGACCCAAAAATTAAAAGTTATTAACAACTTATTATATTATGATATTATCTTAGAGAAACCTTTAAATTTTATTCATTTAAGCGATTAACACATAAATTCATTTACCATGATGATCAAATTGTCTGTATCACAAATGTAGTTTTTCTTTTTAGTAAATGTTCGAAAAGTTTTTGTTTTAGTAAAAATGGAAAATATTGGCTAAATATAATGACAAATGGTTGGGGTAAGGAGCGTAAAATATATTTAATTTGTTTTTTAATTACCAAATTACAGTTACTTAATTACTCAATTGAATCCTAATGGAAAAAATGTCTCGCTCAAAATGTCACGTATCGACTCAGATTATGATTAAAAAATAAAAAAGTACTGAAGATATTTGAATCAAACAAAATGCATTATAATGCAACATTATTACATAAGATTCTAAAACTAGTTGCACCAAAAAACTGTGACAGATTTCGCTGAATTCTGATTTTCTATATGTAGACACGAAAACTACATCCATTTTTGCTTATTTTTTTGAACCAGGACTATGCCTACTATAAACTTTGGCACTAATTGAAGTGCTACCTAAGAGCTTCAATGTAAACTAAAAAAAAAATGCAAATATGTTTTACTTTGCCTTTTTTTCACTTCAAATGTGTGCGACGGACACGTTTGACATTATGGAAATGTACACATAAAACTTCACGCTCTTTCAGATTATGGCGTCAGAATTTATCTTAATTAATTCTTTAGAAGTAATAAACAATTATTCGCATAAAAATTCGTTTTTTTCCACCTATAATAAGTTTTGAATTAAGTAATTTTGTTGCGCAAGGCTCTATATTCCAAAATTGTGTAAATTCATGAAATTATTCCTTTTGAAATTCCGCCATTCCTTAATATGTTTTCTTTGTAGAACTGATTTTATTTTGGTATCATGCCCATTTCGTCCCGCATCATAATTCAAGTCTTCTTTCAAGTCTTAACGGAGACTCTTTGTTAATTTTATCAATCATATATTTCTGACATTCTTATTTATATAACCAAGGACTCGAAAGAATACTTCTAAGACTCTTTATCGTAGAATATATCGATCTGATTTGCGGTTTTCTGTGGAAATGTTTGCTATTTTTATTTGTATTATTAACTTATTAAATAAATGGCTTTGTTACAAATGTTTTTTGAGAATTAACCATTTAGATTATTTTTTGACATAATTTTGACTTTTCCAATGAGAAATTAACTATATATGTAGACTACTTTTTGACATATTTTTGACGTTTGCAATCAATGCACAAGCCTTTTTTCTAAAATGCAATGGGACCTCTATATATGAAATTAAATCTATTTAAAAGAAAGAATTGAGTAATATACTCTGACCCACAATTTCTGATTCTAAAAGCTGATTGTTTAAACTAAAATGTGCTATTTTTGTGACAAATAATTTTACTTCCCTGCTTAGGTCAAAATAGTGAAATAAAAAAATAAAAAAATAGAAAAAAAATCTGAAAAACTTTGAAAACAATTAATTCGAAATTTGGATATATGTGGTCATGGCAAGATATTCAAATAGAAAGTCTTTAATATTGAATTACCACTAAAGGCCCCATTCTTGTCAAAAATGCCCTATTTTTCTATAAATTTTTGCCCTTTTACAACTAAGCCTAATATCATCCCTGGTTTTAATATGTGCGCAATCGCATCGTAGCCGTTGCTCACACGAGTAGCTTGTATTATAGTACGCTTTTATTATAATTGATAATAATATAAGAGCTTTGTTAATTATAAATCCAACAGGTTTTATTCCATTGAAATTAGTTAAAAATTTGTCGAGTTATTTAATATTAAATTGTAAGCATTAATTTGTTAAAACCAGCACAAAATCGTTGTTTTTCATGTTGTTTTGCCTGCACTGAGTTTTTCGCAAGCAAGAACAAGCAAAACATAGTTATTTTGGTGATTTTGTGGTGAGTAAAAATACTTTAAATTAAATAACTCAATAAGGATTTTCAACCGATTTCAATAAAAAAAAAAAAACTTGCTGGATTAAGAACTAGCTAGATTTTTTATTTGTATGACATAACAGGACATTTAATACAAAACATGTCCACAAATTAATCTGAAAGAGAAAAAATATGAAAAATTTAAGAAAATTTTAATTGTTTCATCTTATCAGTGGCGCAGAGCATTTGAACTTTAAATATGCACTTTTCTTAAATGTCTGGTAGTGAAAACCATTAAGAGTCAACCTTAATAGTCATTATGATTTAGGCCGCTTAAAGCAAAGACGATATCCTTTGTTTTAGCTGTTCTTTATACCTAACTATTAATAAATGATATCTTCTTTAATGAAATTTTGATCTCTTATTTATAATATATAATTTTGTGTTTTAATTATAAGTTATTTTTCATGGCGGCCGTGGCGTAGTGGGTAGAGTGTGTGACTCTTACGCCAGAGAACCCAGGTTCGAATCCTCCATCTGACAGAAAATTTTGTCAATTGAATTAATTTTTTTGTTCGGCCGTCACCTCTCTGCAGACAATGGCAAACCTCAGAGAGTAAAAACTGCCATGAAAAGCTTCTTGAGAACATTAGCCGTTCGGAGTCGGCGTAAAACATGAAGGTCCAGTTCTCGATCATTTGTGTGCAAACATTTCACATCACACACAACACAATTGATCATAAAATTGATGGAAAATGATAAAACGATGGAAAAAAATTGATGGAACACCAAAGATATCATTATTTTTTCTCTCACCTCCGAAAATTTCATAATTTTTTAATTTTTAAGGCTTGCCAAAGTTTTCTAATCCTTGATTTTTGAGGCCTCTTTTTGAGATAAAGGTAATTTGTTTTGCAAAATAATATTTATGTAAAACAAACAATTTCATGATCTGAAAACAACTACTACAAAAACTACGTAATGGCTATTACAAATTTTGAAATTTTTTAATCTTCTTTCTAAATGCAAAAAAAACTGAATATGTAAAGTTTAATAATCTCGCATTTTTTGTAATAATAGAGATATTCACAAAGTTCTCTTCGATTTGTGACAACTGAATTATTAGTATATATTTGCATTCTCATAAAGTACATTTGTCTTCCCATTCAACGCACTGTGCGCCCTAGCAAATAATTTTTAAATGATTGAACTTAGAAGGCGTAGCAAGGGGAGAATCACTTCAGCGCCTTTCTTCGATACTAACTTCAGTGTCCTTGTAGTTATACGGTTCCCATTCGGTCCATTTGTAGCCGAACCAGTTCTTCTTTATCACCGAACGATGTCCCTGCCGCCAAACAGTGCGTGTTTTCCGCACAGGCACTAGTTCAGAACACCATCCATCGTCATCGGCCAAAATAATTGAGCAAAAGTTTTGCAACAGAATTAACAAAATTAAGTAATTTTTTATATTACTTTGAAAAAAAAGCATTTTAATTTAAAATTAAAACTAAAGAAAATTCACAAGACCGTCTAATGCAACTTCTCTACCGCAACTGAGCAGATTTCTTTTTTTTTCCGTTACTTTAGTTAGAAAATAATAATCTAAGCTTAATTCACAATTTCAAGTGTGTAAGTATGAAATTGTTTTTTTTTTTTAATTTTTCTAAACTTTAGCAAGTTTATCGTTTTGCTATCAGGAACTTTTTAGATGACGCTTTTCTACCCACTATTTCTTCTAAGCTATTTGTTCTTTGATCAAAAGTTTTGTTCTACACAATTGCAAGAATTCTTTTATCATTCGCCATTGGTGATTATGTAGAACATAGAAAACTATAAAAGAAATTTTGCTCAGATTATATAGGTTACCGACTGTGCTTAAATTCTAGTTTTTTGCTTTTGTGTATACAATATTATTATTCCAATTAAAAAAACTGGGTGCTAAGTAGGGTGGGTCAATTTGATTTAATTAAAAAAAAAACTTTGCTACGACTTATTAAGCGAATTTATTTCTATTTAAGAAAGGCAATTCTTCAAATTATAGAAGGTCGGCATTACCTAAAAAAAAAATGTTGATACACTTTCTGATATTTTATGAGTACAATTCATAAAAAGAGTCAGACGAATCAAAAAATAAACCGCGGTTAGGTGTCCAATTTGTTAAAAAATGAGGAATATGAATGATTCGTTAATTCGTCGTTTGTTGTCCTTGAGCGCAATTTTGGTGGCTAAACTTTTACCATATTACCATGTTCTGAGCCACAAGTATCATATATTGCGCAATTCTGAAATGTCCAAAAGTTTGATCACACTCGCTCTTATTGAACTTTACGTACAGCTTGCGTCATCTGTGGCGATCTACATTCGTCCACAGATTGTACCCTTCTGAAAACAAACATCCAGGACAGAAATTTAGTAACTAATAGGAAATAGTTGTCCTATTTATGGTAACAATAAAGTGAGAATGAGATTGACTCAGCCATTAAGAGTTTCAGTAATATTCTAACCTCAGCGGCTAAATAAGCAACTCTTGAAACCCAAGCAACTCAAGTAACAACTCTAAAATGGGTCTCAAAAAAATAAAAAATTGAAGAGCTTCTTAGCAAAGAAGATGGCCAAAATCTAAACAAAAGTTCCTTTAGGCAATCAGAAGATTAAAATAATTACTAAATACTGATTTAAAACAAAATTTAAAGCTATATACCTAAAAGTTAAAACCAACAGAAGCAACCAATCATTGCATATGCAAGACAAATAAAAATATAACAATTCCAAAAGAATGCAAAGCGCATTTGAGACCAAAAACTGAAAAAATGGGCGACAAGTAATGAAGAAGAAAATACCTTTTCTTTTTCTGAGCACTTAAAATGTGTGTTTCAGCCGAATTTACCCAGTAACTGTTTTGAGATTCCAAATTTGCCTACTAATTTGTGGTGGCCGTGGCATAGTGGGTAGAGTGTGTGGTCCATACGCCATAGAACCCAGGTTCAATTCCCACCTGACACAGAAAGTTTTTTCAATTGAACTAATTTTTCTGTTCGGCCGTCACCTCACTGCAGACAACGGAAAAACTCAGAGAGTAAAAACTGCCATGAAAAGCTTCTTGAGAACTTACGCTTTTCTTTTTTTTATTTATTGTTTTGGAAAACATCTTAAGAATGTGTAAAAAAAAGTTCAGAATTAAATTCGAATGAGTAGAAAACGGTCATAGAGTAAAATAAAAAAAAAAAAACGGTTGTCGGTTCACTCGGAAGGCAAAACTGTTCTAAAAACAACCTTTTTTGATCTTTTTGTTTTTCGCTTCCTGTAGAGGAGATATCATGCAATCCGCAAGAGACCTTTCGTTCGCGACCTCAACATTTACACGCTGTGTAACCAAAACTATTGATGCAAAAAAAAAATAGTTTATTAAGATTTAACTCAAAACGAAAAAAAAAATTATTTCGATATATAATAAAACAAAAAAATACAGTCTTTCAAAAAAGCCCGCTTTATACTCAAAAAATAGAAACTGGCTTAAAAGTGAAAGTAGAGAATATTGACGGAATTATTAAAATAAAACTTATTACAAAGAAAGCACCAGAATACGGCCTTAGTGCTCAAAAAATGATAAAGAAGTCTCCAAGTGTTGCTATCAAAATATTATCACATATATTTTATGCAATAGTGAGCATTGGTTATTTACCAATGTTTTTGGAAGTTTTGCAGGTAACCATGATTCCCAAACCTGGAAAAGACCCAACTTAAACCTCATCTTTCGGACCAACAAATTTACTTCCTATATTTTCGAAACTTTTTGAATAATTACTTCTCACTAAGATACAGCCACATAATACTTCAATTACCTGTTAACTGCCATCAAATTTTAGAATGATACTACCGTGGAAAAATAATACCGGGAAATTTTAATTAAAATTTTTTGGGGAGTCCGATAGGGAAAAATGTTTTTACTTTCAAGATGGCACTACTGTCACAGACATCCATGCCAAACTACACGACTAAATATTTATTAGTGTTTGAGTTACGCGTGCTTTTGTAAATAGCTAAAAGTGATTTTTTTCGTTTTTATAATGTCTGAAACTATTCAACAACGCACACACTGCTCCTAAAGGATCGATAGGTTTCATGAAAATGACAACAAAAACTAAAAATGAGGCTTGATTTGTAATTTTCTTACGATCAATAATATGTTGAAATTTAAGTCGGCGCTGCTCCTTTTTGGGAGCTAAGGGGTTAAGAAGTATTTCCCGATGTTGATTCATGCTATTGTTTCTAGCAGAAAAACAAACACACATAATACGTATTTTATTACGAACTCATTGGAAAGGTAATAAAATCACCTTTTTAACAATATATCAACCAAGATTATAGGCTTACTCGTTCCCGAGCTGTGCTCGTGTGAAGATGAAATCAATCAGTTGAAAGTACTGATTCTGAGAAATTCGCTCTCAAAGTCAAAACTTAGTACTTTCAACTGATTGATTTCATCTTCACACGATCACAGCTCGGGAACGAGTAAGCCTATAATGTTGGTTGATATATTGTTAAAAAGGTGATTTTATTACCTTTCCAATGAGTTCTTTAAATACGTATTATGTGTGTTTGTTTTTCTGAGTTTTTCAAGAGATTCAAGAAATCGTTAAAGACGAGGCACGGCCAGGACGACCTTCAATATCAACTAATGAGCTATGAGCTACACGTCAACAAAATCAAAGAATTAATGCTCCAAAATCGTCAATTGACAGTTTGAGACCTTATTGACCTTGTTGGAATATCGCAAGTATCAGTGAAAACTATTTTGAGTGACCATTTAGGACTCAGAAAAGTGAAATCTCGATTGGTGTCAAAAGCACTCAATTTCATAGAAAAACAGCACTCGTAATTCGTGATCATTTCGACAAAAACTCAACCCATATCGTTCCGCAACCACCGTATTCGCCGGATTTAGCACCATGTGACTTCTGACTATTCGCTAAATTCATTAAGGTAGCTTTGTATCTAATATTTACAGGGTATCTACCAACTAGCAATCGATTTGTCATTGCAGCATTTGCCGATGGTAGAGCAATTTTGAGCATCCATTCAAACCCTTGAGTTGCATCTAAAGACCTAAATAAATATTTGGAAATACGGGAAACATAATTGAGAAACTGCAGAAAAAAATTATTGATCTGAAAAGGACGCACATTACATATACTTTGCGGACGTAAACATGTCCTACAGTTATGATCAATCAAAACACTATTAACGTTACATATTTGGGTATTCACCTTGACAGACGAGAAACATATCGGCGAAAACATATTGAGACCACCAAAATCCGAATGAAACTCAAAGCTCTGAAGTTAAACTGGCTACTTAACAGGAGCTCAAGGCTCCAATTTGAATATAAAATACTTTTAGACAAATCTATTATTAAACCAATTTTAACGTACGGAGTGCAGCTTTTTCTAAAAAAAGAAAAAGAAAAGCCAGTTCTTCTAATGCTGAGCTAATCAGCCCTCACAATCAAAAATCTTACGAACTATCAAGAATGCACCATGGCTTGTAAAGAAGAAAAATATCCACTCAGATCTTAATGTGACTTTTGTTTAAAGTAGTCTTGTTGCACTCAATAAAAAATACAAAAAACGAGTTCAACATCATCCGAATTTTTTGGCTAAAATGCTTGCTCAAACTATGAATGCCACGCACTTAAAAAAACTGGATAACCGTCGGACTAGACTTAAGCTCTAACTATCGATAAACGGAACATGATTATCCAGAGCGCGACCACGTTCATCTCACCTGACATATGGAGTAGCTTGACCCCGTTCGTCCTGCCTTACATATGTGAGCACTGCTCTAATCCTTTTACAAATAAATATATAGAAAAGATGGACAAAATGGAAGCCAATATTGTTTTGTTTTATACTTGCATACTACACATTTGTTTCTAGTCTAATTGTATATATATATTAAGGAAAAGATTTGATAAACTACACACTGCGACAATTTCGAACTTTATTTTTGTATCGGAGAAACCACTGTCTGTTTCTAGTAAAGAAATACTCCCGAAACACGACCTCATACTCCGTTCTGTCGCAGAGGGTCTCAACTTTTTTGAATTAGTGGATTCATGCAGTAGATAATGGGGCCATTTCAAATTTTTTTTTTGTAGATTTAAATGAGAAAGAAAAATATAAAGAAGCTGACAAGTTTCAAGGAAGGGCAGGAGAGGGTTAAAATTATGACCGACCCCCATTATTTTTCTTAGAGGAAAAGTTTTTCGTTAGAAAATATCCTCTTCGACCCCACCGGGGGGGGGGGGGACTTCCATACAATGAACCCTAACCCCCTACAGTAAATGAAATCGATATTTACATCTTTGGGGAGGGTAGGAGATTGTTAATATGTACGACCGACTTCCTGTACTTTTTCAAGTGTAACATTTTTTCCTTTGAGACCTATCCCCTCCGACCCCTCCTTAGGGAGGCTCCCATACTATGCACCCTTCTGTTAATGAAATCAATATTTCCCCTATTGGGAAGAGTAGGAGAGGGTTAGTATGTACGACCGACCTCCAATATTTTTTCAAGTGGAACATTTTTCCTTTTCACCTCTATCCATTCAGGGGTCAGAGGGGAGACCCCTCCTTAGGAGGGATCCCATACAATGCACCCTACTGTTAATAAAATCAATATTTCTTCTCTTGGGAAGGGTAGGAGAGGGTTAATATGTACGACCAACCTCCATTACTTTTTCAAGTGTAACCCATCTCAACCTTAAAGAACATTTGTGCGAACATTTGTGTAGGTCAAATAAGAAAGTGGACGATAACCAGCAAGGTCTCGCGGAAAGCCGATTTACTTGAAGAATGGCAAAAATTTTATTAGACGTAACAACGAAATTGGTGAATTCAATGCCGAGACGGTAGAAAGCTCTCATTTCAGCACGAGGAAGATTAACAAAATATTAATAATTTGACTGAAATAATTTTTTCTTCGTTTCATCTTTAAGAGTACACTTTGTTTTGGCTCGAATAAAATTGAGTATTATTTCGTTGTAAAATAATTTACAGTTTTATTTAGTATATAATATGAGCATAAAATTTTAATTTCAAATATGCTAAAATTTTTTATAAAATTACTTTTTAAAATATTGAAATAAAGTAATCAAAAATATGGTGTACACTTTGTTTTGACTATCACTGTATATTCGAATAATCATTGCACTGACTTCAACGGTTTTTTTTAATTGGATGTCGTTCTATAAAGTATAGACTCCGTAGTCATGGAGCTGAGTAGAGTTAGGCTAAAACGGAAAGGATCTAATATACAAATAGGTGCCATTCTGGACAACTAATTAAGGTAGAAAGAAATATTTTAAGAATTTCAGCATTTTAGTATTTTACCAAAATTTTATTAAATGGATATAAGTCAAACTCTACATAATTAAGGTTTTTGCCATGCGCAGCCCATAAGGCCGAAAATAAGAAACACACAAATATGGATTAAGTCACACTTGAAAAAAAAATAGAGAGAATCAAAAATTAAATTTTGGTCTCAACGGATCCTTTGATAACATCACTGTGATTAAAAGATGTATGAAATTAAAGTATAAGGGAGGATATTCTGGATATCTTGGAAAAAAAAAAAAACAAAAACCGATAAAATTCTATTAATACTAGATTTCAAAGAGATGCATATATTTAGGTAAAAACGCTATTTTTATTAAGCAAAAGTGGAATATTGCAATCAGATTCAATATCTTAATATTAATATACTTTGATTTATACCAGCTCAATTTTTGTCAAACGCTTAATTTGCACATAATAAAGTTTAGTTCGCTCGCTTGTATGTCAATGGTTAGCAATCATATTTTTTATATGTTTAAGATAATTTTTGGTTAACATATAATAAATGAATTATTTAAAATTCAAAAACTCAACAATTCACAATTCACAAAAAGAAATATAATTGAAATTTACTTACATATTATTTGTTTGACAGATACGTTCGGAGCATTAGATTTGAATAGCTTTGATTTAAAAAAATTGAGTTCATTAAATTTTCTTGTCACTTTATTATAATTTTTCACAATTTTATTAGTCTTTGGATATCAATTTTAATTTTTCAATAAGTTTTTTAAAATTATCTTTGATAACGTGATTTTAAGAAATTTCAATTACTATTTATACATTTAACTTTTTAAAAATAATTGTTTTATTATTTACTTGTTTTTTGCAGCCATATATTTTGAAAATGTAGCAAACGTTTTAAACCATATTTAAAATGTTGATATCAAATTCGAAACCAAAAAAACTGCATGCATAAAAATATAATGGAATACAATTTAATTTTGTAAATTGTGTTCGTCATAATGGATTTGCCATTTTTGGTTTTTTTTTCTATCAATTTCATACATTTACAATACCATTTCGAAGTTGTAGCAGATATTGGATTCTTTATCTTTTATATTTTAGTTTTTAATAACAAATTCTAAATAAACCGCTGTATTGGAACCGGCTTTTAATATTATGAATTTTATATACCAAATAAGTGACCCAAAAACTCGTTCTGCACCGAAAATTCGGGCTCGGATACCAGAATATAGGGCTTTCTGCCATATTTAGAATATGATTTTAATTATATGTATTATTTAAATATTATTTAATTATATATAATATTATATTACATGAATTTTGAAAATTATATGTATAAAAAAAAACTTAAGATAAGACTTTAGAAACAATTTTAAATCCTATTTTGTACAACTATTTTGGTATGCAATGTGTGGATTTTTCATGGTACGTAAAACCAGAATTACAAATACATCGATTGCGCCCATAGCAAATGCCATTGTTGCATGATCTGAAAAATAAAAACACTTTTGTTAGAAAAAAAAATTCGTATTCTCCCTATACACTCCTTAACTCACTGATAGCAATCCGACTGACAAGCACCTCGCTTCCATGAATAACCTGCTCCACACTCACACATATTGTAGTCACGGCAATAACCACCGACACCACAATCGGGAGTACACGTCGGCTGACAGCCATCATCGGTGAGTTGGTAACCTTTAGCACACCCGCACACTTCAGGCTCTGTGCAATTGTGGCGCGCATTTTGACCACAACCAGCGCTACAAATAGGTCGACAAAACTTGCGTGTTTCGTCCAACTTATAGCCGGGATCACACTGACAGCTACCGTCCAGATAGCAACGTCCATTGAGACAGCCCAACGGGCATGTGAACACGCAGTCACCATTATCATTCTTTACAAACTCCTCGTAACATTGGCAATGACCGGGCGAAAGGCAGTGACCATTTTGGCAGTTATCGCATAGTGGGCGACAAAGTGTATTACCGCGCCAACGCACAGGTCCGTAACCAGGACAGCAGACCTCAATTAGTTGCAGCTGATTTGATTGATCGACTTGAATTTTGCTAGCCCAGCGATATTTTTCAATTGCATCAGTGCTGTAGAAATTTAAAAGTTGATAAGCAAAGCAAACAAAAATATAAGCGAATATATATATAAGCTAATATAAAATATAAAATGTTTTTTTTTTTTAAATATATCCAACATTTTTCCGATACATAAATATTTCACTTTTTTTTTAATTAAATCATACAAATTTTTAAAAATTTTGGGATATTTTCAATATTTTCATCATAGAAATCAATATTTCTTTAATTTATGTAAAAATAGACATTCAAACCATTTTTGATGAAGCTAAATCCATCAAGGCAAGAGCTTTTCATTCTACAACGAAAAATTTTAATTTAAGAAACTTTGCGGCTTGAAATAAATGTACGTCAATAAAAGCTTTTCAAATTAATTTTGCAAATCCAGGGTTAAAATTAAGGTCTCGAGCTCAAGTTCTGAGTCCAAGTCTTGAGTTTAGTCCCGATAACTGATGAAAAATTGGTATGGAATCCTTTTTTCAAATAAAACACATTAAAATTAATTTTGCCCACTAAGCACTATGGATATAATGAAATGGCCAAAAATGGCCCATTAAGCCCTACGGGCGCGGAAGCGCACCTCGAAAAGACATATTTTTAAAAATTCATATCTTAGATTCAGTAAAAGATATCGGCCATCTCATTTTTGCATTGAGGAGCAGAGGGATGAAATATTTTAAGACTTCCGACATGTTTTGTCATAAGGTTTCGTCTATATACCTTAGACGATTCTATCTATCGATATCGAAACGGTATCGAAATTTCATATATCCATATATCCAGACAAAAATATGAACAAATTTCGTTTTTCCAGAGAATATCCTTGATATGACCTTAAAAATTGGGCTCAAGTTCAATATCAAGATCACCATTATTTAGTCCCCTTCAAACCTTGCAATTTTTATTTTAAGTATATTCCGCAATGTTGCGTATTTTTCGAGATATTTAGATGTCTCAAGATAAAAAAACACAACCTGACGTAAGGTACACAACATGAGTACCAAAAATTTTTTTTTACCGTTCCGTATGAATTTGATATGAAAAATTTAAATTTCATAGGACTACAATCAGACAATATTTAATCAGACTGTTATTCCACAAGACATCAATAAAATCCACAAATTGGTTATGAACGATCGCAAATTGACGGTGCACGAGCTAGCTGATATTGTAAGGATATCAGATGGTAATGTGTTTACCATTTTACACGAACATTTAGGTATGCAAAAGCTCTGTGCAAAGTGGGTGCCGAGTGAGCTCACAGTCGACCAAAAACAACAAACGAATTGATGCTTCAGAGGAGTGTTTGGTGCTTTTTAACCGCAATAATAAGCTGAGTGGACAGCAGTCGACGAACCGAATCCAAAGCGAACAAAGACCCCACAGTCGGCTTGTAAGTTGATGGCGTCTGTATTTTGGGATGCGAAAGGAATAATATTCATCGACTATCTCCAAAAAGGAACCACTATTAACAGCGACTATTACTGTACACTTTTGGATCGATTGAAGGCTGAAATCGCCAAGAAACGGCCACATTTGCAAAAGAAAAAAGTATTGTTTCACCAAAGCAATGCGCCGTGTCATAAATCGATGAAAAAGATGAAAAAATTCAATGAATTGGGCTTCGAATTGCTTACCCACCCACCGTATTCACCAGATTTCACCTCAAGCGACTTTTTTCTGTTTTCAGATCTCAAGAGAATGCTTGCTGGAAAGAAATTCAAGTCCAATGATGAAGTAATCGCTCAAACTGAGGCCTATTTTGGCAAGTAAAGTGGTATCGAAAAGTTGGAAAATCGCTATACTCGCTGTATCGCTCTCGAAGGCAACTATGCTAAATAATATAATCGAGTTTTATCAAAATTCTGTTTTTTCTTACTTATCCTACTGACTTATTGAATGACCTTGATTATATTGATTATATGATTTTATCGTGAAACGAGTCGGAAAGGAGATATTGGCAAAAAGTGCTTTTAGGCGCCATTTTCCCAATATGGCGTTAAAAATACGAGGTGGCAAAGTTGAAATTCGGAAAGAGCACTTCGAAGTCTATGAAAAGCACTGATTTTCAAAACTCCCTAGGTAAAAAAACTTTCTAGGTAAAACTGTACTAGGCATGTAAGACATCAAAATTATTTTCGGTTCTAGAAAAAAATCTCAGAAGCCTCGTTTTGTTGTAAAAAAAATTAAAATCCAAACTGAAACTTTTATTTTCTCTCTTCACTCATAACATTAATTAGCAAAGATTGTTTCAGTTTAACAAAAAAATAAGTGAACTGTTTCTGTCATTGGTCAAAAGCAAGGTCAAAAGCAAGGTAACCAAGATATTATTTTTTTAATGGAATTGATGAAGTTTTTCATTTATATTTTTAAAAATCATCAAAAGTGAATGAAGCAAAAAAAAAGTGAATGAAGCAAAAGTGATTCATTTGGAAAAATTATCTCAATTTTTCTATTTTTTTTTAAATTCTTAAAAATATAAATTTTTCAGATTTAATGATAAGGTTAGTTAGATAGATAAATTTTTAATTTAAAAATATAAATTTTTATTTATGAGCTTTATGTCAAACTTGACTTTGCAAAGCTTTTATTTGGCATAAAGCTCATAAATTTTATTTATCTTAAAATATCGTATCTTAAAAATATAAATGTTTAATTAAAATAAATATAATAAACATTAAATAATAAATGCCACAATCAAGTGTGGACTCTACGTGATATAAACCAAAACTGTTAAAAATGATAAAAAATATCAACAGAGCTTATCTCTGCACATATTCGCTAATATGCCTTTTGTTTGATACCATATGGTTCAAAATTTAAATTTCGCTGATCTTGAAACGCCATTTTAAAACCCTACACTATCGTTTGAGCACGTATAAAAAAATATGTCAACTTAAGATTTTTGTGCTCTATCATATATCCGAAAATTATACAAATCGTCCTATGACACTTGGGGACCTTTCCTTGTAAGTCCAGAAAATTAGTCAATCAATATCGACCTTACCTAACTTTATTTGGTTTTGTGATGTACGAAGGAATGATTGTGGGACGACGAGCTATGTTTTGCTTTTATTAAATCCAACCACACAATATACAACAATAATAATTGTCAATTCCGTCAGCAGTTTTTCTTCAACGCCTTTCCTTCTCTAACGTATTTTATATTCTCAACAATTTTACAAAAATACCAGAGCATCTCCTATTCTGTTTCTAACTAACCTGACCTTGACCATGAGATGACGCGGTTTTTTATATTCAACATATAATTTTTACTTACGGCACCCACATGCGGCATTTATTTTTAATGCGATCTGATATTGTTTCATTAGATCTCAACTGTCCAATTGGATGACTATTTTGGTGACTCAGAGGTGAGGATTGGTGTTGATAGTTCTGCACACGACTAACAGACAGTTTGTTGTTGTGGTACATGTTGTTGCCGTTGATATTGTTATTAATATTGTTGTTGTTATTATTATTATTATTATTGCTGTTGCCATAACGTGAATTGCGATGAGGCTGTTCAACTTGCTGCTGATACTCATTCTGATAGTTTTGCACATATTGCTGCTGATAAGGATTTGGATAACGCACTGGTGTAACTTGGGCTACTGTCAACACATTGTTCACTAACAGCCAATATTGATGAAGTATGAAACAAAAACTTAAGAGCCTAACAGGGAAGCTCCTTGCGTATACAGACGTACGCGCTCTCAATGTCATTATATACTATACTATTTTTTTTTTTTTGGTTTATTTATTTTTATAATTCTTATATTTATATTTTGCTCGCTTAGAAAGTTGACACGGTTAGTGTTGAAATTCTACTAAATCGCACGAAGACGAATTCACTTTGAAATGGAGCGCAAATTTCGAAATTTTCCAGTTAATAAACAGGGTGTTATTAAATATATTCAAGTATATGTGACTGGCCTTTGAATGTCGTGCTCTTATCAGCTATAGGACTGTTTTTTTTAAACTTAGCATTAACATTGAAAAATTCATAATCGTAGTGAAATAAACAGAATCTCTCTGCAAAGAGTACGTTCATGAAATATTTATGGCTGATACAGAAAACAAATGAGACCTGCCTTATGTTAAGGTCGCTTGAATGAATAAATTGGGTAGTACATATCTAAGTCTTATTTAATCAATCACATTAAAAAGTAATTTTTTGGCAAGAAATTGGAAATGAAAATTATTGAAAAATTTCAGAAAATTTTATTATATTAAAAATTTTTTAATATACATCAATTTTAAAATAAATAGTTATTATGAGTAAATAATTAATATGAGTAAAAACAAGTGCATACTTTTTTAAGAATTACATTTTTAAGATTTTATGCCAAAATATTTATGAAGTTACAGGTTGTTACAACAACGAAGTTCTTTACAGAACAAACCACCAGCAGACTAGACAGATGTTTTGTTGGTAGCTACACCGTTACACAGTGTCGCGGCTTCATATAAGCCGCGTAGAAAAATATAAGTAGTTGCCGCAGAATCATGGAATTTCTTGGAAATAAGTTTTATACGACAAAAGAATTATTCACACAAAATTTCGTTGAAATGGGATAAATGAAAAGACCACCTCCTATATAACCGAAATCGGTAATCTGGTATATTTCCCCAAAAAAAATTATCGTAGAACAATAAAAATTTGGAGACATAGTTTTTTGTTACAATAAATAGTTGGTGTGAAAATTAACCAAATCGGTTGTCTAACACGGTCACCTCCCATATAACCGAAATCGGAAATCTGGTATATTCCCCAAAAAAATTACAGCAGATCAATAAAATTTGGTAACCAAAATAACTTCATAGCAAAAAATAAAATAAACCAAATCAACCGACTTATTTGCTATATTTCCCAAAAAAATTATCGCAGATCAATAAGATTTTATAACCATTGTTATTTTATAGCAAAAAATAGTTGATGTAAGAATAACGCCCCATTCAATTCGAGCCAATTTTCTAGACTGCTCATTATTCCAAAAAATATGGAAAATTTGGAAGAAGTCGGACAAAGGCTACAGAAGGAATTTTATTTAAATTTAAATGGCAAGCCCTGTCTAATTCCGCCCAATTTTTTAGACTGCTACTCACTTCTCATTATTTCAAAGAATATAATCTGAAATTAACTTCTCATTATACTATAGAATATATGTGCGAAACTTGGTTGAAGTCGGAGAAACGGTATCGATGAAAATATATTAAAAATAAAGTGTCACGCTCCCTGTCTAGTACCGTCCACTTTTATAAACTACAAATTATCCTTATACTTAATAATATGTGTGCAAAATTTGGTTTAAGTTGGACAAGCAGTGTAGAGGGAGTTCGATTAGAGTTTAATTGACACGCCCCTTGTCCAATCCTACCCACTTTTGAAGGTTTAAAATTTCTCATTACGCTCAAGAATATATGAAAGAAATTAAATTGGAATCGAACAAACGGAGTAGACTGAGCTAGTTTAAAAATAAAATGCCACGCCCCTTGGATAGTACCGCCCAATTTTATAAACTTACTCGTAAGTTTGCTCAAATTACCAAGGATAATATGTATCAAAAGTTTTTTGATGTCTGACGCACGGTGTTGAAGAAGTTCGATTAAAAGTAAGATGCCACGCCCACTTTTCAAGTCTAAGGACTTCACATTACACCATATGTGTATATAAAATATATGTGCAAAATTTGGTATGTGTTGGATAAACGATGTGGGTGAGATTTGGAAAACGAAAGTTTTTCTATTTTGATGACGTCACTTTGTATGGGAGGTAGGTGTGGCTTTGATCCGATTTTGCCAAATATCATAGAAGTGGTTCATACTATATATCAAAGCTCATGTGCAAAATTTAACATGACATTTCTTTAATTTTTGTGGATTTTTAAGCGATTTTTCGTTTTAAATGAAGCCAATTTGTATGGGAGGTAGGCGTGGTTTTCATCCGATTTTGTCAAATAGCATAATGGTCTACAATAAATATCAAAGTCTATGTGGAAATTTCAAGATATTTCTTTAATTTGAGCAGCTTTTTAACAGATCTTAGGGTTACTATAAAGCCTCTTTTTAGGGGAGATAGGCGTGGTTTTCATGATTTATATTGAAGAACAAAGCTTACGTAGAAAATTTGAAGACATTTCTTTAATTTTTGTGGATTTTCAAGAGATTTTACTATAAAAATGAAGTCACTCTGTATGGGAAGTAGGCGTGGTTTTCATCCAATTTGACTCATTTTCGAAATAATTCTTCCTTTTTTAAAAAGAAGCTTATATTTTGAATTTCATCGCGATAGCCTTAAAATTACGGCTGTAATCGTGTCGACAGACGGACAGAAAGACAGATACACGGAAATCGAATCAGGAGGTGATGCTGATCAAAAATATATATACTTTTCTATACCTGACACGCCTTCTTATTGGCCTTACAAACGGAATAACAAAGTTAATATTCCCCTTACGCAGTACGCGTTGGGGTATAAAAATCGAGGTGGCAACTCTTTCCGCCGTCTTGAAAGTCCTGACATCAGATTCAAAACCAGCGATCCCCTAAAACTGCCAACCACGGTGTCTCTCTTAGGCAGCGCTTATATACATGAAACGTTTTTGTTACGTTTCTGAGCATATATGATTTTGAGCGTACGTATATATACGTGTTTTTAAATTATTTTCTCAATAAAAATCGTCTCATCACCGCCTAAGAAGCTTCACATCAAAAAATAAAATATGCTGGACCTTTTTTGCAATTTTGGTGCTGAATGTTTTTGACCGTATATCAGACATTCCATATTAAAATTATCAAAAATCTTTAATTACTGGTTGACCACCTCTGATGTCACCAAAACTTTCAAAATTAAATCTTCTTACGAAATAAAAAAATTTTTCGAGTAAAAATATTTGAAGATTTTTTTTTTTATCTTTTTACGATTAAATTTGGTCAATATGGATGGAAAAGCAAAACTCTCTAACTTAAATAAAATTTTTTTCTTTAAAATATTAAACAAATTTTCTATAGGGTTCATATCAGGCGATTGCGCTGGCCAACCTACGCTTGTAATACCCCGATCCTGGAGCCATATCATGGTAATTTTGACCGTTATCTTGCATGAACACCGTATCGCCTGGCTTACATCTAAATTTCTCAAGCCCAGGAAGTTAGGAGTCCTTCAAAATATTTATATAGTCGTCGGCTTTTATAGTTTTATCAATCCCAAGAACTTCGAATATTATCTCCAATCTTATTTTCTTAAACACCCAAGCAAAAAAGAAGCCTTCGCAAAACTGACGATTTTCCTGTATTTTGCGTAAGGTTAGCTAAGGATTTAATAAAATTAAACAAAACACAAAAATTTTTTTCGAATCATACATTTACAATTTATATACGGCTAAATACATCGAATATATTTAAACTCGGCCGCGGGAGGTATTTAAACTTAGACCCTGTCGAAAATCTATTTCTGATATACTAGTTTATGGAAAAAATTAAAAACAGTTATTATTTAAATGGATACTGCAATGTGTGACTATTCTTATGGTTCATTATTCTTTTAATTAAATTTTTAGTATGTTCTTTTTTTATTTTTAGTTTCATATTATCATAAACCAATTTATTTCTTTTTTGTTGCAAATTGTCTATAAAGATTGAGATTTCTCACTACGACATAAACAAGGGAGTACAAACATAGAATATTTTTAAATTAATAATCTTATTTCCTTATCTCTCTCTTCACATTCTTCATGGAAAAGCAATGAAGATTTATTTCCTAAAATTGTATTCACTATCGTTTACGTTACATTTCTTATCACTCTTTTGATCTTCTCATGACTCCTGTTGCGCAATTAGAACAGAAGCTAAATCTCTTAAGATTTGCTTTGACAGCTTTCAAGTCTTTGATGTTTTCAACCTAATTTAGTAAGTCGTCTTCACTTCAGTAAAACAGATGAACTTATTTCATTTCCGAATGAAGCGTTTCTTCAAATCACTTTAAAAACTATGTCAATTCTTCGGTCTTTGGCAATTAATGCCGCCTTCTTATCAGTGTTTCTACTATTTTGTTTACTAGTTCCATCACACACAGAATACTTGAAAGCATCTGTGGTACCAATTACGACAACAACAACAACAATAAAACCCAGAATTTGGACCCCCGGACTATCCCTGCCATTGCGAAATAGTCATCCACCGAAATGTATGAGGGAAGTGCCGTAAGTAAATATTGAAGTTGTTGGTTTTGTGAAAAATGTAACTCAAGTAATTGCTACCCTCTAGTGCCGTGTTCTCCCAATACGAAAAGGATGTTCAGATAGTTGGTAACAGCACTGTTGATCCACACTTCAATCTCATCGAAGTTTGCTGCCAGGGTTACAAGCGCTACATCTACGATTGGAGCAAATGTGTTCCGGACTGTGGTAATAAATGCCAACGTAACGGCTTCTGTCTAGAAGGCGGCCTTTGTCAGTGCTTCGATGAATTTGTGCTCAACCATCGCAATGATTGTGTGCCCACCTGCCCGTTGGGCTGTCCGAATGGTCAGTGTTATATCAATGGTACTTGTGTGTGTAATCTTGGCTATGAACTGGATCCGACAAAAAAGTTCTGCATACCACTGTGTGAAGAATTCGGCTGTGGACACAACGAGTTATGCGTTTCACCAGAAAAGTGTGAATGTGCCGAAGGTTATGCCAGATCCATGCCCGATACAGGAATTGGCTGTCAACCTATTTGTATACCCGACTGTGGATATGGTCATTGCGTGGGTCCAAATAAGTGCGAATGTTTTTTGGGCTATCAGAAGCGCAAAAATAAAACTATCTGTGAGAGTAACTGTTATGCGTGAGTTTTAGGAATGACATTTTGGAAATTTTTTTTTTTTAACTGTGTTATTAATTAATTAAGGCGTTGCGAGAATGGTTTTTGTGTAAACCACACAACCTGCATCTGTCAAAATGGCTACAAGTATGACTTTAATACAACTACATGTCTGCCGGACTGTCAGGATGAATGCGATAACGGTGTTTGTATTAGTCCAGGTGTCTGTCGTTGCTTCAATGGATATGTTCGGAATGGCGTAAAATGCGAAGCAATTTGTGAACAGTAAGTTCAATTTGGGCTTAAGCTTTTTGAATTAAAAAAAATTTAGCTATATTTTGCTCAAAAGTAGGCCATGGACGAAAAAACCCATTTAAGCCAAAATCGATTGAGATGCTCAAGTTAAAACTGGAACTTTTTTTAATAAATAGTAAAATCCTTCTAAGACATTGCTTTCGTAGAGCGCGTCAATTTGAAGCGTAAAATGAAAAATTCGCGATTGTTGTGAATGATGTAATATGAAAATTTAAAAGATTTTTCCTTATTTATAAACATTTACTTAGTAAATTTGTGCTTACTTAAAATTAATATTGAAATTTTCGAAAATCTGTTGTATATATAAAATCGTTGGTGTGCACTCATGTTGCTTAAGATATCCCGAACGGGAATACCTAAGGTCACCAAACTTAGAATATATGTTATTAAGGCTAATATCTAGGTTTATGAGAAAAAATGTTGCCACACCTCCTTTTATCACACACAAATAAATAAAAATACTTTATTTCAGACGGTTTAGGTCGTATTACAATACAATTGGTAATTTAGTTCGTATGATTACTGTCGGCAACTTTACAAAGAAGATGCGTGGCCTCACTCTAGTTACGCCTACTTTTCAGGGGATAATCACGAAGCGAAGCACCGTGTATAATCTAGTTTAATATAAGCTTCAACAAAATTTGCTCAAAAACAGTTTAATGAACTCAAAAAATTTTATGTATATTTTGTTTCCATTAACAAACACTGACAAAATGTATGAAGCTTCAACCAACAATATTCATTAAATCTTGCTTCGATGCATTCCAAGACATTATTCTTCTGCTTTCTTCCTGGTCTCTAATGAATCCTTCCCGTTTCTCATGAGTATGCGCTTTGGCAGAAGCCTCTGTTACTTGTTTCACACACTTCTCTATGGACTGAGCATGATATGGCCACTCTGGAACTTGCATTGGCTCTTCAACAAACTTTCAAATTTCTGATAGTTTGAGCTTGCAAGTAAGTGGAGGTTCATATACTTTTTCTAACTAGTCTATCAGTTTCAAAAAGGAAGTTGCATTTGTATTTACTGCAGGTGTTATCTTAGACCGAAGAGAGAGATTTCCTGGTGAGCGTCCTCTTCATTCCTTAGTTCTATTATCTTCTGGACCCGTTTCTACTATCTTTCTTCTTGGTCATTGGAGCATAAAAGTATCTGAAGTACCATTTCACTAAATGCATTTCACCACGATGAACGTAGGATTGTTGACAAAACAATATCTGGTACTAACTTTTTTTGAGGATTTAGGTGTTTCAATTGATAAAAAATGTGTCGAGGTCCTTCCACCCAAGCCAATTTCGATTTGATTTTAAACAAGCAGGTATATTAAACGCCAACAATATATTCCACAATCAGTTGTAATGCCCTCAAGTTGTTGCCTTTAAGGCCATGTTTTGAAATCCATATGCGACAAATCCTATTTGCAGTTGCTAACCTTCGAGAGTGGCTTAGAGGACCAATTTCTAATAATGCCGGAACAGCTGGAAGTAGACCTGTACTTATGGCCTGAGTTATCCTGTAACCATAAACCTGATCTGTAAAGATCATTGACAACAGTGTCATTCAATGGAGTCAAAGGCTCTGGAAAAGATATTCTGACAAATAAAGGATTGATTTCAAGTGCTGTTGCAGTATCAAGCATGTCGCCAAACGTACCACTCCACTTGTTGTTAGACAAAGTTTTTTCATCCAACTGTGTAATCAAGTGTCGTAAAGGTAGCTCATTAGTATGAAGAGCACAAACCAATCATATGAGTATATGATTCAGCTTTGTCTCAACCCAATGCATGACTCCACCTTCCCAACCAGTGTTAACTTAACTTAACTTTTATCAATGCTAGTTTCCTTAAGAAAGTCTACGACATGGTTAGCCAATAACTTTAGTGTTAAGTCTTTCTCAAAGATATCGTCCACCTGACTCAATGCAAACAGTGTAATGCTCTTTTTTCACAATACTTGGAAACTGATGACTTGAGTTATCTGCTTATAACAGAACTTTAGTGAAATATTTGCGTCCAACACCAAAGATATATTCAATACTGCCTATTCGACATAGTGTAAAAGTCTTTATTTCAAATTTGCACCACAAAACAACTGTTTGCTAGCTCCCATTTTCAAGCAGTTTTGAATAAATATCCTTTAAATAGTGAATGCTGGGCAATTTCTGGCATTCTATCTCTGCACTTTTAATGGAAGCCCATATCTTAGAACATCACGCAGGGTTGTGAGTTCCGAAAGCAGCATTTTTCGACCAGTTCCAATGAAGTTGTTCAAGTGAGTGGAGTCTTGTCTTCCTTTTACTAGCCATGGTTCTGAATTTTAAAATTTTGCAAGTAGAAGAAACTATACGTATCTGGAAAAAGAAAAACAAGAAAAGTTCACTAAAAAGTTGAATAAAGAAATTACATTTATTTTTAATTACAATTACAAGTTTAAAAACTTTAACGAGTGGCATACAGATTTTTTACAGATGTTTAAGTATAACCTTATTGTTAACCTTTGAGCGAAAGTACAGACAGAAATAATGATAATAAGGAACTTATTGTGAGAAAGCAGTGTGCTGCAAATTTTACATGAAACCTGAAAATACCATTAATTTAAAGTAGTTATTTTTCAAGCAAATCAATGTAATTGACAATTCTTGTAACTGTTAACCCCTAACACAACTTTTTTATCCCCCTCATTTTTGGAAAAAGAAAGTCAAAAAAATTGACCCGCCCTATTCTTAAAGCGTCAGTAATGGGCGTTATGAATAAATGAGTTTTTAAATAAATTCTTAGATAAATCATTAACTTCTCTGATATACCTACTAGGTTCCTCAAAACCCTACGAAATAAGTTTTTAAACCAATTAAAGCCAACTAATGACCATACATACAAGGCAAATTATTTACATTATATGCAAGTATTTAACTTTCTCATTAAGTTCTTCTTTAAACAAAACATTTTACGATGTGAATCTAACATCAAATCTAACTAAAAATCTTTTTTTAAATTTTATTCAGGCTAAGAAAGGTTTCTCGTTAATTCCACCTCAATCTATTTCAATGATAATTGTTCAGTTAACATAGCGTTATTCTTTTGATACCGTTATTCTTTTTCTAACTTTTTCAAGCCCAGATTCGCTTCTTACAATGATATCAGTACCTTTACTGATATTAGTTCCTTGACTATGTCAGTTGACGATGTCCATAAGAGAAATCCATAAGATAAATGAAAACGTCATTCAAGGAAAATATTACGTGTTTTGCTACAATTATTTTCTAAAAATGCGCACATGTATTTACTGTTCCTTTTTGTTATATCTTTAATAAATCTCTACTTGAAGGCAACTTACTTAAATTTTGGAATATTACTCCTATTCCATCTATTACTCCTATTCTTAAATCTGGAGCTAAAATTAATGTAGCAAATATTCGGCCAATCTCTAAACTATCAAATGGTCCTAAGCTCTTCGATTGTATTATTAGAAGGAAATTAAGTTTTTTAGTCAAACGTTATATTTGCTCTGAACCAAGGTTGATTTATAAGGTCGTTGCAAGGGAGAGAGCGAGTACCCATAATTGTCAAATCGAAGTTGACAGTTCATAGAAAATCTGCAAGTGCTTTCTTTTATCATCCGTTTTTCTTTCGTAGTCATTTGCAAAATTGGCTGGTTTTGACAATTATGGGTACTGAGAAGAGAGTGCGATCAGCCCTGCGACAACCTTATAAATCAACCTTGCCCTGAACAACATGATTTTGTAGCTGAGCGCTCCACGGTTTCAAATTCAGCTCTCTTGTCGGAGTACTGTTTATCATCTTTTGGATTTTTCCAAAGAGTTTCTGACAAAATTGAGTTTCTCACAAAATCTCACAAAGAGAGATGACAGAGTTTCTCACAAAATTGTTACTTTTGAAACTATCAAAAATTGTATTTCATTAACATTTTTTAAATTGGATTAAATCTTATTTGTCGCACAAGACATGCTTTGTTTGTGTAAATAATATCAAGTCTTATGAATATCTTACTGTCTCAAGTGTTCCTCAGCGTTGTGTCCTAGGCCCCTTGTTACGCACGATATTTATAATCTTAATACTCTTTATCCCATAAACGACTTGCCATAATCCGCATTAAAGCTAAATTCTTTCATATAAGCCTAATTTATGCGCATGTTGCGGCAGAGGGCAAGGACGATGAGACCAAAGATACTTTCTACAGCGCCTTGAAGGCGCTTACGAGCGCTGCCCCCGTCACGACATTAAAATTGTGCTTGATGACTTCAACGCCAAGGTGGGCAAGGAAAACTTCTTTGGTTCAACAGTCGGAAAGTTCAGCCTCCACGACAACACATCCGATAATGGAATGAGGCTGATTGACTTCGCCACAGCATGAAACATGGTCGTAAAAAGCACTAAATTCAAGCATTTTAATATTCATAAGGCCGCCTGGCTGTCCTCTGACCAAAAAACGCGCCTTCAACTTCGACTTTCACTCCTGTTTCAAGAAAGACAGAGGGAACACTTATCTAGTCTTCTGAATAACGATGATGACAACAATCTCGACAATAGAGGTGATATCCCGGAAACCCCAATTATGGATGACAGCGTTGAAGTTTCGCTGCCCGACTATAATGAAGTCTTCACAGTCATAACACGGTTTAAAAACAACAAAGCCTCGGGAGCCGATGGTCTACGCGATGAGCTGTTTAAAAACGGAGGCGAATCTGTGTTTAAGTGCATTCACGAGCTTTTATGCAGAATATGGTCGGACGAATGCATTTCAAGCGATTGGAACCTGAGTATGCTCTGCCCAATCCACACGAAACGCGGTTCCACCATATAGGACAATTACCGTGGGATAAAAAAAAAACGAAATGGCCATCTCAGTCCTTGGAAGGACTTTGACCGAGCTTCTTATGATCAATTGTGTTGTGTATTATGTCAAATGTTTGCACACAAATGATCGAGAACTCGACCTAGATGTTTTACGCCGACTTCAAACGGCTTATTTTCTCAAGAAGCTTTTCATGGCAGTTCTTACTCTCTGAGGTTTGCCATTGTCTGCAGAGAGGTGACGGCCGAACAGAAAAATTAATTCAATTGAAAAAATTGTCTGTGTCAGATGGAGGATTCGAGCCTTGGTTCTCTGGCGTAAGAGTCACACCCTCTACCCACTACACCATGGCCGCCACCATGGCTTATCGTGGGATAAGCCTCTTAAATATCGCATATAAGGTCCTTTTGAGCGTATTATGTGAAGAAGTCCATCGTAAACCAACTGATTAGACCTTATCAGTGTGGCTTCAGACCTGGAAAATCTACCACCGACAAAATATTCACGCTACGACAAATCTTGGAAACCCTAAAGAAACAAATCGACGCCCACCATCTTTTTGTCGATTACAAACCAACCTTCGACAGTCCAAAAAGGAATCACATATACTCCACCATGTCTGAATTTGGTATACCTGCAAAATTAATCCGTTTATGCAGGATGACACTGAACAACACCAGCAGCGCAGTTAAAATTGGGAAGGACATCTCTCCCCCCCCCTCCCCCTTTGTTACCAAACGAGGTTTCAGACAAGGTGAATCCTTATCGTGCGACTTTTTTAACCTAATTATGGAGAAGATCACGCGAGCTGCTGATCTGAGACATGGAGGCACAATATTCTATAAGTTTATGCTGCTAGCGTATGCTGATGACATTGATATCATCGGCCATAACACACGCCAAGTCAGTGCAGCATTCTCCAAAATAGAAAAAGAGTCGAGTCGCATGGGTCTTGCAGTAAACGCAGATAAGACGAAATATCTGGTGTCAACAAACAAACAGTCCCAGCCAGTATTGGCAACCATGTCACTGTTGACAACACTTCCTTTGAGGTTGTAAAGGGCTTCTTCTACCTCGGATCCAGCATTAATTTCACCAACGATATCAGTAGGCAATTGAGCAGCAGAGCCCTCTCTCGACGAACAAAAGTTCCTCCACAAACCTGGACGCTGAACAGCTCTAATTAAAAGACTTTGGGAGCTTCCGCGTACTGAATACGATGGAACGATGAGCCGTATGATCTATAGGCTGACACCGACATAGTAAAGTGCATAAAAATCGATATAATAATTTAAATCAAACGTTCGGCTCTTAGATAGAAGCCATCAAAAATGATACGTTACGTGACAAAAAATAGAAGTGGTTTTTGACTTGAATGGACTTAGTAAAATTCTGTAAATTGGCAAGAGTTTTTGTATAAAACCTTTTTTTACAAGGATGTGAAATAGTATAAGTTTGTTTTCAAAGTAATCAAATTTAAAAACTTTTTCTCGTTTTTTTTTATTGGGCTTGGTATGAAACGTTACGTGACATGGCGTTACGTGACATTTTTTCTATTGTAATTCATTTGGATAATTAAGTAATTAGGTAAATGAGCAAGTATGTGATTTAGTTATTAAAAAACAAATTTAATATATTCTGCCTCTTCTTGCCTAAACCATTTTTCATTGTTTTTAGGCAATGCCTTCCATTTTTACTAAAACAAAAACGCTTACGAAACATTTACAAAACATTAACTAAAAAGAAAAATTACATTTGTGAAACAGTGCAAACGATTTGATTATCATGGTAAATGAATTTATATTTAAATTGCTTAAATCAATAAATCAAAAAAGCGTCTCTCAAAGATAATATCATTAAATAATAAGTTTTTAAATAACTTTTCGACTTTTCTCGAAAATTTCGTGTCACGGTGGACGTTTCGGCGGAAATGTCCATATACAAAAAAAATTTCATTAAAATCGGTTGAGCCGTTTTGTAGGAGTTCGGCCACAAACATTTTGACACGCGATTTTTATATTAGATGATATTAAATAATGATATGTTGGGAAACAATTTTTTTTATAAATACATTCTCCTAACGTTTTAGTGTAGATGGGACCTATTTATAGCATTATTAAATTTAATTTCCTGTTTATTACTTATGCCAAGTTGTTAGTTTCATACTGATTAGCATATAGTACACTCACGTTTGTGTAAGTGCGCGTCGATTTCCAAAACATTCATGGTAATATACCTATCAACCTATATGTAAACTTTAAGTAACCTAGTGTAGAACGAACCCCCTTCCATTACGCTTTCGGAATGAATACTCGGGCCATAAAAATTTTGACTTCAAAAAGATCTTCAAAAAATCTCTTGAAAAAAAACAAGGTCACATAAATCAATTTCCACTATATCTCCTTGAATATAAAATAAGAGAATGATTAATTTAGTCTATTTCAGAGACTTAATGAGAAGGAATCTTCAATATTAATATTAACAAGTTAGCACAATACACTTCTTATAATAAAGATACTAAATAATCTTTTTTAATTATATTTCGTCGAAAACTAGCGGCTGCGGTTTCTACGGCAAGTGCATTGCGCCAAATGTTTGTGGATGTGCCATTGTCGATGGTCCTTTCAAATCGTATCAATCCTGTGAAAATGGTTCCTGCAACTTTCTGGGACGCTGTCGTTGTGAGCCCGGTACAACTAGGTTCATCAATCAGTGCGTCTCACCAGACAAAGTGACCACCTACGCGTCTATGCGACAAGATCAACTCAATGCAACATTGCTTGATGAATTCAATTTATTGATTGGTCGGCATTTTAAATTTGGTGTTCATTATCCAAACTATTATTATTAGAGAAAAATTTAATAAAATACAAAATACACATGTGTTCATAATTATTATGTGAAGTACTTTAGTTTTTAAGCTTTAAGTTAAAGTATTTTAAATGGTTTCAAAAGCAAAAGCACGCATAATTCAAGTAAAATGTTCAACAAAGCTAAACGTAAGAAAAGCAAACAAAAGCTTATTTTTGGAGCTGTGCTATATAATTTAAAGCCTACTTCTAGGCTTAGTTTAAGCTTATTATAACAAAACAATGCAGAAGTACGTTTTCTTTTTTCTAAAGAACAATAAATGACCTTAAAGTGGGAATTTAAAGCTATTCTAAAGCAATCAGTTTGCTTATCAGTGAAAGTGAATAAAGAAAAAGTTTTGGAGACCGTCTAGCCAACTTTCAGTAGCTTATCGCACTCGTCGTAGCATCAACGCATCTTTTAGCTTGCGTTCATCAATCTAATCATTATATTTATCAGTTATTTCTAAATAATATTAAAATTTATTAAGTGTAAAATGCTCATAAATACTTGCGTGCTTTTTACAGCAACGTTTGCTATAATTTCAATAAGCAAAGCAAAGCCACAATTTTGGAAACTAAGCAACATGAGTGAAAAGGAACAGTTTATACTAGAGACTAAAGCTAGTATGGCTTCAGGAATATGCTATAAGGAAATACCGTAAGTTCACGTGTTGACGATTATAGTCAAGATTATTTAGAGCAGGAGGGATGGGGGGAATTCTGCTGTAAGTCACTCAAAATGTGTTTAAAAAATTTGGGCACCAAAGGTTATTTTAATATTTAAATTATATTTTTGTAAGCGAGGTGCTCACATAGCAGGTGAGATCATGATGATTAAACTTTAATAATGTTCTTCATATTTGCGAACAAGATTGAGAGAAGAATAATAAGCTGATTTCAATGGATTTGTAATGTTTTACTGGTACATACAGATTTTTTTATCCAAGCATCCTCCCCCATGGAAATCCTTGCTACGGGCCTGATTGGAAGGGAACACTCTGTAGCGTCGTAATATTGCGTCTGCTTTCACACTTTGATTTTAAATAAATACCAGGTTGTTCAATAAGTTTCTAGAATGAAAATAAAAAAACATTAGGGGTATTCTGTATTATATGCCGTTGCACGGTGCAAGAATAAGAAATACGAAATTCGTACAAATGCCACAACATTGGGCGGTTGCATATTTCCTATTCTTGCACCCTGCCATGGACATGTACTAAACACAGAGAATAACCCTAATATTTTATGCACTATCACTTGTTCCAACGGCCCTCTCCAAAATACCCTTCTTTCGCTGCTATCACCTCTTCGTTTGATGAAAATGGTTTTTCACGCATAAACTTTTAGAGATGTGAGAAAAGCCAGAAATCAGAAGGAGCTTGATATGGTGAAATGGATGGATGTTGAAACAATTGTACCTTAATTCACTGATTTTAGTGATGGCTTTTTTATTTTTATGAACCAAAAGCTATTTTTTTATAAAGTGTAAAAATAATTGCTTCGGATTTTCTTAAGTTATTTCTGTTAATATTAACAAAAAAAAAAATGTTGCAGAAAAATTCGCAGAGCCTTAAAGAGAGACATTGGTATGAGCCCTGAAATCACTTACATTTTTGGTCGCATCCTAATTATTTAGAATTATTTCATATCTTGAAATTAAATGCCGACTAGGCCTTATATTTGGACTGCATAAAGTACTGGACTAGTGGTTCTCAACAGCCGAAATAAATTTTATATTATTACATGCACTTTTATTTTCATTCCTAATTAATACCTGCCAATATTACCGCCGTGCCCCTGGCAATGGCTATATGTATATCAAGTTGGTTTCTTCAAATTTTCTGCTTTTTTTCAAAATATTTTGGCTCAAATGATAGCCAGTCGTGTGCTAGATCTTCTTTAATAAACCTCGATTTTTAATAAGTCGAGTTTTGTATAAGATTTTTTGTTATGTTATTACTTGGCCAAAAAAATAAAAAATCAAGCTACACATAACATTATATATAAGCCAATCATTTTAACGAACACCTATAATAACATGTTTTTGATCATTTATATGTTGTTTTATTATGTCAATTTTGACCAGTACGTGGTCAGCGTCTATGATGACCCAACAACGTGGATTCGTCGTCGTGGTCAGGAATTGGAATCATGAAAAATTTCACGCAAAGGGCTCACGTGTGCTAATAAGGTCGAGGTGGCTATTTAAGCAATATTAATAATTATCAATAACATCCATGTCTTAAGTCAATAGTTCAATAGAAACTCACAGATATTTCAACAGAACAATGCGTTTTATCAAAAAATTTAAATTTCAGTTACTTTTGAGACACCTTTACTTCAGATGTTTGATACAATGCTTTTTTCGTTACAAAAGATCTCAAAACTAACAATTCTTAAATATTTTCAGTTAAAAAATGAATGGAAAATTAATTGATTTATTTTCAAAAATTAAAAATGCAAGAATGAAATTTAAACAAAAATATTTGTTATATATTTTACTATCAGAACGAAACCATAACAATAACAATAGCAATAACAATAACAATAACAATAACAATAACAATAACAATAACAATAACAATAACAATAACAATAACAATAACAATAACAATAACAATAACAATAACAATAACAATAACAATAACAATAACAATAACAATAACAATAACAATAACAATAACAATAACAATAACAATAACAATAACAATAACAATAACAATAACAATAACAATAACAATAACAATAACAATAACAATAACAATAACAATAACAATAACAATAACAATAACAATAACAATAACAATAACAATAACAATAACAATAACAATAACAATAACAATAACAATAACAATAACAATAACAATAACAATAACAATAACAATAACAATAACAATAACAATAACAATAACAATAACAATAACAATAACAATAACAATAACAATAACAATAACAATAACAATAACAATAACAATAACAATAACAATAACAATAACAATAACAATAACAATAACAATAACAATAACAATAACAATAACAATAACAATAACAATAACAATAACAATAACAATAACAATAACAATAACAATAACAATAACAATAACAGTAACAATAAAAATAACAATAACAATAACAATAACAATAACAATAACAATAACAATAACAATAACAATAACAATAACAATAACAATAACAATAACAATAACAATAACAATAACAATAACAATAACAATAACAATAACAATAACAATAACAATAACAATAACAATAACAATAACAATAACAATAACAATAACAATAACAATAACAATAACAATAACAATAACAATAACAATAACAATAACAATAACAATAACAATAACAATAACAATAACAATAACAATAACAATAACAATAACAATAACAATAACAATAACAATAACAATAACAATAACAATAACAATAACAATAACAATAACAATAACAATAACAATAACAATAACAATAACAATAACAATAACAATAACAATAACAATAACAATAACAATAACAATAACAATAACAATAACAATAACAATAACAATAACAATAACAAGAACGAAATTGTCCACAAAACGTGACAATGTATTCAAGTTTTCCAAAAAAATCTTAAACTCAATATGGCAGCGTGCAAATATTCCGATATTGGTACAGCCTTGTTTGCTTAAAAAAGGGCACTAAAATCCGACCACTCCAAATGTTTGCTGTTACAACTTATGATCTGTGCCCTGTTAAGCCTAGGGTAAAGTCAGGTAATACGAATATAATAGTTTTTAAAAAAAGCATTGTAACAAATATTTGAAATATTAAAACTTCTTTGTTTTTAAACTCATTACATTTTCTCTATGGAAAAAACTTTAAGAGCTGTAACCTTTGTAGTAAAAAGTTTATGTTTTTTTCAAAGAACACTTTAAATAACAACGCGACTGATCAATACGAAGGCATGCACAAACCTGAAAGCTTGAAATGTACTGAGCATTAGAGAATGAATGGTGAAATAATGAGAAAAACATAATCTTTTCTTTTGTCCCACAGAACAAGTGTACCAGTTAAGAGTTGATTTAATGATGAAAAAAAGATAGTTTAATATTAACGGAACTTTCTAGTCGAATATGACCTCGAAAGTACAGATGCTCTTAAGAGACAATATAGTGCTTAGTAAGCACTTTTCAATGGCGTATTATTTTTTAAAATCAGACATATAATGCTTAAGTTATATACAATAGAAATACAAAGAAATACAATATCGGCTATTTTTTGTTTTTGGAATCATCTCAATATCAGCTTTAAAATAGGAGGTGGCTTTTTCAAATTTTTTATTTGTTTTTTACAATAAAAATGATTATCATTAAAAGAAAATTCAAGAACACTAACTGGTCGGGCTTTCGGCTCGGAATTTTATTTAAATGATTAAACACAGAGCCAAAACAACCTATTAAAATAAAACAAAATCAAGAAGATTTCTCTATAGTTTTAATCCAAAAAAACTGTCTTATTAAAACCATAGAGAAAAGCCTATTAAAACGCTGTTATTCTTTATTATAAAAATCATATAATTTCAAGAAGAATCTTCTTGTTTTTTAAAAGCAAACATCTTAAAACTATAATAAAGTCTTCTAAAAAATATGTGATTTTATTTTGTATTTTAAATGTTATCTTCTTGATGTTTAAATAAGCAATCCTATTTATTTATATATTTTTTATAGGAAGTATAGAAAATAATAAAATATACATAAATATAAATTTCATGCAACTTTTTCCCATATGAATGTTTCAACAAAACATTTTAATTTCAATTTTATGTATTCATGTCTACATAAAAAAAGGCTAAGATTTTCTTCTTAGTTTTAAGTGGTCTCTCCTAAACTTAAAAGAGATCAGTAAGTGAGATGACAATAGTAGTTAAAACATTTCCACATCATTTTAATAACGAATCATTCAATAAGGAATCTTATTAGGCAATATTTGAAGATCTTCTCTAAAAAATAGGAAGATGTCTCTATGGAAAATTCTTCTTATTGGGTACTATTAAGAAGAAACCTCATAAAATAGCTCAATAAGGGGATCTTCTTGATTTTACTTGGTGGTTTTTTTTGTCCTGTGTAGTAATATAAAATAAACATTATACACTAAGGGAAAAATGTGTAAAAATTAAATGAAATTGTGTTCATATTAAACGAAAATGTTTTTGGAATAGAACTTTCAACAATTTCATTTAAATTAAACACAAATGTTTGTAAAGTAAAATTGAAAAGAAAAGTTTTTGTTTTCAAACCAATCTTTGTAAATGTACCTTTAAAGTAAACATTTTCAATTTAAAAACACGTATAATTAAAATATTTAAAACAAAAACTTTAATATTGAAAACTTATATTTTAAGACCCCCATTTTTTCGATAACATTTTTTTTAAATTTTTCGAATTTTTGACATCGGATTCGTGACACCTGTAATACTAAATTTAAGCTCCATTCGATATAACGTTTTATTGCGGCTGAAAATATTGAAATATTTTTAATATTACAATAATTAATAAGTTTTTATTTCATCTAATGCACAAATTTTGTAAGTCCAATTAAAAATATTTACAAACAATCAAATGTACAATCGGGTTTTTTCTCAGCTTGGTTTCAATTGGCTGGTCAATGAGTCTACTGAACATAATTTTTTTAATTCAATCTCAGGTAGCGACGAATTTTTTGTTAAAGCAAAGAAAAAATAAGAGAAAATTATAAAAAAAAAATTAGTTTATAGTTGAAAATTAAACACACTTGTTTTTAATTTTGTTTTGTAGAAACGCAAACGCGTTTAATTTATGTTTTAAATTTTTTGTTTAATTTTAAAGTATTTTTTTTTCAGTGTAACATTATGAAAAAAAAAAATTAAAAATAAGTAAGTATAGATAACGAGCGAAAAGATTTAAATTGAAGATACAAGGTTGCATTTTGATAAATGTTTTGATATTTTTTTAACGTTTTCCAAATTTTTGACTTTTAAAGAATCTGTTGGTATGCTATTTGCGAAGATAGTGTACATAATGTCAATTAATTTGGTGCAAATTTTTTTTGGCCAACTCTAATATTAAGTCTGTTATAAGCTGTTATAAATAAAATTGTTATAAGCCAGTAGTAGACTCGTATTAATAATTATTTTAACATTAGAATAAAATGGAATACCCAAAAAAATAAAAGCCAAAACTTATTTAAAATTCTTTTAAATACTTCATTTCAGCTCCACTTTTAAAGATTCCTCATTAAAATTCCAAACGATATCTTCTTGTTGCACTGGCTATACTCAGAATCGTCAATCAATGGGAATGAAATGTGACCCCATCTGCACGGAGAATTGCTCGAATGGTTTATGCACGGCACCAGATGTGTGTGAATGTTATCCAAGTTTTATTGGTGTGGATGGACATTGTGAGGAAGTGTAGCCAGAAATATAATGTATCTTCACTGAGAAAAAATGCATATAATGCATATAATACTTATAATAAATTACACACATTTTTTTTTGTTAATCAAACGAAAATATTTTTTGAGTGTAATGTTAAACATTATTTCTCAATTACGCTATCAATATGTTAATTGATTTCAAAATAAAAGAAAACAAATAAAATCCATCAAACTTCTATAGAATTGTGTTTATATATGAGTCAAAGCTAAAACAGCGTACAAGTAAAAAAAAAAAAACCTTGATTTCTAAGTAATGAGAAATAATCAGCCGGCGACGACAGCATTTTAAGCTGTGTCAGTACAACACCTACCCGTTGTATGCCTTACTTCTCTAACATTTTCCGTCTTACCACTCTAGCAACTCAAGATGCTGACACTAATACTGTAACAATTTGTGCCACGATTGTTATATCTGTGATTAGCTGAGAATAAAAAACTTTTTTATAATTATTTGCTAAACATTAGTTGAAGCTCGACTTTTGCAACAAGCGGACGTTTTTCTAAAATACAAAATTAACACTTAGCGCAGTGCATGACATCAGAGTCCAATAATTAAAACATAAGTAAAACAGCTGAAACAATTAAGCATTCAAAACATCTTCAACAATGAAGTCATTGTTTGTGATTTTATGCCTAACGCTGTTCTGCGCATTTACGCAGGCGCAGATCAAGACGGCTGGCATTAAAACGCACTATCCCGGATCTAGCAACTTGATAGCCGAACGCAATTCAACAATTGACCAAAATATGTTTAGTCAAACTTATAATGGTACCAGCTACACATATAATGGCACTTTTGTACCCGCTAATACCTATCAAGGTGGTTCATCGTATCAAGGTGGTTCCACTTATCAAGGTGGTTCAACCTATCAAGATGGTTCAACCTCCCATCAGGATGGTTCAATCTATAATCGCGGTGCTGCGACCTTTTCAGATATATTCCATGATATTCATTCTTACAATTCACGTGCATCTACCAGAGCACCCGTTTTCACAGATGCCACAGCTGAGTTTATCAACAAAACACGATCGGCGATGGCCTCTGGCGTCTGTTACAAAGAGGTTCCGTAAGTAGGGGGAATCATTATAATTGCTAATGGAATCATTTAAATGTTTGCTTTTTAATAAGAAAATGTTTTATGAATATTGTGAATTTATTTGATAATTTTAAATATTTAAAGGAAAGGCTTGCAGATTGCCGCATCATTTCTTTTTGATCATTATTCATCAACGTATTATATAATATTAACTGCACACGTTGATAAGAGGAAGTAAGAGAACACCATCCCAAAATTAAAAATTGCACAACATATTTCCAAAAGTATCTTAAATCGATCCTTTAAAATTTTGGCTTGCAGGTTGCCATCCCTTAAAATTTACGGAAAATGTAAAAAAACTCAAGTAAAAGCACCTAATTTTGGAAATTTATAAAAATTTATTGGATTTACATTAATGTTGCAGTGCTCTTCCCCAATTTATTGTTCAATTTAATTGCTTTGATTTCGTCGAGCCTTTGATTCTAAAACCCGTGGTCGGTTTTTCTTAGTCTGCGCGCTGCCCAACTAAAAATGTAATTACTTACATGTAATTATGTAATGTAATTAACTAAAAATAAATGTAAAAAAAACTTCAATGAAATTATCACTTAAATGAAATAAAACTACACCTTTGACTTAAAGGCACTCGTTGACATGCAAAGTGTAACACACGACATGCAAAACAAAAGCAAAAAAGAGAGGTAGCAACCTGCAAGCCAGCAAAGGTGTCAACCTGCCTTCCGACGCCATTTAAGAATTAACATAACATAAATCATGATCATCAAGTCAATTCATGATATCATTGAGTTCTACTTGGATTTTGAAAATTGTATGAAAAAGCGACACATCACAAATATTTATCTTGAATTATCGATAAAAATGTTAAATTTATGAGCACAGGACAAGTACACAATTCAAATTTTTCAACTTTTAAGAACTAATATTTTACATTTTCCTAAGCAGACACTGTGTTATTGCCTCTGTCCGCTCCAAACTTTGATGTCAGTCGGAGTTTAGATAACGGCATTGATAGAATCTTAAAATATATCAATGATGGCAACTTGCAAACATTGGCAACCTGCAAGCCTCTTCCCTAATAATGCCAAGAACGGTGTGTTGTAGAAATATTGAAACAACATTACGCAGAATTTCAATATTTCAAAGTAAACATAATTAGAAGTACAATAAATTTTAAATGTCATGATCAAATTTATCTGTCTGACATTAATACTTAGAATGTGGTTAAAATTAGCAACCGTTTTTTTTTTTTTAAGTGCCGATGCGTTTTTATGTGTAGTGATCTCTGACTACGAAATCTGACAACTTTTAAGATTTCTGTTATTGTGTTGTGATGCGCTTTAATAATGCTACAATATGACATGAAGAAAAGAACAAATTTGAATGTTTGTGCATTTTAAGAGCGTAAATAAATTTTAAATTCAAGCCCCGTTCTTTCAACCTTACAATTGATTGTCACAGCCTATTTTAAGAAATATTCTTTAATATTTATTCAAGTGGGAATAAAACCATCTTTGATCTGAACATAGAAATTTACTCTGAGCAAACCTGAGCCAGTTATTATGAAACAAATATTTTAAAATAAGATATATATATAGCCCTACATATAACATTTTAAATTGTATGTAAATCCTTTAAAATTTTCGTATTGCACAACTCGAGCGCATCACAGCACAATCTCCAAATTTCTGAAAAATAACTTGCTTACTTACTTAGGTGGTCGTAACAACCCGTGTCCGGGTTTCGGCCGACCTCATCAGCTCTCGCCAGGCGCCTCTGCTTTGCGCGCGCCTTCTCCAATCGGATACACCAAGTGCGCTTAGGGCTTCCTCAGCCTGGTCCATCCATCGGAGGCATGGTCTCCCTCGTCGTCGTTGACCAGCGACCCTCGCCTCGAGCACCTTTTTCGCTGGAGCTTCGTCGTCCATACGATGGACATGACCCAGCCAGCGTAGTCGCTGCACAGTTATACGCCGAACTACGTCAATGTCGGAGAGCTCATACAGCAAACTTCGGAGAGCTCATACAGTTCGTGGTTCATTCGGATGCGATAGTCATCGCCGACTCGAACAGGAGCGAAGATTTTGCGAAGAACTTTTCTCTCGAACACCCCCAGAGTGGCTGCGTCAGTTTGCGAAACTACTCATGTCTCAGCGCCATAAAGCAGCACAGGTAGAACGAGCGTCTTGTAGAGTGTTAGTTTTGTCGATCCAGAGAGGGCTCTGGAACTTAGTTGCTTACTGAGCCCGTAGTAGCACCTATTAGCAATTATTGCTCTTCGCTTTATCTCCAGGCTGATTTCGTTGTTGGTATTAATGGCGGTGCCAAGGTAAACGAACTCCTTGACTACTTCAAAGTTATAGCTGCCGGATGAAACGTGGAAGTCTAAACGCCGCGCTACCTTGTTTGTAGACGGCATATACTTTGTTTTACCCTCATTTATGGTTTGACTATTGGCGGACACTTTGGCGGATTCCTTTTCGATAGCGGCGAAAGCAGCGGTAACACCTCTCTTGGTTCTGCCGACAATATCAATATCGTCAGCGTACGCAAGGAGCTGGACAACTTTATAGAAAATGGTGACATTACTATGCACACCGGCCTTTCGTACGATCCCCTCCATAATGATATTAAATAGATCGCAAGACAGTGGATCGCCTTGCCTGAACCCTCTTTCGGTATTGAAGGTTTCGGAGAAATCATTTCCTACCTTGACGGAGCTGCGTGTGTTGCTCAACGTCATTCTGCAAAGTCTAATCAACTTTGCAGGTATAGCGAACTCAGACATTGTTTCGTATAGGCAATCCCTTTTCGGGCTATCGAACGCAGCTTTAAAATCGACAAAGAGATGGTGTGTGTCAATTTGATTTTCGTGGGTTTTCTCCAGGATTTGTCGTAGCATGAAAATCTGGTTCATGGTGGACTTTCCAGGTCGAAAGCCACACTGATAAGGTCCAATCAGTGTTGAAAAATAACGGCTGTCAAAAAATTTTGTAAAAAGATTTTCTAATGCAGCGCATGATAGCACATAACGAGCACATAGCAGGAGTTATTCCTTTTTTAAAAATAATTAAAAAATGGCACAGTTAATTTAATGCTATAATTATTTGAGAAAATTTTATGTATATCTATAAAAAACTTATATAAATAAAAAAATATCATGAATTTAGAAAGTTTTTAAACAAATTTCTGTTAAAAATAAACCGAAAGATATGAAAAATTTGTAGTAAAAAAATATAGCTTCTACATATATAAAAATCGGGTAATACAAAAAATACATGCGCATTGCAACAATATACAATGAAAATTGAATTGATATTTCTGCATCTTTATAACTGCAACAACATGACTCGCTTTCATATTATAAATACGTTTGCTAATTTAATTGATATTTGTTTAAAGATATGCGTTTTGTGGAACGGTGAAATTGATAATGGAATAATTTAAAAAAAATGCTTTAATATGTTAAAGTCCATAGCAATTACACAAAAAATTACCTTAAACAAAGAAACATGACCTAAAAAAATAGATATGGATAAAAACAACAAAACAATGCCCTAGAAATATTTGGTTTCGGTAGCTGGAGATTTTGAACGGTGTTTCTGCAGCATCAGAAAATGTCTAAGTAAGAGCAGAAAAAAGTTGACTTGTCAACAAATTCCGAGCCCTGCTCATGACCTTGTACCCGATATTCATACATAATTTATGCATAAATATGTCAAACTGCGGCTAAGCCCCTGATAAGTTGTTTGTTTTATCAAATTCCTTTTTTTGCAATGGGCTTTGTATAGAGAAATTTATAAAAAAAAATACTTACAAACACACATTATGTCATACAAGAGAGGAGATTAAAATTAATAATAATACATATTTTTCTAATGAAAGAGAAAAAAAAAACAAATCCAAATATTCGAGTTGGTATTTTTGTATAAAGATTTTTAGTTCATTTGAGAAGCTTGGTACTCGATTGCTGCTAATCATGAAAATTATCAGTACTGAGGATGTGAAGTTCATGAGTTCAATATTAAAAATATTATGATTTTAATCATTGAATAGTGTTGAAGTATTTCGAAGAATGCATGTGCCTATGTATAAGTAGCTCAGTTTAGAGAACTTTCGAAAGAATTAGCACAAAACACGATTTAATTGGGTCGCTTGTGGCTTGACAAGGAATATCAATAATATATGCTTCGAATATCAAAAATAGAACGCTGTTCTTGGAAATGAAAAAAAAAAGTAAGAGATAATAATCGAGAACTTAAAAATTGAGACTGAGCGCATTACGATCATCTACCCTCCAGGAAAAAGCATGGGTACGACAAAAAAAAAAAGAGTTCTTATAGACTCAAAATATATATTGCACTTGCATTTAAGATTCGTACAATCCTTGCATTTTAATCAAAGATTATTTGACATAAGGCTGCTATTCTTTAATTTGTTAATTTATTTTTTTTTTAATTTTTTACGCTAGTTATTGGTCTATAGTATGGATTTTATATGGAAAATTTTTCTCGGAATAACTTGACTTATGTTTGAATTAGCCACGAAATATTGTCTCGTAACTACCGATAATTTTAGTAATTAGATCATCTGAATTTAATCCTCTTATGTTTTTGTCTCGGGATTTTGAATTCGTGCAAAAATGCAGAATTTTTTAAACTACAGAATGCATTAATGAGTCAAGTGTATTTAATAAAGAAAATTTGTGTTGTGTACGAGGGCTATTTGGGGGACTGGAAGCCTTTAAATCAACCATTTTTGATAACTTTTTTAATTGAAAATACTATCTTTTTTTATCTACACAAAACCTCAATTTTTTTTTTTTTTTAATAGTTATAAAAAAAAATTATCTGTTATATCAAAAAATGTGTGTAAAACCTAAAAAACACAAATAAGTTTCTTAAAAGAAAATAAAAAAATGTTTTTCTGAATATAATTTTTTTTTTTTGTTCTTTTGTAGCAATGCCTTCTTATTATTTTTTGTTAAATTTGTTTTGAAAAAACTTAGAAACACAGAAGTTATGGGCAATTTAATTGCAAAAATTTGTATGGGAAAAATGCAATAATTTCCAAAAGCTAAAACATTTAATTTTAATGAAAGCTTTTTTAGCATTTTCCTGAAAATTCTGGCTGCAGCAGCTAAAAATTGAAGAAGTTATAGGCAGTTTTCTGGAGCATGTTTTGGATGGAATACAAAACAAATTCAAAGTGAAATATATGTGGATTTTTTTCAAATCGGTCAATCTGATGGTCATGTATTTTTTCGCATATGAAACAATTTCTTGCTGTAAAATAATAATGCATACCAAATTTTATGGATCTGGGACAATTTTTTGAGGAAATACACCGATTTCGATTATATGGGAGGTAGGCGCAGTAGTTGCCCGATTTGATTTATTTTTACACCAATTTTTTCTTGCTATGAAATAATTATAAGTATAAAATTTGATTACTTTGAAATAATTTTTTGGGGAAATATACCAGATTACCCAATGCTGGCAATGGTTATATGGGTGGTAGGCGTATTAGTAAGCCGATTTGATTTATTTTTACACCAACTCTTTCTTACTATAAAACTATTATTTGAAGCAAATTTTATTAATCTGGGATCATTTTTTGGGGAAATATACCAGATTACTGATTTCGGTTATATCAATGTAAGCGTATTAGTCAACCAATTTCATTGATTACACAACTATTTTCTGTGACAAAAAAACGATGTATGCAAATTTTCATTGTTTTGTGATAATTTTTTTTGGGAAATATATTATATTACCGATTCCGCTTTTATTGGAGGTAGGCCTATTAGTGAGCCGATTTGATTTATTTTTACACTAACTATTTGTTGCTATAAAATAATTATGGGTATAGAATTTTATTGATCTGGGATAACTTTAGAGAAAATATTAAAAAAAAAATTTTTGATCTGGGAAAATTTTTTGGGGAAATATATCAGATTACCGATTTCGGTTATATGGGAGATTATCGTGTTAGGCAACCGATTTCGTTTATTATTACACCAATCTGGGATAATTTTTTGGGGAAATATACCAGATTACCGATCTTGGTTAGATGTAAGATGTGCACGCAGAGAAAAATATGTTTAAATATGTTTGGTTTCAAAAACAAAATATTCAGAGGGAACCACCTAATGACTAAGTACTTTCCTTCAATAGCATTATTTTCCGATATAAGAAGATATTAGTTGTGTTCAACATTAATATAATTGCCTTAGCTAAAATACTAACGTCTACATTAATATGCTTGTGACAAAATAGAATTGTGTGTTTCTACCCAATAAAAATATATTTGAATCACTGTTAAACTCAAAAAGAACAGAACTCTGCAAATTTAAACCAAACAGAACTCTTTTCTTTTATGTGTTTCGCCTAGACATACATATATATCTGTTTTTTCTGCACTTGCACGAAAAATAGCGGAAACCTTGTTGGTTTATGCGCTTGCTTTTATCAATAGCCAAGCCTTAGCGTCATTTTAAGTTTCAAGCAGCCGCGCCAAACGTGTTGAAAAGTTTAGCTGTTGTGAAAAGTGTTTCTAAAAATGTTTGCTTAAATTAAAAGTGTTTGTGTTTTCAAATTACCAAAATAAAAAACAAAATAAAACAAAAATAAGGCGGTTCAGCAGTAAAAATATTTGAGTTTTGAAGCAACTTTGCTGATAAAGCGGCTGCTTCGCTGGCAAAGTGGGTGCTCCAACCATATTATGTTTTCTCCAACTAGAAAATGTGTGCTTTTACAAATTATTGTAATGTCGGATAAACAATATGGTTACTTCTCAGCATAAATAAATCTGAGAAAAACTTATTTACTGTTTTTTTAAACATATGTCCTTTGCTTCAAACCAACAATTACTTCTAAGCAAATATTTTGTAATCATAGTGAAAAACTTATGGCATTTCTTTTGCTAAAATATGTTTCCAAGTAAATATAGTGTAATCGTCAGTAAATATATTATGTTGTTCTTAATTATCGTTTTGACAAAAAAAATGCTTGACTGGAATTCAATTATGTATTCTCCAATTAATATATATTTGTACGTGAATATTTAATGTTATTCTTGACTAAATTATATTTCCAAGCAAACAAATAGTAATAGACTAAAAGTGTTCTCAGTCCACTTATAATTACAATATATTAATATGAAAACATATTTGCTTTAAAACAAATTATGCTGTGTTTAAATTCAAACAACAAGTGCTAAGGTACAATTAAATAATGTTAAGATGCAAATATATATAGATATATAAAGAAAAAGTGCATTATATTATATTTATAACCAATTATGATTACTTTTTTCCAAGAAACATGCAGAAACATATTATACTTCCTGCAAATAATGTTTGGGTAGGCCTATTATTTTTCAGCGTGTGTTTTTCATTCATCCCTTTTCAACGAAATTTTGTCTGAAAGTTCTCTTGTCGTAGAACTTATTTTCACGAAATTTCATGATCCTGCGGTAACTCCTTCTATTTTTGTCCCCGGCTTATATGAAGACGCAACATTGTGCGCCGTCCTGTTGGAAAAAGATATCTTCAATGAACATCAGGAAACAATGGCTCCATCGGCCCATAAAGTGCATCAAGCAGTAATTTTTTTTGTAGATTTAATGATGACTTGAATATCTCTCGTGAATTTTCTTCACTCCAAATGTCACAATTTTGCTTATTGACGTGTTCATTGAGCCAAAAATGAGACTCATAGTTAAGAGAATATTGTGATAAAACAGTGGGTTGATATCTATCTACAGACAGAACTTACGACCCAAACGATAGTCATTCGGATGTAATACTTTTGATACCAGCTGGGTCAAAAAAGGCCGAAGGCCTAGATATTTACGTTAAATTTATCTATAAGGTGGATGTACACAGCTCCCATTGTTACATGCGTTGGCGAATCGACTCATTTGGGTTCTCCTCAATACTACGATCTACAGCAGCAATTGCTTCCTCTGTGCACATTGTACGCCGCACGTTGTTTTCTTTTTGCCATAAATAGAAAAGATCAATATTCGAAAAAGCCCAAAAAAACTATATTAATCTAATAAAAAAAGCCCAACGAGTTTCTAATTTTTTTATTTCGTTTAGTTACACGGAGCATTAGAACGTTATTTTGAAAAACAAAAACATAAATTTTGGTTCAATTCTCGAGATCTCTTTGTAGTTATTTTAAATCTTATCAATATCTAAAATTCTCTCTTACATCATGTTCTTCCATCTCTTGCAGTTTAGCTTTTATTTAATAAATGCTCTTTTTACGCTCATATTTCAGGTCGATGGTCACCAATATAAGATCTGATCATATTGTGCAGCAATACCTTTCATCCGATACCTCATTCACTATTCTACCTCTTTTTAGTCCTAAGATTTCTTACTAAAATTAATATATAAATTTTTAACATTAATATTTCGGGTCAGAGGTCATAAATTTAAAATCTAACATAATAAGGCATATCTATGATGCAGTACCTTTCGAATGATTTACGTTTCATTGCTCTTATTCTAAAATAAATATTAAAATGGAATTAAATATATAAGATACAAATTCCATAAAAATTTACTTATTAAAATTTTATTAAAATTTCATAAAAATTTATTAAAATCCCTTAATTTTATGTATAAAATCTTTACTGTCATACTTTCCTCTTTATGTGTCAAATTTTTTTTTTTTTTGAAAACAATCCATGGTTAACTGGTTTGGTTTTCAAGCTAAACTGAACTCAAACGACACTAGCATTACCAGATCTGACCAATTTATGATATTAATCTTTGTCGTAAAATAAAACCTGGTCTTTGTTTAATGTAATTAATTTTGAGCACTCTACTACACAAAACGATTTTTGTGTAGTAACTTGGAAACTCGTTAACCATTTTTTTTTATTTTTGTATTTTGTCACAAGATTCAAGATCAGCAACCACTTAATTAGCTAGATACCTAATTTTAATTAAATCCCTCTATTTTCTCATGTCATGACCACCTTTTTGGAATTTGGCTTCATGATGTAATCACATAAAGATTCATTTTCGAATTGAAAAATAAGGATTTTTTTTAGCAAAAGTGAGTTTTTGATACATTTTGTTTGTACAAATAAGTTTGTAACATAGGCGAAAAAAAATTTCAATTTTGAAAACGATTTCACTACCTACTACTAAATTAAACAAAAGATGTAGTATTTTTGATTGTTTTAAGCCGCTCGGAGTTGGCATAAAGCTTGTCGGTATAAAGCTTGTTCAAATATTTCAAAACACGCACAACATAATTGATCATAAAAGGCTTGGTCGTCAAAGTTCTTTCAAGGGCTGAAATGACCATTTCGTTTTTTTTTATTTTACATGGAAAACTTAAATAATTTTTCCAATGGATTGTTAATTGAAATCAATGAATTTCGCTACATGAATACAATTTCATTATTTTAAGAACAATATTTAGTGCAAGTGTATTATGAAAACCAATTTGATTAACGATTGAAACTATAACAAACCATTCTTCTATTTCAGCACCTCCTCGCTGCTCATCAACAACCCGTCTGAGGTGCCAGTTGGCAATGGAACCACACCCAATATGAGTAAAATTCAGGTCTGTTGCGATGGTTACGAACGCAATCCTCACGTTTTTGCACGCTGTGATCCCGTTTGTAAGGATGATTGCCCAAATGGTATCTGCACGGCACCCCACACTTGTGTCTGCATCCCCGGCCATGTGCGAAATCATGAGGAGAAGTGCATCACTACCTGTCCACTAGGCTGTGGGAATGGCATTTGCGATGAGTACAACACATGCCAATGCAAACCTGGCTATACAATAGAGCCACTTCAGCGAAAATATTGCGTGCCACACTGCGAGCATGGTTGTCAGTATGGCAAATGTGTGGCGCCCAATAAATGCGACTGTCTTGAGGGCTACCGTCTAACAGCAGCTGGAATTTGTGAGCCCAAGTGTGACAGATGCGAGAATGGTCAATGCACAGCACCCGGCTACTGTAGCTGCAAAACGGGTTACTTGAAAGTGGCTGGCATTTGCGAGCCGGTTTGTGCGCTGTAAGTAGTCAACAAAGTTTAAGAATTATATTTTAATCCTTTTCCTTTCTACAGTGGTTGCAATAAGGGTAAATGTGTCGCGCCCGATACCTGCGAGTGTCCCAATGGATTTGAACTCGATCGCAGCGGCTCTAACTGCGTGCCACACTGCGATCAACCTTGTTTGAATGGTGTTTGCAATGGTGCTAATACCTGTGCCTGCAATGCTGGCTACATACAAGACGATTTTCAGCGTAATATCTGCCAACCAAACTGTCCACAAGGTTGCCCCAATGGTTATTGTACTTCACCCAATTTCTGTGTCTGCAAGCCTGGCTATATAAAGAGTGGCATCAAGGGACGTCAGACATGCTTGTCAGTTTAAAGCAACAGTATTTAAGACTCTTTCTTTATTGACACAATGCAAATTTTTTCAAATAAAGCGCAATATTTTTATGGATTATAACTTGTTTCTTTATTAAACTTAAGCTCAAAATTTAAATAGACGTCCGATCAACGCCTCGAACTCCAACAAAAAGTACCTATTATAGAGGTCACGCTGCTCATAGTTGCTCACGCGCATTTCCAGCATTGTAGGCAGGATGCAGCTGTCTATGAAATGTGTCAAACCCTCCGAGCAGCGACATTTACCATTAGAATTGCAGTTGCCCTGAATACAGCGCTGTTGCGCGCTGCCACAGCTACAGACATTTGTTTCAATGCATTTGCCGTAGAAACCACAGCCACTGCAATAGTGTGTTTATTAATTTTTTTTTTTTTATTTAGTCGAAACCTTTTACTCACCCTTGACACATGGGCTCGCATGTGCTGCCTTGTAGCTCATAACCATCATAACAGCGACAAAAACCGGGTGCTATACAGACACCATTTTCACATTTGTCTCCACAGTCAGGCAGACATGAAGTGGTGTTTACATCATATTTGTAGCCGTCACGACACTGACATTTGTAGCGTGACTCACAAAATCCGTTCTCACAATTACTGCAAATGAAAGAAATTTTATTAGTTTATATTATATTTATATTTGTATTGATATTATATAATATTTATATAGATCGATCGAATTTTGAAAAGGCCAAAACTAAAAACTCTCACTGCGTTGATAATAGCATTGCCCGAATTTTATTTTAGCAACTCAAGACAAAATCAAAATTTTTGTAAGTGACAAATGACAAAAGTGTTTTTATTTCATAAAAAAAATTTAATCGGCTAGTTATATATTTCAATATAACGACCCGAAGCATACAGCTCAAAATACGCGACATTGGATCCTTTACAATACGCCGAGTACTTTGGGAAAGCCAACTGGATGTTGCCAACTCCATTTGCACTCATACACCCCCATAGCATGACGTTACCACTTCCACGTTTCACAGATTGGATTGTATTTTTTGGATTCAATTCTGTATTTTTTTTCCTCCACACTTTATTACCACAATCCGGTCCGAAAATGCTAAATTTTGTTTCGTCGCTGAATATCACTCTTGGCCAATATTCAGTATCATGATTTTTATATTTTTTTGTAAATTCCATGCGTTTTTTACGATTTTTCGCGCTTATCAATGGTTTAATACGGTGAGTTCTTCGAAATTTTTTCGAATGAAATAAAATGAAGAAAAAAAATATTTTTTGCCTGAAAATTTAATTTTTTTTTTTAAATTCGTAAAAAACCCAAAACTGAAAAAAGTCTCAAGTATTATTACTTTCGCGTAAAGTCATATAGCTTATGAACAAAATGAGATATAGATCATGAAAATCAATGTACGCGTTTCGCTTTTATTCACAGTTAAGTAAAGGTATGAATTTCAAAAATTTGCTCAAAATTCTTTGGAAAAAACATTGATGACTTTTTTTATGATTGTGGTACCAAAGTAATAAACTCTAATAAATGTGATTCTCAGATACAAAAATAATTCCACCCACATTTATGAGTTTCAAACGTTTCGAAATATTTATAAAGCACACCTGGATCAGGTATATAGCCACCCTTAATATATGCGCCCATTCATTTTGCTTAATATTTTGCTCAATAACTAGATTACAAATCCACATATATGTTTATTTTTATAAACTTTATTTTGCATGAAAATAAAAATTGCGATTCATATTACAGCTATTCTTACACAGAAAATATGACATTTCTATATGTTGTCTATGCATAAAAACAAAATTTAGAACATTTTCAATTATTGTCAATATCCATCCTCGTTGAAGTCGTTGAGGCTTGCAGGGACACAGTATCCAGACTCGGAGGTTTTGGTGTATCGATATCAGCAGCGCGTTTAACTGGAAGTGTGACAGTAAAAGCAGCAATGTATACTTTTGTTTTCAATTGTTTTCTGTTTAATCCATGACGATAGTTTATGCATGCGTAGCACCTGGATTCATCATGTCCAGTTAGGTCTTCCACCCAAAATACTGGCTTCATAAAAGACAACTTTGCACCTTTTCCATGTATCCACATTGTAAGGGTATTATAACAACTTTTGCACACTGTGTTCGGCGTAAAATTTGCACCACTTAAATCTGCTTCATCAAAATAATGACAATACGCTGTTTTGAATTTCTCAGTAAACAAATTTTTTCGATTTTGTTTGTCTATTTTTGGGACGATATGACCACAAACGTAACAAAAGTAATCCAATTTTGGCCACTTGTTATTTTCCATATTGATATATATTATATGTTTTGTTCTTATTCACTTTTAAAAACCGGAGAAAAATTCACTTCTACTTTTCGCGTTCGTCGACACTTGTTGAATGACCTATAAATACTACGTACTTCTCAGTATTTTACTGACAGGTACTTATGAATGGACGCATCCAGGTATCCAACGGAAAAACACACATCATTAAAAAAGTGCACGTCCCTTTTTTCCCTTTAATTGACTAAACAGAGTGCCTACCATAAAAAACAAGAACAGGTATTCAGCGTCCACGCACATTTATTATCGTTTATTAGTTTGCTAACGCAGTTATAAAATTGAAATAACCTTTTGTATATTACTTATTTCTTTTTTAATTCTAAGAATCATAAAAAAGCCATCAACGTTTTTGCCAAAGAATTTTCTACATATCTCCAGGAAATTTTCGTAATTCATACCTTTACTTAATTGTCGATACGCGTACATCGATTCTCATGATCTATGTCTCATTTTGTTCATAGGTTATGTGACTTTACGTGAAAGTAATACGACTTGACACTTTTTTCCGTTTTGGATACGATTCCGATTTGGATTTTCTATGAATTTAAAAAAAAAAAACATTTTAATTTTCTGGCAAAAAATATTTTTTTTTCTTCATACATTTATTTATAACTGCGAAACTGTTGCTTATGTAGGGAAACGTTATATGAACAGATTAAAGGAATTGTAATTCTTAATTTTTTTAAATTTGTTTCAGCTAAATCGGACTAGTGTTCTCGAGTTATATCAAACAAAAGAGCCTAAAACGTGACAAATTCCCCTATACGATACTTACTAACTTGAAATCGATATTTAATTATTATGGCATGTAACTTGACAAAACGAATGATGCAGAACTTCTTCTTTTTGGGGCTACTTTTACGTGCAGTTCTCAGAATTGAGTCCCAAATCAATGAGCTGAAAAATGTTGTACTGTGTAATCATGCTATTAAATTCTTTAGCCTAGCGTTTTATAAATCAAAGCATTGAAGATGCTTTTTTACAAATAGAATCAATGTGAATGTTAAACGATAGCTTAGAATCCATGTATGTACCTAGGTCTTTGACGGTATCTACACGACTCAAGGCAGTATCTTTGATCTTATAATCAAAAATAAAATTATTCCTTTTTGGCGAAAAGGTCATGGTTTGGCATTTTTCTGGACTTAGAAACATATTATTTTTATAACACCAAACTTCGAAGGATTTCAGATCAGACTGGAGTAGATCTGAATTGTCTTTAGAATCAACCGTTCTGTATGTTTTCATATCATCCGCATAGATAAGCAGATAAGAGTGTTCTATGACGTGAGTTACATCATTGATTGCTAAAATAAACAGAAGTGGTCCAAGGTGACTACCCTGAGGAACACCTGATTCAGCAATAAATTCAGAAGACAATACGCCTCGCAAACGTATTTGATAAGATCGCTCCACCAAATATGATTTAATCCAGTTAACAAAATATTGCGGAAATCCCATTAACTTGAGCTTAAATAAAATTAGATTGTGTGGTAACCTAACAAAAGCTTTACTAAAGTTAGTGTGAACGCAGTCGACCTGGTTACCAGAGTCAATAGAATTTAAGCAGAATGTTGTAAAATCGAGAAGATTAGACACAGTGGATCTACCATTAACAAAACCATGCTGACGAGTTGTTATGACTTCACCACAATGAAGTTTTACCTGATCGTACACGATCCACTCAAAAGTTTAGGAATCGATGGGAGCTTAGCGATAGGCCTATAGTTACTGACATCATTCCTGCAACCTTTTTTATAAATAGGACTTATAAATGAATTGTTCCAAAAAATTGGAAAATAACTTTCGTTAATTGATTTATTGAATAATAAAGAAAGTGGTTGACTCAAAACGGAACCGCATTGCATTAACACTGCGGCAGGAATTCCATCAGTCCCAACGCCAAAATCCTCATCGATCGATCCAATATACTTTAAAATATCCTCAGAAGTAAAGGATATAGAATCCAAAGAAACTCTGGATACGGATTTCATATATTCAAAGTAAGCTCTGTCAGGATTAAAAGCATCTGAACCTAATGAGTCTTTGAAAAGATTGGCAAAGAGGCCACAAATTATGACGGGATCTGAGTTCTGAGACGGGGAAGGGAGTTCTGAATGAAGAACGAAATCCATCGGATTTCTTCTTTGTGTTTATGAATCCCCAAAATCTACCGAAAAGTCCTTATTCGAATCTACCATCCTAAAGCAATACAATTCAAGCCTTCAAAAAAACCATTAAACTTAAATTTGAAAATTTCCCCTACATTTTGCAAAAAAATTAAAAAAAAAAAAAAAAATTAAAGCATTTCCAGTGGAAATAGCGAAAAATTTATTGATTTTTTTACAGGCTTTCTATTTCTGAAATCAAAATGGTGCCTTAAGATGGTAGAAACTGATGTCCGGTGGGTCAGTACTATAAGGGGTCAGCTTAGGTCAATGAGTTTTAAAAACAAAAGAAGTCTTCCTGAGAAAAAAACATAGGCATATTATTTAAGATCGGACGGTAAATACCGAAGTTACTCGTATGAAGAAATATGTCAATGCGCGACCCCTACGTTCTACGTACGTTTTTTCAATAATGCTGCAGATTAGCTGATGTGTGGCGACATTTTTTTTTTCCCCCTATAAGGCGAGACGTAGACCGGCCGTATATGTAAACCTCTGTACACGCTGAAAAATGATAGGCCTTCCCAAACATAATTTGCAGGAAGTATAATATGTTTCATGGAAACAAGTAATCATAATTGGTTCCACATATAATATGATTAATTAATGCAATTTTTCTTTATATATATATTTGCATCTTAACATTATTTAATTGTACCTTAGCACTTGTTGTTTGAATTTAAAAACAATATAATTTGTTTTAAAGAAAATATGTTTTCATATAAATAAATTGTAATTATAAATGAACTGAGAACACTTTTAGTCTATTACTATTTGTTTGCTTGGAAATATAATTTGGTCAAGAATAACATTAAATATTCACGGACAAATATATATTAATTGGAGAATACATAATTGAATTGCAGTCAAGCAATTATTTTCAAAACGATAATTAAGAACAACATAATATATTTACCGATGATTACAGTATATTTACTTGGAAACATATTTTAGCAAAAGAAATGCCAAAAGTTTTTCACTGTGATTACAAAATATTTGCTTAGAAGTAATTGTTGGTTTAAGGCAAACAAAATATGTTTAGAAAACAGTAAATAAGTTTTTCTTGGAATTAATTATGTTGAGAAGTAACCATATTATGTTTATCCGACATTACAATAATTTTTATAAGCACACATTTTCTAGTTGGAGAAAACATAACATGGTTGGAGCACCCACTTTGCCAGCGAAGCACCCGCTTTATCAGCAAATTTGCTTCAAAACTAACCTATTTTTACTTATGAACCGCCTTATTTTTATTTTATTTTGTTTTTTTATTTTATTAATTTGAAAACACAGACAAGGTTTCCGCTATTTTTCGTGCAATTGCAAAAGAAACAGATATATGTATGGCTAGGCGAAGCACATAAAAGAAAAGAGTTATGTTTGTTTTAAATTTGCGGAGTTCTGTTCTTTTTGAGTTTAACAGTGATGCAAATATATTTTTATTGGGTAAAAACACAGAATTCTTTTTGTCACAAGCATATTAATGTAGACGTTAGTTTTTTAGCAAAGGCAATTATATTAATGTTGGACACAACTAATATCTTCTTATATCGAAAATAATGCTATTGCAGGAAAGTTCTTAATCATTAGGTGGTTCCCTCTGAATATTTGGTTTTTGAAACCAAACATATATAAACGTATTTTTTTTCTCTGCGTGTAGTAGTAATACAATGTTTTGTATTATTTATTGTGTTAATCCTGCTGAAGATTAACGAAATCTACAACAAACGACAGAAATAAACTTTTCAAAAAATAAACAATGACATACTTTTTCAATTATTTTGTTAAGTCTTAAAGTTTGTGTTCATAAACTTTCCGATTTCAGTTTTTTTTTTTAACTGGCAGTGCCCTCTAGTGTTAAACAGCGACATTCAGTACATAGATTGTATCATATACAAGAACCAATGCGGTCTATAGATTTTGTTACCTTAAACGTAGAATACTAACATTCCGTTCACTATACGTTATGTTAATCGTAAGGAGTGAGTAAATTTTACGTAGGTTAGTATACGTACTCTAGGGTTAAACAAAAACCATGCGCAAAGCAAACAAAAACATAAAATGCTGGCTTTATATTTCATGCAATTGTGTTAAATTTATATAAGTTAGAGAGTTCAAACATGAATTTTTGTCCCAGTGAGGATCAACCAAACCAACGAGTGCATACCTCAACACTGTACACTCAGTACTTTAAGCACGCCAAAGTTTCAAAGTGTTACATAAAAATGATTTCTGATCGCAATCAGCCACCCTACTTACATCCGAGAATGACGCAATTCAACGTCAAAAAAATTTCGACAAAATGCTTCTTATTACCATGCAATCACAAAACATATACACTAAAAGTGTTATAGTAATTCTCACAAATCCCTGAAGAAAAGTACCCCTGAAGAACTGTGTGAAAGTCATAATCACATCACATGAATATTTTTGTATGGCTGTAAAACTTGCGTTTAAACTAAGTATTTATAAGTGTCAGAAATGTAAAAAACAAATCTGAAAAATTCATTCTTGTTGGCGATGGCATTACAACAAAAGTTTATAGGGCATGGAACATGAACAGCAAGGAGGTCGTTTTTCGAAAAACCGATCTGTTTAAGAAAATAGATATAAAGGTTTTTGAGAGTCTAAAAGATGCTCTTAAGTCCCTAAAAGCGTGAGTCCCTCAAACGACTTTCATAAAACATTATTTATTATTCTATCACTACAATCTTCTTATTTTACTTTCATCATTAAATCACTAAACTGCTTAATATGAAGATTCACACTTACATGTGGCACTCTGCCTCGCAAACATTTCGTTGCGGTCGTTTCATGTACCCCGAAAAACACTCGCACACATTGGGACCAACGCACTTGCCGTGGCCACAGTCTGGTATGCAAATTGGCTGACATCCAAGATCACCGACTTCTTTATAGCCCTCGCGACAGGCGCAATTGTCAGGAGCTACGCACTCTTGCTGATTGCCGCAAGCATGGCGACAATCAGGACGGCAAAATTTGCGTGTCTGTGGATCCAAAGAGTAACCTGTTTCGCATTCACAAGTGCCATTCAAATAACAGCGCCCATGCTCACAGGCAATTGGGCAAGTGTGAACACATTCACCACGATCATTACGCACAAATTCGTCAAAGCAATCACATTGATTGGGAGCGCGACAAAAACCATTGCGACAATTGTTAGGCGAGGAACTGGAACAGTTAGGTACACAGCGATGCCAGTTATAGCTGGAGCGAGTGTAACCCTCGCAGCAGACTTCGATGCGATGAAAATAGATGGTGGAGCCATTACCACGCACCGGCTCATTTTTTGATACTTGAAAGAAAATGGCGCTATATGAAAGTAATGAGAACAATAGAGATAGTGTTAGAAATGTAACATTTTATATTATTTTAAAACTCACGGCACTTCGCGCTGACATTTGTGTCCAGCCTCTCGTCCGTTTTTTAGGGTCACTGCGAGGCTGCGACTTTCGTTGAAAATGTCTCCAAAAATTTCATTGTCTGGCCTAGCGGTAGCTGCTGTCACAATAAAAATGACAGCTGTCAATGTAAACACGAAAATATTTTGCAACATAATATATTTTAAGCGCTTCGATTGTCTCATTTTAACTTTATTTTCTAATCTAGTAGTTTGAAGAAATCGTATTTGGTTCCTTTTTGTTCTGACATTTGTTGTGCTTACCGAACGAATTGTCAGTGCTGATTAAAATTTTATTTGTTAACTTTCTACAAATATTTTGAATACGCTCTCTCTCTTATCAGTAGAGTAGCAATAATAAGTCAAATGAGTAAAAAAGAAGTTGTTTGTTTTGATTGTGATTCTTAAAGAATAAAAAAGAGATTTAAAGAGATAGAATCAATCAACAGATAAACAAGCAAGTAGTTGAAGTACGGTTTTGATTTAAGATTTGTAGTTCGCTCTCTTTTTAGCAAATATGTTTTTAAAATTCCCTATCGGAAATTTCAAAGCGCTTTATTTAAAAGCAAGTTTAAATCGCTTTATTCTACCTTGACATAGTGATTTTGAGAAGCTCTTTTCTATCGCTACGAACTGAGCTGCAAAAAAGCGCTTTGATTTCGCTTTTCATGGTGCTTCAAAAGAGCGCTTTGGCTGTGTCGTAAAAGTTCTTGCCGCTATTTCGAATATCTTGTCAAATTCAACAAATACTGAAATATAGTGAAATGGAAAAAATAAACTGAAATTAGTAATAATTATCTATAGTTATAAAAAAGTTATAAAATGAGTGGCAAGTGGTTAGGGTATTCGAAACGTCATTTTAAAAGATTGGTAGCATCGAAAATAGACGCAATAAATAATTAAGCTGCTCATGCAGGCGCAAACAATGAAGGCGCAATTAGCGCAGATATATAAAGTAATGAAGTAGTGCAAAATGAAACAGCAATTTCATCAGATTTCACCCATTGTGGTGCGATCTACATTCAAAGTGCCGATAGTGAAAATGAAGAAAAGGAGTAATGAAAATTGCGTCCGAGTTTGACATTTGAAAAGAGTTTGGAGAATGGGTAGTGCGATTAAAAATTAGACGAGACGCAAGTGATGGCAATTCTGCAGACAGCAGGCTTTAAAGTGCCCTCGCCTACAAACCCATTATTTTCAGAGACGGAAGCCAATGCCACTATTTACACACGCGCAGTAAGTCCGGGAAACTGCTTTCACTACGGGTTAGAAAAAAATATTTGTCAGATTTTCAATTTGACGTTAACACAAGATGACAACATTTTACAAGTAGACCTTGGAATAAATATATGGTTTACCATTATATAAAAGCTCTTCAATAGCATTGTGGCTAATTTTGGGGTCATTATCAAACTACTGCAATATTAAGCCTTTCCTTATCTTGAGCGTATCTTGGCAGTAAGAAACAGGAAAATATTAATGATTTTTTGTTGGTCTTTGCTTTGGAGGTGAAAAGTATTAGTGAAAAAGGAGTCATTGTCAATGGTAGAACGGTGTCTATAAAATTATGCGCATTTGTTTGTGATGCTCCTGCGAGAGCATTTGTTTTCGGAACTGTTGGCCATAGTTCCTCAAAAGGATGCTACAAATGCTATCAGGAAGCTCAAAAAAAGAACAGTCGACTGACATATAGTACGACAGTTGCAGAGCCAAGAACTGATGCCGACTTTCAAAAAAGAAAAGATACTAAATATTAATGAGAAAGCCTTGTAAACTCTGAACATATGTATCTGTACCGTCAACTTTTTCGTGTTACTTTTTGTTCTATTCGGATTGCTTTCAATTCTTGACCAATGTGAAAGGGGTCAAGCGAGAACAAAGCACTTTTTTTAACACTTTATGAAGAGAGAACAAGCCCCTTTTTCGAATCACTTTCCGAAGCGAGAGCAAAGCGCTTTTTTTAACACTCTTTGAAGCGAGAGCAAAGCCCTTTTTTAAATAACTTTCCGAAGCGAGAGCAAAGCGCTTTTTTGAATCACCATCCGTAGCGAGAGCAAAGATATTTTTCCCAATGACATGGCAATGTATAAAGCGAGAACAAAGCGCTAATGTGATTTTATAAAGTGTTTTTTAAGTGGTTTCAAAGCGCTTTGTTTCCTAAAGGGATGTTAAAGATAGAAGAAAGTAGGGTAAATCGGGTCAATGGGGAATTATAAATTTATTGCTTGGTTTCAGAATAAGCTGTCTTGTGTCAACTGCCAAATGATAATTTTGACAGAAGAAAGTTTTTCATAGGCCATAACCGCGTGCAAATTCGTTTTTGAATTAGTGAATTGAAGCCTGACTAATTTATTTAAGTTAAAGATAAGAATTGCATATGTTTTCCCCATATTTTTTCGATTTAAGTTTCGATGATCCCTTTAATTCAAAGCTATTTTTAATACTCCTAGACAATAACGTTTTGTAAATTTAACAAATAAACTTGGTTTCATACTCATTATTTATTGTGTTACATATGATGATATGTACATTTATTATTCCAAAAGAACAAAAAAAAAAAACAGTATTGCAGAAATTAAAGCTGAAAGAGAAATGTTTAATTTACAAATGATTAACTTTATGTGAATATTGTTGTGGCACTTGAAGATAATTCATTTTTTGTGTTGGTACTTGCAGTTCTGGTATGTGTTGTGATTGTTGTTGTGAATGCTGTTGAATATTCAATTGATGCTGATGATTGTGATGTCGATGATGTGCCGATGGATAACGTATTTCATCGTACATATGACTGTCAGCGCTGGACTTACGTGATTTCGGCATGATAACTGAATAAATTGAATCTTTACGCGCGTAAGCATAGGATGGAGGCTTCAACGAAGAGGAATTGCTGCTGCGTGAGTCATAGTATGTGGGTGCTGAAATTAATTACTCGATTAAAAATGTTTAACAATCGTATGTATATGAATTATTGTCCAAAAGACTTCATTCAATTCAGAGAGGGTAAAACAAAGAATAAATGACAAAGACACTTACATACCCTCGATTTTGTTGGATACCATTTGGCTGAATGCCGGTAAGTCCGGCAGCGGTTTCAAGAAACTCTTTCCCAATGTTACCGTAGGCACTACACTCATATGAACACCTCCATCCGGTTGATGTCTACTAGTACTACGCTCCGCTAAAGCCGCTTCTACGCGTTCACGCTGACTATGATAACGCCGATAAACGTAGAGAAAACCAATCGCTATGACTATCATGATTATTAGCAAAATGATGAGCAGCGTAGTCAAAAGATTGGAATCATGCTGTTCTGCGGTGACGTTGTTCGCTGGTGTCACGTTGTGCAACACGCCCAAACTGGCTAAGTTCAAATTGTGTCCATCATCGGTGCCATTGTGGAGTTGATTCTGCTGCCAATTGGTAATGACGTGTATAACATCTGGTGCCTTGCCTTGACCGCTGCTGCCACTCGGTTGATGCACAATTATTTTAGGCGTGTGATGGGGCTCATTCTGTTTGATGACGATTACTTCGGGCACCGTTTGTGGTGTTGTTATGTCCAAGTCGGGCAGCAAGTAGGTGAGCGCATCAGTTGTAGTTGCAAGTGCACCGTTGCCAATATTCTTAGCAATGCGATCAAGATTGTGTGTTATATTGTTGATCGTGGAGTTGAGTGTTTGGATCATCACGTGTGTGGCATTGACTTCGGGCTGAATGTTGGTCGTGTTGACTGGTACAACTGGTGGATCCTTACTTAACACACATTCACCTGTTTGAGTATGACATTGATTGGTGCTATTCACTTTACAATCGCAGTTCCTGCGACACATGACACCGTACGTGCCCGTGGGACAGGGTAGCTCACATCTATTAGAAGTGGTTTTACAAATTTCAAAAAAGTTACAAAAGTAATATTGGCCCCCAATTAAGTTCAACTTACAGTTCACCCGTCCAGCCTGACGTACAATGACACAAGCCGCTTTTGTTATCACACACGGCGCCATTCTCACAACGGCATTGATTTTTGCACTCTTCACCCCAGTGATCGTGATCGCACCCTGAAAAAAAACAATTTTATTAAATTGTAAGATAAAAATTATATATGTATGTTTTGACTACGGTATCATCTTATTTTATAATTATAAAACTGACTTTCTTTAAATATTTCTTCCAAAAAATTTTACCATTTTTCATGCCAATTAAAAAGAAAAGGTGTCTATTCTTCAAAACAAGAACATATTGTTCGTCAAGCCAAATACTTTTTAGGGAATTTAAGGCCATTCAATAAGTCGGTAGCATTAGTTAGAAAAAACAAAATTTTGATAAAACTCGATTATATTATTCAACATAATTGCCTTCGAGAGCGATATAACGAGTATAGCGATTTTCCAACTTTTCGATACCACTTTTATATTACGATTTCTCTTTTTCGTCAAAATAGGCCTCAGTTTCAGCGATTACTTCATCATTGGACTTGAATTTCTTTTCAGCAAGCATTCTCTTGAGATCTGAAAACAGGAAAAAGTCGCTGGGGGCTAAATCTGGAGAATACGGTGGGTGGGTAAGCAATTCGAAGCCCAATTCATTCAATTTTCCATTCCAATTTTCAATTTGCCATTGTTTTTATCGATTTGTGACACGGCGCATTGTCTTGGTGAAACAACACTTTTTTGCTTTTGCAAATGTGGTCGTTTCTTGGCGATTTCAACCTTCAATCGATCCAAAAATGCACAGTAATAGTCGCTGTTAATGGTGGATCCTTTCTGGAGATAGCCGATGAATATTATTCCTTTCGCATCCCAAAATACAGACGCCATCACCTTACAAGCCGACTGTTGGGTCTTTGCTCGCTTTGGATTTGGTTCGTCGACTGCTGTCCACTCAGCTGACTGTGTTTTGGATTCTGGTGTGTAATAGTGAAGCCATGTTTCATCCATTGTCATATATCGATGACAGAATTCAATTTTATTGCGGTCTAACAGCACCAAACACTTCCCTGAAGCATCAATTCGTTGTTGTTTTTGGTCGATTGTGAGCTCACATTTTTCGATGGAACAGAGTCCGGATAATGTTTATCAAGCCATTGTTTGATTTCCACTTTTATTTTTTTCATCAAAAAGCAATGCTTTATCAAAACTCGAATTTCACTTTTCCCATTTTTTTTTTCAATAACAATAGTTGCACACAAAATGCTATAACTCACGAATCAATTGTCAGATTGTTGTCAAATTTTTATACGTATCATTTGGAGGTTGGTACTAAATAAAAATCATATGGAACAAAATCTAGTAATGTTTTCTATGTGTCATCCTATGGACTTTTTAACGTACTTTTATCTAGCAATGATCTAAAGCTTCTCCATGCCCACGTGCAGTATACAAAATTTTTGTGCTACAATATACCGAAATTTTCGAAAGCAAAATGTTTTTCCTAAACACGCCAACTGCGAAATTTATACCCCAACGCGTACTGTGTAAGGGGTATATTAACTTTGTCATTCCGTTTGTAACGCCAAGGAGGAGGCGTGGCAGTATAGAAAAATATATATATTTTTGATCAGCATCATCTCTTGAGTCGATTTCCGTGTGTCCGTCTGTCTGTCCGTCTGTCGACACGATTACAGCCGCAATTTTAAACCTATCGCAATGAAATTCAAAATATAAGATTATTTTTAAAAAAGGAAGATCAAGTTCGAGAATGGGCCAAATCGGATAAAAACCACGCCTACCTCCCATACAAAGTGATTTTATATTAACCGTTAAATGTCTTTAAAATCCACAAAAATTAAAGAAATGCCTTGAAATTTGGCAAGTAAGCTTTGCTCTTCAGTCTTAATTCTGGCTATAAAATTTGGGGAAATCGAATGGAAACCACGCCTACCTCCCATAAAAAGTGGCTGTATTTTAAAAGTAAAATCTCTTAAAAATCTGCTCAAATTAAAGAAATGTCTTGAAATTTTGCATGTAGGCTTTGATATATAACATAGACCACCACTATGATATTTGGCACAATCGAATGAAAACCACGCCTACCTCCCATACAAATTGGCTTTATTTTAAACGTAAAATCTCTTAAAAATCCACAAAACTTAATGAAATGTCTTGAAATTTTGTACATAAGCTTTGATATATAAGATGAACCATCTTTATGATATATGGCGGATAATCCCATACACAGTGATGTCATCAAAATAGGAAAATTTTCGTTGATATACAAAACTGAATGTCATCGAGTATGTTGTGGCTAAAGACTTCGAATATACTTCAATATAGCCGCGGGGGGTATTTTAGCTTCGGTACCCTGCGTAGCTCCATCCTTACTACTTTTTATAATTATTTTATTTGCAATATTTTATAAAATATAAAAGAAAGAAAAATTTCCTACAATATACGAACGTAGAAAAATTAAAATATAAAATTTGGAAAAAAAGGAATCAACAAAATATCATATTTGTATTTTCTATTAAAAATTTCTTTCTTTGTCACTTTTCTTACGACCTCAAAAACTGGAGGTTTTTTTTTGTTCATGCACTAAAAAAATTTTTTTTTGTAAAATCTAAAAACTAAAGTCATCATATCCTATATTAAAAGTTGGCACTTTCCTTAAGTGTTTGTAAGTTTGTATCCTAAAAGCGAGGGTATTTCCTTTATCAAAGGAAAGCAAGTTTCTTAGATATAGGAAAAACTTACTTAAGTGTAGGATATTAACTTAATTTAAAGAGGAGTTTTATACTTTATTTAAGGAAATAAGCCTTTAATTTAAGGATAGTTATTAGAGCCCTGCATGAGTATGCTTTTTCGCCTCCCTGAATATATTCTCGCGCTATAGAATAAAAAATGTCTTCTATCCCTTTTCTGCTATGCTCATACCTGCTCATATACTCTCTTTGTTTTATTCAGACATAAGAAACGAAGGGAATATGAGCACGATGCTTTACTAACAGTAGCAGGTAGCAAATAATGCAATAAAAAATTAAAAAAATATCAGTGTTCATACCTTGAATATTTAGCGAATATATATTTTATTCGATCGTTCGAAAAGAAAATAAATGTTTTTTGTATTGAGACCCAAAGAAGAGTGGTAGATAGGGGGTAGGTATGTTGAGGAGAAATGTTGAGGGGCAAAAAATAATAGGACCAACTCCTATATTTGACCCCTCTAGGAGTTCAGCTACGGCCGATATAAACTCTTTTCGACAGTTTTTGTGCTTTTTTTATTGGGACCCAAAGAAGGGTGACAGATAGGGGGTAGGTATATTCGGGAGAAATGTTGAGGGGCAAAAAATAATAGGACCTACTCATATATTTGACCACTCTAGGAGTCCAGCTATGGCCGATATAAGATATTTTCGAAAGTATTTGTGTTTTTTGTATGGATGGTAGCGAATAATGCAAAAAAAAAATAGCACAAATATGCATTAAGAATAACAAAAAGCTTATTACGGGGAAAACCCAACATATTAACAGATACCCGAGTATTCGTGTAGTTTATTAAGCGCTCAGAGAAAAAACTGAAACAACGCATAGATCGCAAGCTCACCTCAGTGCAAGAGAGTATGAAAAGAGAACAGAGAACGAATAAAAAGTTATTCACTTGTACTACACGACCTCTTGCTAAACGACCTGTTGTTTACATTTATTCGCTTATAGCTTTGCTTGCAGTGACTGCTGCATCAGATAATAAGGGTATATTCACTTGATGAATATATTCATGCAGGGCTCTAATGAATATATCAATGCATGGCTTGTGTACTTCATTGTAGCAAATATTTCCTTTATTCACCTCCATTCTTAATTAATGCATTTTTTGACAAATGGTCACATTAATCACAATTGACCGTGAATACATTTCCATTTGTTAATGGTGTACTCTTAAGGCCTTTTCCACACTTGGACAACGTAACTCCAACTCAAGTTGCTAGCCTGTGTATTTATACCGGAACCTTCAGATTAAGCAACTTGCACGCAACAAGTTCTCGATACGTTCTAAACTTGTTCAATGCAACGCGGCTTTCCACAATATTCATCGGCGACTTGTTGCATCAGTTTGTTTGTTTTGTGAATTCAATTATTTGTAGTACAGTACGCTATATGTTTATCGAGGTGAAGTCTGAAAGCATTCGGCTTATAGTTGCATTGCTTTTCAACTTTTTCGCTGTTGCCTTGAAGTTGTGTTGGAATTACGTTGGCCAAGTGTGGCAAAGGCCTAACTCTTACTCTTTACCTTCACTTTACCAAAACCCACCCGGGTGACCTCTTTGTATATAATTTAATACGTGTAAAAAAATTTTTGGTAAGGCGAATGTTAAAAACTAAAAGTGGAAAAGACGAGTTATTACTTAAATATAGGAAAAATGTACTCATATATATTTTAGGATATTTTCTCATATCACAATTATTGACTAAGTCTGAATAATATATTACTAGGCGTCATGTTAAAGAATATTTTTCCTAAGCGAATATTTTCTTAAATCAAAGAAGTTTGCCGCAGTATGCATTTTATTACTCAAGTTAAGGAAAAGTTTTCTGAGTTGTAGTATTTTTTGCTTATTTCCTTTTAAGGAAAATGGCATCCTAACTTTAAGGACAACTACCTAAAATTTTAGTATGTGGTAAACTTACATTAAGTAAAAACTCACTGCATAGAGGAAATTGTATTTCAAATAAAGGAAATTTATTACTTGAATTGGGGACATATCTTACTTAATTTAAGTACGTGATTTTTTTTAGTGTGCAAAATACAGAGTTTTTTCAAAATTTTGTGAGAAAAATCTCATGTATATTTTGGTTTTAAGTCCGTATTTTTGTGGACAAATTTTTTTTTTATATAGTATATGCCGACCTAAAAATTAGGCATTATAGTAGGAATGAGCATTGATGGTCAATGTTTGAATAACATCGATGGTTTGCGGTTAAGCAGCAATGTTTGTGCCATCAATGGTTTCTTACCAGCGATGGCATCAAACGGTGCCCTTCCATCTTTTCGATGGTAAATATCGGCGGTTTCGATACGTATTCTTGCTTTATAGCACGGTTAATCTGATGGCAGCATCACTTGATTGCAGCAGGCTGGTGTCTTATACCTAAAGATCACCGGCCAATATAAAATCAATATAAAAAGGAAAACATTTTCCCATTTCATAAATTTCAAACATTTATTTGTAGGAATTTAACAATTTTTAAATGGAATTAAGAAAAAGATCAAAATATAACCTAGTTCCTAGAAGTCTGTTTCTTTCTTAAGTGATAGTTGCTCCAGCTTCCGAATATGGCTGCATTATTTATAATCCAGCTTTCGAGTCCCATTGTGATAATAGAATCCATTCGCTCTGAGAGAAACTTTTAACCCCCGCTATTATTGTAGCCCCATTGAAACGAAATGCAATTTAATTTTAATAAATAAGCCATATGTTTATTAAATTTTCGTCATACATCCACATTGTATTTTATTGTTTAGTGTAAAATGCGACCGAAAAATTTTAGGTTTGTTGTTTTTAAGAGTTTCACAAATCCAAAGAGAGTTCGATAAGCTGAGTGCAGAAGTTACGATATGAACATTTTGTTCATGGCTAATTAGGTTATAAATGCGTGATCGATATCGATGTTTTTGCTTTTGGTAACGATGTATTGCTAACAACATCGATCGATGACGATAGTATCGATGTATCGTTTGCAAATTTGCATAAAAACTTGTTTTTTTTAATTGCATTTCTATAAAAACAGTCCAAATATTTTAGCCCAAATTATTTAAATTTTTCTTATTAGATTTTACTTACTCTGCGTACAATGTTTTCCCGTATAACCCGCTTCACAATTACATAAATCAGGCGTTTGACAATAGCCACGACCACAGCCACCACGACACACCGGCTTGCAGACGGTATCGTTGATGGAAATGTTGCCTGCATAACCATCACAACAGAATCGTATAGTACGCGTTTTGGTGATGTTCTGCAAGATAAAGAAACAAAGCCAAAATTAATCAAAGCTGCCTGTAAGTATGCAAGGTTTAAGTAAAAAATAATAAAAATTCAAAGTAAGCTTCTACAACAGGGCTCAACATTTTGGTGCGTAGCTATTTAGTTATGACAGGCGATTTTATAAAAAGAAATTTTGCAACATTTTTAAAAATACATAATGTAAAATAAACGCCATTTCAAAGGAACACACAGTACGTTGAGCCCATCTAAACAGAAGAGACAAAAATAATAGCGGTTGTATGATTTTTATTAACTATATTATTTTTTAACTTTCCATATAAGTTAATTTAAGGTCGTTGATTTGTTTCACTAGATTTTTCAATAGATTTTTCGATATTTTTGAGCGATTATTGTAAAAGAAAACAAAATTTGTGCAAATGTTGTGCAACTATTCAAAAAAAAATCATTGACTACTTTCACATAATTTTCCAGCTAAAAGTCAGTTTAGATGTTAAAATTTTGGAATTTTTAAAATAATTCTTTGTTTTTTTAATCTTTTTTGATACAACTGGTTTAACAATACTAATTAAATTGACAAGAGAGTGCGTTTTCGTTAGTTTCGTTTATTTCAAAAAGCTTTAATATATAATTTTTCAAGCAAATATTCTCAAATAGTTATAATAGTTCCTGTAAAAAGAGAAAATTTTTACAACACAAACAAAAATAGAAAAACAATGTGCTAGCCGCGGACTCAAACCTTACAAGGCAATCACCTTAACCAGCATGCCATAATTCAATTGAAAAATTTCATTTTTAATAAATAATAACAGCAAGTTTAGCTAAAATTAATTCAAATTTTGCGTACGCAAATTTAAATAAAAAAAAAACGTGTTGTAAGGAAAATATTTGATTTATCCACGTAAATACTTAAATACAATTTATGCACGGAAGCGGATAATTTTAATATTTGTGGTTTCCCTTAGCAGGCCCGTAGACAGGATTTACCCAAGGGAGGAGTTTTCATAACAAAATATATCGATATTTTTTGATATCGATGAATCAAAGGAATTTAGTATAAAACTTTAATGAATTTTTAATAAAACTTACTTTTATTTATTTTTATATGTTTGTATTAAGTCTTCCCTTTTTTTTGCTAATTCTGAAAAGACATCATCCTCTATGACTTTGCTATCCCTATGTACTCTTAAGGATGCACAACCATTTAAGCGGCACTAGCCCATAGATCTTCTAGAAATATATTCCAAATATCAACTGCACTTCTTCACCTATCCGCTGATGAAATCTGATTTAATTTATTCGTATGGTAGTCTTACCAGAGCAAGGTAAAATTCTTGCATATTGTTTAATTAAAAATTTTGATCGTTTCTCGTTTTCGGATGTCATCAAAATCAAGTTAAACAATGACAAAAGCCAGTTGTGCTTTGTAAAAAGTACTCCCATGTTGTAAATCGTTGCACCAAGGAAAGGTATATAAACAGTAATTTTGTAAAAATGTTCCATGCCTACAGAAATGTGACCTACAATGAAAATTCCTTTCAAGCGATATTTTCTGGAAACTACTAGAAAAACTACCACGATAAGAAGACTAACATTTTCTTATAAGTTAATCCGTAACCAACTCCTAAAAGATCTCTTAGCAAAATTTTTAAATTTAATTGACTTTTTCGACAACATTCAAAAGGTTTGAAAATTCTATTTTTAAAAATTTTTGTTATACGTATCCCAAGAGATTGAGATCCCACGTCAGAGCTAAAAAAACTTACAATAAGCTCCGTTTTTCAATTTGGAGTACGCTAACTAATGCCAACGGTTCAACCAAGGCTGCTTAAATCATAGATTACGCGAACCACGGACAGGAAAATGAAAAGTTGCGGGGGAGGGGGTAGATTTAAATGTTTTGAAAACTTGAAATGAAATGAAATTGGAAATCAGTTCAGTCAGAAAGCAGTTCCGATGCATCATATGAAATTTCTGTTTCTGGAACAACGTCTACAATCATACACACAAAATGCACAAACATAGAATTATTAACATAAAAAGTGAAATATTCTTAATGACACTACTTATATTACCGCTATTAACATTACTGTCAATACTATTACCTCCTGCAACTGCCAGTTCCAAAGGCAGTTCTGGACACTTTTCAGGTTCTAAAGATTCTTGAACGCTTTCTACAATGCAAACGAAATACAATATTACATTAAGATTTAGCTAAAATTGTAACCATTAATTAATTATAATATAGAATGGACACCGCACACATTGACCACTATTCTATTCTGGCAGCACTGCAGCACTCGGTTGGTACATCAGCAAAGTAGTTCTAAAGAATATCAAGAAGTCGCCATAATAAGGACGGAAATTGATAAAATATAAAATTCTTTAAAAACAAAGATTTACTTTCCTCCTTTCTGGCCTTTTTTAATGGCGGTTTCTGTAGCTAATTAAGTGGAATCGTTTTAGTATTTTGGCACAATAAAATAATCAATAGAATAACGCAACACTAATGGTTTAAATTTAAGAAAACCATAATTAAAACAATTATAAGAGCTAAATTTTTTTTCTCACTTTCATTTAATACTTTCTAACGCAATAGATTCTTAAATCACTGGTGATGGACAAGGCTTAATTGAATATATCGAACTTATTCGATATCTTAAGCGTGTTGCTGTTGCTGTTTATACTATTACTGAAGAGAGACGTAGGAGCATTAAGTATTCTCATATAAGAAATGTCATAATAATGATGATATTTTTTTTTTTTACACTTTCTTTCCTTAGGGACCCTAAGGGGGGGACTTGAACACCCAACCTCCCCCCTTGTCTACGGGCCTGTCCCTTAGTGAGGCGGATCCTTAGAGGCATAGAAGGTACCGTTCATTCTTAGATTGAATGCAAGGTGCCGATTATGATACGCGATGCAAATCGCAATGTATCCGCTTTTGTCAATTCGACCTATTTACCATTGAGCTATTTTGAAATGCGAACAAAGCGAAAATTATTCTTCGCATATTTTCAATGAATTTGATAGAAAACCTCCAAGATACAATTGTCATGATGTGTCAAACAAATTATTTACAATTTGCAAAATTGCATCTTTTAATATTATTTACGTGTTTTAATTAAAATTACTGTTCGTACAAAAAGTTAAGTGTATAAAATTCATTTACAATGGATTCTACAATCTTATATTATTATGCTAAGTTTGAGGATGTTGAAGAAGAATCGTACTTTGAATGGAAAAACCGACTAACAAGATGTGGCACATCGCCACTTGAAATTCCTTATAACGAGTAAGTAAAATAATAAAAATGCTCTGTTTAATTGTTGCTTTCAATAAAGATTTATTAAGCTTTTCCGGTAGATCAAACAAGCTTTTATCTTTATTCTTGATAAAGTAAAAGGAGAGTTTGCTTCTCGAACATTCCGCCAATTTTGAAGCTGGCCGCAACTTTAAAATTTATTGGGAAAGATTCATACCAAAAGAGCGTTGGTCAGGATTGCCGGATCGGTATGGCACAACCTACGGTTTGTAAATCTTTGAACGAAACGCTACAAATTTTGTACCGAAAAATGTGTCCTAAAATGATTACCTTTCATATGAGTGAGCTTGAGAAAAGTGATGCAAAAGCACAATTTTAGCGCTCAAGTGGATTTCCGGGAGTAATAATGTGTGTTGATGGAACACACCTTTCATCCGTCCTGCCAATAATGAGCATAATTTTTTTAATAGAAAAGAAAAGCATAGCCTCAATGTCATGATGGTAAGTATTTTTCTGAATAATTTTTATAATAATTGTAGTGGCGGCCGTGGCGTAATGGGTAGAGTGTGTGACTCTTACGCTAGAGAACCCAGGTTCGAATCCTCCATCCGACACAGGAAGTTTTTTCAATTGAATTAATTTTTCTGTTCGGCCGTCACCTCTCTGCAGACAATGGCAAACCTCAGAGAGTAAAAACTGCCATGAAAAGCTTCTTGAGAACAGAAGCCGTTCGGAGTCGGCGCAAAACATGTAGGTCCAGTTCTCGATCATTTGTGTGCAAACATTTCACATCACACACAACACAATTGATCATAAGAAGCTCGGTCAAAGTCCTTTCAAGGGCTGAAATGGCCATTTCGTTTTTTTTTAATTTTTATAATATTTACTGCTATAGAACACTTTATTTCAATTAGGCTTGTACTTATAACACAAAAATAACTTGAGTGAATGCTGGCCATGGTGGGAGTGCGCATGATTCAGTTGTTTGGTCAATGTTAATGTGAGAGTTAATGAAAACATACTTTGATAGTGGAGATTGAAGTAAGATGCTAGGTAATTTATAAAAAAGATGGTTATGATAAAAATACAATGTTAATTTCTCACAGTTGACTCAGGTTACACTGTTGAGCCTTGGATGATGACACCCTATTGATGTCAGAACAGAATCGACATAGTAAATAGGTGCTATAACACAGAGTTTGGTCCAAAAAACAAACCGGCGTTGCTATGCCTATTAAATCCCAAATAACTAAATTCTTTGAATTACCTTGTGTGTTCAACAATTGCTTAGAAAACACTAAAAAATTAGAAAAATGTAACTGAAAGATGGAAGACTATTCGAAAAATTTATATATATTGACGTTTACATATATTGACGACTACGAACCAGACAATCCATTAGGCTCACACAAAGGACAGCACAAAATTTCAGTCGCTTATTATAGTTTTCCTACTTTACCTTTAGAATTAACATCAAAATTAGAAAACATTTTTATAGCTTTAATATTTAAAGCAAAAGACAATCAAGAATTTGGTAACCAAAAATGTTTCGAAACTTTAATTAAAGAAGTAAATGAATTGTCAAAATATGGTTCAGAGTTAAGTATTAATAATGAAGTTGTGAGGGTTTATTTTGTATTTTTAGGATTGTTAGGAGATAATTTGGGATCAAATTCTGCACTTGGTCTTGTAAAATCATTTAATGCTAACTATTATTGTAGATTTTGTCGCATGCCAAATTTGGAAATGCAAAAAAAATATTAAAATAAAATGAGGTGATATTAGAACAATTCAAAACTATAACGCCGATTTAACTTTAGAAAAACCCGTATCTGAAACCGGTATTTTAAAAAACTCTATTTGTAATGAACTAAATTATTACCAGGTTACTCAAAATTTTGTTTGCGACCCCATGCATGACTTATTGGAAGGAGTTTTTATTGGACGGGTGTCTCAGTAAGAGTGCATTTTTTTATTTTAAAATAAAAACGCATATTTTTTGAGAGAGTTGTGATTTTTTTATTGAATTGTGAAAAAGACATGTTCCGATTAAGTATGGAATAAAATATCCGACAAATGGCCCCCACGGCACTGATGACTACTTACTCTTTTCGTGAAATTTGCGATGACATTTTCACAGAGATGTGGCTGTATCTCACCGATGACGCGTCGGATTTCGGACTTGAGCTCAGAAATTATTTCTGGCTTATTCGTATAAACTTGTAATTTCATAAAACGCCAAAGAAGAAAATCGCACGCCGTTAAATCGCATGATCTTGGTGGCCAGATGACATCAGAATTTATTGATATAATTTGTTCTGGAAATCGTTCCTGCTTGTTCCTGATTGTTTCTCGCGCGGTGTGGCAGGTGGCGCCGTCTTGCTGAAAGCACATGTGCACATCCAGAAAGCACATCCAGATCCATGCTATCCAGTTGAGGCCACAAGAACTCTGTTATCATAACTGATAACTCTGTTATTATGTAACGAATGCCGTTCACAGTCACTGCAATTTCAGCCTCATCTTCAAAAAAGTAAGGCCCAATCACGCCACCTAACCAAAATCCGCAACAGACCGTTGCTCTTTGTAGATGCATTTGTTTCTTATGAGGATTTTCTGAGCCCCAAATTCGACAATTTTGTTTATTCACGAAGTCATTCAGATGGAAATGCGCTTCATCGGAGAAGATGACTTTTTTGGAAAAATTGGCATTGATTTCACTTTGCTCCATTACCCATTCAACGAATTGCCGGCGCTTACCATGATCTGCTAGTTTCAGCTCCTAAGTAAACAGAATTTTGCACGCATGAAGGTGGAGTTCTTTTGTCAAAATTCCCTGCACAGTGCTTCGTGAAATTTGAAGTTGTTGAGAACGATACCGAATTTATGTTGTCGGATTTTCGGCGACACTCTCGTTTACAGCAGCAATATTTTCAAGAGACCGACCGGTACGTTGACGCACAGTAGTCTTACTGTCCATAACCGACCCAGTTTCTTCAAACTTTTTGACCACTCATTGAATGGTTGACACATTAGGTGCACTTTCTCTACTGAAAATTCTTCGAAGTTTGCGAGCGGTCTCAGCATAACTTTCCAAATTTTTGTAATAACTTTTCACAATTATAACGCGTTGTTCTTTCGTTAACCGCTCCATTTTTAATAATCGGAATAAACATATGTTTCAACTGCCAAATTTCAGAGTTGCCACTTGCACAAAAAAAAATAACACTAAATTTAAAAAGTGCACTCTTACTGAGACACCCTTTAATTTTTCTGAAATTATTAAAGCATTAATTCAACTAAAGCTCTGTAGATTAGATTTATTGAACAGTAGAGTTAGTTGCTTTAATTTTGATGAAAATTAATTTCAATATAGATCTTGCAAAATTACCCGTGAACATTTAAATTCTAATCATTTTTCTATATCGGCTAGGGAAGTTTGGTGTTTTGTGCACCACTTTATATATTTTGCAGAAGGCTTAATCCCGAAGCATGAAGAAATTTGTAATTTAATTTGATAAATATACAACTTTTGGACTCCGCAATTCAATTTTAGCAATAAACTTTTAGTAAAGAGAAAATTTATGCTTTGGATGTTATAGTCGTAATCGTAAAATCGTATACCAACAATAGAATCAATCTACCACAATCCATTGCAACAAAATTCACTTTGTCTTATGATAACAAAATTTTAAGTACTGTTAAATATAAACCAAATATTAAATATGATTTAAAACATGTTTCCTATGCACCATATCAAAGTTTTTTAAATATGCATTCGATAGTTGATAATCAAGATACGGTTTTTTTGGATAAACTACACCTTTGTGAAACACTTTATAAAGTAGGATTTTATTTAATAAATATTGGTAATTGGGAATTTATAGAATAGGTTTAATTTTATTTTTTAAGACACTTCAGGAAGTGCGTTTCGTATTGCATTCCCACGATAATGTATATTTTGATAATAATTTACAGCCCTTTATAGTTGGGGACGAAAACGTTTCTCCCGTAATATTGACACCAAAATTTTCGAAAAATAGTCTTCCAGTTCACCTTTACACTCTACACGATGGAAGGAGAGTCACAAGACCCAAACACTTTTAATACACACCAATAAACTCTATCTTTTAAGTTTTCTTCGATTTTATAATTAAAAAAGGTTTTCGAATTGAAAAAATATATTCTTAAAATCTATTGAAAAATCCGTTTTGATTCTTCTAAAGATAAGATAGAAGCTCTATTTGGTAAGTACTTCAACAATAAGCAAATATTTATTGCATTTATTAACCAAATAAATCTTAGACGAAGACATTTTTGCAGTGTACCTTATGGATGGCTCTGTAATATCAAGCATCGATAACGAAGTTTCAGGGGAAGATTTAAATGAATGCTTGATGCCCGAGTCTATTGGTAACAATTTGCTCAATATTGCTTAAATTTTGTTTTTATTGTTTGGCTTTCAGATTACGGGATTAAAGAGTCAGCTGGATGAATTATCCAACTTCCACAAGTTGATGCAGCATTCCATTCCAAGCTGAAGTCATGGAATTTGCTGAACTTGGCAGAAGCATTTTATAGTAAATATATAATTTTATGTTAACTTTTAAACCGGCTCTTCAATTGAAAACAAAAATAATATCGAAAAGTGTAAAAATGTGGTCAGAGTTGCAGATAATGAAAAGCATTGCAACCGATGTTGCCGTTTTATTCTCCTATTAGGGGGGATTCAGACGATGCAGAATGTTGTTAAGCCTTGCGTGAAGGCATTGAAATCAAAAATTTGCTTTCACGGTTTTTTGACAGTTTTGCATTGAAAGCAACAAGAAAACATTTCGAACACCAATCATCGTATGACCCAAGGTTGATTTATAAGGTTGTCGTAGGGCTGATCGCACTCTCTTCTCAGTACCCATAATTGTCAAAGCCAGCCAATTTTGCGAATGACTACGACAGAAAACGGATGATAAAAGAGAGTACTTGCAGATTTTCTATGAGCTGTCAAATTCGATTTGACAATTATGGGTACTCGCTCTCTCCCTTGCGACAACCTTATAAATAAACCTTGGTCTGACCTCAGCCAATGCTTGACAACATGCTGTATCGTCTCATGAATGCTATATTACCCTTGGAAAATTAGTGTTGAAAATAAGTCATGAGTAGGTGACTTTATGTTTTATTTTCAGTTTTTCAACCAGCTAAACAATCAATTGCTAAAAATGAAAAAGTTGTTATTTTTTTGAGGTTTGACAAAATCAGCGACCAAACGTCAGCGTCATAGTTTTTATTTTTTTTTTTTTTTTTTTTTTGCTAAAGATCGTGAAGTAATTAAAAAATTGTTTGTGCATTTTATTTATTGAAAACACATAATATTGAACAAAAATAAAAGAAAACAAAACTGCTTGTTTTTTTTTAATTTCTGTATGAGTTTTTAAATTTACGCAGATTACGGATATGACACATTGGAAAAATTGAAATATGTATCTGAAGTAGCTAAAAAAGAGCAATTTACTCGAAATTAAGTTATTTGGTTGGATATTGTAAGGAAATAAACCAGATTGATGCACATCCAAGTGATGCTGCAAACATCAAGTTTCAAAAAGAAAAACCTGAATGTGCCAAATAGTGTTTATTGTAAGTCACAATTGAAAAATTTTATTCATGATTTTTATTTTAATTATTTCGTTACTTTTATTCAGGGACGTTGATTCAATTTTAAGCAACAAAGGCACCACAATAAAAGATTTTTATGCTGTTAATTCTATTTTGGATGATGACAGGCGAAAAATTATACTAAATTTAATTTTGGATCATGTTTTTGAAAAAATCTTAAAAAGAAGAATGTGCAATTTTGAAGAAATTTGCAAACAAATTCTTACGATGTTTCCAGATGAAAAAGAGGCATATAATAATTTTTAGGGATTTTATAATTTAGAAACTATCTTTAAAATTTTTCAGGGAACTTATTATTACAGAGACGTTGGTGGTACGTCATCTTCTGGAATTTTATACTAGAGATACCAAAATCGATTGCGTAGGCATCCGGACCAAGTCACTCAAGAAATTGAGCCCTTCGATGGTAAAACTATTTAAATTAAGGACAATATAAAACTTTATAATTACTTTACTACAGATAATCTCATTCAGACACATAAATTCTACATGGAGAATAATATTGATGATTTTGGAATAGCATGCAAAATTTGGGATGAACTTTTTGAAATTCAACATTTTGAAAGAGTCTGTAATTTTAAAGCACCCAAGTGGTTATATTTTGGTAATTTAAATTTTTAAATTTTCAATAGAATAGGTTATTTATTTTAAAATATATTGTTTAACAAATTTGTGACGACTTCAAAAAATTGTACAAAACGCATAAAGGTCTTTTTGACAGATGGTCAACATTTATTTTAAAATATGAGATGTGGTCAACGCTAAAATCAGGGATGCCGCAACATTTGAACTGCTTAATAAAACCGTAGACCGATCTGAAGGTTGTATTTGTAATTGATTTAAATGATTTTTTAACCATATATTTTTTAACAGAGAAACGCAATACCGGATATATCATGGGATTGTATGCTGCGTTGAAGCCTGTCAACATAATTAAAAATAATTCTATAAAATCTTGGCTACCAACTATTAAAAACTCGCAAGATAGTTTTTTTTCGAATGGTAAAAAAACGGTAGATGTAAATGATTTTATAAAAACAAAAAAAATAATTATCTAAAACAAAGGGTATTGCAAATCAGCCTTATATTTTAGGTGTAGGAGAAAATATAAATTTGGCATACTCTTCGGTAATTGTCAAAAAATTTAAAAAGTTTAGATGTGTGTTTTAAACTTGATATTGTTTTAAACTTATAGTATTTAGTTTGGTCATTTATTGAAAATTTTTCAATTTGCAGTAGGCTTTGTTTTTGATAAAAATATTTTTTTATAAATAATTTACCACTACGTCGATTCTTACCAATCAATCTTTTCTTAACATTTTTTTTTTAACCCCAAACAACATTTTAAAGCATAAAAACGTTAAATAATCACGTTATGTTAAAACTTATTTAAGCACTACACAAATATCTATAAAAACTTTTTAAAATCAGTTTTCATTTTCCACGTTAATCATATGTTTTTTTAAAACAACAATTGATTTGTCGTTATATGTTAACCATTATATGTTAGTCGTCATAATCGTCATATGTAAATGTTTTGTTAGTATTTTTATAAATACTTTTTGAAAATTTGTATAAACTCTTGACAAAAACCTTTTTAGGGTGCTCACAGTTTCGTTTTATCTGGTGTGTTAATTATGCCATCTGTTAACTTTAAAACATTTTGCCAGCTGGTAACTACTTCTGTTTTTGTTTTGCATGCAAAGTTGAGATAACACAAAGTGATAAGATTGTCTTGATTTCGTACATGTTTATCTTTTGCAGTAAACTGGTTTTCAGCTGTCAGTTGAATTTTTTTGAATTGCAATAAAAATGGAAACTGAGGCGGCAATTGGAAAAGTAAGATAAGTTTAAAGAATTCTAAATGGAAATTAATAAAGTAAATTTAATTACTCTTTTCAGGTGAAGCAGAAGCGTGTGCGCAAAGCGCCTTACCGAAAATGGAGTGAGCAGGAGCAGCAGCAGTTGGTGAACTTTTTACGAGACAACAGGCCTATTGAAAAGCCAACAGCTCAAATTTATTACAAGCGTTTTTTGAACCAAATTGGAAATGAACTGGAGTGGACTTTAGTACGCTGCAAAGTAAAAAACTTGCGCCAAAGCTACATCAAAGCCAAGTCTTGGCAAAATTCAACAGGAGCTGGCACTCAGCAGGATGGTCAAACAACAAGAGGTAGGTTAAAAATATCAAGTTCTCATGTAGTTTCTGTAACTAGAAGTGCTTTAAGATGTTGTGGAAAGAATGTGTCCTCTTTTCGACGATTAAGAAGAAATTTTTGGCTACAGAGAGTTCACATCAGATGCTCTCATATTGGATACCGAAGAAAGCTACACGTTGGACTCTTCAGCGCCGTCTCCAGATGAGCTTGAAATTGACACTATGTTTGATGTTGTCGAAGACTCTATTTGCGAAGAAGTTGAAGTTTTGCCCAACATGACACAACTCCCGCACAGCACTCGCAGACGAACTTGAATTCCACTTTAGTTTGGTTGGAATTAAAAAAGAAAAGCTGGACATGGAATTTAAAATTAAAAAAAAGAAGCTGCTGCTTAAGGATAAAGAATACTACATCAATAAGGAAAAGCATGAACAAGAGATAAAGTGCAGAGAAGCAGAAATGCAAAGACAAGAAAAGATGAAAATGTTGGAGATTGAAATGAAAGAGAGAATTGCTTTAAGAGAACTAAAAATGAGAGAAAGGATAGAGATTGGAGAACTTAAAGTATACAAATGATTGAATTGATGTTAATTTAAAAAGACTGGGTTATCAAAACAATTTTATGCAAAACATCAGTGTGTTTTTTTCTTTGAATTGATGTTTAGCAGATTCACCGAAACTGTGCAACTGGATTGTTTTTTAGCACGCTTTAGTGGCGCAGTTTTGGTAAATCTACTAAGCACCAATTTAAAGAAAATACTAGGAGTCTCGATGTTATTCGAAAAGTACTGTAGTACTTAGTAGTAAGTACTGTAGTAAGTACTGTATTTTGAAAAGTACTGCTTAAATTTCTCTCTTCTTTGTGATAATTCCGTGCAATTTTGTCCAAAAGGGGTAACTACATTGCGGTTTAGACGCCAGCTATCCATTGCCTTTCACAGAAGTAGTTTTCTGGCGCTCTACCGAGTGTAGATTCTGCGAAGATTTTAGCATCATGAACACTCGCTCTGTATCCAATTGTTGCTTGACGAATCTTGAGGGAATAGTCACATACTATTTGCATTTTTATAGAATATTATTTTTTTCTAGAAAAGTAGAATTTGTGATCCTTAATGGGTGATTCAGCTAACTTTATTTCAGTGCCATCGATGTAAACGATACACCCTGGCAGCACATTCATTGTATTCACCACAATTTTGCATCTTCCCTTGTGGGCCAAATTAAGAACTTGCATTTTAAATCGATTATAGCGGCAATAACTCGATTTTTATTATATTGAAATTTTAAAAAATTTTAAATTTCACAAAAATTCGACAAAATGCACAACATGATTACGTCAATTTTAGAATAAATACGTAAAGTGGAGCTCACAATTTGAATGAGTTTTCTTTCAAAAGTTACCATAAATTAACTTTAAAAGGAAACTGTGAATACCCTAATTATCATTTTCTATTTCCATTTTCACTATTTTGAAAACACAGATCGTATCAGTTTCTAAATTGAAATAAAATTGCATCTAAAATTCCACATTATGTGGAATGTAATCAAATTCCAAATAAAAAAGAAACTTTTGTTTTGACAGATAATTTTTATTTTTGACAGTAAATTTGTTTTTCTGACACTTATTTACCTTGAAAAAGTTTTTTGATGTTTAGAAATTGACATTTTTGGCGTTTGACAGTTTTTGACATTTTTTTTTAGTTTTTTGACATTTATAAATGACAACTTGTATTAAACATCAAAATGAAATTTTGAAAAATTGACAATTTCGATTGTTATTTCTAACAAGAAATCAACAATTGCCTATTGTTAAGGCTATTTTAACCAAGAATACTGTTATTTTTTTGTTAAAATTAACAATTTTTACTGAGAGTGCAAGCTAAGATACGACCCGTCTCCTCGGCAAATCTAGCATGACAGTCATTCGATTGTTAGAAATGTTATGTATAATACAGATTGAATGGATACCGTAGTTATGTGTCTACTCCGAAGGTAAATAACCCGGATTCTTTTTCGGAGAACTATTCAATCTAAATGAATTATATCAAAGAGATCAGTATTTCATTATATAACAAAACTTTTGAGTATTTTTAAAGGTTCTTGGCTTGGAATATTTATTTTTTTTTTTAATTGAACACACATTATTTAAAATGCAATTTTATTCAACCTTATTCAAAAATATTTTATTAACTATCAAATATATTTACCCACCTGACGAAAATCACAACAATTAGCTGTTGCAACTTTCTAATTTACGCAAAATTATGTCTCTGAATGACACATGCACAGCATGCATAAATCACGACATTTAATGAACGCTTAGCCGCCATTGCTCCATATTGTCAAGCACCCAACATTTATGTCCATTCATACAAAGTGAACTCTAGCACCAACGTCGGATCAGCACAACCAGGAAAACAACAAATCATAACTAATAAGCAACAACAAAGCGAAGAAACTAAAAACAATGAACTAATCTATAGCTCAGAGGGCAACATAAAAAAAAAGAACAACTTTCAAGAAAAAAAAATAAATAACTAAGTAAAGCGTAGCTTAAATGTCTTTCTCTAGTGTATGAGGCACAAATTTATACACAAAAATTTTGAAATTTACTTGCACCTATTTTAAGTATTAAGGTAAGAACAATAAAAACTTCAAGAATGTCAAAATATATTCAGTTCTGAAAAAAAAAGAATATTCTTCTGAAAACATACATATATCAACTTGGAAAAAAAAAATCCATGAGAAAAGATACCATTTCATCGCAGATTATGATATTTTTTATTGAGATTTCCTGCTTGTTCATTTATATATTTAATTGAATATCGTGATTCCCGTCTTGCTTGAAGTCTGTTACGCTTAACATGTTGTTGTATGTTTTGTAAAATTTCTGAAAATGATTCTTGCAATGAGTAACCCAAGCACAATATCCACAAAGAGTAATGCTACTTGTAGCACCCTTTGTCAGTGGCAAAACTAGCGGGAGGTCAGGGGGTGAGCAATTTCCTCACAGATATTTTCTATTAAGACTGATGCATTTTTTTTTATAAAAAATAATTTTCAGTTTAAAATATAGCTATTTTTTTTTTTTAATTACTTCATTTTTGTCAAGCTCAATGAACTCTTTTATTTCTTCTTCAATATCACCACATTACTTAAAATAACAGCTTTCAGTAGTTAAGAAGTACAAAATCTTACAACTGTAGTAATTTTACAGCTCTGGGTCCAAAAAGCTGCTCTTGTATTTAGAATATAATATGGCCACGCTCGAACTTAGAATATAAAAAATGTCCAGTGAAACAAATAACGTCACCATTGAATGAAATCCTTAAAATTCTCCATGATCAATGATAATAAAATTTACCTCAACGCTTTGAACACACTTTTAATACAGCACCTTAAGTGAAACTTTGAAATTGTAGATCTTCTATCAAATTGGTAAACCGAAAGTTATGATCCCATCAGGTTAGCATTTTAAGTACCTTAATAAAAATTAGCTTTGTTTTTAATATTTCTTTTAAACTAACAGATATTTAAACTCTGAAATCACTCGAAATTATTTTACTCGAAGAATATAAGGAAAAGTGCCTTCTGAAAACAATTTAAAACCAATTCTTGGTCTATATATAAAAGATTTTGGCGCTATGAGACATCGAAAAAAAAAATAAAAAAAAAATTAATCACCCAAATTAAAAACGACCAAGCACTAAATGAAAATGGCCCAACACTAAAAAACTAAATTTCAGCCAACAAAACCTAAAAAAGCCCAAAAATTTTTGGAAAAATTACCCAAAATCAAAAAACGACAATTCATAAAAGAATATGCAAAATCCTACAATTTTTCATTTTCATTGTTCACAGAAGATACGCTTGCCTTTTTCCTTTTTCTTTAAAAACCGCTCTCCGCAAAACCGCCCAAAGAAAAATCGAAAAATCACATAAATGAAAAATGGGGCAAAAACTAATGAAAAATCACCCAAAACGGAAAAATCAAAATTTCACCCAAGAAAACAAAAAAAGTCCAAAAAATGTTGGAACAAAAATGTGATCCAAAAATAATTCCAAAATTTTGCGTTGTGTTCCCACACGAGACGCGAAATTCCCTTGTGCGAAATGAGCATTTTCAAGGCCCATTTTTTTAAGTCCATTTTAATTCAATCATTTAAATTTAAAAATTGAATTCATTTTAATTTTTAATAATCTCATGCATAAAATCTATAAAAATATTTTGTACAAGTGAAAAATCACTCCAATATTACAAGGAATAACAAGAAAAACAAAAGAAAACCCACTGGTTTTACTTTAAAACCCGTTATCTTTAAGAATTGATTGCCTTTTTGACCCAAAAAAATTAACGAAAAATCATCTAAAAACAAAAAGTGAAGTGAGTTCGCCAAAAAAAAAAAAAAAAAAAAAAATTTTACCGAACAAAAATGCAAAATCGCCCAAGTTTTTTGGGTGTTTTTCATATGATTCGTAAGGAAACAAATTGGGTGATTTTTAATATTTTTTTTCCAATTTTCGTATAAGGAACGCCAGATCATAAGAAAAAAAATTAATTGCATATAAAAAATCACCCAAAAACAAAAAACCAAATTTCACCAAACTAAAATGCAAAATCGCTCTATAATTAAATATTTAAATATTTTTATTTGCATTAAATTACTTCTCATACACAAAAATGACAGATAAACGTGAAAACTCACAAGGTAGATAAAAGATATTCGTTTTTAAGTTTTCTCTAATATATCATCTGAAGTTATGGTTCCTCCGAACTCGGATTTTTAAAAGTCGCACTTTTGGTTATTATGCATATATTTAAAAAATCCTAGTTCGTAAGGATATGTAATTTTTAACTAATTGCAACAAAAATAGTGGAATAAAATATTATAGTTTATAATATAACAAGAAATAATAAGAAGAAATAACAAAAATTTGTAAATTAATTAAACTTTTACACAATCCTAGCTTGGGCATAAAAGGTTACCATACATGTAAGTTACTAGCTTCAATTTTGGTCAAAGCGGCTTAGCGGTTACCAACACTCATTGTTTGAAGAAAAACGTTTCTAAAGAGTTGTAAAAAATATAAATAAAAACGCCTAATCAGCGATGCCTGCACCAGACAACAGCTTGAGTGCATTCAAATGGCATTTTGAAAGTCTCGTCAATATGCGAGTTACGAAGGTGCCTTCTGCATTAAAATTAATGCGCGAATACATAAACTAATCGCTGTGGATACGAATGTCATAGAGTACGAGCTCTCGCGATTACGAATGCCTACTTTACAAAAATGGCCAACGAAGCTAGACATGAGCAATATTCGTCAAAAGCAAGGATACTTCATGCTTGTATGTCCATTCGCACTAAGGATAGAATGTTAAATGCATAAACATTTATAATGTTGTGTAAGATTTAACATTAAATGAACATCGTTGTTATTTTACCCACAAACTTTCAATAACACTTTGTTTACCAATATCCTGCTATAAAACGGCAGGGAAGTACAAAAACAATAAAACGCATGCAGCAGCAGACACTCGAGCTTTAAGCGAATCATCCGAATGTCATCATTGTCTGGATAGTGCCTTTGTATCGATTTGCAATCGTGACAAGCTGTGCTTAACAATCGTTGATTACGAACTCGAGCAGCATGCATGAATTACTTTTTGTGTACGATTGTGGCCGTCGACGAATGTTATTTGAGCGGCAAAAAAAGACGAATGTTCTCATGCAATTCTCTGTTCTGCACTATACAAAATACCTTCTGCATGTTCCAGATGATTATTTTCATCCAATCTAGCCCCTACGCTTCTACTCCTCTCTACGGTATTCATAAAGTTGAATAATGCCTTGAGTCGCTAAAGCATTTATATGATAATTCACCTTCAAGTTTTCATGACATTATTGATCATTTCAGCAAAACTTCTATGTCAATATTATAAAATTTGTTGTTTAGGTTATGATAGTTAATGCGCTTGCAACTTCTTTTGAGCGATTTTTTAGTGCTCTCCACGAGGGAACTGAATTTGTTGGATGCAATGAGAGAACTTGTTTCTCGGAGAGATAGAACGAAACATTCTGGAATTTTTTTAATTGTATTAACTTTGCCTTAACGCAAATTAAGTTAGACATGCCCCGTAACTGATATAATTTTTGAAATATCTTTATTTTTTAACATGTTATGCATTTTTACTTATATTATTACTTATATTATCAAAACAAAATAAAATACAATACTACTTTGTTTCGGTTTCGTTTTATTTAACCAAAATATACAAATTTTTTATTATTTTTTGATCAAAAAAATTTGGAATTAACTTTGGTAATTTTCCTCTCCATTTATACCATCTCCCGGATGAAAAAAGCTTTCGACGCTTCTGCTCTTTGTCAATCAGCGAGTTGCTTCTTTTTAATTCTGACACCCTGCCTGACTTAATTCATTCTGTTTGACTTTCATTCTATATCATAACCTAGTATGTCTTTTATGTTGCATCTTAGTGTTAACAATTTTATTAGCTTGAGAATGTAGCGTTTAATGTATAAATGCAATTCATTGAGTACGCATTTATTATAAGTAGTAAGCATTGATAAAGATTTATGCAGTAAATGACACTACATAGTACAAATCTATTGATTTCTCAAGTACCTAGGTGGTGGCCATCACTAGTTCCACTGCGAAATAAAAATAAAATTACGAAGACATTGTGAAAGCAATCTAAAAATTAATAAATTAAGGCGGGACATGACATTCGCGGCAGAGAAAACAGACCTTGTCTTAAAAAGTCATAGCTTAGTCAAAAACAAACATTTTTAGAGAATTGAACAAATTACAAGAAAAAAAATTTAAAAAATATATTTTTCACTCCAACATAGTTTTATAGAGCTCCAAACTGGCGGCAGAGAAAAAAACGGGGCCTCGTGGTTGCAGCGCTGGGAGTTGCAAAAATTGTTCGATCTGGAAAAAAATTACTTTTTTAAATCTTAACAAAATTGGTTATCGTATGACACGAGCTTTTTTTTTTAATTTTTTTTTTTTCAATTTTTGGTGATGTTCCAAATTTGAAAGTGTGTTTTTTCGAAAAAAATATTGACTTTAAAAATTCATAAAAAATTTAAAAAAAAGCTCGTGTCATACGATAGCGAATCAAGTTTAAAAAAATACAAAAAAAAATTTCGTCAAAAAATGAACCCGCTAGTGCCGCAACCAGTACGAAAAATATGGTTTCGAGATAAACGCGTTCAAAGTTTGTGAACAAAGAAAAAAAAAGGTTACCTTCAATCTGCTATGCCTGCTTCGTACTGTATGCCTTCGTTATCTTGTGTTGTGCTGTTTCTTATAGTTTTTTGCAATCGTTAAGCAATTCGGGCTTCACCCTTCACCCTTCAAGTAGGTACGAAATAACAACCACCAAAAGTCAGGTAGCAAGTAAAACAAGTATATACCAGCTGCCGTACGTAGGTAGCGGAAAAATTAAAAATGCGCTCTCACTAATCCGGCTGTAACTTTTGAGCCCGTAGGAATTTTTCCATTAAATTTTTTAGAATATTTACTAAAATACAAAAATATTAAAAAAAGTCGATTTCAAAAAACTACCAATGTCATGTAACCCCTTAATGTATATATAAATGTATGGTATATTTTTACATTACAATTTTAAAAATGAAACTTTTTTAGCCACGTATTGAATAACACGCGAGTCAGGGGTAAGACCGATGTAACGAAAAGTAGTTCCTATACAAACAACAACAGCAAGTAGCCACACTGAGAGTATATACACAAAAAAAAATTGTATTCTAAAAATGTTCACATTACTGTCTACAGCGGCATTCAAACTCACTACCACTCGATATTCAGTAGGATGTTCTACCCACTGGTCCACGTAGCCAATTCAATTAGAGTTTCGCACACTTATGTTAAATTAGAAATTCCATTTTTGGGTCGAAGTTTCACCTTTACAGTGCGTAACGGCCACACACATACTTTATTCTGTTTTTTTTTTACAGCAACATACTGAATTCCAACACCACCACCATACTGAACTCCAGATTCGTTATAAGAGACCCCAAAAACCCTTGAATAACAAATTTAAGCTGAGTTGGAGAGATATTAAAGAATAAGGTAATAAGGTACGAATCTGGATCCAGTAAGGCGGTCATGAAGCCTTATTCGATACAGATTAATGATAAGTCGCCATAAACCAAATTAAAAGTAGGTGCGAGGTCGTCTTCTAGTCTTGCGAACTTTAAACAAGTTTGAAATTTTCTCCCAAGAAGTACGCTACACACAGAAAAATACCTATGGCGTGTTGCCTAAAATTACTTGTTATATTTGTTTCGTCAATGTCACCAATAAATTACTTCGAAATACATGCACGTTAGTACAAATGAAAAGAAAAGGAAAGCAAATAATGATAGCGTATGACAGAGAGAGAGAGTAGTAATGAGAGAAAAGATTGTAAAAACCTTAATTTGCTTTTGCTCAAGTATCTTTGCCATATTATACAATTTTGGCATGCCTAAGTGGACAAAAAATTTATGAAATAATCACAAATTTCTTAGGCTTCATACAAAAATAGTTACCCTAGCTTTTTTAGGCAATATGCCCTAGTTTTTTTTTCTGCATCGATATGGAATCGTTATTAATCACTAGTAATAATCTGATAAATTCAAATTTGAGTAATATCATAAAGCTAAAGTCTTTTTTAGACTTAATCCACCCATTGGCCATCTCTAAAATTAATTGGTTTCTCTCTTTGTTTTAAGAAGCCAATGGCAAATATTTGCCCAAGTCAGGGGCTATAATTCGATGTTTGGGTTTTTCTATTTTTCTTTAAGCAATACGTTAATGCTAGGTTTTCTGTGCAAAATAAAGAGGGTGTAGTTACAAAAAATGCAATATCTACATTTTTTTTTTCTGATTCTGAATGTTGAAAACTAGAGAAATTTTTTTGGTTGCCCAGAGTTGTCGAGGTTGGCTCCAAGAGAAAGAATCAAATTATTTCTTTAATTTTCAGAATACTTTTTCTTGGAAGCAAAATCTTTACTACATACAATAAAAAAAAATTATGAAGATATATTGTTCGGCTGATATACATTTTTTAAAATCACCACAGTTAAAAAAAGCTTGATTTTTCGTACTTTATTTGTGTTACTACAATAACAACAGTTTTCCAAAAAAAAAAAATATGTGATTTGATGCACCTCCTTCGACCTTTCAAAATATATACATTTTGTCCATAACGGTAACATCAAAAAATTAGGTGGTTAGTTTGGCGTGAAATGGAGTCTAGTTTCATTTTAATCAACAATTATTATGAAAATCGTTAAAACGCTACATTTATTATCTTAATAATCAGAGTCTATTATTGAACAATTTTTATATTTCCTTGATTTTTATCACTGATTTTTCAGCATATTGGTTGAGTGAATGTGCAAAATTATGAAAAGATTTTAAACTGATATCAATTTTCTTAGATATAATTTTTTGAGAAAATTCGAAGCTAGTGTAATTAAAAAAAAGCTGCTGCACTGAGAGGCAGCCTTAAATAGACACTCGATGGCACTCGTTAAACTCGCATGACTACCTGGCACCGGTTCGCAATCAGCTGCAAATAATTTTCAAATCGTTACACAAAATGCCATATTGAGCAGCTTAATTAAGCGCAACACTTTTTCGAAACAATGCAATACGCAGGCGCACAACAACAACACAATCCGACAATGTTCGTTGCTCGAATTTCCATGGAAAAGTTATCGCTCGCAAAGTATTTCAACAAAAGCACCAATTTTTCAATTGCACAATTAAGACATGCTGCATGTGGCAGCGAGGCATCAGTTGCAGCTGCTCCCCTCTGTGAGCAACAATTAAACCACATCAAAGTAGGCGCATTTGGCGAAGAAGCAGCAATGGTAACCCGATGCTTCCTGAAAATCTGAGCCCACCTTTATTGATGATGATGATGATAATGATGATGTCATCATTGAAACACTATAGGCAAAGGGACGCACTATTATTCATATTTGTACACATGAAAATCTAGATGACATTTTTCTTGAACAATTACAACATGTTTTGGTTTTTTTCAGCTGCACGCAATATTTTGCAACAAAGTTGCACACACACACACATAGTCGGGGGGTTGAATTTCACTTTCAATTTGTTCGGCTTAGTTTAATGAGTAAGTTACACACAATAATTAAATCTCAAAAAAATCTAAAAACAGTTTGATGTTGCTACATAGAGCTGAAGATATGTTGTAATGAGTTGTTATTACGAAATGAATTTAAAACAAATTTTTATGGCACAGTTTCGAAATTATATATATGTATAGATAAGTGTTACACTTAGGGGGAAAAATATTGAATTTATCCAAAAAGTTTTTAGTTTATGCAAAAACAATGTCGGGTTTGAATCATTAAAGCATTTGCATAAAACAACTTCGTAAATATTAAAAATTTTTTAAACAAAATAAAAAAAGACTTTCTCGTTTACAAGACAAGCCCCTTAACCAGTATTTAGTTTTTTAATAACTAATAATAGCATGTTTAGCTAAAATCAAATCAAATTTTCCTTAAGCATATTTAAATACGCAAAAAAAAAACGTGTTACAAGGAAAATATTTGATTTATCTATATAAATATTTAAATACAATTTATGCACGGGCGCGGAAAAGTATGGATTCTTATTAACAGTTTAGACTTAATTATTTTATAAATCAAATCAATGTCAATCAATTATACATTTGTCGTTTTGTTCAATTATCATCTGCCATCTATGTGGTAGGTTATATATTTCGCACAATTAGACAAAGGTTAGGTTATATATTTCGCACAAAAGATAAGGCCCTCATTATCAAAGGTGTTACCATTCAAAGATTTTTGCAGGGAGTGAAACATTTGGTACTACAAGTTCGCAGGGTCTGGACCCATATAGGGTGGATGGAGCAAAACATCCCATCCGAACTCTAGCAATTTTTGGCGAATCACTAAACTCATATGAGGCTTAGCTTTATCGTGGTGGAAGACCACCCTCTTCCGAATGACCAGCTCAGGACGTTGCTGCTGGATGGCTCAATTTCTGTAGTTGCCTAAAGTTGACTTTAGAATTTATGGTTCTATTCAGTGGGAGTAGTTCGTAGTTGACAGGTCTCTTCAAATCCCACCAGATTGAGAGCATAACCTTCTTCTGGTGAATGTCTGTTTTTACTTGTCTCTCCGGCGCTTCATCTTTTTTGTATCAGCTTCTTTTTCTGTTAAAATTGTTGCAGATAATACAAATGGGTTACTAGAACCCAGACATACAATTTTTTGATGAAACCAGTGAACTTTAAATGACTGTGAACGCTTTCAATGGAAAATTTAGACCACTTGCAGTTTCTCTGACAGTCGAATGCTTCTTTGTCTCCATTAGCGATTTGATCGAATAGTATCCATGATTGAAAAATTTTCATCACGAAAACGGGCAAACCTTTTCTTAAATTGCCTTTCTTTAAACACACCTTCGCCATAAACTTCCACTATTTTGTGTCTGACTTTAGTTGATTTTTTGCGAAATATGGCGTATAAGCTCGTCAAAGTTCTCCACTTTTAAACCACCCTTAAAACACAACTTCCAAAGAATTGCAGGAAAAATGGAACTATTTTATTCGTTTTAATATAAATACATACACTCAGAAAAATCTGCTTCCCTTAAAATAAGAAACCAATTCACAGGCATAGATTTTTTTTGTATTTTATATTTGTATGTATACTTTTATATTTGTATGTATGTATATTTATATTGAATGTATATTTTATGTTTGTATGTATGTATATGTGTATTTGTATATTATATTTTATATTGTATATTTTATAGAAGTAGAAAAAGACGGAATTTTTTCATGGTTTAATAAAGTGATGTCTTGATTTCAAGAAGCGTTATCAAAACAGCTTCTTTGTTTTGAAGACAATTTTTTACTTAAATATAATAGATTAAGATGGCTCTGATAAGTGTTAATATTTCCAGAAATTTTATGAAAGCAGAAGTAATTTGAAGAGAAGTAATTTGAAAACTATCTTTGTATCAAGTCCACTGCTTGCAACACTGTACAGCAACGATTTCCTTAAAAGTGAAGAATTAGATTAAAAGATGAGGCAATACTCAAATATTTCTTTAGTTTTTCTTTGTTTTGTAAGCCACAAGTGATTTATTTCAACGCTATTAAACACCAACGAGACCATGCGCAATTTATAAAGACGTTTTGATACCTAATTCTTAACGCGATCAATAGCTTAGTGGGAAATCGTTTGACTGCAATGCTCGATGCCAGCTTGTGCGAAGTTTGAATAAAACTCATAACAAAGTTTTCAATTCATTATAGCAATAACATTAGAAAAAAAAAATTCTCTGAACCCGGATTTGAACCGCGGACCTCTTAACTAGTAATCGGCTTGCTTAGACCGCAGGGCTATCGAAGCAATTTTTCAAAAAATCAATTTGATATCTCACACCGTTGTTGTTTGAATTTTCATTTCCTATCGTATTTATTAGGTCAACCAACATATGACAGATCTTTGACCATAACAGTGATGCCTAGCAGATTCTATTTCCGTTTCTATTTATTTATATATTTCTACTTCAAATTGTATTTCTTTCTATTTTAATTTTTTTTTTTTATTTCTATATCTATTATTATTGCTTAAGTTTTTATCTTTTCCTTTTTTTTTATTTTTATTTTTCTTTGTCTTTGTCTTTGTCTTTGTCTTTGTCTTTGTCTTTGTCTTTGTCTTTGTCTTTGTCTTTGTCTTTGTCTTTGTCTTTGTCTTTGTCTTTGTCTTTGTCTTTGTCTTTGTCTTTGTCTTTGTCTTTGTCTTTGTCTTTGTCTTTGTCTTTGTCTTTGTCTTTGTCTTTGTCTTTGTCTTTGTCTTTGTCTTTGTCTTTGTCTTTGTCTTTGTCTTTGTCTTTGTCTTTGTCTTTGTCTTTGTCTTTGTCTTTGTCTTTGTCTTTGTCTTTGTCTTTGTCTTTGTCTTTGTCTTTGTCTTTGTCTTTGTCTTTGTCTTTGTCTTTGTCTTTGTCTTTGTCTTTGTCTTTGTCTTTGTCTTTGTCTTTGTCTTTGTCTTTGTCTTTGTCTTTGTCTTTGTCTTTGTCTTTGTCTTTGTCTTTGTCTTTGTCTTTGTCTTTGTCTTTGTCTTTGTCTTTGTCTTTGTCTTTGTCTTTGTCTTTGTCTTTGTCTTTGTCTTTGTCTTTGTCTTTGTCTTTGTCTTTGTCTTTGTCTTTGTCTTTGTCTTTGTCTTTGTCTTTGTCTTTGTCTTTGTCTTTGTCTTTGTCTTTGTCTTTGTCTTTGTCTTTGTCTTTGTCTTTGTCTTTGTCTTTGTCTTTGTCTTTGTCTTTGTCTTTGTCTTTGTCTTTGTCTTTGTCTTTGTCTTTGTCTTTGTCTTTGTCTTTGTCTTTGTCTTTGTCTTTGTCTTTGTCTTTGTCTTTGTCTTTGTCTTTGTCTTTGTCTTTGTCTTTGTCTTTGTCTTTGTCTTTGTCTTTGTCTTTGTCTTTGTCTTTGTCTTTGTCTTTGTCTTTGTCTTTGTCTTTGTCTTTGTCTTTGTCTTTGTCTTTGTCTTTGTCTTTGTCTTTGTCTTTGTCTTTGTCTTTGTCTTTGTCTTTGTCTTTGTCTTTGTCTTTGTCTTTGTCTTTGTCTTTGTCTTTGTCTTTGTCTTTGTCTTTGTCTTTGTCTTTGTCTTTGTCTTTGTCTTTGTCTTTGTCTTTGTCTTTGTCTTTGTCTTTGTCTTTGTCTTTGTCTTTGTCTTTGTCTTTGTCTTTGTCTTTGTCTTTGTCTTTGTCTTTGTCTTTGTCTTTGTCTTTGTCTTTGTCTTTGTCTTTGTCTTTGTCTTTGTCTTTGTCTTTGTCTTTGTCTTTGTCTTTGTCTTTGTCTTTGTCTTTGTCTTTGTCTTTGTCTTTGTCTTTGTCTTTGTCTTTGTCTTTGTCTTTGTCTTTGTCTTTGTCTTTGTCTTTGTCTTTGTCTTTGTCTTTGTCTTTGTCTTTGTCTTTGTCTTTGTCTTTGTCTTTGTCTTTGTCTTTGTCTTTGTCTTTGTCTTTGTCTTTGTCTTTGTCTTTGTCTTTGTCTTTGTCTTTGTCTTTGTCTTTGTCTTTGTCTTTGTCTTTGTCTTTGTCTTTGTCTTTGTCTTTGTCTTTGTCTTTGTCTTTGTCTTTGTCTTTGTCTTTGTCTTTGTCTTTGTCTTTGTCTTTGTCTTTGTCTTTGTCTTTGTCTTTGTCTTTGTCTTTGTCTTTGTCTTTGTCTTTGTCTTTGTCTTTGTCTTTGTCTTTGTCTTTGTCTTTGTCTTTGTCTTTGTCTTTGTCTTTGTCTTTGTCTTTGTCTTTGTCTTTGTCTTTGTCTTTGTCTTTGTCTTTGTCTTTGTCTTTGTCTTTGTCTTTGTCTTTGTCTTTGTCTTTGTCTTTGTCTTTGTCTTTGTCTTTGTCTTTGTATTTGTCTTTGTCTTTGTCTTTGTGTTTTTCTTTTTTTGTATTTGCCTCTGTTTTTGTTTTTGTTTATATATCTGTTTTTGATTTTTGACATAAATTTTCTTAAATCTTAATATAATCTTAATATTTGATTTGAATTTAATTTTTGATTTCGATTCGAATATAATTTTGGAAATTATAATTTAGGATTGCCAGTCATCAAATTTTATTTTCAATTTGGAGATATCTAAAGTTTCATAAGATTCTTATTATATAAGTCTCGATTAAAATATTTGAAATCCTTTTGTGTGAATTCTGGTTTATGTAAGCTGCACAGCTTTGCCTAAACAATTTTGTTGTAGGTTTTTTTTCGCATTTATTTATGATCTAAACTTTTTTGATTGTACTCGTACTTGTTGTGTAATTAAATTTGATTGAATCTTAAAACATTTTATGTGCGTTTAATGGATTTAATCTGGTTTATTGAAATTGGTGCTTCCTGATATTTCCGGTATTCGACTTGAATTTGAATTTTTAAAGCATTCGCTAGCTTTGCGTGCAACTCTCTCAAGTGAATTTAAATGAATGCATAATTTCAGCGCATTGTGAAGGTGTTCACATTGACTTGCCCAATAAAATAGTTTACAATCAATGGCGAAACAATTCATTGAAATTTACCCGAAGCTAGGTAACAGCGAACACAAAGGACCCAGACGAGCAGTCTTATATAATAGCGATAAAAAAGTTTTGCAAAAACTATGGCCAAAAAAATATGTTTATAGGTGGCCCCATAAAAAAGTCCTCCAATGTTTTTCTCGAAAAAATCGCCCATTATTCAAAAGATATTTTATTTAATTTTTTATTTAATTTGTGCTCGCAACAAACAGCAAAAATAGCCACACGCGCCGCTCTAATTTCAAGCACGAAAGTGAATTGAAACTAGTCGAGTTGCGCTTCCTGGTTTTTGTTTTTGTGAGTTTTAGTGGCTACACCATTTGTGCTTAGAACTGGTTTCGACCAATCAAACGTCAGCTAGTCAGTTGGTCGATAGCTTATGAGCGGATTGTAAGGCAGTGAGTAAAAGTAAAACATAAGCTGAGGAAAAAAAAAAATTGGCGCAAATTTCGCAAAACAATTTGGCGTAAAAATAATCAGGATGCTTTAAAAGTAGCGAGTTGGTGCATTCCAAACTGGTCGCAACGTCATGAGCCAAACCTAAGCAAGTTTTTTTTTTATTTTGAAGCTAAGTAAGTGACTGGAGCAAGTTTGATGGCAATCCACGGTGGGCAAGAAACGTTGTCGAATTGGAGTTGTAGGTGAAAATATGGTAGAAACCTGTGTTTTCCGCAATCATGCAGAGTAAAATTATATCATGTGGTTAATGGCATGATTGTTTTATGCTGTAAGTATTGCCATATGGGGCCATATGGGGCGCATGAAGGAAAAAAAAACAAGCGAAAACAATCAATCAACACTCGGTTTGGCATAAAATCATATATTAGCAATAATCGCACAAATTAAGCAATCACAATCATTCAAATGCAAATCAGTTGAAATGAAATTACTTAATTTTGGATTGGGCAATTCTAGTTTGTTTCATTTTAAAAATGTATATATACTTTATTACATTTTTTTTTTTTTCTTTAGCTGTAGAAGTTATAGCATATACTCAGCTACTGCAGTAATATACTGCTAATATTGCATTGCAGTATTGTCTCCTATTATATATATTATTATACATTTTTTGCAGTATGTGGAAAAAATAAGTTAGCAACGGAGCAATGTAAATTAAAAAGCCTGTAGTTATTGTTTTTTAATATTTTAATAATTTAATTTTATTATTTTTAAAATTTATGAGCTTAAGGCTTAAGAACAAGATAAGAACATAAGCAAAGTATTTTATTCAATATTTTTGCTTAACGTAAGCCAATACGATATTCAATTTTGTGAAAAAAGTAGGTTTCCAAGACATTTAATAGCTACAATAGCCACCATTTCGCATGCTCGTTTGTCCCAATCGATTCTGCATGGCATTAACCAGCTTCAAACCATCTTCAGACGTGAAATTGTTCCAGTCAAGCTGCCTTTCAATTCGCACTAGGCTTGTTGTTTTCCCTCTGTTACTCCAATTTTGAGCATTGTCGACGCATTCTCTATTGGAGAAAGGTCTAAATTTTGTGATTTTAAAAGGTTAATATTATGTGAAGAAACGTGTTCAGATACTTTTTTCGCAGTATGAATAAGTGTTATCCTGCTGAAGTATGAAATCCGCACCTATTAAGCATCTGCCTTCAGGAGTGGCAGTATCTTCCAAAATTTTAAGATACACCGAAGCGTTTACTCTTTCCTCTAATATAACAATTTTTCCAGGTCCATATGCTGAAGGACATCCCCAAACCATTACGCCTTTCTCTAAGGCCTTTAAAGTTGCATGAGTTCATCTGTAAGAAAAGTTCTCATTTGGTTTTCACCAAACATAAACCATGCCATGTGAGTACTTCAATCTAATATTGACTCATCCGTCTTAAGTACAGTAGAATCCGGCTATAACGACCTCGAAAGGACCGGTGAAACTTCGTCGTACTAACCGGACGAAGCACAAAACGGACGAATAAATTAAGCTTGTTTTTAAATGTTCAGTTAGATAAGTCTCCATTCACGAAAATAAACATTAATTACCAATTACAAATAACTTTAATGTTACTAAAAACATTCCGTATTAAAAACATACAGTAATATATACACAGAGTTACAATGTATGAACCTACATTCTATGCAACTAAATATGAAGTTACTAACTTTGAAAGTCTGTAATTCGAGTTTGTTTTTGATTAATTTTTGTTCGATAGTAAGAACTTCGTACAAAATTGTGAATACCTGACATCCTAGTTTTCATAACATTATCATCAAAGATAGTTTAAATAAACACATCGAGGGCTTCCGCAGCCTTCAGAGCTTTAGACACACTGCGCGTTGTTCTAACCGGACGAATTGTCTATAAAACAGGTCGCTATAAGCAGATGGTCGCTTAAACCGGAGTCGTACTAAACGGATATGTTTTCCTAGTATTGAGCTATGAAGCCAAACTTGAGTTTACATAGTGGTCGCTAAAAACGGTTAGTCGTTATAAGCGAAGTCGTTATATCCAGATTCTACTGTATGTTGTGCCAAAATACAAAATACTGTGCCAAGAATAATACAAATCCTTGTGTTTTGAGGGATTTCAATTTAAGTAGCATTGAGTGGAGATATAGTAGTGATGACAAAATATTAATGCCTTTTAACGTTAAAAAAGATGTCGAGTTGTTACTATGTGACTCACTTTATTCCTTAGATATGTTTCAGATTGAGTTGATTGATTGATTTTGGATTTAGTTTTTATTAGCAATGATCTTAAATACTCCATGAATATGTGTCATATGCCGCTTACTTGCGAGTCAATTCATCACAAAGCACTCGAGCTGAAATTTAGTTTTTATAAACCAAATAATATTTTATATAATTCTTCCAAGTTGTCTTATAATTTCAAAAATGTTAACTATCCTGCGTTAAATGATTATTTTGACTCTATAAATTGGAAAATAGTTTTTAATTCTATGGATCTATACGCTATGTATTTCACATTCAAAAAAATTCTAGAAGAAAGCGTATATTTATATGTACCCTGGTATACCCTGGTATACCCTGGTATAATTCTCGATTATTACACCTAAAAAATTTAAGAAATAAAGCGCATAAAAAGTTTAAGAGAACAAATACTGATGTTGATAAAGCAAATTTTGTTTTACGTCGCAAGGAATTTGACTTTCTTTCTAACTTCTTATATAAAAAGTATTTGAATTCTATCGAATCTAGAATTAAATCAAACCCAAAATCTTTCTGTGTGTTTATTGATTCCAAACGTAAATTTCATGGACTCCCGAAATCTATGGAGTTTAAAAATAAATCTTCAAATAATTCACAAGAATCTTGCGAACTGTTTGCAGACTTTTTTGGGTCTGTTTTCAATAATCATACATTACCAAATAAATATGATGATTTCTCAAGCATTAACCAAATTGTAAATGTGTTAAGTATGACAATTTCTTGCGAAGAAGTTTTTGAAGTTTTGCGAGGTTTGGACACTAATAAAGGCGCTGGTTTTGATTTGCTTCCTCCGGTGTTTTTTTTATTGCTTTAACGCTTATATTTAATAAATCACTCTCCACTGGCATATTCTTAGATGAATGGAAAACTGCATTTATATCTCCAGTTTTTGAATCTGGTCAAAAATGTTTAATAGAAAACTATAGACCAATTGTTAAGCTATCAGTTATTCCTAAGCTTTTAGATAAGATTGTCAATGTGCGATTGTTTTCTGAGATCAAAAACTATATTGTAACGCAACAACATGGTTTTTTCGCGGGTAGATCAACGTGCAGTAATCTAACAATTTTTACAAATTTTTGTATCAATTCCGTCGAAAATGGCTTGCAAGTTGACGTACTCTATACCGACTTTGTTACAGCATTTGATAGTTTGGTTCATTCGATTTTATTGCAAAACCTTGAAAAGTTGGGGTTTCGTTCGGAATTTTTGGAATGGATTTCTTCCTATTTATCGAATCGAAAATAAGTTGTTAAAGTGGATAACCATTATTCAAAGCCCATTGTCGTTAATTCAGGCGTGCCTCAAGATAGCCACATAGGTCCCCTGCTTTTTAACTTGTTCATAAATGATATCCCACAAATATTTCAGTTCAGCAAATGCTTGATATATGCGGACGACTTAAAAATGTTTATTAAAGTTGGGCATATTTCTGACTGCTTCAATTTGCAGGAAGACATAAGATCATTTCTCTTATGGTGCCGTACGAATGGAATGAATTTAAATTATTCTAAATGCAAAGCTCTGACTTACTCCCATAGGAGTTATCCAATTTTATATAATTATTCTTATGGAAATAATAACGATTGCTTAAGACATAAAATTGTGAAAGATTTAGGTTTATATTTTGATACCAAGCTTTCTTTTAGCTACTATCGTGAGTTCATGATATCTAAAGCCTGTTCTCAACTTGCATTTCTAAAAAGAATTTCGAAAGAATTTTTAGATCCTTTGACGCTAAAAACACTTTATGTTAGTTTAGTTAGATCTCAACTTGAATACTCAAGTATTGTGTGGGTTCCTTATTATGAATGTGAGATCAGTCGTATTGAACGAATTAAAAAAAAATTTACAAGATTTGCTCTACGCAGTAGGTTTTCATTTGAGAATATGCCATTTTATGATGCGTGCTGCAACTTATTAGGCTTGCAAAACTTGTCGCAAAGAAGGCATGCACAGAGCGTTTTATTTATTAAGCACATTTAAGATAGCAATATTAATTGTCCGGAACTACTTACTTTAATTTTAACCCTCCGATGAGTGTTTTGTTGCGCATCTTTTGGATCGGATCATTACTTTAGGAGTTATTGAGGTTTTAGTGAGAATAGTACGCGGACGTGTGGATAAGTCCGTATGGACCTTGTACTGAATTTCACTAATAAATGCATGTTTTTGGGCATCATTATAATTTTTTTATTGTTTCAACACATAATTTACTTGTTCTGAACACAAAGACCTAAACTCAAAGACATTAGGGATGATGGTAAAAACAAAAAATTCGAAGAAAAATTTGAAGACATGAACTTTATTGCTTTCAAGGAAAGGCACAATATTTTAATTTTATACTACTAGCAATAAACCAGTTCTTAGAATTTTTTGTTCTTAGTATTTTACTTGGGAATGGTATATTCTGGAAAACTGCCAAACCAACAACGGGAGATAAACCAAGGGCAGAACGTAGTGCTGGATCTTGTGGAAAAATATTTAGATGCTGGCCGTACTATATACGCGGATAATTTCTTTACCACTCTTGACTTGGCGCGTATTTTGTTGAGGAGGAAGACCGCATATGTTGGTACAGTGCGCTACAACAAAACATTCATTCCACAGGAGTTCAAGAAGAACCCGAAGCGCACCATCAATAGTACATTATTTGGGTTCAACGAAGGGGATATAGCGTTATGCTCATACGTGCCGAAAAAAAATAAAGTGGTGAACGTGCTCTCCACAATGCACTACACCTGCCTCGTTGACGATCAAACCGAGAAGCGGAAGCCCTATGCCATATTCGATTACAACGCCAACAAATGCGGCGTTGATACCATGGATCAAATGCTAGGTACTTACAGCTGCAAAAGAGCAACACAACGATGGCCGTTGTCCATGTTTTATAATATGCTGGACGTCGCTGCATTTGCTGCTTTTACGATTTACAACGAAATGAAGCCTATAAAACACAGACGGCGGTCGTTCTTGTTACTGCTAACGAAACAATTGGCCACACCAAATATCGAAGAACGTGCCCTGAACAACCATATAACCTCATATCCAAGGATACGCAATGCGATGGAAGCATTCGATGTCAGGGTAAGAAAAACATCTTCAAATTCAAGAATAGAATATATATTTATTTGTTTTTTATTTTTCTTTTCATTTCAGGTATTACCAAGACCGATGGAAGGCAATGCACCGTCGTTTGCGGCTAGGTCAAGTAGACCGTCATGTCGCCTTTGCCGTTCTGAGTACGGGCGGCAGCGGAAAACGCACACTTTTACATCGCTGCAACACTTGCGCACAGGGCGGGGAACAAGAAGTACACGCTCAACAACAATAATTTTTAAACTTTTTTATAATAGTCTTAAGAAAATTCAAGCAAAAAAAAATTAAAAAAATTTAAAAAATTATTTTTGTATGTAGAATTTAGTTATAAACAATAAAAACAAAAAAAAATTTAAAAAAAAAAAATTTTTTATATGAAAAAAACATGATTTACAAAAAAGGTCCGTAGGGAGATTTCGACTTTTTTTAGATTTTTGAACATTATTCGACTTGATTTTTTTTCAAAAAAAAAAAAAAATTCGCCGAATTTCTTTTAATTCCGTCAAATTTACTGAGCCAAATGACAAAGTTTGTTTTAAGCATGCATTTGTAGGTAATTTAATTGTCTTGATTTAATTTTTTTTTTTTTTAATTGATTAATTCGTTTTCGAGATAGGTTGCTATTTATGATACTACATCTTGGAAAAAGGGGAAATTTTATCAAAAAATCGTATCTCAAAAACGTATCCATAACAAATTTTTTTATTGTGATATTGGTGTTTAAAAGGCCAAAGTCCATAAGAAAAAATGAGTGGCATGTGGATCACAAAATGGGTGGCGCCTAGTATTATTTGTAAATCTACAACTAAAAACTACCGAGTTATAAATTATTTGTACTGAACCCTTGGTTTACTTACTGAGCCTACCTCAGCAATCACAAACAAACTGAAGGGTTCGTTACAAATGGCTCGTACGTTACGATATATATTTATATATAAATTATATTAAAAATCAAAATTTTTTATGAACTCCAAAAAAATAATAAAATTTTTATTATTAAAAATGGTTTTTACTTTCTGTAGCTTTAATTTCCAAAAATCGAGAAGATAAGCAGTTCTGATTTTGATTCCAATGGGACTCAATTCAGTGAAACTGAATTAGTTTTTAATTCCAAACTTGTTCGAGGCTCACCGTGTCTAGCAGTTGTGTTTTTTTTTTTTTTTTATTTGCAACGTTTTTTAAGCTACAAATTTTCTTTTTAAAAAATTGAATAAAATTATCAGCACTTTTTAGCTAATTTGTTTAGCAAATTCAGCTAGAGATATCTTATGACTTCCGTTTGTTGCCACCTGTAACAAAATTTACACAATTCAGCTTATATTGATTGAACTCGTGCCTTTAACTAGATAGCCAATATAAAGTTTCTCATGTTATGTACAACAATGTGTATGCTTTTTTATGGCTTGTCAGAAGAACTGGGGCAAATCTTTATGTTGACGTTCACTAACGTCACATGCTGCACATGGCATCCGCTTAAACGTGTACAACATTTATGAAAAAAGTTCATAAGAATTGGCGATGAAATTTTAATTGCGGAAATGTGCCAAGATTTGTTAATAGACATGCTTTGGAAATATTCAAAATTAACGCAATTTTTAAAAAATGTTTACTTGTAGCAGATTTTTACTCAAACACAAATATTTTGACAAACTCAAGCTTAAATTCTTAACTGAAATTGAACGATTTGAACGAACACGCCTTTAAATGATCTTAGAATTTCTTAAGCAATCGCCTTAAAGACAACATTGTTATGGCTACCAAAACTGAATTCATGGCAACACAGAAAAACATCAGACTGCACACCCGTGCAAATAGTTAGTAAACATGTCTTGACCATAAGTGAAGGCACCAAGCGCACAATTTAGGACTCATTATTTTAATTTTCTAATTGAAAGCTTGAGATCTTGTTAAGGCTCTGTAAAGATTTGATTGACTTCGTTTTGATAAGCAAAACAAAAAAAAAAAAAACATAAGCTAAAAAAATAATGCTTATAGAACGTGTTTGCAAAAGTGAGGCAATGAGTTGGCCAAAATAAGAAAACTTAAAAAACAAAATCAACAAAATAAAATTCTGCCACATGTCCACAAAACCATAAATGTAAACAACTGCATAAAATTGTTGCTTAAAAGGTAGCAAATTATTAAAAATACTTCAGTTTTTATAATTTTTTTTTTCTCAAAATTAAACTGGTTTTGAAAAACTTGATTTTTTAGTATTATTATCAATAGATGCCGCCGCTGGCGCCCAATATTTTCATTAATTACTCCAGTTTTGAAAATAATCTTATTATAATTTTGCAAGGCTTTAAGTTTTGCTGTTTTATTTTTTGATCACTTTTTGGTTTAGCAAAAATATGTCAATTTCATGCTGTTTAAACTATGTAGGTCGTTTAGTTTGGAAGCGCCTTTCAAGTAAAGCTTGTTTTTATAATCGACTACATTACAACACCAATAAAAATATCTGTAGGCATTTAAAAATCAAATAAAATCATTCAGTTATTGATTATTGATAACGAAAAATTTTGTATCTGTCAAAAGATGCAGTCCATTTTTTTTATGTTGCTATACAACTCCAACAGCTTTTAGGCTACTTTGCCTATATTGCATGAACAAAATGATTTTTTAAATTGATATACATACAATCGTAATGCGGAATTTAATATGAAAGTAAAAACAAGTGCAAATTCTCCACAAACAGCGTCAAAAATACACGCCTCAACTACAAACAACTTGCTTGAAATTCTTCCTATAAATACATTAAAATCACTTGTTTGAGCTTAAATCTGCAATTTTGTTGCGTGCGTAATCGTGTTGAATTACTTATATATGTTTATAGCACATGTACAAAAAATTCGTCTTAGAAATAGTAAATAAATTATGTCATGGTGCCAGTTGCGGAAAATGTCTTCCATCACTTATCTTGCACTAAGCCGTTATAAAAGCAGATGGAAAAACTTTTTAACGATTTTGTGAAATGATGTAAGTTGCTAAAATGTTGTTCGAGTGCTTTGAATGGATAAACATGTTTAATTATTATATAAATAGTCTTGCGGAATTCGATATGATGATGAATTTTAATTAAATTAAGTGGTAATTAGCTATATTTTGAATGCATGTAGTTCAAGTAATTTAAGTATCAGACAAGTAATTAAAACATCCAGTTATTTATTTGAAAAAAATGTTTAAATATTTAAATTCCAGTTTTCAAGTTTTTACACATATTAGAGAATTGATAGATAAGAGCTCACTTGAAAGCGTGAAAGTTTTAAAATGTATGAAACTAACTTTAACCACCAAACTTTCAGATATGGTTTATATACATTTTAGATAACACTGATCAGCACTCAAACTCTTTTAAATAAAAATAAAAACCAACATATTTAATGACTTCAACTTGCCTATTTAAGCCCTATACTTAGGTTTAACAGCATAAGTACAAGTTTTTGAGACACAGGTGTTTTGCATTTGTCACATTTTGAAGATATTTGCTATAAAATCAAAACCTTTCAACACATTGCAATGATTCACAACTAGTTTTGAAGCTAAATAACAAGTTTTCCAATGCTGTATTTTCCTTAGCTTTTTTATTTGTTCAATTCCTTCAATGTTTGTTCAAATATTTTTTCAGTGTATGTAAATATATGCCAAATATTTATCTTGCTTCCTAGACAATTGTGTGCAAACCTCTTATATAAAATTTGTATGTTCAAAGCACAGGAAAATAAAAAAAAACAGTATAGCGTGTATACAGTAAAGAAGTAAAACTTCTTCTCCGTATACACTCTTCCTCTTCTAGAACAAGAAAGATTTTAGTGCACGCGACAAAGGAATAGAGAAAGAGAGGGAGAGAGCATCTCAAAAGAAATACAACACAAAATTCCTTAAATACATTCCCTTAATTCAATATTTAAAAAAAAAAAAAACGAAATGCCCAATTTCAGCCCTTGAAAGGACTTTGACCGAGCTTCTTATGATCAATTGTGTTGTGTGTGTTGTGAAATGTTTGAACACAAATGATGGAGAACTGTGCCTACAAGTTTTATGCTAACTCCGAATGGCTTATATTCTCAAAAAGCTTTCATGGCAGCTTTTTACTCTCTGAGATTTGCCATTGTCTGTTGAAAAAACTTTCTGTGTCAGGTGGGACTCGATCCAGGGTTCTCTGGGCCGCACATTCTACCCATTACGCCACGGCCGCCACTACATTCAATATTTGCACTACAATTTATTTGAGATGCAATTGGAGTATGTGGCTCATACAACAGAGAACCCAGGTTCGAATCCTCCATCTGACACAAAAATTTTTTTCAATTGAATAAATTTTTCTGTTCGGCCGTCAGCTCTCTACAGATAATGGCAAGCCTCAGAGTGTAAAAAACTGCCATGAATAGCTTCTTGAGAACATAAGCCGTTCGGAGTCGGCGTAAAACATCGTATTCTCGATCATTTGTGTGCAAACATTTCACATCACACACAACACAATTGATCATAAGAAGCTCGGTCAAAGTCCTTTCTAGGGCAGAAATGGTCATTTCGTTTTTTTTTTCAATTGCAAAAACTCATACTAATGGTTTGTGATAACTAAAATATAAGATATGAGCTGCTCAAAGCAAAAGTGGCGTAAGTTCACTTTTAGTAGTTTTGACCGCCATTTGCGCCTAGAGGAAACAGACCTTCATGTCGCCTATGTCGTTCTGAGTACGAACGGCAGCGGAAAACTAGGTGCTATGGATATTCCTGCAACAATCCAGTTTGTGCAGAGCATTCTACACTCATGCATCGATGCAACACCTGCACAGAAAATACTGAACGAAGGACAATCTACTCAACAATAGTTATTTAAGCTTTTTTCATATAAAACTCGAAAAAATTCATAGTGTTAGTATATAAAAAAAAAGTTCTGGAATTCATTTAAAATTAATAGTTAATAAATAACTATAACAAAACAAACAAAACAGAAATTGAAAAAAAATGTTCGTACAAAATTCCGTACAAATATAAATAGGTCCCTGGGGACCTTGTACTGCATATTAGGGCAACGAATGACTCACCCATTGGAGGTTTAAGCTTAATTTTAACTCACTGTTGAGAGAGTGCGAAAAATTTAAATTGGAAACTAATTTTTTGCCAAGGGCTTCAAGCTTTCACATTGTGGGAAAACTTCTTTATACAGTCCCCGTTATTACATCAAAAAATAAATGGAAAACGAAACAAAAATTTAGCAGAACATAAGCAAAAAATAACCAAAAAATGCAAAAAATATATGTAATAATACTTTTCACATAATAAAGATAAGTGCTGTTCACTCTATAGAACCTTGAATACAAAAGTTTGTCTGTCATATTTTGTTCACTCTTTTGGATGTTCATATATTTGAGTGTCCACATAACCGAGCGGCTACTGTAGTTTATTAATAATGTTAATTACAAAAGCTTTTAAGGTCGGCGCTAATATAATCAGACTTTAACTCAGAAGCGCCAACTTCAAAGCTTTTGTATTAATAAAGAAATTAATATATTTATGATAATAAAACAAATACAAAAAAAATGTAAATAATAAAATTTCATATATAATAATATGTTTAACTAAATTATCAAATATGACCAAGAAGTTAAAAGGAAAAGTATTTTTAAAATTATTTGTTACTTTGTAGTGATTTTGTAGACGGTTGTTTTTTTTTAAAAAAAAAGTTTTTATTTCTTCCTTTTTAGAGGATATGATAAATTTTCGAAAAAAGTGTATAAACAACATTAATACAATTGTTCTGAAAAAATTTGTTCTATTAAATTCTGAAAGTTTGTTGGTTATTTCAAATATCTGTCTCTTAAATTTTAATTAGATGTCACGTGTTTTGAAAATATTATACCCATTCTTGTAACGAGTTTTATTACCCTAGTGTCAATATTATTCGAGATATAGTGTTTTTCTAATATTGCCACGCCCCTTTGTTAAATAAGCGCCCACTTTCTTGAGCGTTATTTCCAATAATTGTGCATAGCCCTGTACTTTATTTCAGTACCCCAGTGTCAACATTAACTGAGATAGTGTTTATCTAGTATTGACACACCCATTTATCGAATAGCGCCTACCTTTTTGACCGTAATTTTTAATAATTCTGCCTACCCCTGTACTACAATAAATTTCAGTGCCCTAGTGTCAATATTATTCGAGATATACTGTTTTTCTAATATTGCCACGCCTAGTAGTCGAACGCCGCCCACTTTCTTGACCGTAATTTGTATTACTGTGTCTACCCCTAGACTAAATTGCAGTACACAAGTGTCAATACTATTTGAGATACAGTGTTTTTATAATATTGCCACGCCCATTTGGCGAATAACGCCCACTTTATTGACCATAATTTGCAATAATAATGCCTACCTTTATACTAAATTGTAGTACTCTAGTCTCAAAACTATTCAAAATACACTGTTTTTCTAATATTGCCACGCCCATTTGTCGAATAACGCCCATTTTCTTGCCGGTAATTTGTAATAATTGTGCCTACCCCTACACTAAATTGCAGTACCCTAGTTTCAATATTATTCGAGATACAGTAGTATCTAGCATTGCGAGACCTAGTATTGCCACGCCCAGTTCTCGAATACCGCCCATGTATACTTCCATGCTTATGATATCTATCTGTTCCCCAAAAAGTATGGCAATCAAGCATATGGCTTAGGAGTTATCAATGTACATACATTTAAAAAACAAACAAAAAAAAAAAACAGAAAACGACGAACTGGAGACTTCCTTTTTGAAGTCGGTTATAAGTAGCCAATATTTTTTTAATGTATTAATAACCTAAAGTTTAAGATTTTCATAGAAACCGTCGATAAGTGTCGATAACTAAGTTTTGGGCTACCCAACCAAATAAAATTATTAAAAAAAAAAATCAGCATTGAATCTGTACAAAATTTTAATCATATTTAATCTTATATAATCGTTAAATTCTAATGAATTCCAAAACTGATCTCTGTCAAACTTATTTTAAGTCTTGCTTTAATTCGGCTTAAGCGAATGAAACGATTTATAACTATTAAGCATTCAATCGTTATCAATTTAAAAGCTTTACCGTTCACTCATACCTACCTCAACCTTCATCACCTGCCGCATCTCAGTCTTGTAATTCGAGCAACGCGGTGGAAATTCCAAGCACCAATTGGAAGTGCGAATACGCACCGGTTGCATGCTCGGTATCTTCAGCTGCTCTTCATAAGTTTCTTCACGCGTACAAATGTGATTTTCGAGCATGGTGACGGTGTTGTTGTTGTTGCTTTTTTCACTATTTCTATTAAAATTATTATTGAAAGAATTGAGACTGTTTTGACCATCTGCTCCAGTGCTAGCGCTGGCCAACAAATCGGTGTTGACGCTAAAACCACTCTCGGTATCCGTTAGTGGAGAAGCACAAATGCAGTTATAGCTTAGCATGACTGTGAAGACAGCTGCTAGGCGCCGATAACATGTTGGTGACATGTTTTTTGTAAATTTTTTTTTACGGCAATTTTGTTGATTTTTAATTAATCTATATTAACGTAGATTGTAAATTCATTTTTTTATTTTTACCGAATTTCGTTCGATCTTATATATTTTTCGTTCAATATTTTAAAGCGTTAGTTCCGTTGTTTTCGTTGTTTCCGTGTAGCGTTCTAAACTAAAACTGTCGCAACGGCATCAATTGCATCAAACCCGATTTCACAATTGCGAAAATATCCAAGTTTTCATTCTACACTTGACTACATATTTTCATTAATTTGGATGTCTGACTGCTGCTTTCAACTGCCCCCTCCAACCACTTAATCTGTCTGTTTGTCTGTCTGCCATTGTGTCTGGCAGCATGAGTCGACTTTATTCCATTTGACTTGCAGCGACTACAACTACAATCAGAGTCAGTCACTTATTCACTCACGCAGTTAGTCAGTCAGTCAGTCAGTCAGTTTTTCAATTGATCGCGCATACGGCGCATAAGTAAAACTTTTATTATATCTAATTGAAATGATGATGTCCTTAGTGCAATAACAACAAACAACAATATTAAATATAACAACAGTATAATAACATTATGTTGCAACTCAACGTTAAGTTGAATGTGTTTTTTTTTTATATTGAAGTTGTTGTTGTTGTAAAAAAGTGATTTGACCCTCATTAAGCAACAACTACGTGGGATTAAATGCGTTGTATTAATTCTGCTCGATTAACTTAGTGCGTGCATTTTTTTTGTTAGGGGTGTTAGGAAGAAAGAAACAGTTCTCACAGTGACACTTAATAATCAATCAATTAGTGAAAATATTTTTTCAAAATAGTTTATGAATAATTGCACACAAAAACAAAATTGTTTTATTATTCCACTGCACTTTAGTTTTCTTTATTAGGAGTCAGTTCAAGTTAATTGATCCAACACTGGTTGCTTGACCATTTTTAAAATAGGTGATATTTTTATTAAAAGTTGACCAATGAATTCGGATCTCAGAACTGATTTAAAATAAAATTTTTTTTTGTTCTACTTTCAAAATGGCGGCCATATTTTCTTTGCTACCTATAGCGATATAGGCGTTGTGGTAATTTATATTACTCAGCTCCTATTATGCACAGAATGATGAATTAAAAACCATTATATGTATGTATAAAACCAAAAAAGCTTATGAAATAATTTCTTTATATTAAAAAATGATTGTTTTTTTTGTGCAAGACGTGATATTTTGCAAATTTAAAAATTTTTTTTTTCTATAAAAAGCAGTAAGTTGCAGTTATAAGTTGAACCCAAAGTCAGCAAAATTCAGCACATTTCTGTAAACTCAAATTTTTTTTAAGAGGCTGTAAGTAAAACAGTTGATGAGTCAGAATGTTAAAAAAGATTATGTTTAAACAACAAGTTAAAATGTACTTTAGAAAAAAAAATTAATAACTGCAACTCAATGCTTTCTATAAAAAAATACTCTTTAAGTTGCAAAGCATCACGTTTTGAAAAAAAAAATGTAATAAGTTTTTTAATATGAAGAAATTATTTCATAGCAGTTTTTCAATCTGACACATGATTAAAGGCCAAAGTGTGTTGATATTAAGATTTTTAATTCATCAATCTATGTAAATTAGAAGCTGAGTAATATAAGTAACCACAAACCAAGCTTGCCAGTTATGTGGGAAAAATCCCATTCGTGTTAATTTTTAATTGCCCTTGGGAATTTTTTTTTTTTGGGAATTCCCATGGTATTTCTTAATTCAGCGTGGTATTTTTTCATTAGCGTGGGAATTCAGTGTGGTATTTTTTAATTGCCGTGGAAATTTGGGAATTTTTTTTTTCAAATGATTTTTTTCACATTTATTAAGCAAAGCTTCATATGCAATCATTGCCATTAAACGCTCTGTTTACACCACGATTTTATGTCGTAAGTTACCTTTGTAAGATTCCTTAAATTTTTGTTGTTGCAAAATACGCTTCTGTGAATATATCGCTCTTATGCTATGAGCATCATAAATACGGCGTTCATTGAATACCACTATTATATCTTTGGATTTTCAGTTGTAAAGGGTTAGAATAAACGATGTGTTATGACCTTGTTCGTACGTTTTCTATTTCTTATTACAAAACGCTTTCTGAACATCTCCAGATTTTCGGAAAATTTCGATTTATTGTGGTATTTTTTAATGCGTATGGGATTTTTTTTGGGATTTTTAAATACATACGGGATTTTTGGTGGTATTTTTAAAAAGCGTGGGATTGTTTTGGTCATTTTTAATGATTGTGGGATTTTTTTGTGGTATTTTTTAATTGCGGTGGGAATTTTTTTTTCATTTTGACCGTGGTAATTTTGGTGGTATTTAATTTATGGTACGTTGGGAAAAAGGTAATTTACGTGGGATTTGCTCCGAATTTTGACTGGCAATCTTGCCACAAACGCCTATATCACTCTAGGTAGCAAAGAAAATATGGCCTCCATTTTGAAAGTAGAGAAAAAAAAATGTTTAAAAACAGTTCTGAGATCCAAAATTAACTTTTTTAAAAATGGTCGTGCAACCAATTTAAGTTTTTTCGGTTCACTTCATATGGACAGTCCGGCCTTAGAACAAAAATCAAGCTTTTTTGAATAGATAAATCGTTAATTATACAATTGAAAAATTTCATTTTCTATTAACGTAAAGACTTCACGCAGCATGGTGCTATAATTGTTTTCACCCTAAAAATTGTATATCTTCAAAAAGATGTCCTCTTCGTTTTTCTACTAACCTTTTAATGATGTATTTATTTATTGAGTTCAAAATAAAAATTAAAAAATAAGACAAAAAATTTTCTTAAAGAAAGAGTTCTTTGTTTAAATAAATAATTTATTGAAATTCACCCAATGTTAGCGTTCATTGTTTCACTGAACCTACCTTCTGATCAAAAAATACCCGATATTCATTGATATTCATCATATTTCCTTCAAAGTAGTCTTCATTCCAAGCAATACACGTATTCCGACACTTCTTCCAATCGTGTAAACACTTTTCATAGGCTGATTTTGAAATCGTCTTCAGCTCCTTCTGCGAATTTTCCTTTAACGCCTCAATAGCCTCGAAACGCTATTTGCGAAGTGGTAACTTGAGTAGTGAAAAAGGAGCCGTGTTGGGTGGAGCTTTTTGGTTAAATAGTCGTGTACAAGAAGAGAAGATATGTGTGCTGATGCATTGCCATGGTCTAGAAACCACGAATTGTTTCTTCATAATTCTTGCCTCTGGCGACGAAAGTTTTCCCTCAAGCGTTTTAATACGTTCACAGAAAACTCCTTATTAAGTGTCTGACCTAGTGAAAGAAATTCAGAGTGGACCACACCACAGCAATCAAGGAAAGACGGTCAACAAATCCTTGATTTGAAATCAAATCTGTAGTAGTTTTTTTTGGTTTTGGCTTGTCTGAGAAGCGCCATTCCGATGATTGTTTACCAAGTTCAACGCTCGGCACAAGCCGCGCTTCAAATCGTTTCATGCTCATGCATAACGCTCTGCACCGATCCGAACGAGACAACAAGTGCTGCTGTTTTCTTGATGCTCACAATCTGCAAGATCGCGATCTGCTTATGATCTGCGAGGACAATTTTCTTAACTTTTTAACTTTTCCGATATTTTCGTTAGTCACACTGGACCATTGGACCATTGAGACGAGGCAGATGATCAATCCTAGTACGTTCGTCTTTATACTCTTTTCAACATTATTTTCAACATTGTCGAGTCCCCGTAGACTAATGGTTTCAATGTCGCATGACAAAGCTGCATGACTTATACAAATTTTAAAAATTTCGCTATCTTAAGCATTAAGCCAACATTTCCAAAATTTGTTTTCTGCCTGTGAAAGAGATTTCATCCAAACACTTCCAAGCAACCGACAAAATATGTTTACCGTCCGAAGCTGAAAACAATTTGGACAACTGGAACTCTCTCAAAGTCTTAAAGCAATAACAAAAAATAAGAAATCAATTTCAATGAACACAGTTTCTAACAAACAATGATCAGTACATTAAAAGCAAATAGAGCTAAACGAATTTCTACCATGAGTCGGTGGATTCTTCATTAATTTTAAGAAGAATATTTAATTCAGTGTATTAGAATAAATTATAAATATAAAAACTGTGTTTCAAAAGTCACTTCTTCAAAGGCAATTATATATCAGTGTAAATTTTATAGAAGCCTATATTTCACCTTCCCAGCAGGAAATGGAACTATACAACTTCGAAGACGTCTTTGAGAAAAGTCAGTTGTGTTTTTTTACGAGCGATAAGTTCTCTCCAACTGTAAGAACACTCTTTTTTTAGATTTTCACACTCAGAAAGGTTGCACGTAGAATCAAAAAAATCATTGTGTAGACCGAGAAAAAAAAAACAATAGGTAAATCACCTAAGTCGGCTTGGGTAAAGAGAATTGTATGGAATTATAAACTTATGCTTATTCACCTAAGCAATTTATTGTTTCATACATTGCTTTGAAAGCACATTCTTCGATACCTTGCCAAAAAAAACATATTGGATTCACCTAAGCCCAAAATCTAAAAATACAAAATTAAAAAACAACTAGCATGGATGGCTTAAGCATACTTTTGATCTATTTTCTGCAAAAAAAAAACACAGCTGAGTCATTAGACACACGAAAGAATGATAGATTTGATAATTTAATGGTTTTTTTTTTTGTAATAAAACCACTTTTAAATTCAAAAATAATATAAAGTAAATTAACAAACACACGTTAATATTCACACATTTCATCAACAAAAAGAAAAGAAAAAAAGATAACTGCAGCTACGTTAATTCACCTTAGCAATTTATTGTTTAATACATTGCTTTGAAAGCACATACTTCGATAAAAAAAAAAAAAAACGAAATGGCCATTTCAGCCCTTGAAAGGACTTTGACCGAGCTTCTTATGATCAATTGTGTTGTGTGTGATGTGAAATGCTTGCACACAAATGATCGAGAACTGGACCTACATGTTTTACGCCGACTCCGAACGGCTTATGTTCTCAAGAAGCTTTTCATGGCAGTTTTCACTCTCTGAGGTTTGCCATTGTCTGCAGAAAGGTGACGGCCGAACAGAAAAATTAATTCAATTGAAAAATCTTTCTGTGTCGGATGGAGGATTCGAACCTGGGTTCTCTGGCGTAAAAGCCACACACACTACCCACTACGCCACGGCCGTCACCACATACTTCGATACCCTGCCAAAAAAAAATATTTGATTCATAGATGTTAACAGATGCAGTATGTCGCAGTATTCTGTTAGCTTAGCTTCAGTTGTAATTAATATTGAATAAATCACTCCGCGTACCGGAGGAGTTTGGCTCAATGCATAGCGTAGTGTGTTCATATACAGTGGCATCGGGATAGTGTGGGTTCGAATCTCAACGGTATGCGAAGGTAAAATTTTTGCATTTTGTATTTGATATTTAATGTAATTTAATTTTCTTGTTATAATTTTTGTCAAGCAGCAAGAAAAGCCGAGAAGTCATTAATTTCTAAGAAAAACGGTGGCGATAAAAGAAAAATTTTGTGTAGTTGCCGATTTCAGTCAAGCAAAACACAGAACGAGAGGCGGCAGCTTCAAAATAAAGGAAAATAAAAAAACCAAAACCCGAAAAAAGTTATATATTTGAAATTCAATATTTTGTTAAGTAGAGTATAAAAAATTACTAAATACTTGGTTAATTTATCACCCAATAAAAATTGGCAAATCAACATGTAAAACTTAGGCGTTTTGATAAAGTACTTGGGTGGCTGAAAACTGCCAAGGCCGTCTAATAAATTATACTAGTTTTTTTTTTTAATTTAACATAAGCTTTTTTCTCGGTGTACAGGGAATAAAAGACAATTCTATTAACTACTCGGTTTTTCATTTGTAGTTGGAGCTTTTGATTGGAAAACGCTGAGGACGAAAATATTACTTTCTTCTTCACATTCTTCTGCGACGTGAGTTTACTACTAAGGCCCGCTTCCAATCAAGAGCATTACATATTATCGCAAATACAACACAAAATCTAGCAAGAGTTTTAAAAAATAGCTTCGTAAAGTTATTCGAATATTTTTGTTAGAATACGTCACACTGTAGATGATTTTACTAAATTTCGAATTGATTACAATGTTTTAGCCAGTTAGTTGAAGTATAACATCAAAGTCATAATCTCCTAGATTATGCAAACATAAACCTCTTAATTAATGAAGGATTAATAAAGGCAATATTTAAATATTTTTGGTTTTTTGGGAATTTGTAATGTAAAATCTAAAAGGTGAATGACACATTTTATTAAAAAATAATTTCCCCAGTAGTAGAGTATAAAAAATAAATTAATAGCATGATTCTGCTTCTTATTTTATTTCATTGAGTAAAATTGAATAAAATTAAAAAAATTAAATCAAAATATTTACGATGCTTACGTCATAAAATCAAACTTCGAAGTTCATTAATTCATTCCGTTTATTGTGCGTAGCGGTAGCACTTTTGTTTTGTTAGTTTTTGCAAAGAAGCGTAGATAAATATCAATGAAGCACGAAACAGAAGAGAAACTAAAAGATGAAAGAACCATGCCTAAGCTTAAAGAGTTATTTATTTAAACTGAATTTTGAATTTACATATTTTTTGACTATGTTTAGTTTGCCTTCATTAGCAGCTTAATAGTTCAATAAAGTAATTTTTTTTTACATAAAAAATTTAAGCAGCATTCATTGAACTGGGATTATTTTTTTAAACAAAATCTACACACATTTTTAAGAATATGCTTAATATGCAGGGTGTTTAGTATACAAACTATATTTGAGTTTGAACAGCTCTTACTTTTTGTGAGTACAAAACATTGTAATTAATTTTATTTTTTATTAAAACTGATTAATTTTGTTTTCAAGACAGATTTCTAATTTTACGTGGCTTCGGCACTTTCAAAGCTATTTCGTGAAAAGTGATGTTTTCACAAAATTTGTTTTCTTAACGTACTTTTGCTTCTAACTGAGATGGGTGAGAATAGACTTAGCTTGTCCTCTTTATCCGTTACACCCCGTATAGGAATAAAAGATTTTAGTCAAAGATTTGCCAAGTAAGCCATAATAAGAGCAGCATTGTATAGCTTTTTATTTATTTTTTTTTTTTTCTTAAAACTTATAAATTATTTTTTTTTATGTACTCTGATGTGAAAAAGATAATTTTCTCAATATTGAGCTTTTTAGCAAGTTTGTGTCTTAAGTCTTTCGTTTGTGCTGAAATTAAATGTCAAACAAATAGAGCTTATTTTATTAAAACAGAACAGCTGAAACATGATTTGGATTAAAATTTAAAATGTAATAAAATTTAAAAAATATGCCAGTTTTAACACGCTCAATTAGTCGCTTGATATTAACTCGAAGAAAAAAAAAAAAAACATGCACAGCGAATCGTAGTAAAAATTGGCAACGTTTTACGCACAATTTGTCTACTCACAGCAGCTAATTAGAATGTTTAGAAAAAAACTAAAAAATTCTGTTTTTAGTGGGCATTTTTTTTAATGTATAAATTTACTGGTTACCATTTAAGGTTGAATTTTTTTTTAGCAGCATTATGATTGAACGTGTTCCACCTAGCTTACGCTAGGTCCATGTAAGTCTGTTTATTTTATTATTTTGTTTTTTTATTTTATTCTATTTTATATAGAAATGTTATACGCATAATTTGCGTTAGTCGCTTGTGCACCAGTGACCTGCATGCATAGTAATTGACTGCATTGCAGTCATGGCATGTGTTCATTAATTTTTTTTTTTTTCTCCCAACTGGTTTTAATGTGTTTTATATAAATTAAATTTTCAGGCGCACCTTAATTTGGCGCATATTAAAGTTGTTGTTGTGTCAGGTGTCATTGGCAATGATACAAGTTCATTTTTGTTGTTCGAACTTCAAAAATAATGTAGTGCACTGTAGTGAATGTGGAAGTAGATTTAATAATATGCAATTGATTCTTTGTATTTCAATATTTTGTTTTTTTTTATACAATTCAAAAATATTTTGAATCTTTGTGCGACGTGGATTCAAAATTTGTAAATAATTTTGCTCAAAATCTCAAAATAAACTGTTTTAAATTTTGCAAAATTACTATACAGTAATTTTTTGCAGAATTTGTGTTGTCACCGCTTCGTGTCAGGAGTGTTATTTTTTACTTTATTTGGTTTAATGTTTATTTAAGTTACTGATATGACATCAAGTACATAACAGCAAGAAGACACACGATATATCAAATTCAGTTTTACTAAAAAAATGGCATGTCAAAATGTTTATTTAAATTTAATCAACAGATTATTGTAAGTATAGATTAATATGTCAAAAGTGTTGTATATTATTTTGGAGTTTTAAGTATTGGAAATAAAAACAAAACGTGTTTGTATTTGATTGCTTTGCTTATAACTGTTTCCTATAGTTAAAGTTTTTAGTGCAGAATTTTTTTCAACAAAACTAAATAGTGCTGAGTGTTTTTTTAACATCTACGACTATAACGCCAAATTACGAAACATACAAAAAATAAAAAACTTAGCTTATGGCAAATAATCTATCAAATGCTGAAATTCAAGACACAAATTGTATTTACTTCTGCAAAAACTAAAAAAAAAAATTACCTGGAAAAAATCCACGAAAATGAAATTGACGAACACCATCTCTTAATCGATTATAAAGCTGCGTTCGATAGCCCGAGAAGGGATTGCCTATACGCAACAATGTCTGTGTTCGGTATAAGTCTAATCAACTTTGCAGGATGACGTTGAGCAACCCATGCAGCTCCGTCAAGAAACGAAATGACCTCTCCGAAACCTTCAATACCGAAAGAGGTGGAAGGTACCACTGTCTTGGCACCATTTTCTACAAAGATGTCCAGCTCCTTGCGTACGCTTATGATATTGATATCGTCGGCAGAACCAAGAAAGATGTTACCACTGCTTTCACCGCTATCGAAAAGGAATCAGCCAAAGTGGGTTTGACGATAAATGAGGGTAAAACAAAGTATATGCTGTCTACAAAGAAGGGAGCGCGTCTTCTAGACTCCCACGTATCATTCGGCAGCTATAACTTTGAAGTAGTCAAGGAGTTTGTATACCTTGGCACTTTAACCTGGAGATAAAGAGAAGAATAATAATTGCTAATAGCTGAGTGACTACGGGCTCAGCAAGCAACTAAGTTCCAAAGCCCTCTCTCGATCGACAAAACTAACACTCTACAAGACGCTCGAGAAAACACCGAGAAAAAAGCTTATGTTAAATTGAAAAAAATAGTATAATTTATAAGATGGCTTTGGCAGTTTTCAGCCACCCAAGTACTTTATCAAAACGCCTTAGTTATACATGTTGACTTGCCAATTTTTATTGGTTGATAAATTAACCAAGTATTTGGTAATTTCTTATACACTACTTTAAAAAAAATATTGAATTTCAAAATTATAACTGTTTCGGGTTTTGGTTTTTTTTATTTTCCTTTTTTTTAAGCTGCCGCCGCCTCTCGTTCTGTGATTTGCTTGACTAAAATCGGCAACAAAACAAATTTTTCATTTATCAATACCGTTTTTTTCTTAGTAAATTAATGACTTTTCGGCTTTTCTTGCTGATTGACGTCTTTTATAACAAAAACATTAAATTAAATATCATATTCAAAAATTTTACCTTCGCATGTCGTTGAGACTCGAACCCACACCAACCGATACCACTGTGTATGAAGACACTACACTACGCATTGAGCCAAACTCCTTCGTTACGCGGAGTGATTTATTCAATATTAATTACAACTGAAGCTATGATGCAGCTATCAACAGAATACTGCAACATACTGCATCTGTTAATGTAGCATCCGTTAACATCTGTGAATCAAATATTTTTGTTTTTTGGCAAGGCATCGAAGAATGTGCTTTCAAAGCAATGTATTAAACAATAAATTGCTTAGGTGAATAAGCACTACATTATAATTCCCATACAATTCTCTTCAACCAAACCGACTTAGGTGATTTACCTATGGCTATTTTTTTCTCGGTGTATTTTCGCAAACTGACGCAACTGCTCTGAGGGTGTTCGAGATAAAAACTCTTCGCAAAATCTTCGCTCGGAAGGAACCACGAGCTGTATCTACAAAGACATTGACGTATGTAGTTCGGCGTATAACTGTGCAGCGACTATGCTGGCTGGGTCATGTCCATCGTATGGATGATGAAGCTCCAGCGAAAAAGGTGCTCGAGGCGAGGGTCGTTGGTCAACGACGACTAGGAAGCATGGTGATGGATGGACCAGGCCGAGGAAGCCCTAACCGCACTTGATGTATCCAATTGGAGAAGGCACGCGCAAATCAGAGGCGCCTGGCGAGAGCTGATGAGGCCGGCCGAAACCCGAAACTCGGTTGTTATGGCCACCTATGTAAGTAAGTAAGTAAGTAACATTGGTTTTGGATTCTACATTAATTTTCACAACAGCAGCCATGTTTAAAGTTGAACGATATTTAAATTGAAAAAATTTTAAATTTTTTCTGTCATATCCATATTTTTTGAAATTGACCCATATTTATCCATTTTGTGATGGACTTAGCTTGGATAAATATGACCCGAAATTTTCCGTCTCAAACTTATTGAGGGCCGTTTTTGATAAAATAGTGTGTTTTTATAATATGACTTTTAAAACTTATTTGTAATTTATCACTCTTTTCCCTAAATAAAGGAAACCAATTTTTGTTTTAATATCTCGTATATAAAATTTTTATTACGCACAAGTTAGTTAGTTATTAGTTGTTACATTTTTTTTGTTTTTATACAAAATATACAATATTTAAGACTTAACATAAATGGACTCAGTTTAAAAGAACAGTTTTCTCAGCAAAAGCCAATAAGCAAACATTAACAATCCAGTCCAGTGCAGGCAAATACACTCCAGACTACGTCCACTATTATAATAGCCACCATAAATTTGCAAATTAGCCGTTTCAATGCTGCGACTGCAATAGTCACCATCATAGTTCCAGCCAACATACTCTTGATTGCGAAGATTTTCCTGACGCAGCCATTCCTCTAGCGGAGCAAAGTACTCACGCAGTGCGCTGCCATCGAGACGTCCCTCACCCAAAGTTTCTTGCAGCACCTCTTGCCAAGGCTGCGAAGCGCCTTTGGCCATGATTTTCCTGCAAAGAGATGTTGAAATTAGTTTTGCTCAATAAGTTTCATTAAAATTGTTTTCTTTACTTAAGCAAATTACCCGCGGCCGGCTGACGATAGATGTCGCATTTGTGCAAAGGTTTTCTGGCATCATTTGGATCATATTGACCAGATGTGCGACACATGGCGCGATAAATTTGAAATTGCAGCACTGTGGAGAAAAAGTATCTGCAAGGAAATTAAAATAAAATAAAAATTAGTTTAAGTATATTTAAGTGCATTAATTTACAACTTAAAAATATTAAGAGACACTCTATGAGCAGCAATTAAAACAAAAGACTTAAGCAACAAACTTGGAAAGAAATTGTAAATGTAAATTTGCTTAATAGGTCCTTCAAATCATTGTTAAGTATTCAAACATTAATTAACTTAGCCGAATTTTATTCAATTAAAATATTTGAGTTATTCTGACAAGCCGAAGCTGCATGTGTAAAAGTATTGCCATAAAATAGCTGACCTAAATCAAAAAACAAGAAATTGAAAAAAAAAAACTTATTGCTTTTAGAGTAATCAACAAAAATTGAATTCACTTATTAACTATTGTACCTTATTTTTAAAAAACGCTTTTGCTTAAATCTATACAAGACAAACTGGTCATAAAAGCTATACGTACAACCTTGCCAATATATCATATATCGTCTACATACCATATACAAGTCAGTGAAAAATGATGTGTTGTAAATAGCTTATAATATTTATTATTTTTGAACAAAAAACATTAAAACAGCTAATAACATCATCATCTAGTCTGATGCGGTCGATGAACGCTGCAGCTAAGCAGTCTTGTATTTGCAGTAGATACATAAACCGGTAAAGAATTTAATGAGCTTCCAAGAAACTAACAATTGCACCAGGCTACCTCCAAAAGTTGAAACGGAAGCAAAGCCACATGCTTCAATGCATTTTGTCACACAACGTAAGCACAACAAAAGTAAAAACAATTGGATATAACAACAATATAAAATCAACAAGTTAAATAAAAAAACCAGCCTTTTTACCGGCAAAGAAGCTTACTCATATGAACGCATGCGTACTTTACATATTGGTATACTAAGTTTTTGTGGTCTACTTTTATAAAATTTACGCCGCGATGATTTTTTATATGTATTTGAATGACCTTGAGTTAAGCAAAACATAGCTTTAGAGGAGAAACTCGTGTAATGTGTTTCAAATTTTTTTTAATTGATTCATATTGAGTTCAGTTATCAAAGAATATAAATCCCGAATATTCAAAACAATAACAAAAAAAAAGCCGTTTGTTTGATACAGCGCTTTGAAAACAATAAGCAAAAACGTTAGGGTTGAACTAATGAAAGAATTTAAATATAGAAATTAAATGAAAATGATATAAAAAATGAAAAAAAAATTGAAAACAATTTAAAATTTAAAAAAAAAAAAGAATTGTGTGAAATTTACAGTTTGAATGTGTGTGAATTTTACACGTCAGTGTTTAATTGAGAGATTCTTTAACTCAGTTGAAAACTTAATTAACTCTTAAATATACGCCACATAGTGAAGTGTCTCCATATAAGTAATCGGAAAAGTAGATGAAGCTATTTTATATTTGCTTGGGGCTGCTGAGCTTAAAAATGATATCAAAAATATAATTAACCTTACAGTATTGCCAAAAAATGGTTTTATTATATAACATATTTATTATTAGCATACGTTTCAAATTTTAAAAACTTTTTAATAAGTTTTTTCAGTATTGTTTCTTAGAAGATATTAATCATTTCTGATATTTTCATTACAAACTCAAATGCTGCCAATTTAATTCTTGTTAAAAAAAAAATTCGAAAGATTAACTTTACCTCTTTTATTAAAATATCAACAGTAAAATCAACAGTATAGCGTGCATACAGTAAAGAAGTGAAATTTTTTTCTCTGTATACGCCCTTTCTCTTCTAGAATAAGAACAATTGTAGTATATGAGACAAAGAGAGAGAGAGAGAGAGAGTATTTCAAAAGAAATACAAAATTCCATAGAAAATATTCAGTTTTTTGTTTAGCCAAGTTAACTTCACTGACTCATTTTTTATTTATTTATTTATTTATTTATTTATTTAAACTAAACTATCAACAATCGTTTTACAGTTCAGGGATACAATATGACAAATTCTACAATGTAATATAAAAAGTACATATATAAATTAGTGCTAAAAGTAAAAAAAAAAGAAATTTTTTATTTCAAATTAATTTATCTCTATTATGCTGGAAAATTATGTATTAATGAGATCTAAAATATTATGTCTGAACACATTTCTGTTCAGTGTGAAATCGATTCGAGCACTTATTGAGTTGAATGCTGAGCACATATTAATAATTGGATCACTTCTGCCATAGTTTGTTCTATGATATGGGATGTATAGAAGTTCTCTTGGTCTAAAATATCTCTCAGGTGCATATATATTAATTAGAGCGAGAAGTGGCGCACAGTCTATATGTGACATCAATAAATCACGAACAAAAACGATAAGAAAAAATTTTCGCCTGGTGGCTAAACTATTCAGACCGAGAAGAGCACATCTCGACAAGTAGGTTGGCATAAAACCCCAGTTCAGTTTAAAAATAATAAAACGAGTAAAGCGTTTTTGAACTTTTTCCAAACGCATACAATCTGTCTCATGGTGTGGATCCCATACCACACATCCATATTCACAAACAGATCTTACTAATGATATAAATAACGTTTTGAGAGTATAAGGATCATTAAATTCAGTTGAATGACGTCTTATAAAACCCATCATAGCATTAGCTTTGGTAATGATATGGTCATAATGGAGGGAGAAAGTAATTTTTTTATCAAACCAAACTCCAAGATCTGATTTAGAATCTACACGTTGTAGACACCTGTCAGTGATAGAATAATCAAGTAAAATTGGTGTTTTCTTCATATAAAAAGACATGACATTGCATTTATTGACATTCAGATAAAGTTTATTTATTGAACACCATATGTTCATGTTATTGAGGTCCTCTTGAAGGAGCAAATGGTCGGAATATGAGGAACCTGAGTTGAACAATTTAACATCATCCGCGTACATTAAGCATTGAGAGTAGCGCAGGTAATAAGGAAGATCATTAATAAATAAGATAAACAATAGTGGTCCAAGGTGGCTTCCTTGCGGCACACTAGAGTTGTTGGCAATAACTTTAGAGCAGTAGTTTCCTATTCGAACAACCTGAGATCGGCCATTAAGGTAATTTCTCAACCAAGATAGCAATGCAGAATGAAACCCCATTAAGGCTAATTTATTAATAAGAATAGAGTGCTGAACTCTATCGAAGGCTTTGGCGAAATCAGTAAAGATTACGTCGACTTGTTTTCCTTTTTCCATTTCATTTTTGATATAATGAGAAAACAACGATAGGTTTGTAGATGTAGACTTTCCAATTACAAAACCATGTTGAAATTCAGATATAGAATTTCTAATGCCAGCAAAAATGTGTTTTTTAACAACAGCTTCAAATATTTTTGGGATTAAAGGCAACTTAGATATTGGTCTATAATTTGCAATATTTTGCCTAGAACCAGACTTATGTATGGGAACAATGATGGATTCTTTCCAGATATCTAAAAACTGACCAGTCATTAATGACTGATTATAAAGAAGTGTTAGCGGCTGAACTAAAGCAGATGCACACATTTTTAAGAATATTGGTGGAATATTATCGGGCCCAATTCCTTTGTTAATATTCAAAGCGGACAACTCAACAAAGACGTCATCCTCTGAGACAACTAATGATCCCATATCAGTAATTGGATTGCCATTATAGAGAGAATAGTCATTTACGTCACTGTTGCAATTAGACAGAAAATTCGATTGGAAGTAATCAGCAAAAAGATTTTCTATATATTCCGTACTATTTGATGTTTTTTGCTCAAAAAACATGTTTTTTGGGAAACCTTTCGTATTCCTTTTCAAATTTAAATAAGAACCAAAGTTTTTTGGATTTTCTTTAATATTGAATTCTAATTTATGAAGATACGATTTATGTAGCGAATCTTTTAATAATTCGTATTCTTTGCGAGCTTCTAAAAAGTTTTGGCGCAAAGAAGGATTTAATTTACTTTTTTTGAAAAGTTTATTCATACGATTTTTTAATTTCGATAGGCCCTTGTTGAACCATTCGGGCTTAGAATTTTTTCTTACCTTTCTAATGGGAATAAATTTTGCAAATGCTTCATTAATCACATTGATAAAAAATGAATAATTATCCGACAAATTTTCAATAAACTCCGTACACCAGTCCACGCTCAATAAAAAGTCAGACATAGCAGAGTAGTTAGCCTTTTTAAAATCAAAAACAAAATCATCTTCTTCTACAGCAGACAAGTTTATGATTGCTATATCCAGTTCAATAAGAAGAGCTTTATGGTGAAAACTATTATTAGAGAGAAGAAAGATCTGATAGGGCTGGCACCTAAATTTTTTTGTAAAGGGTGGTTAAATTTTAAGGGCCGATGTTGATTTTGAATAAAACAAAAATTATTTAGGAAATTATTGTCATTTCTTTTTATTATGATAATATTGGCATGGCTCAATTATGTATGGAACAAAATATTGCCCAAATGGCCGCCGCGACCTCGGCGGCACACCGCCATTCGATAGTCCAAATTTCCGATGACGCTGAGGCATAAGTGAGGTTCTTTGCCGTTAATGTGCCGAATTAACTCAGCCTTTAGCTCTTGAATTGTTGCTGGCTTATCGACGTACACCTTTTCTTTCAAATAACCCCAAAGAAAGAAGTCCAACGGTGTCAAATCACATGATCTTGGCGGCCAATTGACATCGCCACCACGTGAGATAACACGGCCATTGAATTTGTCGCGCAAAAGAGCCATTGTTTCGTTAGCTGTGTCACATTCATATCTGCTAATTCGTGCCATAATGTTCGACGAGTTGAGGTGTGCGGCTCTTCCACACTATCGCGAACAGCAGTAATATTTTCTGCAGTACGAGGATGCACTGGTGTTTTCACATCTCTTACAGACCCGGTTTGCTCAAATTTTGTCGATTGTACGCACATTTGGACGATTAAATTGACCAAAAAAAATCACGAAGTGCACGATATGCATTTTGATTTGAACGCCTATTTTCATAATAAGCCTGAATAACTTTAAGGCGTTGCTCGATTGTGTATCTTTCCATGGTTCAAACTGAGTTAGTCTGAAATTGAAAAATGTCATATGAAATTCAGAAAAAAACTTGATGTTTAGGTGTGGTTCACATTTTACATCGGCTCTTAAAATTTAACTACCCTTTATATTTAGGAATTCAGTGCTGAGGTGAATACTAACTAAAAATGGGTCGCTGAATCTGAATTCGTTGTCAGAATTTCAAAAGTACAAGAATTCGCTAAAATACAACACTATCCGCTATCGGCTAATTTAGGTGGAAGTCCTCTGACATCACATTCAAAAAAAGCAATCCAACTATAAGATTATATTTAAAACTTTTAAAAACACCTAAAAAAATGCAGGCATGTTCTGAAATCCGATTCACATAGGAATCGGATTTAATTTCAATGGAATGTCAATGGAAAAAAATCCGATTCCGACGTGCATCGGATTTCGGAACATGCCTGATAATTTAAAATTCTGACAATAGATTTGGATTCAACGACCCATTTTTACATTAATATTTGCCCCTGCAACGAATTCGCAAAAACACAAAAAAAATCTAGTTGAATTTTAAAATTTTGACATCAAATTCGAAACTAACGATCCCCTAAAACTGCCAACCACAGAGTCTCACTTAGGCCGCGCTTATATACATTGTATGTGTTTATATACAATGTTTACAAAAGACTTTTCGCATTTTTGTTAAATTTTTATTTCACATCAAATTTTTTTAACTTACACATTGTTTTATTCTGAATTTTTGAAGTTTTGTATGTTGAAAGATATTGGCCCTTAGTAATAAAGAAATTCTAAGTCGCAGCTTTCTTAAACTCGACTTTACCTTTCAATCAATGATAGGCTAAAAGTTGAGTTTAAGATAGATTCGACTTTGAACTTCTTTATTACTAAGGGCCATTATCTTCAATATTTAATTTGTAAAACTACTATGTTATTCACATGAAGTTATATTATTCACAGAAACTCACGCCATCTTCTATTATTCCATTATTGAACTTAATGAATTGAATTATTTCTGCATCTGCGGCCGTTTTTTGAAGTGAAAACTTCTGTAGACGCTTTGAACACTTTTTAGTAGGGGTTAAAGTTATTAAATCGCGGCAGCACTGTCAATATCAACATTGTTAACGTCAGGAATATTACATCGTCACCACTATTAATGTCATCACTGTTAACGATAGCATTGTCAATGCCTGCATTTCTGATTCAGCTATCAGGCGAGCAGAAAACATTGCAACGTTTTTGTGTTTTTTGCATGGGGAACCCCAGCAGTGTGTCAAAAATGGGGTAGAAATATTCAAAAGGAATGTTTTCAAAAAATAATAGGACCAGCTCAAATATTTTAACCCCCTCTAGGCGTCAATTCGGGAGATACATGAACTATAATCGACAGTTTTTGTGTTTTTTGTACGGTGACTCGCAGAAAGCTGGTAAATAGGGAGTAGGTGTGTTCAACAGCGATGTTGAAGAGAAAAACATATAAGCTTGTTATACACTCAGGGAAAAATGCTCTTACCTGATCCAGGTTCTTTTTACCTGACGAATTTGGTTAGGAAAGTCAACCACATCGTATTAACCTGGTCCACGTTACTTTCACCTGACGAATGTGATTTGCAGAAACATATGTAAAAAGTAGCGAAAAAAAACAAAGTAGGTTTATAGGGAAAAATAATCCGCCAGCTGTCAAGTTCTGCTCTAGTGTGTAACCCGATGTACTCAAGAGAAAACCGCAGTTTAAATTCACCTGAATGGTATATGGTAATCTTTATCTGACAAATCAGGAAAAACATTAACCTGACAATTGCTTAAATTTACTTGACTTCATTCAGTTCAACCACAAAAACGGGCTAAAATTTGGTTAAGCTCACTGACCACATTTGTCAGTTTCATTAAACCACAAAAACTAGTTAAATTGACCTGAGTGCCATATAGTAATCTTAACCTGACAATTCATGTTGGCAAATTTTAACCTGAAATTTGGTTAAATTTCTAGGGGTCAATGCGATAGAGATATGAGATATAATCAGAAGCGGACTTGCCTTAAGGCTGGCTAGGCCCGGGCATAAGGCGGCAAGATTTTAGGGGCGACCAATAGCAAAAGCTATATGAAACAAGAAACCTTTTTGCAACTTTGGTTTTACACGTACTATCTATGTGAACTTTGCATGTAAGCAAGATATCACTGCGTGCCCACTCACCAGCCTAAATCCATTTCGAATCAATCCGTGCCCTCAGTGTGAATGTATTACATGAAAATAATCTTTTTTTATAGAAACTTAAATGTTAAGTAATTATTTTATGATTATTATTTTAAACATCAAAAGCTATGTCAGCTGATGGAAGGCAAAGATGTAGTGGAGCAGAGTATCACAAGCTGGTTAAGGAAAAAAAAAATATAAATATAAAGATGTGGTTAAAAAATCATTAGATGAATTTTTTGGAAAAACATCGTCAAATTCTGAAAATCAGTTGAACAGAAACGATTAAAGTAATTTCGTTTCGTCTGATACTGGGGCAACTGGTTTGGTTAAAGGAACAGAATGAGCCTCTTTCTTACCGACAGTGCAGCCAGAAAAGAAAGTCTGTGAAATCAGCGACGATCCTGCCAAATGGATTATCAATGACCTTATACGTGATCACGTATCTAAGCACGGTATCAAAAAAAAAACGTTGAATGCAATTGCAATTTTTGTAAGAGTGAACGCAGTAACAAGGATAAAGTACGTAAGTTGTCAAAACACTTGTTCGAACACCAGCTTTTAAATGTCGCAAAATTGCAAAAGTGCCTAATTTATTCAGAAAGTACTGGATGTGGTTTTGTGGGCCTTTTCTTCTTTTTAACAGTGGGGCGAGTATGTTTGACAAAGAGAAAGTTTTCAATAGCTGGAAAAATGCCTCTCAACGGGTATCAGTTCATGAAATTTCTTCTATATACAAATCATCTGTTGTGCAGATCACGAATAGAAGCAATGCCTGAGGTCGTTTTAGCCTCGCATGGACAATGCAGCACGATGAAGAAATAAATGACTTTAGGAACATTCTGAAAGAGCCGTTGCTTGTGTTAAAGCGCTTGCGTCACGCGGTGTGCTATTTAGAGGAACTAAAGAACGATTCGGCCCATTACACAATGGAAATTATTTTTTTTGAGCTTATCGCCGAGCTCGATTTATTCTTAGCTAAGCACATATCACGCTTTGGAAAGAATTTATTCGGCTTATGGTAGGTAGACAAGGTTCCAAATCAAATTATGAAGGAAATTTTAACAGCTAAATATTTTACTTTGATTATTGACTAAACACCTGATATATCTCACGTAGATCAGCAAGACATACATAGTAAATGCTGTTATTTCAATTTTAGATTTGGTATTGACATTTCGAAATGCCGAGGGTAATCTTTGGGGGTTCTTACTACGTCGAATTAACTCTACTAACAAGAAACTTCAAAGTGCTGAAATTGATATTATCATTGTCATAGAATTCTTTGATACACTTACACATTTCATAGATGAAGCTCCGTTGAATTTCGATAACTTCGAAAATTTGGCCAAGAATCTGTCATTTTTACATGAATACAAAAGAGATTTTAAACGTTATAGAAAGCGTAAGCTACTTCCTGGTAAATTTAATACAGGTAGAGAGATGGAATGAAAGAGTGTTCGCAAAAATTTTGGATTCACTACTTTTTTATAATGATTGATATTTTAGTAGGAGAAGTTCAAAAGCGCCCAAATGCGTATAAGACAATTCATAACAAATTTAATTTCATAAATAACCTAACAAAATTAAGCACGTCAGAAGTAGACGAAAAGGCGAAGAACCTAGAAGATAACTTTTCAGAAGAATGTCTCCATTTCCGTGCTCACTACAGTACAAACAATGAAGAGCGGAAAAGTGCTCTCCCTTTATTAAAATGGTAACAATTTGTGGTCTTCAAATAATTTGCCCAATGTAACGTAACCTGTAACAAAAGTTTTTTCTTATTTTAACCTGTCCATTTACAGATTTTATTCCTCAGTCTCAGTTAAGTTAATTACAGATCTAAGAAGGGCGGCTGGTATGATTCTGCCTAGGGCGGCTACATCTAATAATCCGCCACTGGCTATAAAGACAGTTCTTGTTGTTTTTTTTTTGTATGGAGACCCCAGAAGGGTGACAAATAGGGGTTAGGATTGTTTAGAAAAAATGGTAAAAAATAATAGGACCATCCCCTATACTTGACCTCTCTAGATGTTAATTCTGGAGTTTTTATTTTCATTCGTAAATTTGATGATTTGTTCAAAAAAATAGGATCTAAAATACTCAAAAAAAGATATATCGAAAAATTTGACTATGTGGCTACGGCATTAATTGAAGACTTCAATATTAATTGCGTTGCTGATGATAAAAACGTAACACTAATTAAATTTTTTAATGAAACATTAGATTTGACTATGATCGGAAATCAGTGCTTCTAAATATAAAACAATCGATGCGGTTTGTACACGATACTGACAGAAATTCCCATCAAATATTTTTGATTCAAGCTTTAGTTACCATGAGCTTATTGTATCTCTTTCGAGTATGAAGAAATTATTGAAATATGAATGAATGATTTCATATTAAAACTAATTTGGAAATTAAAAAAACAAACATTGTTATGTCATAGTAGGCCCGTAGCAAAGGGGAAGTTTTAGGTGTTCAAAGCCCCCCTCCCTCCCCCCCCCCCCCTTAGGGTCTAGAAAGTATGAAGAAATAACACAAACGAGACTATTAAATTCAAAATGTAATTTTTTTTAAGATAAACTGAGATAATGATGTTAAATTACTTGAAGATGCAAAAGTTTAAACATTTTCATAGCCAATGTAAAAAAGATCGCTTAGTTAATGGAAAATTTGTCTATCCAAATAAAAGACTACCTTTGCTTTTAAAGGCATAATCATTATATTGGAATTTAGATGCAAGGAGCTTGTATATTAAAGAACTCTTTTATAATATCCATTTTAAAAAATTGTGGATTTTGATGCTCAAAAAGACCCTGATATCAGGAAAAATGTATATTTGAATTATACCTACAAGGACTATAATTTCATGAATTATAAAAAATAAGGTTGACACTTTATGCAATTTCTAAGCTTATTGCACCCTAAACCTTTGAGGAAGCATTTGTTTGAATGGATTATTTTTTAAATTTTTAAGAGCTAATAATGCTAAAAAATTAACCACGAAATTTAACACATTATGGGGTATTCCACGTAAAGTGGATGACTAAAAAGTTTGCCCATTCTATTTTGTTGCTCTCTTGGTATATAAGACATCTAAAATCTCAAACTTGGCACAAAAGTTAAATCCTACGCGAAGTCTTTTCCAAATTACTGGTTTCGAAAAATCACCTAAAATCTAAATATTCTTTTTTTCGAAAAAATCTCATTAAAAAATTTTTTTTTAAACATTGTATACCGTCCAATTATAAGGAGATTTGATGATTTTTTAATCAAATTCTCATAAGAAAAATTAACAATTACTATTTTTTCAAGTTCGGCATTTATTAAATTATTTTATATTATGTTAAAAAAATGAAAACAAGTTGGTAGTTCAAAAAATATATTTTTAATTTTTCAATTTGCAAATAGCTTAAACATAAATCCACAACTGATTAAATTCTTTAATATTTAAGAAAAATAACGGTTTAATAAAACTTTATCCAGTTTTCAAAGAAAGACTTATTTTGACTTAATTTGACTTAAATAATATATTGAGTATAAGATATTGGTGCTGTGCAAAAACCAGTTTTCGCATTACGGCTTTTGAAAAGTAATCAGATTTAAATATAACTTTTATCGGAGTCGATTTCTCTGCTCAAAAAAGTTTAATAAAAAATATGTAGTATTTGTTATTGGAATTGAATGATGTTGTCAGTCATGATATGAATTTTTTTTTTATGAGGAAATGGAACAGTTCAATTTCTAAAAATTTTAAAATATTTTTTAGAGCAGTAATATTTTGGCTTTTAATGATAACTCGAACAAGGGTTCACACATGTCCAACTACTTGAACACAAGCTGGGGATCAATAAAAGCGTAAGATAGCCAAAAAGAAACCAAATCTAAAGACTAAAATTTTTTTGTTCTCCCGTTTATGTAAAATGTCCATAAAAGTTGTGAATACAGCTTCGACAGGTGAACTTACTAAAAAAAGTTTTAGTTTTTCATAACTTATTTTAATTTAGATTTTAATAAACTGTAAGAAATCTTATCTATTTTTATCTTTCAAACTAATATTGTTGTATTAGTAAAATTTCGTTATAGAAATTTTTACTTTTTGTGCTAATTTTCGGAATTATACTTTTTAAAAGGCAATTAAAAATTCTCAATTTGGACTATTTTTCAAAAAACCATACGCGAAAGCCGAAAACTTAGTACTAAAAATTAATTTGATAAAAGAATTCAATAAACTCTTGTCATCTCTCTAATAGATATTTAAAAACGGGCATATTCACGAGTAGTCTTTAAAGAAAACGGATTTGTTAAGAAAAATTTGCATATCCTTGCGCTTAGTTTTTTACTGGTATCTACTTATATACTTTTTGATCAAACCCCCCCCCCCCCCTTAGGTAAATCCTGGCTACGGGCCTGTTTCATAGCCTTACGTTTTTCATAGATGTAACTTTTCACTTCGGCCCGCAGTCCCCCAGTGCTTTTTATATTTATTTTATTTATTTTTTGATTTGATGAAATAAGCGGATTGGAAAATAGAAGAAAAATTAGACATTTAGTCTTTATTAATGTTTAATCGCGATAACGCCAATTTTATTATAAATGAAAAGTCCATTTTTTTGAATTTTTTCAGTCTTGTTTCTAAAGTGTCTTCATGAAAACAGCCTGATAATAAAAAAAAACTTTCTTTTCTTTCTTTAATGTACCTAAATAAATATAAAAATTAAGTCAACTATTAGTTGGAGAGTCCCATAAATATATAACGACACTTACTACAACTTTTACTAGAACTTTTTGTATACCGAAATGAGCATATAGAACCAATTATAATTTTTAATATAAATATTTTTGCCTTTTTAGTTTTTCCAAAAATTAAAATTTTTAATTGTGATCATTTTGATATAATGTGCGATATACAAAGCCTTTAAACGACAACATTGATTGAGAGAAAATATTTTTATATCGAAATAAATTGTTGCATAACTAAAGTCAAGGACATGTTTAGCTGGTTGTGACCAACAAAAATGTACAGAAATAAATTCCAAGTATTTTTCTAACAACAACATAGGTTCATTCTATTTAATGGAGCATATAACACAAGCGACTTAACGCATTGACCTCAAGTTGTCTAATATACATGATCTACCTATGTATTATAAACTCCGTATAAATCCATATATTATAACAAACATACGTTAATAAAATGTAGTGTTTTTCGCAACATCAACGTGACAATCATGCTTGACGCAGTTTCAATTGCATGGAAAATTAATAAAAGCATTTAATAAAAAATAGTTACCACACTGCAATTCTTTGGTTCAGTTGCCGCAAATCTAAACTAAGATCTAAGCTTGTTTTTATATATGTATATGAGAACCAACAGCAAAACCGGAGCATAGCTTTGATCACATGCTATACAGCTTTGTACATGTTTTTGTCGTTTTTTTTTTTTTGTTTCGTGCAATTTTCCTCAACTTGTTTTCTTTAACCTGGTTCTTTGTAGCTGGTGACACATGCAAACAAAAGCTGTTGTATCTTAGCTTGACTTACATATATGGCAATTTTATCCTAAGCCATTAGCACACTGCGTACTAATGCTTAAGCATGAGTTTATGGCTTAAAGTTGCTTAATTTGACTTTTAGACTTTGTCTGAACTTTTTCTTCTGACTATGAATTGAAATGTTCTCTTTATAACTCAGTGCTGTAATTTATGAACGGATGCTGGTGCTTGTTTACTTTTTTGCTTAAATTAATTTGTATTAATAGAAGCGGATCTGTAAGAATGAGCTATTTAAGTTTTTCAATATAAAGCACGCAATATTTTTGAAGCGAAGCTTTATACTCCTCGTTCTGTGATTTGCTTAGAGTGAAATCTGAAAAATTTACACAAGATTTTTTCTTGGAAATTTTATGGTTTCTTTGTTGCTAGCGCTTATTACAAGAAGAAATTTTAATACTTTAATATTAAATACTAAAAATATTTTTGGCCCGCCCGTGAGGTTCGAACCCGTGTCCTCTTTAATAAGAGTCAAATACACTATCCACCAGGCCACAAAGACTTGTTAGAAACAGTCATTAATTCAACGTTAATTATAACAGAAGCTATGCTGCAGTAGATAGTCACCATCTATCAATAGATAGAGGATTGTGTATTTGCTATGCTACAACTTACAAAAATTTGCTTTTATTTGCCACAAGGTGTCTCCAGCATCGGTGTGTTTGTATTGTGAATGCGTTTGTGGTGTTGTTGGTACGAAGAAAATTAGCAATGTCCACAAGTGCGTTGACAAGTGCGTTTTTAAGTGTCAAAAAAATAGATGATATCAATATATATGGAATTAACAAACGCATGCATGAAATCGGCAAGGTATCTAAAATGTTTGTTAAATTTTGTTTCGTGTGCGTTCTTTAATATATATTTTTGAAGCGAAGGTTTTTACTCCTCATTCTGTGATTTGCTTGGAGTGAAATCTGAAAAATTTTCGACAGATTTTTTCGCTACATAGTACGCTGTTAAAGGAAAAAATTTGTTCAGTTCAGGAATTCCATTCCTGTGGAATTGAAAAATTTCACAATTACAATTCCGTAATCTAATTGACCATTTTTTCCAATTCCATTCCTGAAGAATTGAAAAATTCAATTACCAATTGCAATTCCTGTAATGGAATTGACGATTTTTTCCAATTCCATTCCTGAGAAATTGAGATGTTCTATTGCCAATTACAATTCCTGAAATGGAATTGACGAATTTTTTCCAATTCCATTCGTGAGGAATTGAGATAACCAATTACCAATACCTAATTCCAAGGAATTGGAATTGAAAAGTAACGAATACTTTTTGACCCAGCTCTGAGTTGTATGATGACATAAAACTTAATTTATTAAAATATCACCTAAATAAAATTATTCAGTTGTTTTGTTTTTAATATTTCTCCATTGTCAAACATAGAAAAAATGCCAACCATTGAAATTGACATAGTGAAAACCAAGCATAAATCAAAACAATGCTTTTGCTTTTATTTAACTTTATGTGCATTTATATCGACTTTGAATATGCTTTAAATTATTATATTTATATTAAATAAGTTCACAAGATCGTTCTTCAACTTTATTGTTTTTATTTTTTTTTTTTAACTCATTTTATTGATTCGGAAAAGGATTATTCCATAGCTATTATTGTCAAGCCAAAAAAACCAATTATCTCTGTATTGCGAGGTGCTGTTGGGTACCATGTCAATTTTTGGAATTTACTTGGAAGGATTGTATTTGATGGGACGCTCTTCCTATGGTAGAACCCATAGAGAATTATGTCTACTTTATGTTTATATATCGGATTTGTGAAAAATATTTCAAAAAAATTAAAAAAATCGAAAAATCACTTTAAAACAAAAGAATCCAACTTGTTAAAACTTAAAAGATTTTTATCTAAAAACAATACTGAATCCAAGTAGTATTGATACCTCCGACACGCAAAATTTTTGCTTAAAACTGTTCCCTAATCTAATGTTTTTTTTTGAGGATTCTTTTCCGGGCTCTTGCGGCTACTTCCGGTAACACCCATTTAGTGTAACAATCAAAGTCTACTTATTGCTATTTTCGACTACTTCCAGTTACTCCCACTGAGTAGACGTATTCAAATCCAAGTTCCATCATCTTAGTACAATAAAACGCTTACTATAGCGTTTTTAAGTTGCATTTCGGGTTACTTTCGGCTTGGTACAATCCAAGTTTCATACTTTTATTGTAATTACAAATCTTATTATAGGGTTTTATTTTGACGCATTGCGTAAGCGTATGCTCACATATATATTTAATCACAAACTCTAAAATAAAAAAAAAAATTGTTGTTTCTCCATAACTTTGTTTTAAAACACATAATATTATTTAGAACACTCTGTACACTTCAGCACGTAGCATATTAACTCCGGAAAATATTTCCATCTTTGGTGTGATTTTGGGCTTGAATTTATTTAAATAGTTGTCTAAAAACATTTTTTCAAATATTTTTAACTAATTTTAAATATTTTTTAAGCTTGTGCTCTAGCGAAAGACATTAAGAGAAAGTCTATTTTATATTATTATATATTATTTATACCTAGGCATGCCAACTATAGTGCGGTCAAATTCTGTACAAAAATCTTAAATTTCAGCTCAAAAATCTGTACTACTCTGTACCATGGTAGAAGAATACAGGTAGATGCAGTGTTGATTGTGCTCTCTTCTTCGTTACTGCCGATATTGTCAATAGCGCTCCCTGCTTGCAGTTAATTTTTTATTTATTTATTTTTCCATTTTGTTTGTCTTGTAGCAATTTTTTATTGCTTAAATATCAATAAAAACGCGAAAAAGAAAAATTTTGTACAATTTTTAATTAAGTAGACAAGACAATTTCAAAAATTTAACTTCGTTTACATTTTGAAAATTGTTGCTTTCTCACATATTTCTCATAGCTTTGAGATTTTATATGAGCTGTCAACTTCGTGTTGACATTTGCGGCAGTACGCTCTCATCTAACGAATTTACCTGTATTAATTCTACCATGCTCTGTACGCTATTTTAAATTTATTATTATAATAGAAAAAGAATATAAGAAAATTTATATTTTAAAGAAAAGATAACAAATAGCAACAAAAGACATAAAATGACAATTTTATGTTGTTGAATCCGGTACATGGTTGAATAGTTACAAGGTAGCCGTGACAGTTCTTTTGGCGAACATCAAATGTCAAAAATAGTATAAAATAGAGAACGAATCAAAATGACAAAATAAAAGATGCAGAAAAATGATAACCTGCGGTTACCTCTCGTTGAGAAAATTTCCAGCTGTCCCGACTTTTTTCTAGTTATTCTACTATGATGACACAACTGACAAGGTCACGCGTTGGCTTAAAATCTAATTCTCTTGGCTTGAAATTTGTCTTAATACCTGCATTTTAACAAAAATCTACGTTAATTAAAAAAGCTGGACAAATGACAAGGATAACTACTGATGTTTTAAAGTATTGAAAAAAATTAATCGCATTATTCGTTATTTCAATATTAAATATTATCAGGCTGTTTTCATGAATATTAGTTCAGACTAGACAACATTTTGTAAATCTGCCATTTGAAGTATAGTATTTTTTCGTCATTTGCAAATAAGGTGAAGTCCTGACTTCGGGAGATCTGTACTAGTTCTGTACTAGAAACAAATCGGCTTGACACACCTGTTAAATACTTCAACATTTGCAAATCAAGAATATTCGCATCAGCCAGCTCAAAAGTTCCATAGGATGACACATAGATGGCGTTACTAGATTTTTTTCATATGATTTTTATTTAGTTCCAACCTTCAAACGATACTTACAAAAATTTGACAACAATTTGACAATTGATTCGTGAGTTATAGCATTTTGTGTGCAACTATTGTTGTTGAAAAAAAAATGGAAAAAAGTGAATAACGAGTTTTGATATAGCATTCCTTTTTGATGAAAAAAAATACAGTGGAAACCAAACAATGGCTTGAAAACATTATCCGGACTCTGTTCCATCGAGACAAATGGTAGAAAAGTGGATTGCTGAATTTAATCTTGGTCGTACCAGCACAAATGATGCGGAGCGCATTGGACGCCCAAATCAGACTGTTATTCTACAAAACATCAAAGAAATCCACAAATTGGTTATGAACGATCGCAAATTGAAGGTGCACGAGCTAGCTGACATTGTAAAGATATCAGATGAAAGTGTTTTTACCATTTTACACGAACATTTGGGTGTGCGAAGCTATGTGCAAAGTGGGTGCTGCGTAAGCTTACAGTCGACCAAAAACAACAACGAATTGATGCTTCAGAGGAATGTTTGGCACTGTTAAACCGCAATAAAATCGAATTCTATCGTCGATATGTAACAATGGATGAAACATGGCTTCACTATTACACACCAGAATCCAAAATACAGTCAGCTGAGTGGACTGCAGTCGACGAACCGAATCCAAGGCGAGCAAAGACCCAACAGTCGGTTTGTAAGGTAATAGCGTCTGTATTTTGGGATGCGAAAGGAATAATATTCATCGATAATCTCCAAAAAGAAACCACAATCAACAGCGACTATTACTGTGCACTTTTGGATCGATTGAAGGCTGAAATCACCAAGAAACGGCCACATTTGCAAAAGAAAAAAGTGTAGTTTTACCAAGACAATGCACCGTGTCACAAATCGATGAAAACGATGGCAAAATTGAATGAATTGGGCTTCGAATTGCTGACCGTAATCTCCAAATTTAGCCCCCAGCGACATTTTCCTGTTTTCAGATCTCAAGAGAATGCTTGCTTGAAACAAATTCAAGTCCAATGACGAAGTAATCGCTAAAACTGAGGCCTATTCTGACAAGAAAGAGAAATCGTACTACAAAAGTGGTATCGAAAAGTTGGAAAATCGCTATACTCGTATCGAGTTTTATCAAAATTTTGTTTTTTTCTTACTTACTCTACGGACTTATTTAATGACCTGTTATAGGTCTACGTGTTTGCACCAGTTGGTTGATTGTTGGTACCCAACTATTGAAGTACTGACTGGTACTATTGACTACATACAATGCTAAAGCGTTCTCGGAGAAAATTATTTTGCTAAAATTATGCAATTGTTCTATATAAACGTAAATCAGCATTTGTTGTCTCAATCACAGTGCAATTTTAGAAAAAGTTTCCTAAATTGAAATCACTTCTCATATATAAATTGACTTGGTTATAAAAACTAATTTAAATTTGACTTAAATTTGACTTAGTTATACTTTTAATAGTAAATTTTGCTTAAACATATATTTGCTTTAAGTTATCTGAAAATTATGCTCAACTTTTCTTAATCTCCTAACAAATTAAGCAGTTTTTTACAAAACTATTTTCTCCGTGTTGTAAAATTCGTCTTTTGTACACAGGAACAAACTTATAATGTATCCTAAAGTGGTGTGTATTTATATTGGGTTCTACAATAGACCCAAGAGTCATGTCTAGAATCATAAATTGGCACCCGGTACATTTAGCTTTGGATGGCAAGAATTTATTGTTTGTTAACGAAACATTCACTAGCGTATTCTGAATACATATATATTCATTGCATTGGCAGCAATAGTTTTTTCTATTGGAAGTCATTTGCTGATCTATAGACTTAATAGTCACGGAGCTGAGTAGAATTAAGCCTTAAACTTAGGGGTATAGTATAAGCACATACATGAGCTTCTGAAGCAGTCAGCAACCGACTTAATCAGTATGTCACTCATACGCCTTCGAGATCAATTGACAATTAACATCCGTGATAGTTTTGAAATTGATAACAAACAGTTTAACGCTTATTAAAGACACCATGATCAATAACAAAACAGTAAGAATAAAAACAACTACAATAAAATACCAGCAATTACCAATACCTAAACAGCAATCAAACAATTTATTCCATGCTTAAGACATCATCTGCTGCTTGTCAAGAGATTTGAACGCTTTAGTCAATTATTGGGCCACGTCGTTGCCATTAGGACAGCTTCAAATAGCTATTATAATAGTTATTAAATTTAATTTCAATGTAATGCTGATGGAAATTCAAATAACAACATCAGCAACAACAATTCAACAGCAATAACAATACAATACAAATTGTGTGCATTACCTTTAAGACGTTATTAAAAAAACAACTCACACCGCTTCTGGCTGAGGAGGAAATCGTGCTGCAAGCACAGCAAGTTGCCAGCATAAGAACTGGTTCTTGACATGAGCTGCTTAAAGTTGCACCAAACGACCTTTGTTTTGGTTGAATGGCTTGATTAGTTCATATAATGTATGTAAGCATACAAATCTACTTAGTGCACAAATTGCATTGTTTAACATGTATTGCTGCATTTAGTGTGGGAAATTTAATTAAAACATGTTTTAGTTGAATAAAAATTAAGTGGAGCTTGAGTATAGTGTTGCTGTTTCCAAAAAAGGAAAGAAAACCAAAACAATGGAACGCTAAAAATAAAAACAATGTGGTGGCAAAATCAAGCGACCTTGACGGAAAATGCTTAAATTCATTAAAAATTTCGTATACAAAACCAAATATAAATTTATACTAAAAACCGCAGCAAAAAGATCCCATATCAAACATTAATAACTTTATCAGCGTCGAAAAATCTTCTTGACTAACAACTGGAGCAATTCGAATATAAGAGTGACTAATTTACAAGCAATTTCAACAAACGTTGTCCAGTTGAAGCAGTCGACATTGTATAGTATAAAGCATGCTGTCGTTATTGTTGTTGTTTGAATATAATCACGAATTTGTCGTGCTTGTTTCACTTTTATTTTTATTTAATTTTTTTTTTTTTTTTATTTTGTTTCCTATCTTGAGTTTAACCAAGCCACCTACTGCACTAGTGCCCTCCATTGAGTTGCAGTTGTGCAGTTATAGCAGTAAGAAAATAGCACGTCAAGAGGCGAAAGACCTCTAACAACCTTTGGCAATACGACTTAAGTTGCTTGTTTTTCTGTTGTTGTTGTTGTTGCAGTTGCTCTGGTAAAACCAGATCCTTTTCCATATGTTGGGTACTTGTTCATTGAGATAGTTGTGAACAACTATTTCGTGGTTTAAAAAGATATATTATAATATATATGGAAAAAAACAACAGTAGAATACCAGCTTAAGCATAGTATTATTTATTTCTAAATTAATCTAGTTTGGCTTAAACGTCAGCTAGTTGTTTTGTTAGTATGTAAGTGTGGATTTTTATTTTTTTTTTTTTTTTTTTGACTGTGGGTTGCTTTTAACTGCAACAAGTTTTTTTTCTTTTAAATGTTCAACTGAATATTCTAGTACAAATATAACATATAAACGTATATTTCTGGAATGCACACCAACAAAATACTACAAGCCAAGAATTTTTATTCGAACACTATTTTATTCTTATAATTTTTTATTTATCTAAAAGCTGAAATACACGATGTAACTCGAGAGTTTATATAAATCAGTTTTGTCATTCACTTTTCGTTTTCATGTTTTTAATGATTGGAGTCTCAAATGCCCCAAATTGCTTAAAAATCATTATAAGCTATGAAAAAAAAACAAAGTCAGCATTGAAGGAAAGAAAGATTTGCATACGAATTGTCAATATTCGCCGGTCTATGCAAGAAAATAATGCTGCTTATCAATTTGATCAGTAGTGTTGCTCAAAATAACTTCAGAACTGAATGCAGAAACACTGAAGAAAACAGTTTTCTTAAAGATCTGGTGCTTCATTTATCAGCTATGTAAAAAAGTTGAAAGAACACAAGGTCTTGTGCATTGGGACGGGTGGTGGCGGGGGGGGGGGGGGGGGGTTCTATAAAGAAACAGAAAATGAGTGTTATTATGAACTCAGACAAGGATGTACATTGTACAACGTACTAGTTCGTTCATATAGTTGTGAATTAAACATACATTTAAGCTCGCTGTATGCAAACCACTAATTGGAGAATAACGACTTAAGCACCAAATAAAATGGTCAAGGGTAAAGGGTAAACCTTGAAACAAGCATCCCTGGAAAAATTTTCAAAATAACTGTTGTCTTAAAATTTCATGTTAATTGCAACTGGCTCTTTTAAGTCTCGCTAATCCGGACACATATAGTTTCGGAGTGTGTCCGTGTTACTGGAAGTGTCTGGAATTCACAAAGCTGAATAATTATTAAAGAAATTATATGTAAAATGTATATTTCAGCTATATTCTTTCAATTGCTTTTATTAAAACAGTTTTGTAAAGAAATTATAAGAACATAAGTAATAAATAATAATAAATTAACATTGTTTCAGAAAAATATTTTACATAAATGTTCATAAACATGTAATTATGATGCAATATACATAGCGCCGTTGCCATACTCTTTATAATAATACACTGATTCGGAGTGAAAGAAAGAGTCAAATTACAAACCAAACATGCTTGAATTATTTTCTGTCCGAACTAAAGTGGTACAGTATTAAAAATGTCCAAAGTGTAGAGATGTCCGTATTACTGGGAAGTCCGTTATAGCTAGTGTCCGGATAAGCGTGACTATACTGTACTTACTTACTTAGGTGGCCATTCAACCCATATTCGGCTTTCGGCCGACCTCATCAGCTCTCGCTAGGCGCGCGCCTTCTCCAATCGGATAAACCAACGTCGTAGAGCTCATACAGCTCGTGGTTCATTCGGATGAGATAGTCATCGCCGACTCGAACAGGACCGAAGATTTTGTGAAGAACTTTTCTCTCGAACACCTCCAGAGCAGCTATGTCAGTTTGCGAAACTACCCATGCCTCAGCGCCTTAAAGCAGCACAGGTAGAACGAGCATCTTGTAGAGTGTTAGTTTTGTCGAACGAGAGAGTGCTCTGGAACTTAGTTGCCTACTGAGCCCGTAGTAGCACCTATTAGCAATTTTTGTTCTTCGCTTTATTTACAGGCTGACTTCGTTGGTGTTATTAATGGCGGTGCCAAGGTATACAAACTTCTTGATTAAGTTATAGCTGCCGGATGAAACGTGGAGTCTAGACGCCGCGCTCCCTTCACCGAGAAAAAAGCTTATGTCAAATTGAAAAAAAACCAAGTATAATTTATAAGATGGCTTTGGCAGTTTTCAGCCATCCAAGTACTTTATCAAAACACCTAAGTTTTACATGTTGACTTGCCAATTTTTATTGGGTGATAAACTAACCAAGTATTTGGTAATTTTTATACACTACTTTAAGAAAAAAAATTTCGAATATAACGATTTATCGGGTTTTGGTTTTTTTTTTATTTTCCTTTTTTTTTTTTTTAATTTCATTCTGGGATTTGCTTGACTAAAATCGGCAACAACACAAATTTTTCTTATATCAAACACCGCATTTCTTAGAAATTAATGAATTCTCGGCTTTTCTTGCTGCTTGACGTATATTAAAACAAGAATATTAAATTAAAAATCAAATATGAAAATTTTACCTTCACATGCCGTTGAGATTCGAACCTACACCAACCGATACCACTGCGTATGAACCCACTACACTATGCATTGAGCCAAAATCCTTTGTTACACGGAGTGATTTATTCAATATTAATTACAACTGAAGCAATGCTGCAGCATACACAATGATATGTTAAAAGATTTTTGTTGTATGGCTATCAACAGAATACTGCGACATACTGCATCTGTTAATACAGCATCTTTTAACATAGCTGCAGTTATGTCAGCAAATAGTAGCAAAGCTGCTTGAATCAGTGAGTAGAGCGATGGACTGGCACTAAAAGTTCCAGGTTCGATTCCAAGCGGCGGGCAAAGATTTTATTTTTTTCTTTTCTTTTTGTTGATGAAATGTAATAAAATTTACTGGTGTGAACCTTAAAAAGTGTTTTTTAATTTACTTTGTGTTATTTTTGAATTTAAAAGTGGTTTTATTACAAAAAAAAAACAATTAAATTATCAAATCAATCCTTCTCTCATGTGTCTAATGATGCAGCTTTGTTTTTTTTTTGCAGAAAATAGCTCAAAACTATGCTTAAGCTATCCATGCTAGTTGATTTTTAATTTTGTATGTTTGGATTTTGGGCTTAGGTGAATCAAATATTTTTTTTGGCAAGGTATCGAAGTATGTGCTTTCAAAGCAATGTATTAAACAATAAATTGCTTAGGTGAATAAGCATAAGCTTATAATTTCCATACAGTTCTCTTCACCCAAGCCGAATTAGGTGATTTACCTATAGCTTTTTTTTTCTCAGTGTTGTTTGTAGACAGCATATACTTTGTTTTACCCTCATTTATAGTCAAACCCACTTTTGCTGATTGACATCTCTCTAGGTTCTGCCGACAATATCAATATCATCAGCGTACGTAAGGAGCTGGACACCTTTGAAGAAAATGGTGCCATTACGATGCACACCGGCCTTTGTAATCGACAAATACAGTGAAAGCTCCCATAGACGGACGCTCTTATAAGCGGACATTTCCTATAAGCGGACACATTCTTGGGAACGAACAATTTTTGGTAGTGCCCACGACATTCCCACAAGCGGACATCTCTCATATGCGGACAAAAAGTAGGTTACCATCGGTGTCCGCTTATGGGAGCTTTCACTGTAGATGATGTGTGTCAATTTGGTTTTTGCGGGTTTTTTCCAGGACTTGTCGCAGCGTGAAAATCTGGTCTATGGTGGATTTTCAGGTCGAAAGCCACACGGATAAGGTACAATCAGAGTTTTTGTAATCAGCTTCAATCTTTCACACAGTACGCTTGAGAGAACTTTATATGCGATGGAAATAAGAATGATACCTCGATACCAAAAATGTACACCCTGTACAAGAAAAAACATTAACAAAAACTTTTGTTACCTCAATAACCAGCAGGGAAGCGAATTAGCAAATCTGACAGTAGAGCACTGCATTCTCTTTGTGTATAGCGCATTTTTTAGCGCATTCATGTCATCAGATATATGCGCTCCGCTCGTGCTGAAGAAACTATGAAATCGTAGCGGGAGCCGAGCGTTTTGTTTTCCTAGTATTTGATATAAGAACGTTGCGAAAACCGAGTGCTTTGCTTTCCTTGTGTTTGCTATAAAAGAATCGAGCGCTTTGTTTTCCTTGAAGTTGTTATAAAAATTTAGCGAGAACTGGGGTCTTTGTTTCCTTTATAGTTCATATCGTCGGCCTAAGTATAATACGATGTAAGTCAAAATTATCTATTGTTCATGAGGCAAAGAAACTGTTTATTATTTGTATGAAGTTCATACGAAAATGTATTTGTATCCAAAAGTTCTACCTCACTTTTTTTCATGCAAACATTGAAATCTTAAAAAGGGCATGGATGTAGCTTTGACCAGTTCACCTAAGCCGCTAATAAGCGTTACTTTGTCCAATTTCGACTTATGTACATACTATTAGAATTAGGGCGATGATATAAAAATGTATCACGTGGAACGATTTGATGAATTTTTAAAGTTTTTGAAATTAGTTTTTTTTTTGACATTAAAATCTAATTCCTTTTTTTCAAGTGCAATGTTATCGTTACGGAAAGTGCTACAAATATAACACTATGCAAACAGCACTGTTTGCAATGAGAATGAAGCTATGTGCATACAAGTAATGCGCACTGAAATTTTTTGCTGAGTACTAACAAAAAATGTATCAAAAAAAAAAACGAAATGGCTATTTCAGCCCTTGAAAGAACTTTGACCGAGCTTCTTATGATCGATTGTGTTGTGCGTGCTTTAAAATGTTTGAACACAACTGATCGAGAACTGGATCTACATGCTTTATGCCGACTCCTAAAGGCTTATGTTCTCAAGAAGCTTTCATGGCAGTTTTTTACTCTCTGAGGCAACTGAGTTGAGACTGCAAGTGTAATCTCGTACCGTTAGGCGGAGATTAGTGGAAAAACATCTTTTTGGAAGAATATCGCGAAAGGTACTAATGCTGACTTATACACATAGAAAAAATCGTTTGCTGGTTCCAAAATCTCACATTGATTGGGCAGGTGCGGCGGATATAAAAAAGTGGCGAATTGTGCTTTGGTCCGATGAAACCAAAATACATTTTGTAGGAAACGATGAAAGAATATTAGTTAGACGACAAAAAAAGGCAGCATACGACCAACGCTAAACCATTAAAACATGAAAACATGGAAGTGGTTGTATACTGATGTGGGGTTGTTTTTCATGGCACGGCGTTGGGCCCATATTTTGGATAAAGAAAAATATACTATAAAGCATACTTAAGTCTAAATACCCCAAGAAGAAATTATCCCATTTGCTGAGTGGGAAATCCCGCTGAAGGGCATTATCAACAGGACAATGACCCAAAACACACTTCAGGTCCTGCAAAAAAAAAAATTATTTTCAGATAATGGTGTCAAAGTTATGGTTTGGCCTGTGCAGTCACCGGACCTTAACCCGGTAGAGAATTTATGGAAAATGGTTAAGGAACGAGGAAATTATGGGAGCAAGTGAAGAATGCTTGGTACTACCTTCAACAAAAGACGTGTCACGACTTAGAGGATTCAATGCCAAGACAGTGCATTAACGTAATATATAATAAAAGATATTTAACAAAATATTAATTTAAGAATGTATTTATAACTTGGTTTTTTCCCTTTTAGTATTTTTTTGCTTTGACCCTATTTTTATGTTCAATGATATGTTTGCTTCTGTAAATACAATATTTCTTATAACTGTTAAATAAAATTTTTTAAACTTTTTATTTCAGATTTCCTTTAGGTATTGTTGAAGGAACAAAACGATATAAGAATTTTAGTTTAGTCATCAACAAATTTTTTCTTTACGATAAATGAAAAAAAAAAATCCTTATAAGTGACCATATTATATTGTCCATAAATGTATGTTGTAAAACTCTTATATACTATTCTAACCCTAATTTGATAATAAAATTCGTAGTTTTATTGCCCTTGTCTAGGTTTTGTGGATTTCTTTTTAAAGTAGTTTTAAAAGATTCAAGTAACAAATTTATTTTATTTATCATAATAAAAAAATTTCCTGCTTAGCATGATTTTAGTAAATTTTTAAGTAATAAATTGGTCTCCTATACCGTCCACTGCTTTAAATTCTTCAATAATTTTTTTCATTTCCTTTGCAACTAATAAGAGCACTTAAAGAGCTTAAAGCAATGCTACCAATATTATATGTATTGCAAAACGCAAAGAAGCTGTGAAATAAGTAATTTTCTACATTAAATTGGTAACAACATTATAACCAATTATTATTAAATACAATTCAACCCATTGCAGGCTGCTATGGATGTTGGTGCTCCCAAAAATATTGTTGCTGCTACTGTTGCTGCACTGTAATTGGTAATAAACATAGAGACAAGTTAAAAACAGTCAAAACTGCGAATTTAATGGCGGTAGATTTTTTACAAATACAAACAAAAAAAGCACACCAAAATAACAACAACAACAAAAACAAACAAGCAATTTATTATAGTATATTACGTTCTGTTTGCTCGCGGCATTGGTAACAGCAACATCCAAATAGAAAACACAGCAACATGCAACATTAATAAGACTGAAAAACGTTTTCGAAGCAACTGTTTTAAGCGTTCGATTAACAAACGTTTTTGCGCAATGTTTAATTTTCGCAGCAGCAACAAAATGCAACAAAACTGAATTAATTGCTGACAATTGCTGCTAGTGTCCAGTACGAGCGGCAACAGCACACGTCCGTCGCCAAAACAGACAGACACAGCCAATTTGAAGTTGAGCAGTTTGAATGAGCAGCTTGAATGGATGGATGGATAGATAGATGGTCGGATGAATGCTGGCCGCGATGGCTGCTCCAATTGTGTGTGCGAAAGCATGTGTTTAAAAAGTGAACCAACAACAAGAACAACAACAGCAACAATTTGCAATTTGCCATGTCTGCATGCCAAACGGCGGTGATAAAATCAAATTTTATTTTTTGAGTTTTTTTTTTTTTTTTTTCTTAATGGAATGTTTTAATTTCATACAACATTCGGAATTGTAAATATTTGACAAGATTTTACAACAAACAAAACAATTTAATTATAATTCTTATGTTTGTGCCTTGCATTGATCTAAAGTGCGGAAAATGTTGCATTTCTTAATATAATAATATTTTCATAAGTTTTAATTTTTTTACGCTGCTGACATTTATAGACGAACATGTTACATGTTACGATACTAGATACTACCAACAACAGCTAAAACAAACGGCCATTTCTTTGCGTTAACAACTTGTTTGCGTTTTTTTCCCATGCATCCATTGTTTCTTGAATAACTTTTTTTTTTTTTTTTGCTATGCTACTGACTACCTATGACATTTGAGCGGTTCTCTTTGTTGTCATATACATAGTTTTCTGTACGTGCGCCTGTTTGCAAACAATGCCAAAAAATGTTGTTTTGTTTTTTTTTATTTATTTTACTTTTATGCTTCTACTTGCTAGCCATTTTGTTGCCATTTCTTCTGCAGCTATTCAATTATTGTGCTATTGGATAAAGCTGCTCACAACCATTCTTTGTTTTACATGCAAGCTGCACACTTTTTTCAAAAGATAGATAGCTGGTTATTTGTTAGGTTCTAAGCTGAGTTTTTATTGTGAGCTTCTTAGGTGCCAAATTCTTTTTAGTTTTGCTTTTAATGGCAAAGTGTATGTATTTTTGCAAGCTGTTGGTTTGTTACTTATTAGCATTTTCACAATTGTTTAATGCAGAATCTATAAATTCCTCATAACTAGTTCTTTATCTAAGTCTTTTGTTCTGCTTGCTTATATATAGGTAGCAATAAGTCAAGGTAGCTTAAGTCGACATAAGCGAAGACTTAAAATATCACTTATTATTATTACATTGTGTGACTGCCATAATTTTTTTCTAAATTGATGAATTTTTGAAATTCAGAAATATTAAATACTGAACTAAATCATATTTTAAGAACTTTCTCATAATATATTTACATTTGGATTCGTGCTTAACTTAATAAATTCAATTGGCAATAACTTGAGATATTTGGTAATGTTTTCACGGAACTGGGGGAGGAGGGAAGGGGGTCCGGACCCGCGGACCCGCGGACGCTCCCCGTTTCTACGCGCCTGATTTCACATAATTTTCACAATCTTAATTAAACTTAAATAAAATTGCTCTTATTATTTCGTATTGCGCTATAAAAAGAAACATTTGTTGTAATATTTGAAGTTTTTCGGATATTCAATAGATACCTACAATATTGAAAAACATTTTTTTTTTAAGTCAATGATGAGCTTTTTTTTTTTGAATACCGAGGCAATTACCAACTGATTACCGAAACGATTGCCAACCGACTACCGAACCAATTACAGAAGCGATTACCAACCGATTACCGAAGCAACTATCACCCGATTACCGAAGCGATTACCCACCAGTTACGAATTACGGAAGCAATTACCAACCGATTAACGAAGCGTTTTCCAACCGTTTATCGATTATTGAAGCTATAGCCAACCGATTACCGAAGCGATTACCAACCGATTGCCAATTACCGAAGCGATTAATAACCAATTACCGAGTCAGTTACCGATGACCCAACCAAAGTATTTGTGTTACAAATATCTATATACATAAATATCTAATATATATCGTATATAAAAATCTAATGGTGTCCGTATGTTACTTCATAACTTCTGAACCGTTCCAATGTTATTGTTCAAACTTTTAGGTTGTGTTTGGCCAGTTATGGCATGGGTTTGTACAAAATTGGATGAGCGGTTATCGAGATATTGCAAAAAGAGTGGACCGCCTTTCGCCCATAAAATGTCCCATATAAAATCGATAAGAATCAGTTTTTCGTAAAAGCAAAAATCACAGAAAATTGAAACTCAGAATGGAGTTACCACTTGGTGATGTCTTTCTAATAGACATTGTATTGGACGGGCTTTGGACAAGGGGGTGTGGCTTCGCCCATATAAGCCAACGTTTTGATATCGAATAGCTTTGGAAGTAAAAATCACAGAACATTGAAAATCAGAATGGACTATTTGGTGATGTCCTGCTACCGGAAAACTGGGACGCCCATTTCACAATGAGCGTGTTATTAAAGAAAAGGTCAAATAAAAGTTTGCAATATATTTTTTATTTTCCAATATATTTGCTGGGTGTGGGTGTGGGCACACCGGGTATAAGCTACTATTATATAGAAACATTAAAAAATAGCAGTTTATATATTACATAACGCAAACATTGGTAAAACGGAGTTTGAAAAGGAGAACGCGTCTGATTTCTAGCGACTCTAGCTACTTCGGAAATTCGTAACAGCTATGTTATTTCATAGTTTTAAGATTTCACTTCTGGCTACTTTTTTGAATTTTTATTAAGACATGATCAGACATTCGGAATTTTGTACAAAACGATGAATTCAATGGTCAGTTTTCTGGCCAGTTGATGATGAACAGTTAGTAGCGTGGGATGCTACACTTAGAAAAAACTCAAAGAATGATATGCAGTTCTTATTTGCACTGTCATCTTGTGGAACTCAAGCGTCAAATGTTTTCAGCAGACGTGCAAACCTATGGAAACTAGATACAAATACGTTTACTTACATTTCCAAGCGGGGAAAATTTTGGAATTTTCCATTTTTTTTCATTATTTCTTAAACCTCTAAAAAAATCTAAAATAAAAATAAAGTAGAATATAAATCCTTATACGTACTCGTCGTAATCATTACTTATTCAATTCTTTTTTTCAAAAAGGTAAAATAATTGATTAAGTACGATTCTTTTCAGTAATCAAAAGATTACGATTACAAATATTAAAAATAATAACGATTACTTAAGATTACACAAAATAGTCAAAAAGAATCAAAAAAATAATCCGATTACTTTTGAAGATTATTTTTGATTCTTTTTTGATTATTTTAAGAATTTCAGTCTTAGGTACAAACAATTTTGTTAAATTTTATTAAAAAAAAAACAAAGTTTTGTATTTCATTATAATACAAAGATTGACCTAAAAGTGGTTAAGGCAGGTTGCTACTTCGCGCGCTCGGTATTCAAGTGAAAATTTAATTTTTTTTATTAATTTTTAACATTTCCTGTGTAGGTATGAAACTTTAATTTGAAGTTGACGTGTCAATATCGGAAAGAGCTGATGGTTACCATAAAAACTAAAGTTTGGCAGCACCTAGAAAAACATTACAAAAAATTCTTAAATAATATGAGAATGGTTATAGTTTATCGGTTATTGATATGAGTATTAAGTTTGGCACCGTTTTCCTGCAAAAAAATGTTAAATTTACAGTCGAATACCAAGCGCGCCAAGTAGTAACTTGCCTTAAGGTTTGTTGGCTGTTCAGTTGTATTAAAAACGATTTCTTGACTCTTGAAGAAAAAAAAGGGCACATAAATTAGACGATTCTGAAGTGTTTGGCGTGTTTGCTGTTTCAAACTGGTAATTAGCGAGATAATGAGCTGGAGAGAAAAGCTTATATCTTATTTTATGCGAAAACACTAACAACAAAAAAGCCCACCCAACATGTTTGCCTATCATACCCACGGCATAAGACTGAAATTCTTAAAATAATCAAAAAAAGAATCAAAAATATTCTTGATAAGTAATCGGATTATTTTTTTGATTACTTTTGATTTCCCTTGACAATCAGTCGGTGATTAGGTGCATGCTGCGTACACATCGCCTCCAGGTTGGCCATAAAATGTCTTACCAAACTGAATAGGTGCGCTCAGACAAATGAGCTCACACTTATGTAGGTGAGAGAACATCTGGCATAGAACAGAATGAAATGCTGATTCTTTAGCGAGAAAAGGATCAGCAGAAGAATTCTGTCGACCAGAACCAAGTATCGCCATAGGCGACATCATGGTGGCAGGCCTTATTAAGCAATAAATGGACTCGGAACACCGTACAAGGTGGGAAGAAGCTGTTAATTGCAGGCAGTCGAAGGTGGCCGTGAAGTAGTCTCGTAGTGAGGCAGCAAAAGTTATCCGTTACAATCGAAGGATTTAAGCTGGCTTACTGCAGTGGTCACAGGACACCTTCCCTACATGTACCATCTCAGGAAGATGACTCAGGCCGAGGACGATGCGTATAAGTTATGCCTAGAGGACACGGAAACAGCATTCTGTGCCAGTGTCCGGCGTTGGCAAGCATAAGAGTGACCATACTGGTACGTCCATTTATTGGCGAAGCCGAGATTGGTCAACTGACCTGCAAGGATATGCTTGAGGTGACAAAGGATGCGCATGTAAGGAGCATGCCCAGGTATAAGGGCTCCGAGCGGTAGCATCCTTTGCCCAATGGTAACGAAAAGGGACCCCAAGGGGGTCCGCTTCGGTCAATCCCCGATATATATGTCCTTAAAATCAGAATCTTCAATTTTTATTATTTTCAAAAGAAATGTTTTCCAGGTCAATACCCAAAAATAAAAAACTTGAAATTTTAACTTTTGATGATTTGTTTGACCAATATTTATTTTCAATTTAAGGGGGGACATGACATTGATAGTTTTTTGAAATCGATAAAATAATTTTGTAATTTAGTAAATATTCTTAAGATTCTAAGAAAAAAATTTCATGGAAAAATTCTTACGGGCTTAAAAGTTACAGCCGGATTAGTGAAAGCGCATTTTTAATTTTTGCGCTACCTACGTACGGCAGCTGGTATATACTTGTTTTGCTTGCTACCTGACTTTTGGTGGTTGTTATTTCGTACCTACTTGAAGGTTGAAGAGTGAAGCCCGAATTGCTAAGCGATTGCAAAAAACTATAAGAAACACAATACAACGAAGGCATACAGTACGAAGCAGGCATGGCAGATTGAAGGTAACCTTTTTTTTCTTTGTTCACAAACTTTGAACGCGTTTATCTCGAAACCATGTTTTTCGTACTGGTTGCAGCACTAGCGGGTTCATTTTTTGACGAAATTTATTGTTTTAAACTTGATTCGCTATCGTATGACACGATCTTTTTTTTTAAATTTTTTTTCGATTTTTTATGAATTTTTAAAGTCAATATTTTTTTCGAAAAAACACACTTTCAAATTTGGAACATCACCAAAAATTGAAAAAAAAAATTAAAAAAAAAGAGCTCGTGTCATACGATAACCAATTTAGTTAAGATTTAAAAAAGTTATTTTTTTTCCAGATCGGATAATTTTTGCAACTCGCAGCGCTGCAACCACGAGGCACCGTTTTTTTCTCTGCCGCCAGTTCAAAGCTCTATAAAACCATGTTGGAGGGAAAAATATATTTTTTTTGAATTTTTTTTCTTGTAATTTGTTCAATTCTCTACAATAATAAAAAAAAACAATAATTTTGGAAAAATGTTTATTTTTGACTGAGTTATGAATTTTTAAAAAAATGTCTGTTTTCTACGCCGCGAATGTCTTGTCCCACCTTAAATTAAATTTAAAAAAGCTAGCTATTTTGGTCTCAGTTTGAATGCAAATAAAAAACTCTACTCCTTCCTTTCCCGACGCTTCGGAAGCTATTTTCTACCTTTTTCTATTTAGAAAATAGTTTTTTGTATATAAACAACAAACTTCACATGATATTTTTCTAATTAACTCACTGTAGTTCTTTGAATTTACATTTCGCAATTATTGCAACGGCCCGACAATACAAAACATTTATTCATAAAGTAAATAAATAAATTGTAAGAAACGCACGAACAGAAATTGTAAAATAAAGTCTTTATTGCTTAGATTTCGCCGTTAATTTATGATAACAAGGTCTAAATATCAACCGTTAAACTGTTTCTATTGCTTGTTTAAGCATTGTTTCTCAAAATTGCTCTTCGGTTCTGCGCTTTTATTGTTTAATAATCTCTAAAATGAAATTAAAAATTTTTTTTTTTAACAAATCATTTTTAAAATTCTGAACGAAAAACAAAAATTCTAACTAATTAAGACCCTTGAAACGCTTGAATCAATATTGACAATTTTTTCATTATTTTATTTTATATTCTTTTGTATAAACTTATGTGATATTTATAGTTATGACTTTATGTCAATAAACTCTTCTCAAGTTTCCCTTGAGTTAAATTATACCACTTTCAGGTTTGTTACTTAAATCTTTTATCGAAAGTTGCTTAGAACAGCATTAAAACATAACAAAGTCTAAGTATATCCAATTAATAAGCAATTAATAAGCAGCTAAAAAGTTTGTTTTATATTTCAACACAATTTATATTCTTGTTTATTTGGTAATACATTTAAACACAACTTAAATAAAAGCAAACATTTTTAACTTGAACAAAAACTAGTTTCTGTTAGCACTCTTAGCTATGTTCAATAAAGTTATCAGTCAAATGTGAACGAATTGTTAAGAAAATTGCTAACGTTAATTTTGGGGGTGCATAACTGATGAATTAAGAGAATATTTAGGGTAAATTTTTTTTTTTTATTTTACGCACTCAATCAGTTATTTATAAATATAAAACTGAATAGAGCATTTTTACACTTTAAAAAATTAGAAGGTTTTTTGTGAATACGATTTGATATTATATATTCAAAGCATTAAAAATTCATGAAATAATGAATTGAAAATATGCTTAAGATAATAAAACAGAGACATAAAAACACGCTATAAAACGCAAATTGAGTTTTTAAACATAAGCCTGTAAATACTATTAATATTAATAAAAGCACCTAAGTTAACCATTTAAAATTTTATTATTTTTATAAATTAAAACTTTAATCTACATCTTCATTTGACAATTAATTTGCTCGGCTTAATGAAAATATACAACATGTCAACGACTGTCAAATTATTTAAATTTAGACATTTATTTTATATATATACAAGCTCACATAAATGGAGTGATGGAATTTTTAATTAAAACAAAATTCACTACAAAAAAAAATAGTTCAGATAATATTGTTTTTAACTAACTTCAAAAAGGAGGGGAGGTTCTCAAGTTCGTCCGCTTCTCTGTTTTTTTTTTAAATGTATGTACTAAAGCTCTGCAAAGAACCATCCAAGCACACTAGTTATGTGTTGTTATTTTTAACCGACTTTCTTTTTTTTTTTTTTTTTTTTAAATGTATGTACATCGATAACTCCTAAACCATATGCCTGATTGCCATAATTTTTGGGAAACAGATAGATATCATAAGCATGGAGGTGCCCGTAAAAAAGTGGGCGGTATTCGAGAACTGGGCGTGACAATAATAGATCTCGCAATACTAGATACTACTATATATCGAATAATATTGACACTAGGGTATTGCAATTTAGTGTAGGAGTAGGCACAATTATTACAAATTACGGGCAAGAAAATGGGCGTACTTCAACATATGGACATGGCAATATTAGAAAAACAGTGTATCTTGAATAATTTTGAGACTAGAGTACTGCAATTTAGTATAGGGGTAGGCATTATTATTACAAATTATGGTCAATTAAGTGGGCGTTATTCGACAAATGGGCGTGGCAATATTATAAAAACACTGTATCTCGAATAATATGGACACTAGGGTACTGAAACTTAGTGTAGGGGTAGACACAGTTAATAAAAGTTACGGTCAAGAAAATGAGCGTTATTTGACAAATGGGCGTGGCAATATTAGAAAAAGAGTATATCTCGAATAAGATTGATACTATGGTACTGCAATTTAGTATAAGGGTAGGCATTACTATTACAAATTATGGCCAATAAAGTGGGCGTCATTCGACAAATGAGCGTGGCAATATTATAAAAACACTGTATCTCGAATAATATGGACACTAGGGTACAGAAATTTCGTGTAGTGGTAGGCACAATTATTACAAATTGCCGTCAACAAAATGGGCGTTAATGGACAAATGGGCGTAGCAATATTAGAAAAAGATTATATCTCGAATAATATTGACACTAGGGCACTGAAATTTATTGTAGTACAGGGGTAGGCAGAATTATTAAAAATTATGGTCAATAAAGTAGGCGTTATTCGATAAATGGGGGTGGCAATACTAGAAAAACACTATCGCCGTTAATATTGACGCTGGGGTATTGAAATGAAGTACAGGGGTAGGCACAATTATTGGAAATTACGCTCAAGAAAGTGGGCGCTTATTTAACAGAGGGGCGTGGCAATATTAGAAAAACACTATATCTCGAATAATATTGACACTAGAGTAATAAAACTCTTTACTAGATTGGGTATAATAATTTCAAAACATGTGACATCTAATTTAAATTTAAGAAGCAGATATTTGAAATAACCAACAAACTTTCAAAATTTAATAGAACAAATTTTTTCGGAACAATTGTATTTATGTTGTTTATACACTTTTTTCGAAAATTTATCATATTCTCTAAAAAGGAAGAAATAAAAATTTAAAAAAAAACAACCGACTACAAAATCACTACAAAGAAAAAATACTTTTAAAAATACTTTTCCTTTTAATTTCTTGGTCATATTTGATAATTTATTTGAACATATTATTATATATGAAATCTTAATATCTTAATTTTTTTCTTATTAGTTTTATTATCATAAATATATTAATTTCTTGGTGAATACAAATGCTTTGAAGTTGGCGCTTCTGATTAAAAGTCTGATTATTCAGCGCCGACCTTAAAAGCTTTTGAATTCATCAAGAAATTAATATATTTATGATAATAAAACTAATAAGAAAAAAATTAAGATAAAAAGATTTCATATATAATAATATGTTTAAATAAATTATCAAATATGACCAAGAAATTAAAAGGAAAAGTATTTTTAAAATTATTTTTTACTTTGTAGTGATTTTGTAGTCGGTTTGTTATTTTTTTCTTACATCAACTTGTATCGGTTTCGCTCTCTAAGCATTGAGTATTCATGGAATATTTCTCTTTTATATAACTACAGAACATGTATGAGAGAGTGAAATTATCAAGCATCAAGAATACTAGTTTGAAAATATATGCAAAAAACAGATGTATCGGTAATATTGATGTCTCTACTTGGAACATCTGGATGTGTTATGTCAAAAGCATAAAGAATAAAGAGCGAATTAACAATTAGCTTAGTGGAGCCGATAAAGAGAGCAAAATCTTACACTATAATGAGAGCCAGAGATAGTGATTAACGCTCTCTGCTCAATCCAAAACATGTAAGCATAAGTTAAGCTCTACTCGTTGTTGTATTAGTAGCAATAATATCAAGTTCATACTTGTTTTATCTGTTTGTGCAAGTAGAATGGATGGTTCTCTGCAGACCTTTAGTATGTACATCAATAACTCCTAAGCCACATGCCTGATTGCCATAATTTTTGTTGAACAGATAGATATCATAAACACGGAGGTGCCCTTCTAAAAAAGTGGGTGGTATTCGAGAAAGTGGCTCGGCAATATTAGAAAACCACTATATCTCGAATAATATTGACACTAGGGAACTGCAATTAAGTGTAAGGTAGACACAATTATTACAAATTACGGTCAATAAAATGGGCGTTATTCGACGAATAAGCATGGCAATATTAGAAAAACAGTGTATCCCGAATAATATTGACACTAAGGCACTGAAATTTATTGTAGAACAGGGGTAGGCAGAATTATTAAAAATTACGGCCAGTAACGTAGGCTTTATTCGACAAATGGGAGTGGCAATACTTGAAAAACACTATCTCAGTTATTATTGACGCTGGAGTACTGAAATGAAGTACAGGGGTAGGCACAATTTTTACAAATAACGGTCAAGAAAGTGGGCGCTTTTTCAACAAAGCGGCGTGGCAATATTAAAAAAAAACACTATTTCTCGAACGATATTGACACAACGGTAATAAAATTCGTTACAAGGATGGTTATAATTATTAAAAAACACGTGACATCTAATTTAAATTTAAAAGACAACCAACAAACTTACAAAATTTAATAGAACAAATTTTTTAAGAACAATTGTATTTATGTAGTTTTTACACTTTAAAAAAAAAACAACTACAAAATCACTACAAAGTAAAAAATAATTTTAAAATTACTTTTCCATTTAAGGGGGTCCTCTGGTAATCCGAAATTTTTTTTTCGATTTTTTTTTTTTCATATTTCTATTGCTCAGATACTCAAAAACATTTTCCCAAAAGGATTTTTCAAAATTCGAAATAGTTTAGGAGATACAGGCATTTTTGTGTAGGTATGTTTTCGTCAAAATAACGCATCAGCAAAGTTGTTTATTTGCCTGCAGTCATTAGTCGAAAATTCTGTGGAATTCTTCCAAAATATGTATTGATATTACAAAATATACACACACAGTATGTATACATGCAGTATGTATACATGCATGTTTTGATTTAGGGGTTGAAATGATTTTGAGCCCAGGTGTTCACATGAAAGAAGCAAACGAACGACGTAATAAGGACTCTGTGGAAAACATGAGAAAAGAAATATGGTCAACATATTATCACAAAAGTTCAAGTGATAGTAATCCACAACATATGTATTGCCCACCTGGTGAGTCCAGCTGGTGCGCCTATCAAAAGTCAGCAGCAGAAGGCTCATTAGCCTCATTTCACCACACGTACGCCCCACTTGATGGAAAGGTTCTGCAAGTATTGAAGCCCATATACGAAGCGTTATCATCCGACGATCTACTCAACCGATGCACTGGAGGTGAAACGCAAAATTGTAACGAATCGTTCAACTCGCTTTTGTGGACCTTTGCGCCGAAACATATCCACTGTGGTGCTACCACAGTCGAAATCGCAAATTTTCTGGCAACCTGCATTTTCAACGAAGGCTTCACAAGTATTTTAAAAATAATGTCAACAATGGGTATTGTCATCGGCCCACAAGCCGAGATGTATGCTGAATCTCGCGACGGAAAACGACTTCAACGCTCAGAGCTAAAAACGTACGCATCATCGAAAGAGGGTCGCACAGCCCGCAGAGCCCAAAAAGCCATGGAAAACTCGTTTTATGAGATGGAGGAAGGCACACTTTATGGGGCTGGAATTGCCGATTAATATTCGTAAGTATTGTATTAAAAAAATATGTGTTAATGTCATTTGTGTGCCTCAAAATTGAAGTCAAAACTTTAAACGCGTTTTTCTCGAAACCATGTTTTTCAAAACTTTGCGCACGATAACTCAAACAGTTTTTGACCGATTTTGATATATGAGGCATGAAACGACGCAGAATTTACGCCGCTATAGCCCCTACTTCAAACTTGCCGAAAAAATAATGTTTACTATTTTTTTTCTACACTAGACTACAAAAAAAAAGGTCGAAATTCGATTTTTCATTTTCAAAGTGGCGGCTCCCCCCCTAAAAAAATTTCGATTTTTGTTTCCGAGGTAGGGGCTATAGGGACATTAATTCTAAGTAACTGAATATTTAACTGAACTTTTTTTTTTTTCAGACGATGTTTACACTTGGAATCGTGCGCAATTTGGACCCACCTTTTTTCCGGAGAACCTCGTTACCAGGCCGAGAACTTTCTGAACGGTCCATAAATTCACTTTTTCAAAATTTTGTATTTTTTTCAATAAATTAAGCTACCCAAATCAAAAAACGGAACTAAACTATCTTTACTCGTTCTCTTTCCACAATATTTTGAAAAAAGGCTAAAATTTGGCATAGATTACCAGAGGACCCCCTTAATTTCTCTAATTTAATATTTGATAAATTATTTAAACATATTATTACATTGGAAATCTTATTATTTAAATTTTTTTCATTTGTTTTATTATCATAAATATATTAATTCTAAATAATAGTCTGATTATGTTAGCGTCGACCTTAAAGGCTTTATATTAATAGTAATAAAACAAATTAGAAAAAAATTAAAAAAAAAAGATTTCCAATGTATTAATACGTTTAAATAAGTTATCAAATATGACCAAGAAATTAAAAGGAAAAGTTATTTTAAAATTATTCTTTACTATGTAGGGACTTTGTAGTCGGGTTTTTTAAGCTTTTATTTGCTGTAGATTAGTGTTTTAAGTTTTAATGTTATTTTAACTATATTCAAATAGAATTTGCTGAAAGTTATATGAAAAACCTATAATAAAGCTATTTCCTATAAAATTAAATTAAGGAATTATTAATAATTAAAATCAATAAAATTAAGAAATCAAGTAATCATAATTAATTATAAATAGTACATTTAATTAAATTAAAGGAAAAGATTAAATAGATTAACATTTTTGAGGTGTAAATAATACATTAATAAATAGAAGAGAAAAGAAGAAAATTAAAAGAAATAAAAAAGAAATAAAGGTTTTGAGAGTAGAGATCTACTTTCTTAACAAAAACAAAAAAAAATGTTTGAAGTTTGATTTGTTAAAAGTGTAATTTGACTTGTAAAAAGTATATTTAACTGAACAAAGTTTTATCAAGTAAAACTTGAAATTCAAATTTAAAACCAGTGTAGCTGGAGTTTTTAATGAAAACTTTTTCCAGACAAATGTGTTTCATATAAAACCTCAGCACATTAGGAATTATTAATAATATAATATCATTATTTTAATTTTTCCTATGTTAAGGGGACAGCTGTCGCCTTGTTCTTTCTCACTACGACCACATTGTTTTTTGGGCAGTAATTGTAATTAAACTAAAACAGAGCTGTAAGATATTGTAATCATTTCACGTTTTAATTCTTTTGGTTTTGTTGAAATGGATTGCAATGCATAATTCTTTTTTGGTTCTTCTGACTTGAACATTTGAAATCAGCAATCATTTTTAATAATTTGATTGCAGTCTCACATTTATTTATGTGGCAATTGATTGCCACAAAGAGAAGCAAAGCTATTTTATACCCATATTTAAGTTAATATCTGAAAAACTGGGCGAGGTGGAACGAAACAGAAATCGGATTCAGTAGCAACACAAAATTTCGCTTAAGTGTATAGCGGAAAAATTTTTAAATTTGTGTTGCTTGATTGCATTCACAAGTCAAATCACAATTGAATGGGAATGGTGACAATGAAATCAAGTCATGATTGCACAAAATGTTTATTAAATCAAAATCATTCGAAATGATTGGGACTTAATATTTCTTAAGTCAAATCAAATCAAAGTTAAATCAAAAAATGTATTTATTGATTGTGACTTCTTTGAGAATGCAGCTCCAAATGATTGCAATCTTTTACAGCTCTGAACTAAAAAAAGTTAAAATGTTACAACTTTTTCCATTTCGACTTACAAATACGTTAATATTTTTATTTTAATGTTAATCAATTCAAGTAGTTCTGCTCAGGAATAAATAGAAGCAGTCCACACCTTTCCAACGATATCTTGAAAATTAGGATCGCATTGAAAATAATGAAGTTATTTGAATTTTATTGAAAATAAGATAAAAAAAAATAAATCATGATAATCCGTATAATCTTTAGGCTCACAGTAGTTAACACCACAAAAAATAAAAATATAGGCCGGCTGAAATGAAAACTCAAAGCTATGAAATAACATAGTTATTATAAATTTCCGAAGTAGCTACAGTCGGCAAATCAGACGCATTCTACTTTTTTAACTCTTTTTGTCAATTAACGCGTTATAGAATGTATAAACTCATATTTTTTAAAGTTTATATATGATATGCTTGCAACACAATTACTTTGGTTGGGTAATCGGTGATTGGGTCGGTAGTCGGTTGGTAATCACTTCGGTAATTGGTAATTGATTCGGTAATCGGTTGGTAATCGCTTCGGTAATCGGTTGGTAATCACTTCGGTAATGGATAATGGATTAGTAATCGCTTCGGTAATCGGTGAATGGTTTGGTAATTGGTTGGTAATCGCTTCGGAAATTGGTAATTGGTTGGTAATCGTTTCGGTAATCGATATATTGTTCGGTAATCAGTTAGTAATCACTTCGGTAATCGGTATTCGGTTCGGAAATCGGTTGGTAATCGCTTCGGTAATCAGTTGGTTATCACTTCAGTAATCCGTATTTAGTTCGGCAATCGGTTGGTAATCACTTCGGTAATCGGTTGGTAATCGCTTTAGAAATCGGTTGTAATCACTTCGGTAATTGGTAATGGGTTAGTAATCGCTTCGGTAATAGGATAATGGTTCGGTAATTGATTCAGTAATCGGTAATTGGTTCCGTAATCGGTTGGTAATCGCTTCGGTAATGGGTTGCTAATCATTTCGGTAATGGATAATGGATTAGTAAACGCTTCGGAAATCTGTAATTGATTCGGTAATCGGTTGGTAATCGCTTCAGAAATCGGTTGTAATCACTTCGGTTGTTGGTAATGGGTTTGTAATCGCTTCGGTAATAGGATAATGGTTCGGTAATTGGTTGGTAATCGCTTCGGTAATCGGTAATTGGTTCGGTAATCGGTTGGTAATCGCTTCGGTAATCGATATATGGTTCGGTAATCAGTTGGTAATCACTTCGGTAATCGGTTTTAGGTTCGGTAATCGGTTGGTAATCGGTTGGAAATCACTTCGGGAACCAGCAATCGGTTGGTAATCGATTTCATTGTTGTTAGTCGGTTGGTACTCGTGTCGGTAATCGGTTGGTAATCACTTCGGTAATCGCTTCGGTAATAGGATAATGGTTCGGTAATTGGTTGGTAATCGCTTCGGTAATCGGTAATTGGTTCGGTAATCGGTTGGTACGCGCTTCGGTAATCGATATATGGTTCGGTAATCAGTTGGTAATCACTTCGGTAATCGGTTTTTGGTTCGGTAATCGGTTGGTAATCGGTTGGTAATCACTTCGGGAACCAGCAATCGGTTGGTAATCGATTTCATTGTTGTTAGTCGGTTGGTACTCGCGTCGGTAATCGGTTGGTAATCACTTCGGTAATCGCGTCGGTAATCGATAATTGGATCGGTGATCGTTAATTAGTTTCGATTGGATGCAATTTCTTTCTTCAGTCATATAAAATAGAATTTGTGTCGCATGGATTTTTTTCATTAATTGATTATGCACTACTAGCATACCTTCGCTTTGACATTTGAATAGGAATAAACAAACTGTTATTGTTTTTTTTATTGGTGCATAAAATGAGGAACGAATAGATATGGCTTTTTTTAAATTTTTTCAGTTTCCTGAATTCGAAGAACAAATAATCAAAACACGCCTTGTTTAATGCCACAGTTTTGGCATTATTGTTAAATCCGTTAAAAAGCTTTATAAGTATCTAAATCAAAAGTTATATCTAAATAATGTCCACTTGATTCTTCTAACAAAAATTCTAAAAATTCTTTTTTTAACTTCCACGTTATTCTACACATTCACCGCAATAAGAATTTCATTAAAATATTACATGATCTGATTTTTTTCTGTTACAGTTTTTTATATGTTTAAATTTTTTATTTTCTCTCTATATTTGTTTGCTTTTGTTATTTTTATGAAATTATTTGCCTTCAGTTAATTATAACATTATTCAAAATAGACTGATCATATTAATCAAAACAGACTGCATGCCGCCTAAAGTTCTCAATAATATTTTTTTTTTTATATATTTAAAAACAAGAAGTTGAATATATTCTTCAAAATTGTTAGATGATTTCTTAGTTGCTATGCCTTCTTCTTTTTGCTCTCTCTTAAAAATGGCTTAATGGAAAAAAACCTGCAATCTTTTTTGATGTTCGCTAAAGTTATTTATTTAGGACCAGTTCAAACTGATTTTAGTTAGAACCAGTTTTTTATTAAGTACCGTATATTAAGTCTTAATTTTTATTTAATAATTAAAGAAATTAAATAAATAATTGCAAAGAAAATCCGTAATTTGTTGTATGTTTTATTTAATTGCTTTAATTAAAATAATGTCTTCAATTTATGAGTTATAAAAATTTAATTCGAGCATCACTCTTACATTAATTTAGGCGCTGCTTTGATGTTGTTTTTTTATGTTTCTAAGTGTATAAATATGTAACCAAACTGGTTCTTTTAACCAACTAAATGTGCACAAAATATACTGTGCAGATTGCTTACACTTTCTTATTGTAGTTAGTTAATTTATATTATTCTTTTAGTCATTAATTAGGTACAAATTGTTTTTGATTAATTTAGTATGCTGATTTTCAAGTTTGTTTCTTAAATCTTTTGTTTCTTTTTTTCTCAACCAATCAATTTATTTTATTAAGATTTTTGTACTTTTTTTCTATTTAATGTCAATGACACAGTGTTTTTTAATTATTCCATAATAATAAAAGTTCAGAAATTAAAAATTTTTTTATTATATAAAAATTAAAAAAGATTTCGCAACTTTATTAAAAATTACTGTGAAACCGTGTTTGCTACAAAAATGTTGTTTTGCAAGTGATTCCTAAATAATACCCAAGGTTTACTTCACTTGAATTTATGATAAATTCGTGATTTTATCGCTGAATTTATTTTATTACCTGCTTCATTTGTTTTGTGTCATATTTTTTTTTTTTTTTTTTTTACATACTATTGCTTATGTTATCTTTAAGTTCATCTTATAATTGGCAAAAACTCAAAAACTGGTTACATTTATTTCTTAAAAGGGCCACTGGCGGATCTTGAAACTTAATTAATGTGTGGTGGAAGTTAGAAACTTTTACTTTGTTGTAGCTGCGTGTATGGTTGACGATTGCTAATATTTATAGCACGTGGGAAAGAAGTACCGCTTAGCGCATTTACTTACTGTTTTTTTAGAGCATTTAAATAATAAAATAAAAATAATTTCTGTAAATTTTTTATTTTTAAATTGACAACAAAAAATATGAGGTGTGCTGGGCTGAAAGTGGTTCGTTCATCTTAAAATTTTTGTATCAAACTTTCAAAACGTATACATTTTTTTTTTCATATCTTTCAGTGAATCAATAGGCAAGATTTTTAATATTTAATGGAGCTGCTCGACCATTTTTAAAAAGTTTATATTTTTATTAAAAATTGTCCAACAAATTTGGAACTCAGAACTGCTTTCAAAAAAAATTTTTTTTCTACTTTCAAAATGACTGCCAAATAGTCACAAATAGTCAACGATATAAGCGTTTGTAGTAACTTATATTACTCAGCTATTATTATACATAGAATGATGAATTAAAAATCATAATATAAACATACTTAGGCCTTTAATCTGACATATTAAAAATGCTTATGAAATAATTTCTTCATATTTAAAAATTTATTACATTTTTTTATTCAAAACGTGATATATTGGTACTTTAAGAATTTTTTTATAGAAAGCAGTGAGTTGCAGTCATAAATAGAGTGCATTTTAACTTGTTGTGTAAACATAAATTTTTTTAACATTGTGACTCATCAACTTTTTTGTTTACAGCCTCTATAAAATTTGAATTTTAAGAAATTTGATGAACTTTGTTGACTTTGGGGTCAAATATCTCTGATAAGCACGAGTTGAAAAATTTGAAATTTATTCGCAATAAAGTGCTTAGAAGCATTATAACGCAGTTTTAATTTTAAGTGTGGTATTTGCTTAGTTGATTGGCTTCGTGGTGGCGGCCGTGGAGTAGTGGGTATAGTGTGTGACTCTTATGCCACAGAGCCCAGTTTCGAATCCTCCATTTGATACAGAAAATTTTTTCAATTGAATTAATTTTTCTGTTCGGCCGTCACCTCTCTGCAGACAACGGCAAACCTCAGAGAGTAAAACCTGCCATGAAAAGCTTCTTGAGAACATACGCCGTTCGGAGTCGGCGTAAAACATGTAGGCCCATTTCTCGATCATTTGCATCATTTCACAACACACACAAAACAATTGATCATAAGAAGCTCGGTCAAAGTCCTTTCAAGAGCTGAGATGGCGATTTCGTTTTGTTTTTTTTTTATTTTCTTCGTTTAAAAGATACAACCCTTCAAGCTTCGTAGAAATTCGCCCCATAATATGTTTATTCGGGTGGTCGTTATATGACTTTTTTAAATTTCAATGGAGGATGGTTGTGGATTGGCTAAAATTGTCGAAAAACCTACTCTGTAGTTTTTCAGATTTTTAAATTGAGCCCTAAATCTCCCTTATGAACCATTTGTCCACCTCCATATAATGTAACCCGCCATCCTAATATATAATAAGCAAGCACATGGCTCTGCGCCCAATATTCACTAATTCTGTTGCACCCGTCTATAATTTCAAAGCGTGTAACTTCGATATTTTGAACAATACTCTTCGTTCTATTGATTGGGATGGGGAATTTAATCATTTAAATACCTTATCATGTTTTAATATCTTTAAGTCTCTTATCTCCTCGGTTTGCTCACAACATATTCCCAAGTGTAAGGAACGTGTCAGTAAAGTTCCTTGGTACACTCGTGGATTAAAAAAGTTAAAAAATCTCCGTAATAAATTTTATTAAAAGTTTTTATTAACTAATATCAATTCATTTTTTATTAAATACAGGCATTATATGAGGGAATTTAATTTTCTAGAAAAATTCTTATATAGACAATATGTTTCTAAATTTGAATCAAATATTAAGTCCAACCCAAAAGCATTTTGGCAATTTATAAAATCTAAGAAGGGTTCCTCAAATATCCCATCCTCCATGTTTTTAAATAATAAGACATCAACTAATGCATCGGATATTGCTAATATGTTTGCGGACTTTTTTCAATCGAACTTCGAACAAGTTAATAATAATAATTCTGACTGTGCTAACAATCTACACTCTGTAATTGACTATGGATCTCTTACTTTAACTCAGGAAGAGGTTTTAAATGGTATTATTAGTTTAAAGCCTTCTACGCGTATGGATTTTGATGGTCGCTGTTCAACTTTTTTGAAAAATTGTGCTTTCAGTTTAGTTTATCCGCTAATGTATATTTTCAATAGTTCTCTGAGCTCTGGGACATTTATTGATAGTTGGAAATTGGCCTTCATAACTCCAATCCATAAAGTCGGTTGTAAAAATAACATAGCAAATTATAGACCAATATCAAAGCTTACTACGATATCTAAATTGTTTGAGTCAATCATTAAAGATAAATTGTTTTTTGCAGTGAAGAATATAGTTTCTCCATACCAGCATGTTTTTTTCCTGGTCGATCAACTACGACCAATTTAGTTCTGTTCTCTGAATATTGTATTTCAGCATTTACCAAAGTTTGCCAGGTGGATGTTATTTATACGGATTTCTCCAAGGCTTTTGACAAAGTCTCACACGTTCTTTTAATAAAGAAATTAGAAAAGTTGGGCTTCCATTCAAGATTTTTAAGTTGGCTTGCCTCGTATTTATCAAATAGGCAGTGTGTCGTTTCTGTCGATAATGTTTTGTCCTATACATTTTTGGCTACCTCGGGTGTTCCCCAAGGAAGTATCTTAGGGCCCCTACTATTTGTGTTGTTTATCAATGATATTACTTTAATGTTTGATCATTGTAGATTTCTTCTTTATGCAGATGATCTTAAGATTTTTCTTGAAATAAGTCATAGATCTGATACTGTGCTTCTACAAAAAGAAGTTGACAATCTTTATAACTGGTGCTGTAATAATGGTCTCTTTTTAAATCTTAATAAATGCGTGTCAATGACTTTCTCTAAATCAGAAGTTTTCTCTCCGCCCGTTTATCATATTGCAAACTCTTCCTTGGCTTCGGTTCATCAATTTAAGGACTTAGGTGTCGTTTTTGATTGTAAATTTACTTTTGTGTATCATCTGGATTACATTGTTCCTAAAGCTTATGCCATGCTAGCCTTCATTAGACGTAATAGTACATGTTTTTCGGATCCGTATACGTTGAAATCTTTGTTCAATTCGCTTGTTCGCTCCAGATTAGAATATGCAGCTATTACGTATATATGGAACCCTTTTTATGATTGCCATAAGGTCCGGCTTGAAAGAATACAAAAGTCTTTCACAAGGTTTGCTTTGCGGTCTTTTAACAGAGATGGTGTGCCTCCTTGATATAATGCCCGATGTCTTTTAATTGGACTTAAGTCCTTGGAGAGTAGAAGAACTTTATTGTCGTTGCTTTTTGTTTTTGGTTTAATTAATGGTGTGGTGGATTGTACTGCACTATTGGAAATGATAGATTTCAATGCTCCTGTTAGAATACTTAGAAATAGTGATCCTTTTTATTTGTATATTCGTAGTTCCAATTATGCAGCTAATGCGCCTATTTATCGAGCCTTACAATTGTTTAATTCTATTAATAATAAAGTTAATTTGGACTTTTCTGTATCTAAAAATCAAATGAGATCTCTTTTAGACTCAGTCTGTTGAATATGCCTTTTTTGTGATATAATTTTTGTATTCATTTCTTTTAGTCTGTAAGTATTTATGTACATAGACTATAATCAAATAAATAAATAAATAAATAAATAAATATCGCTCAAACTGTAATTATTTGTTTGCGATCAGCATAAAAGTGTGCACAGAAATTTTGTTTGATACTTATCAGTAACATGCTTGCCTTTTATGTAAGCGCATACTTTCAGGCTGTGCATTTTTAAGAACAGTTGTAAAAGTGCTGTAATAATGGCAAAAAATAATTATAGCTCAGCTAATGCTTTCAACCCGTAGTAGGACGGGCTTTTATACTAGTAATATTATGAACAGCATTTAAACTCAAACAAGGATGTACGTACATACAAACTCGCTATATCCAAACCACTAACCGGAGAAGAACGATCGCAGCACCAAATAAAAGGTCAAGGATCAACTCTTAAGTCGCAGAAATCGTTTTTTCAAAATAGGGGTTGCCTAAATTTGCAATTTATGCTTTTAAGTGAATTTGTGGGTTTTTGCCCATAAACACTGCTTGAATAAGTACAATTCAAGTATCGAATGAAAAATGAAGGGTCAACCTTCATATACAAATCCTTCAAAAAATTCTCAAAACTAGGGCTGCCCCTAGTTTTCCAATTAAATCTTTCCACTTAAATCTTTTAACCGGAAATGGGAAAGAAAAAAGCTAAATCTGCAAAAACCCTAATTTCAAAAATTGTTCCAAGTATTTCAAGATTGACCCTTGACTTAATTTGACCTAATTTTGTACTTTTATCGTACTTATCTAATCAGTAATTTGGATAAAACGAGCAAAAACATACATACAATTTTGAGACAGCCCTTATTTTGAAAATTTTTCCAAGGATGCAGATTTAGAGGATGACTCTTCACCTTTCATTTGATACTTGAATCGTATCCATGCAGTGGTTTGGATACTACGAGCAAAAAACCCACAAATTCACTGAAAAGTGTTTTTTGCAATTAATATATTGTACAATTTTGAGACATACCTTATTTCGAAAATTTTTCGAAGAATGCAAATTTAAAGGTTGAATTTTGACCTTTCATTTGGTATTTTTTGTCATACAGCGAGTTTTTATGTGTGTACACCATTGTCAGAGTTTGTATGGTGTTCATAATATTATGTCGGAGTACTGTATATCATGCCTACCAATAGAAATACATTTTTGTTAAATTCTCTTACGAACTTATCGATTTCTATAAAAGTGAGTTGATGGAAAGCTTCAAAGGCTGTTAAAAAACTGTTAATTGGCTTTCAGACACTTTTTGAGGATAATATTACGAAAAATTTTCTCAAAACCATCTTTGAGTATTTTGAGGAATTTCTCGACTGCCCTCCATTAACAGCAGGTAATGAAGTGAAACTGTGGAAGCAATATTAGAAATTTGGTACTTTGCATGTTGATAGAACTCGATGTGCATATTTTTTAAAAATTTTTTTTGGTTTTATTTTTTTTGCAAAGAACATTTGTCATTCGGACATGTAGTAAAACAGGCTCTATGAAATAAGACACCAGAAAATAAGGCCTCAAGCTACAAATGAAGTAAGGCCCCAATTTTTTTCTACACAAAACAACAATACGAATATTTGGGGCATTATTTCCTATTTGGGGGCTTTATTGCATTTTTAAAAGTAAATAAGAGTAAGGCCCAAAAAATTTAGTTATGTAATAATAGCTATGATTACTTATGAAATAATAATAGTTTTTGGGGTCGAATAGCGCCCCTCAAAATTTTCAAAACTATCTATTTTTGTTCTTCTGTGGAAGTATTTATGTCATCTATAATTGCAAATATAGTAAAAAATTTAAATTATTTAAAACAAGATTTATTATCTCAAATTGCATGACAATTCATCAGATACTTAGCATCACGGGATTTCTTAGGAGTAGTCAGAGGATTCGGTAAAAAATATTATATAGTTTGGAAATGAGTATACTGTCACGGATTTATCAAAATTGAGTCGGAAAAAGGGTGCAAAAGACAGGCAACTTGAAACTAGTCAAGAAAAGAAAGGAAGAGATAAGAACTAAGTCGACAGTTTTTGTGTTTTTTGTTTGGTGGGGGTCCCCATAGTCCCTGAAGGGTGGCAGATAATGGAAGGGTGTGTTCAGAAGAAATGTTAAAGAGCAAAAAACAATGACCAGCTCATACATTTAACTTCTCAAGTGGGTCAAATTTTATTCGAAAATTTAATGGTTTTTTCTTAAATACTCGAAAAAGATTTATCGAAAAATTTGGAGACTTCAAAAAAAGCTATACAGATGATTAAAATATAACACTAAATGGATTTTTTAATGAAGCATTAGTTTTGACTATGTCCAATATTCGAAAACTCAGCACTACGAAAAAAAAAACCATATAAAAAAGTTTTTTAACATTTTGCAAGAAAAAGACCCCTAAATAAAATTGTAATGTTAATTATTTTATAAATATACTCAATTAACAATTATTTGTTATTTTTTTTTTTTCTATATTATAAAAATCTAAATTATAAAATAGTGTCGAAAAACTTAAAAGATGTTTTATTATTAATTCTACATATCTAATAAATCATTTATAATTTATAATGTTTTACTGAATTTAAAGTATAAAAATTTAATAATTTTACTGCAAAATTATCAACATTTTTATAAAAATTATTGAAATCGCTGTGCGTTCAAGTTTATTAAGGTAAATATAAACGTACTACCGCGTTATTAATCCCTTTCTTATGCTTTGAAGCGTAAAATTGCTGCTTATAAGCACTTTTATAAAGCTTACCTCATAAACAATGAAATATTGTTTACGTAATTCTATCCTTTGCCTAGGAAGTCTACTTCCTCTTTTCTGTTTTTCGCAGCCTAGTCGGAATTATCTTTTGAAAAAATTAGCCAAAGTGGAAGTGAAGTTAAGTGAAGTGAAGTGAATCAAAACTTCACACCTTGAAAGATCGATTACACACCAAAGTCATATATCAAAGTCACATATCAAATGGATTTATGTTCAGAAAGTGTAAAAAAATTTGTTAAAATAGTTAGTTTCAATTTCAGTGGTATGCATGCAACATAGTTGAACTTCTTACAATAACGTGCATAGCGCATATTAAATATCCAATAAAAACAAAGCATATTAAAGTTATACAATAAAAAGAAGAAAATTAATTGAGTTACATAATTGAAAAAAAAAAAAAATATTAAATAATTAACATCAGGCAAAGCCGCAACTATGCTGGAGACAATAGGAAAAGTAATAACAGGAAGGCTTTTCTCAACAAATTTAAGAAAAATTACACAAAATGGAAAATTTTAGTGACAATCTTAAAATGAATGTTTGTTTAAAATATGTAGCCGCCAAGTACGCTAAAAGTGAAACTTCAACCCAAGAAAGGAATATCTGAAAATGCTTATTTATTTTATAATTATTGCTTTTTGGCCCAGCGCACTGTAAATGGTCCAGTACAAGCTAGGTGGTAACCCTATAACGCTCAAAAGAATTGATATCCTTGAGAAGGGATCAAATCAGTACTATGATAGGTATCCTAACAGGACACTGCCTAATAGATAATCATGCACGAAGATTAAACATCGTCCACAACGATGTCTACACGATGTCTACATGTCTAACGAATCTACAAAACATCTTCTCTGCACTTGCCCAGCGCTAGCTAAAAATCGCCACCTTCACTTAGGTAAATAGTCCTATAAAGATCTCGATGATCTCTCAGAGTCTTCGGTCTACCGAATCCTTAGCTTTGTCAGCAGCTCAAACTGGTTTAAATAGAGAGGGAAATTAACCCAATGGCATCACAATGGGCCTCATTGGGCTAAGTGTGTCTCAAAGGAGACAGCCGCTTCAACCTAACCTAAACTAAGCTAGGTGGACAAAATTATTTGATAACGTTTTTGTATTTATGAGGTCAAAACAAAAAAAAAAATTGTTCTAGAGAGGGGAGGGGGGGTGCCGAATACGCTCTGTTCGCTTGCTAACGCGTCAATTAGGTTTAATAATGGTTTTTTCTACCTTTAGCTCTGTAACTTTAAACGGTTGAACATAGAAACGTCATCTTGAACATTATTAATGCAAAGTGATTTCAAGTTCCAAGAATTGTGAATATACCTACACCCACGATTACCTTCTATACAATATGACGTCTTTATATATGAAAATTTAAAAAAAAAAAATAGTAAACTCAACCTATTAAATTAATATTTCATACTTAATATTGTGGGTAGTCAGGTTTTGATCTACCCACACTTTGTGTTGCTGCCGCAGATGTGTATGGTTGGGGCACGTGTTTTGAAACATTAAATAAAACTATATCTTCCTTCAAAAGTTCCAAAAATTTTCGCTTGTAACGAACTTTTATCGAAGAAAAATTTCGTATTTTTCCTAAATGGCGGTCAAAAATCTAAAGTTATTTTATACTAGTGTTATCGCTTCAGTTATAATAAAAGTAAGTTTGAAAGTGCCAAAAAAGGTACTCGAAATTATCCAACTTACATTAAAAAGTAAAATATATATTATTTTCGTCATGTTTGTGCTGAAGTATTAATCGCTTTGGAATCGTAAACGAATAATATTTCGCAACATAAGCGAACTTTCGCTTACGAAATAACCGTTCGCCAAACGTATCTTTTTCGAATCTTAATCGATATCGAAATCGATAGTTATCATTTCGGATTATTCGTAAATTTTTCAATTTTCGAATTCGAAGTCGGATGTTCTGTCGGGTGGGACTTTAAAAATAAGGGTTAAGCACGGGATAAACAAAAATAAGCTACTTCGGGTGGTTTTTACAATTTCACATATATTATCCTTTTCACATTTTTTTTTTTTTTTAATATTATATTTTATACCTTTGAGTTCAAAATCCATTGCAAACATTTGAAAAATATTTCTTGCATAAAAATGCACTTGCGTCTTTAAAAATGCACAAATTACATTACAAATACAAATGTTGCATGCATGACACTGAAATTCACACTTACTTATTTAGCAAACTTTTTCACACTTTCTCAACTAAAGCCTATTTGCTATATGACTTTGATATGTGACTTTGATATGTAATCGATCTACCAAGGTGTGAAGTCTTGATGCACTTCACTTCACTTAACTTCATACCATTTCCAACTGACGATCAAAACACAATTATTAAAAATAAAAAAAACTACTTTACATTGCTTATTACTCACTACATATCTTCGAGTGATAAAAAAAAATACTTAATACCGTTTCTTTTAGATCATTACTCATCAACTTTAATCGTTGAACTTGAAGAGAGAAAGAATTGAACTTCGCCTTTCAATTGCAAGTAATGGTTTGCCGTTTTTATAAACAATATCAGCGATTGATCCACCCAATGACTTATGTATGCTTTTCATACTGAACAAGAAGTCAACTGAAGATGCTAACCTGACTGTTCAAAGCCAGGAGTAAAGGAGGATGGTTCTATGATGCTTAGAGACGAAACATGCTTGCATGTAGTACGAGTAGTCTTGTCCTACCCACGTAAAAATGACAGGACCCACCAAGAGCTTGAAGTGGTGTCCATCTTGGTAGCAGGTCAAAATGGTATATCGTTTTGAATAAAGCCTGCAAGGAATAGCAATTAATCTATAAGAACTTGTTAGCACGGGGATGGTGACCTTATCTATCCCCGGCAAAGAGACTCAAATTAAGTCTGTATATGCAGGATAGATATGGTGCCATTGACACGAATAGAAGTGGTGATTATATTAGGCACCCCTTATTCATGGTATGATCCATACCTTGGCTTGGAGGTATCCAGCCAAGCGCGTCAAATTAAGGCTGTATATATGTAATATAGAAATGGTGTCATAGACTCAGGCACAAATGGTTATTATATTAAGCACCTATGTTATGGTTATAAATTTCGATCCCTGCCTTAACTTGGAAGTAGCCAGTCAGGCGCGATTTAGTGCTCAAAAATAAGCACGGCCAGTTGTAAAAATTCATGCGTGGATTTTTGTCTCTTTGCTGGGATGTTGTAGAACCTCATTGGCGGGACTGAGTTACCCAGGTGACTATCATGGATTGACCCTACGGAGAGACTCCTGCTGGTTGTGGTTATGCTGCACAGGTCTAGATTGACATATAATAAGGGGATTGACTGACATATTCCCTTATTATGCAAGAGATTGGATGGGTCTCGTCTTCACCAGTAGATGGCAATGAAGGTACGCCACTACTGGTAGTCAAACTGGCGCTACTATTAACCCATTTTTTACCACAGTTTCTTCAAAGAAGCACTAAATTAAAAAAAAAAAAAACACTAAACGATATTTGTGTCGAATACCGTTTCCATTTGAGAGATTTGAGTCGAGTGAAGAAGTTATAGGTGTCCGACCCAAAATATTGCAGGTAACAAGTAAATTTTAATATTTCCAACACAATGGCATCTCAATAAAATTTTTGTATTTGAATTTTTAATGGGTGTCATAAAAATGTCAATTTCTCAACATCAACCGCTGAGACACAAATAATGTGATCTATTGTTAATTGAGTAATCAATAAAAAAGTGAAAGACATGAACAGACATAAATTGGCAACAATAAAAAAACAATGATGCTGCAAAAAAGGTGTATCAAACACATATTGGAAATGTGAGCCACGTAGAGGTAGTAACAACAGCAGCAATAGCAACAACCACAAAAAACAAGAACAATCTCCAAACACCCAGCGACAAGCGAGTCAAATAAAACAACAACTAAAAAAAAAAACAATATATGTAACAAGAAATTGACGACGTTGATGATGATTGTGCAACAATTGCTGTGACCAGCCACTTGTTGCCAATTGACTGTTGGCCACAGGCAGCAAGCAACAAGCTGCAATTGCAGCAAAAGTCAACGCTGACAATTGTAATGCATCCATTCATTTGCAATTCATTTGGGTGAACAAACGAGTAAGAAAAACATTAGCAAAACAACAACAATGAAGAATGCATGGTTGGCCTGGTTAGGCTGGACGCTGATACTGAATATGCTGCATGTGTTGCATGTGGGGCCCATTCGACTTTTATTAAAACAATTATTACTATAAGCAACATTTTGTCATGGATTCTTTCTTGTTGGAAATTGTTGCGCTTCGCTGAATGGTGCAGCAGCCGCAGTAGCAAAATCGCCGACTTATGAAGACATTTGCCATAATAGTCGAGTTGAATATTTTTTCTGGTATTTTAATTTTTTATTTTTTTTTTGCTGTTCTATCGCACAATTGTAAGCAATTTATGACAATATGTGACAAGCAGTGAAAGAGGCAAACGACCTGAACTAAATCATGCCAACAGCAGCAGCAGCAGCAACAGCACCGGCAACAAATGCGACTTTTACCTCTACACTTTTGTTCGGATTTCGAACTGTATCAGCTGGCAAAGTATTCGCGCTTCAATAGCTGCTGTTACTTGTACACTCTAAATTATTGTTGTTTAATTTTACTACGATTGTTTTAAATATTCTTAACAATTTCTTTTTTTCTCATACTTCAGCTGGTATTTGTAATTTTCAATGAATTTCGTGATGTTGACAACTTTTCATTTTCTAATATCAATGAAAACGATGTACTAAAGACAATTATGAAAATCAAGTCTTATGCAAATGAGTGTAATTGCCAACTTTTGCTGTGTATCTGTTTGTTTGATAGTAATTTATTAAGTGTCCACATTTGTATTTACAGTGACTGCCGCTTGGATCAATTGCCCCTACATACCAAGCGTGGTATGTTCTGTGACTTCAAAAGCTATTTGATAGAAAAAATTTGACTAGTATGGGCGGAGTCACACTCCCTTTTCCAATGCCAGTTCAAGTTTTCCATTAAAAGGACATCACCAAGTGGTAACTCCATTCTGAATTTCAATGTTCTGTGACTTTTACTGCTATAGCTATTCTGTATTGAAAATGTGACTTGTATGTGGGAAGCCACGCCCGTTTTGCATAACCGTTTGGTGAAAGGAACTTAACAACCTATTCTCATACCTACCAAACATACAAAAACAAAAAAATTCATTAATATTGGTCGAGCCGTTTCGAAAGAGTTCACCCACAAACATTGTGGTACGAGATTTTTATATATGTATTTATCTATATCTATACTATTATATAAAACTAAAGTGGTAATTTTTGTTTCCCGATAAACTGCAAAAGTACTGAGTCGATTTGTATGAAATAAATTTTAAAATGTCATATTTGTAAGGGGTGTTTTTATTTCGAAATTTTTAGTAATAAGTATGTTTAAATAAAGTGTTAAGATTTTTAAAAAATCATCCCCGATGCCACGAATTGCTTGATCGTTTTCATTTCACGTGCTTGTGTTGCGAGAATTTCAATAAACTCCATGTTGTTCTTTACTCTTATCTTTTTCTGCCCAGCTAACACAGCGCAACTTAAAAAACAAAACAGAAAATAAGATAAGCAGAAACAGATAAGAAACAGATACATATGAATGCAGTGTTGAGCTGCAAAACAAAACAAAAGAAGAAATTTTTTTTATTTCATGCGGTGATCGTTTGCATGGTGTTAAAAAGTTTTTGTTGTTGCTTTCAACTGAAACCAATTGAGAGAGTTGATTGCTTGAACTTCATGTTGTTCTCTACTTTTCTCTTCTTCTGCTCAGCTAGCATAGCACAACCAGCATTGCCATATGTTTTTTTGAAAATCCTGTAATTTTGATAAAACCATATGATTTATTTCAAAATATATCCCTCTTTTTTTTATTTTCATAGATTTGTTTTTTCTATCCTCACAGAAAGTTTTTTCAATTGAAATACTTTTTCTGTTCGGCCGTCACCTCTCTGCAGACAATGGCAAACCTCAGAGAGTAAAAACTGCCATGAAAAGCTTCTTGAGAACATAAGCCGTTCGGAGTCGGCGTAAAACATGTAGGTCCAGTTCTCGATCATTTGTGTGCAAACATTTCACATAACACACAACACAATTGATCATAAGAAGCTCGGTCAAAGTCCTTTCAAGGGCTGAAATGGCCATTTCGTTTTTTTTATTTTTACATTTTTTTTTCCTTATAATCTTACTTACATAATAATTTCTTATAATTTAATAAAAATGCGTTGAAACATCTGTTTGTTGTGATGTTTTTTAAAAAAGAATTCATTCATCCAGAATTCATTTTTTTATTTCATTAAAAACATGTGCCCTAGGCGACCCACGACAACGTTTGCTTTTCGCATTCTCCGGAAAGGTGTCATAATTTGTCGGAAAGTTTTCGAGTTCAAGTGGTCGAAATACATATGTATACAACTTTTCAAGAAAATCTGAGACTAAAATAGTTCTGAGCCTTACCCGGTGAAAGCAGAGAAAGCAATAACAAATCGTTTCATTTCGTTACGTTTCAATCTTTCAAGCTTTCGAAACAAAAAAGATTTGAAATAACTAAAAAACGACAACACAGGAATGTCGTTCAATGTCGTATGAATAACAGTGATCATTAATGAAACATTTGCTTTAGTTAGTTTCCTATACTGACACTGACCAAAATTATAAAAATTACGTTAGCTCTATCTTCCAATGAAAGGTTTCGAGTTTCGTTCGCCCTCACTAACGATTCGAATGAAAAATATCGATTTTTTATCACTCTCTAAGAGATTGCTTCGGATATTGTTTCGTTTATTTTCATTCACTGCATTAAAGTGCCTCGACTTCCATAGAAAAAAGTTGTCGTCGCGACCGACCAAAAACGGACATTGATCCATTTTAGAACGGTTCCCAAAATATTTTGGCAGTCCCGAACCCGCTAAAGAGCTACACCATTTTTAAATAAACTCCAAAAACCAGGATTTCCGTAAAAATTTTGGCTGGTGTAGTTGCTAAAAAAAAAACAAACATTTAGAAATAATAGTCTGGAGAACTTCTTCAAAACTGCATCAAAAATTTTAAAATCTTTGACATTTAACCAAATATAACGCTCATTTTCATGCATTTTATTGATATTTTCTTATGTTATTTTCACTAAAATACAAATATATTCTTCTTTTTTATGATATTCTTCTTTTGAAGATATCGTTGGAAAGGTTTTGACTGGTTCTATTGATTCCCTGACGGAGGTCATCGATTTAATTAATATTTAAATTAAAATATTAAAAAAAAAACATTACATTTACACACCTACTACATTATATTATATATACTACATTACACCTACTGCAAAATACTCTAAAAGTTTACGAGTCTTGGAATGCCCTTAAAATAAAAATTAATATATATATTTTTAATTGTTTTTAATTAAAATGTTTGGACTGCATAACAATTACAATGTACATTATCAAAATAAAGCAACCATTTATTGTTGGTGTTACCTGTCTTCTATATCGAAAAACATCTTTTCACTTCAGCACAGACAAAAGCGCATATTTAAAAGATGAAATATAGTTTACATTCGAATTTCCTTTTAGTTGCATATCTGCATTTATTCCACTTAATATTCACCTTCATACTCGGAATTTTTATTTTATACTTGGTAAAACTTTCTAAATACATTCTCCCAGAATTGGCAATTTTTTATGGCTTGTGGTAAAGTTTGAAAAAAAAACCAATTTAAATTTTAGTGATAATAACATAAAAAAATATCAAAAAAATGCATGGAAATCAGCATTATCTTTGGCTTAGCGGTAAAGATTTTCAATTTTTTGATGGAGTTTTGAAGAACTAATCAAGAACTGTTATTTTTGACTGTTTGTATTTTAACAACCACACCAGCCGAAATTTTTACTAATAATGGGTGTTTTTAGTTAACATTTTTATTGTAGATGCAGCTGGGCTCAGCGATGAATTTAGCATAAAAAAAATGTTTGTCAAAATGTCTACATTTTGACAAACATTAAGGTGGGCCAAAAAATAAACACTTTTTTCGACACTCATATTCTAGGTGCTGAATTCAAGTAGATCTTAAATCCAAAATGATATCGAAATCGGTGGAACCGTCTGCCAGTGGTTTTGGTTTAAAAACTCACTTTTTCGTCAAAAATCAACGGTTTTTTCGCTTTTAATTTTTTTTAAATTTGAAATAACTACCCAAAAGTAGGATGCAAATGAAAGGTATCTAGACCCCAAAGTTCTGAATAGGAAGATTGTTAGATTCGAGAATTTTTTTAGTACAGTGTTCAGAGTTCTTTCCAAATTTTGGGGATTTTTAACAAAAAGCGCTATAAATCTGCTATTTTTAGGTAGATTTTAGAAAATTTAGTATTGTTCAATAGCACTTGATGTAATACGTAGGGTGCCTTTTATATTTCGGGATTTGGCAACCCTGGTGTTGCAATCTGTCAACTAAAAGCTCTATCGCAAAGTTTGACATTTGTTGGCTTATACGTACTCAGAACGTTTTGACATACGAGCGCTATTTGTGTTGTTTATAGTAACTTAAAAGATTCATCTCGGTCTAAAAATGGAATTAAATCGTGAACATTTTCGTGCGATTATTTTTTACAACTTTCGACGTGAATTAACACAGCAACAGTGCATGGATGAACTTAATTCAATTTTTGGCGATGAAGCTCCATCAAGGACCAGTGTTTATCGATGGTATGGTGAATTCAATCGTGGTCGTAGTTCACTCCAAGACGAATTTCGTGAAGGTCGTCCAAAATCAGCTGTTGTTCCGAAAACCATTGATGCTGTGCGCGAACTGATATTGCAAGATCGTCATGTTACCTATCGTGAGATTGAGGTAACCTTAGGCATAAGTGGGACCAGCATACATTCAATATTGCATAAACATTTGACTGTCAAAAAAATTTGTTCGCGTTGGATCCCACACAATTTGTCAATCGCTCAAAAAAAGGCTCGTGTCGATTGGTCGAAGGAAATGCTCAAAAAATACGATCGCGATGCTTCGAAACACGTCTATGACATCGTGACAGGTGATGAATCGTGGATTTACGCGTATGAGCCCGAAAGTAAACAGCAGTCGACTGTATGGGTGTTTCAAGATGAGCCAAATCCAACAAAAGTTGTTCGCGCACGAAGCACTTCCAAGCAAATGGTCGCCTGTTTTTTCGGAAAATATGGACATGTCGCAACCGTACCACTAGAACAACGCAGAACAGTCAACTCTGAGTGGTACACAACCATTTGTTTGCCAGTTGTCTTCCAAGAAATCAGGAAAACCAACCGCCGAAGACGGATCACTCTTCACCACGACAATGCGAGCTCTCACACATCGGCTCAAACAACTGCATTTTTGAGCACCCAAAACATCGATTTGATGGGTCATCCGCCGTATAGTCCTGACTTGGCACCGAATGACTTCTTTTTATTCCCAACCGTGAAGAATAAACTGCGTGGACAACGATTTTCGACGCCCGAAGAAGCGGTTGCGGCATTCAGAATGCATGTTTTGGAGATACCTCAATCAGAGTGGCAAAAGTGCTTCGACAATTGGTTCAAACGCATGCAAAAGTGTATAGATCTTAATGGAGAATATTTTGAAAAACAATAAAGTGATTTTCGATGATTAATATTTGTTTTTATTCTCTAATCCCGAAATATAAAAGGCACCCCTCGTATTGATGTAATGAGAATTCATTAAAAAAATAAATTCCACTATATTGAATTTTTTTTATGTCAAAAGATTACATCAAATCTTTATTAACAATACTAAATATTCTAAAATTAACAGAAAATGAACAGATTTATAGCGATTTTTGTAAAAAGTATTCAATCAAAAATACTTTTTCAATAAAAATTCATTAAAAAATTAAATTCTGCTATTTAGATTTTTTTTTTTTTTTATATGTATCAATTCAATGTAGAATATCAATGTAGAATATCAGATAACATCAAGTATTTTTTTACAATACTGTTTTGATTTGTTTTTATATATATCAATAGATGACATCAAGTCTTTTTTTAACCATACTAAATTTTCTAAAATTTACTTAAAAATAGCAGATTTATATAGCCTTTTGTGAAAAATACCCAAAATTTTTACCGCATTCTGAACACTATTGCACTAAAAAAATTCTCGAATCTAACAATTTTCCTATTCACAACTTTGGGGTCCTAGATACCATTCGTTTGCACTCTACTTTTGGGTAGTTATTTCAAATTTATAAAAATTTACAGCGAAAAAACCCTCGCTTTTTGGCTAAAAAAGGATTTTTTAAATAAAAACCGCTGGCAGACGGTCAAACCGTTTTCGATATCCTTTTGGATTTAAGATCATCTTGAATCCAGAATTCAGAATATGAGTGTCGAAAAAAAATTTATTTACCCTGAACAAAACGATCCAATATATATATTAAGGTGGATCGTTAAGGTGGATATATATATACAGCCATGGACACATAAATAGCACAAATGTCAACTTATTTTTTAAACGTTTCATTTAAACATAATAATGCATTCATTAACTGTAGTTATAATTTTTTGAGACTCCAGTGTGACGTTGTTTAAAACTCCGAGAGAGATGTACCGTTACTTACTTTTATTTGCTCAGGCTATCTCTTTCTGTATAGGCATGTACGATCTGCTGTGGTCATATAAATAGCACACATGTTAGTTGGTGAATAAAAGTCAACAAGATCGGGTGCTTGTAAAACTTTTAGACTTTTATTCAGTTAATTTCGCCGATTCTAAATAAAATGGGTCATGGCAAACATTGCACTCCGGAGAAAGGTCTATAATTCACGAACTAAGTCGAAAAGGCAAAAAACCATCTGAAATCGCGGATATTCTCAAAATTTCGCGAAAAATGTTTTATAATGCACTCAAGCTGGTTAAATCAAATGGTTCAAATAATTTCGAGAATAAGCTGCGCAATCCTAGATCGCGTAAAACCACCGCTTCTACTGATAGACTTATAGTTCGCAAAAGTAAGGCTGATCTTTTCAAGTAAGCAAAGCAAATTATGAGGGAAATAAATGAAGAAAATAACCTTAATGTTTCAAGAAAACTAGAATCTTGGAGACTACATGAAGCTAATCTTTATGGACGCATTTGCCGAAGAAGCCGCTCTTAACAAAATTTAAATTTAAAGGATCATTTTGCGTTTACAAGGGCCCATGTGAATGAAGAAGACCAATTTTGGAAGAACGTGCTCTGGACTGACGAAACTAAATTGAATAGGGTTGGACCAGATGGAAAAACTTTTGTTCGGCGCCCCAAACGCCAAGAGTTGAATCCGAAGTATACAAAAAAATTATTAAAGCATGGAGGAGGGAATTCAAGGGCTTGGGGAGCTTTTTCCTGGCACGGCGTTGAGCCAATTTTTCGTATACCAGGAATAATGGACAAAAATATGTATTTAGATATTCTTAATAACCAGATGGAACCATTTGTATTTGAGAACATGCCTATTAGGTGGACTTTTATGCACGATAATGATCCAAAACCCACAGCAAAGGTTGTGATTGATTGGCTAAAAATGGGAAAAAATAAATATTTTGAATTGGCCGGCTCAAGTTCCAGACCTCAACCCCATAGAAAATTTATGGGATGATGTGAAGGCCAGCATAAGCAACAAAAATTTTCGAAATTAAGATGAGTTATGGGGTGGAATTGAGAAGGCTTGGTACTCTATTCCGAAGGATAGGGTCAGGAAGCTTGTAGAGAGTATGGGACGAAGATGTCGGGCTGTTTTGTACAATTCGGGATACAGTGCCAAGTACTAGTAAGCATATTCGTAAGCTCATTGTTAAATAAAAAGAAATCACTATGTCTTCTTTTCAGAAACCAAATTGTGCTATTTATATGTCCGCCTCAGCTAAGGAGCAATTTCAGATTTTTCATTAATTCTCTAATTTTTAATTCGTAATTACAAAGCTACTACTGATTTTAAGTTTTTAATGTTTAAACTCAAATACTATGAAATAAATTTTTGTTTTCCTCTACGTATTTTATTTAAATTTATGTGAAACACCCCACATGCATTTTTGTGCTATTTATGTGTCCACGGCTGTATATATATATAAAATTAAAAATATTTTTTGTTCAGTGTTACAGACGTTCTTAAATTCAACATTCCTTATTGAATAATGAACAAACACAAGTTGTAGAGCACACGCAGCGTCTTCTGCTTCAGAGACTGAGACGACAAATATTAATCTGAACGAAAACAATGTCAACGCATACATATTCTATGTTTACATTTCACATTTTTGTGATGAAACTTAAACCCTTCTTGTCTATATATTAATATTACCTTACTTTTTGTTTGATTTGAAACAATTTATGTTTTATTTGAGGTTTTTGTGCACCATTACACATTTTTGTGTTGGAATTTAAACATTTCTAGTCGTACATTTTAGTTTTGCAAAACTTTTTGCAGAACATAAAACAATTACTGTTTGTTTTTATAAAATGAAACAAATAACTTTTGATTTTAAACAACAGCAGAAAATTTTTGCAATTTTCATTAATTTACATTAGCTTTGATAGTAAATATCAACGAATATTTTAGAGTGTACAACGCGCTTATTGTTGACTGTTGCTCACGCTTCAAATGTGTATCAATGGGGCGTTTGTCTAAGTTGTTTTTTTTTATTCGGTTCAATTTTAGCTTTGGCCGCATACTAAATCATTTAAGCCGATTATGTTGCTGTATATCTTTTATTTTTTTTTTCTACCCCAGCTTTATTTTCCGGCAGTTCTGTTCAACTTTAATACATATTATTCATTATTATGCGCATAAATCTATTTCTTTAATCTGATTATTTTTCTTTACAACTTCTGTCCTTTGCTGTCTTGGCAATGGTCGATTTTTTTTTTTTGTTGCTTCTAGCGATTAGCTGATAATCTTGTATCTTATGTGCAAATGCAAGTGAGTTTGCGTTTTGCTCTCGTGACATCATAAAAATATTCAATTGTTTCGAGATCAAGTAAAAGATTTAATTCGGACGATGCAAATAAGTGATGCAAGTGTAGCAGCTGTTTTGGTTGTTTAAAACGTAAGACTTAAGAAACGTACTTGTTAAAGAGCAATAAAATTAAAATGCATTTTTGGGCTATGGATCAGGCCCGTAGCCACGTAGGAATTTTCGATGCTTAAACCCCCCTGCCACCTTCCCCGATAGGGTCCAGAAAGTAAACAAATTAAACTTCAAATGAAACTTTTAAAAGCAGCACTTGATAATTTTCTTTTTAAAAAAAAAATTTTTGATAATAATGAAAATTTACTTCACAAGGAGAGTTTAACTGTGGTAATAAAGGTCAGAATCATTATATTTAAATTAACTATAAAAAGTGTGTATAATATATTTAACATTTAATATTTCTGACTTGACTTGCAATGCATAAAAAGTCTCTGATATCTGAAAAAAAACACATACAATATTAAACCTCGAACGAATCTAATTTTGTGAATTATAGAATATTAGATTGACATTTTGTTTTTCATTTCCCCGAATCCCCAATATTCGTTTGAATGAAATCTTTATTTTTAAAATTTGTAGAATCTACAAATAGATTTTCCATGAATTTAAGAAAATATGCGGTATTCGAATGAAGCTGACAGCTACAAATTTTAGCATTCGAAGGTGCTTTTTTTTGTAAGACCTCCTAACTTTCCAACTTGTGTATAAAAAGTTTGTAATGTGTGAAGTCAAGTTTCCGAATTACGGGCTGTGTAAAATCTATATGCAAAAGCGCATGACCCATGAACATCTCACACCAGTACCTCATAATTTACTTACTTAGGTGGCGCCTACAACCGTAATTCGGTTTTCGCCGGGTGTAAGAAATGGCGCCAGCCAATTCTGTTTTGCTCTTGCTGGCGCCAGTTGGAAGCTCCAAGTTTCATCAGGTTGTCCTATACTTGGTCCTTCGAACGGAGATGCGGTCGTCTTCTTCTGCGTTGACCGCCGCTGGGTACCGAATCGAATATTTTTTCCGCTTGAGCAGCGTCTTCCATCCGCTCAACAGGACCTAGCCAGCGAAGCCGCACTTTTTTTATGCTTTACTATGTCGATGTCGGTGTATAGCTCATACAGCTCATCGTTCCATCGTCTTCGGTACTCTCCATTGACGCAAATTTGTCCGAAGATTTTACGAAGGATCTTTCTCTCCAACGCTCCCAAAGTTTTTTCATCAGAGCTGCTTCAACGACCAGGTTTGTGCTGCATATAGCAGGTCGGGCATGATTAGTGACTTAAAGAGCGTGATTTTGTTCGTCGATTTCGCGTGTGTTATGGCCAATTCAGACATGGTGGAGCATAGGTGATTCCTTGACTGTCGAAGGCGACTTTGTAGTCGACAAATAGATGGTGGGTGACAATTTGTTTTTCTACGGTCTTCTAAAATTTATCGTAGCGTAAATATATGGTCGGTGGTAGATTTTCCAGGTCTGAAGCCACACTGATAAGGCCCAATCAGTTAGTTTACGGTGGGCTTCATTCTTTCACATAATACGCTCGACAGGGCCTTATATGCGATATTTAGAAGACTTATCTCACCGTAGTTGACACAAATAGTGGGATCGCCTTTCTTGTGGATTGGGCAGAGTACACTAAGGTTCCAATCGAATGCATTCTTCCAACCATATTCTGCATAGAAGCTCGTGAATGCATTTAAATAGAGCTTCGCCTCCATTCTTAAATAGCTCAGCGGGTAAACCATCGGCTCCCACAGCTTTGTTGTTCTTAAGTCGTATTATGGCTGTCAAGACTTCATTATAGTCGAGCAGCGGAACTTCAACGCTGTCATTCATAATTGGAGTTTCCGGGATATCAATTCTATTGGTGGGATTGTTGTTATCATCGCCATTCAGAACATTGGAGAAGGGTTCCCTCCATAACGTCATTGTACTCAGGATATCTGTCACTAGATTTCCGTTTTCATCTCCTTGCTGAAAGAGGTCCTGGTCTTAAAACCATAGGCCAGAGGTCTTATCTTTCCGAAAAATCTTCGGTCCTCCTTCCTGTCGCCATACATCACAAACTTTTCACATTAGTGCTTTTCTGCCTCTTCTTTTTTCCGCCTGAAAAGACGTCTCTCGTCCCTCCTCTTCTCTCTGTATCACTCCTTAGCAGCACGTTCAGCGTTACCATCTGGGCAGTTAATCCTGTTTTGGGCAGAATTTTGAGCAGGTAGACAGGATCATTTTTCTCCCAGGATTTGGGCAGGATTTTTTTTAATCCTGTTTTTTAATTTTCGTTGAATAAAAAAAATACAAATTTTATGTTTATAAATTATATGTAAGTACTTTATAAAAGTAGCAAATAAAGTTGCTACTACTTTTTACATCCTTTCAAAAATTTGATCATGTGGCAGCGCTTTTCCTGTCATTGTTGCTGTCATCGTTTTTGTTAATTTCTTTTCGCTAGTCTTTAGCAAATTACAAATGGACAAATACTTAGCAAAACCTGGTAAGATAAGGAATATTAAAAATGTTATAATAAAAAAATTTTAAAATATTTGTTTTTAGTCCTTTTGTAAGAGCAGTACTTTCTCTAAAAATACAGGATTTTTTTTTAAAATTACAGGATTTTCAAAAAAACATATGGCAATGCTGAGCACATTATACAACCGACTGCAGAGTGGCTTTGTAGGCGGCGTTTTTCTCTGCTCTGCAGTGGCGTCGCGACACTCTTGGTCGTCGTGATCTAAGCTGCGATAAGATAATGATCCGAGTCTATGTTAGCACCACGTACATCTCATACACTGAAAGGGTGCCTTCCGTCAAGTAAAACGTGATCAATTTGGTTGCGCATTTTGGTCAGGGGACAACCAGGTGGCCTTATGAATATTGAGATGCTTGAATCTAGAGCTACTTACGATCATGTTTCGTGCTGCGGCGAAGTCAATCAGCCTCATTCCGTTATCGAATGTGTTGTCGTGGAGGCTGAATTTTCCGACTGTTGGACCAAAGATGGTTTCCTTACAAAGGAACCTTAGCGTTGAAGTCACCAAGCACAGTTTTTATGTCGTGACGGGGGCAGCGCTCGTAAGTGTCTTCAAGGCGCTCGTAGAAAGTATCTTTGGCCTCATCGTCCTTGTACTCCGTCGGAGCATTCGCACATATTAGACTTATATAAAAGAGTTTACCCTTGATGCGGATTATGGCAAGTCGTTCGTTCACAGGAGTATCTCGCAGGATGTGATGCCGTAATCTCTTGCCAAATACAAATCCGCACCCAAACTTGTGCTTCTTCGCATGACCGCTGAAGTGGTTATCAGGGGATGCTTGCCGAGAGCAACCCTGTCCCATCCATCGCATTTCTTGGATTTCAGTGATATCAACTTTGTATCTTTCCAAGATATCAATCAGTTGAATAGAGGCACCTTCCCAATTGAGACTTTGGACATTCCATATCCGTAAATCACTATCAGTTTATGGTTTGCGGTAGTCGTCATCAGATTTCGGCATGACACAGTACCTCATACCTAACGATTTTGTTTTGCTCCGAATTAATGTACTCATAGTCGATAAATATGCGTAATTATCGCATAAATTATGTGAATAGGGAATAATAACTAAGTCAAATTCTTTCCGTGAACCTTTTTATTCTCAAGAGTGGTAGGCTTATTTTAATACTTGCCTAAACTAGTCTTTTTCTGAGTAGTCACATAATTCCACTCTTTTTTTTTTTTTTTGAGTTTTTATGAAAACCAATTTGTGATACACTCTGACCTAACTTGAATTCTAAATTATAGAAAAAAGTGCAGTTCTAGTAAACGTTTACAAGGTGAATGTAAAAGACAACCATTCAAAATTAAAACTTTCTCGAAGACTTGAACTACAATTGTTTAAATGTTCACTTTAACACAAGTGTACAAAAAATTAATTTATTTGAAATGGTAAATAGTTCGATAAAATCATGCATAAGACTTTAAGAAATTAAATATAATTCTTATGAATAAATAGGGGCATCAAGTTAAGAGTTCGCCTGTACCTTAAAAATGCCTCAAAACGACCCTGATAGTGTCATCCTTTATTACTGTTAATATACTAAGAGAAAGGCGATTTTTTAATGATTGATCTAAAAACAAAACTCTTTCGCTGCAATAAAATTAAAAAATTCAGTTCAATGTCAACATGTGAATGCCAAAATGTCTGCAAGTAGTTTCAAAAAAATTTAATGGCCTCTTTATTGGATAATAAAATGATATAAACTCATATTTGAAAGTGTAGAAAAGACAGATGCGCACAAGGCACAGTCGGCCTGTTAACTGTCTGACAGAGTTAATGCCCGAAATAAGCGTGTCTGAGTTGATGATGCTGTTAAAAAAAAAACACGCATTCATTTTTTATACAATCATAAACATTTAAACAATAATAAATAAAAAACTTCGCCTAATCAATCACTCAAAACAGTGGGCGATAAGCGGATTAGTATTGTTATATCTTAAACATGGTTAAAAGAAGGATCAAAAGAAGTCACAAGCCAAAACTTTGCAATACCTTGTTTTTTTTTTTTGTATTCTCTTGTATTTTGTTGTAATGATGTTTGCGATGTTTGAGAAGTAGTTCCGCTTCATATGCATATTTTTGAATGTAGAAACCAGCTTAATGACCGTATTATATAACATCAGAATGTTTAACTTTGCATATTCTTTATTCTCTATCAACTCAATTTTTTTTATATCATTTATAAATAATGTTTCATAGACTTTTATTCTAATTTTTTGGTATTTTTGATATTGATATTTTTTGTTTGTTTTGATTTTTATTTATATTTTGAACTGTTATTATTTATCTGCTTAAGAGCTGTTTTAGAGCCAATAACAATTTTTTTTTTAATTTTAAACAACAGCTACATATATATAGATATATATATGTATGTATATAAAAAATTAAAACAAAAATATTCATGAATTTAGCAGCCAATAACTCGTTAGCTAACTGAACTTACACGTTTTAGCACATTTCGTATAACACAAGCAATAAAAAAAATTTACCCAAAGGATTTTTATAATTTTAGTTTAAATTTATGCTCTGAAGTCAGTTTTTTTAATTTTTGTATTATAATTGTGTCTGTGAACTATGCTGTGTTTAAGCTTTTTAAAAAAAATTTATAAATTATGCGCAGCACCTGTGACGTTTGTATAAATTTCCCAGGTCATGCCACTCTTATTAATATCGTTAATAACCAGCTTAGTCACATAAAAAAAAAAAAAAATCAACAAACTTCAAGAGCTTCTTAAGAGATACCCTATCTTTTTTTTTAATTGTAAAACTAGTTTCTTAATATATGAAATGGTTTCTGTAACTGACGATTAATGGGCATTACTAAGTTCTTTAAATAAGTTCTACAAGACTATAAATGTTTTTAATTTTTTTTAATAAAAAAATATCTAGAGCTCAAAAAATTTAATTTATAACAACTGAATGAATCAAACAATTTAATTTCAATTTACGGATAAAATATTTTAAATAACATTGTTGTTACATTTAAACAAGGAGTATCTTTAATGAAGGCAGGTTACGCATGTTTAAATGTATATAAATTTAATTCTAATCTATTGCAAAAAAATTCACATTTATTAAGAATAGTCTTTATTTTAGAACATATTGTATAAAAGACAGATAAATTGCATTGAATTACACTGTGCAAAAATCGGGTACTTTTTTTTGCAAGCAAGGTTGCGACATAACATTTCACATAATTCAAGGACGCTTAATTTACTGGCATTAGCAGTAAATGGCATTAAGTTCGTGTTACATAAAGTTTTTGTTAGAAAAAATTTGTTATTACCTTCAGCGGCTTTATGTCTTCAGGTGAAACATTAACAATTACCTGTTTAACCCTAAATGTCAGACCCTTGGGCCGCAAATTGACCCTAATAGTTGGGGTAGATAGGCAGTTAAAAAAAGACGATGTTCTTATAAAAGCTCTATTTAAACAAAAATTAAGCTTTTTTAACAAAAATATTCCCCTACAATAATAGCGCTAAATACTTACTTACTTACTTAGGTGGCCGTGACAACCCGTGTCCGGATTTCGACCGACCTCATCAGCTCTCGCCAGGCGCCTCTGCTTTGCGCGCGCCTTCTCCAATCGGATACACCAAGTGCGGTTAGGGCTTCCTCAGCCTGGTCCATCCATCGGAGGCATGGTCTCCCTCGTCGTCGTTGACCAGCGACCCTCGCTTCGAGCACCTTTTTCGCTGGAGCTTCGTCGTCCATACGATGGACATGACCCAGCCAGCGTAGTCGCTGCACAGTTATACGCCAAACTACGTCAATGTCTCCGTAGAGCTCATACAGCTCGTGGTTCATTCGGATGCGATAGTCATCGCCGACTCGAACAGGACCGAAGATTTTGCGAAGAACTTTTCTATCGAACACCCCCAGAGCAGCTGCGTCAGTTTGCGAAACTACCCATGCCTTAGAGCCATAAAGAAGGTAGAATCTTGTCTTGTAGAGTGTTAGTTTTGTCGATCGAGAGAGAGGGCTCTGGAACTTAGTTGCTTACTGAGCCCGTAGTAGCACCTATTAGCAATTATTGTTATTCGCTTTATCTCCAGGCTGACTTCGTTGTTGGTATTAATGGCGGTGCCAAGGTATACGAACTCATTGACTACTTCAAAGTTATAGCTGCCGGATCAAACGTGGGAGTCTAAACGCCGCGCTCCCTTGTTTGTAGACAGCATATACTTTGTTTTACCCTCATTTATCGTCAAACCCACTTTGGCTGATTCCTTTTCGATAGCGGCGAAAGCAGTGGTAACATCTCTCTTGGTTCTGCCAACAATATCAATATCATCAGCGTAAGCAAGGAGCTGGACACCTTTATAAAAAATGGTGCCATTACGATGCACACCGGCCTTTCGTACGATCCCCTCCATGATGATGTTGAAGAGATCGCAAGACAGTGGATCGCCTTGCCTGAAACCTCTTTCGGTATTGAAGGTTTCGGAGAGGTCATTTCCTACCTTGACGGAGCTGCGTGTGTTGCTCAACGTCATTCTGCAAAGTCTAATCAACTTTGCAGGTATACCGAACTCAGACATTGTTGCGTATAGGCAATCCCTTCTCGGGCTATCGAACGCAGCTTTAAAGTCGACAAAGAGATGGTGTGTGTCAATTTGATTTTCGTGGGTTTTCTCCAGGATTTGTCGTAGCGTGAAAATCTGGTCTATGGTGGACTTACCAGGTCGAAAGCCACACTGATAAGGTCCAATCAGTGTTTTTGTAATTGGCTTTAATCTTTCACACAGTACGCTTGAGAGAACCTTATATGCGATGGAAATAAGACTGATACCTCTATAACTTGCGCAGATTGTAGGGTCTCCTTTCTTAAGTATAGGGCACAGTACACTGAGGTTCCAATCGTCGGGCATGCTTTCTGCTAGCCATATTTTACTGATGAGCTGATGCATGCGCCTTATCAATTCATCGCCGCCGGTTTTAAACAATTCAGCTGACAGGCCGTCAGCACCCGCTGCTTTATTGTTTTTGAGTCGTTGGATAGCAACTCGAACCTCTTCATGGCTAGGTGGTGATACTTCCACTCCGTCATCATCGATTGGTGGCACTGCACTGTGCTCTCGATGGGCGGCATTGGTGGAATCGTCGCCATTAAGTAAATTGGAGAAGTGCTCTCCACAATCTAAGCCCAAACTGTGTATCCGTATTCAGAACTCCATTTTCGTCTCTACAAGTGGATGCTCCGGGCTTGAAACCTTGGGTTAGACGCTTAACCTGTTGATAGAATTTTTTATATATAATATAAATATATTATATTATATATAATATAAATATATTATATTATATATAATATAAATATATTATATTATATATAATATATAATAGCGCTAAATACAAATATAAAATAACCCAAAGTTACCAATTCTATGGGTTTCCAAAATGACACCAATAAGAAGAGACTTGTTCAAATACTTTTAGGGGCCCATAAAATGGATTACTTTTGGGTGAATTTGTATTTTTCTTTAGCGCTATTGTTGTTGGGGAAATATTATTGCTTAAAAAGCTAAATTTTTTGTTTAAACAATGCTTTTGTACGAAACAATGATGTTTTTAAAATATGCGGTCAATTTGGTCCCTAAGGGTTTGGTTCTGAAGGTAAAACTGTTCTAAAAAATTATTTTCCAGGTACTTGTTAATTTTCCACCTGAAGACATGAAGCCGTTAAAGCTAATAAGTCACAGGTGCACCGTTGGACACACGAGAGAAGCGAAGCTATTTCGCAGTTACATACATAGATCTGATAACTTAAAAGTTTTTTCTTTATAATAAATTAATTTTTAAACTAAAAAATTTAAAATAACAAAGTAAATTAAAAATCCGCTTATATTGCAATTGATGTTTCTTTTTTGCTTGCGTCCATCGCAAAAAAAAATTTAATATTAAATTATTAAAAAACAATTCTTCACCCGCAGTGGGAACCGAACCCATACCCACTGATTAAGAGTTCATTATAATATCCTTTACTTACTTACTTTCTTTTCCTTTAACCCCTTGTGGGGCATAGGGCGACGACAAATTCTTTCCACTTCCTTCTATCTGCTGCAAGAAACTTCAGTTGTGGCCACGTTTTATTCATTTTGGCAGCTTCTGCCGTCGTTGACGCCTTCCATGTACGGGATGGCCTACCAATTCTCCGCGAACCTTGCGGGTTCCACTCGAACGACTGCTTAGCCAAGTTGTCATTTGGCTTTCTAAGTGTATGCCCGATCCAACGCCATTCCCGCTGTCTTATTTCAATATTTATCGGTTTTTGTCCTGTATTTAGCCAGAGATCTTCATTTGAAATGGTCATCGGCCAACGGATTCTCAATATTTGACGCAGACAGCGGTTTACGTATGCTTGCAACTTTTTCGTGATAGCCGCAGTAACTTTCCAAGTTTCGCATGCATACAAAAGCACAGATTTGACGTTTGACTCGAACAATCTCAGTTTAGTGCGGCGTGATATCTTGTTAGATTTCCATACTGATCATAGCATACCAAAAGCGCAACGTTCTTTGCTGATTCTATTGGCAATATCCAAATCTGCTCCACCGTTAATGGAAACCAGGCTTCCCAGATAGTTGAACTGCTCGACCTCCTCTATGCGCGTCTGTCTCAAGATAATGTTGCTTTGCGTATCTCGGCCAGTGTGCATTGTTTTTGTTTTGTTGCAGTTTATTTTAAGGCCGGTTTATTTATAATATCCACCAATCCAAAAAGCTTTCCTTATCGAGAGCTGTTGATTCAATATTAAGTAAAACAGAAGTTATGCACAGCATCATAATCTATTAATAGATGGATGATTGTGTCTTGACTATCTTTCAAAAACTAACAAAAAATGTACTTCTATTTGCTAAAAGATGTCACCAGCATCTGTGTTTTCCTTCGCGCATTCACATCAACAAAATACAAAGCACACCGATGCTGGTCACATCTTGTGGCAAGCAGAAACAAATTTTTGTTAGTTGTTGTAGTAAAGCCAATACACAATCATCTATCTACCCTGTAGGAAAATCAACTAATTTAAAAGTAGTTGATAAAGTAGTTTTTTGTCAACCGCAACTAGTTGAAATTCTGACTCTTTTCCATAGAACGAACTAACTTATTTTGTATGGTGATGTCCGCTAAATAAGTCAATTGAATTTCGTCGGCATATATTTTCAACTACTTGTTAAATTAGTTACATTTAAATTCTTTTTTTAATTGCTTTTAAATAACCAATTGAAAACTATTACTGATGGCCTAAAGTTAATAATATTTGATGAAATAACATGGTTAAATATATATAAACTTGTAATCTAATAAAAATTTGCAATTAAAACATGTCAACATCAGAGCAGTTGCCGCCTTAATATAATTAAAAGTAGTTCATATACTGGTTTATTTTAAATTAGTTTTTTAATTAGTTGTTTTTAAAAGCAAGTTAGTTTGTTCCTATAGGGTATTGATAGTTTGCGACGATTTTTGTAGCATAGATTCTGTTATACTTAACATGGAATCCACAACCACCCTTTCTAACAAGGCTTTGTGGCCTGGTGGATAGTGTGTATAACTCTTAGTCAGAGGGTAGGAGTTCAATCGCCGCGGCCGGCGAAAAATATTTTTAATACATTTAATTTTAAAGTATAAAATTTCCTAGTTGTAATAAGAGCAAGCCGGAACGAGGCGAAGAAGCTTGTGCAGAAACTCGGCTCGTTTTGCTATTTATTTTGTATGACAAACGACTATTTAAAAAAGTATTGAAAAAATTAATGAACCAACATCCACCGATATCGAATTCAATCGACTGTTTCACTTTCTTTGAAAAAAATTGACCCAATGATGGTCTTGGCACAATCGCCGCACAGTGGTGATTTTCCAATTTTAGGATGACAAAAGTCCAAACAATTTTTTGTTGAACTTAAAAAAAAAAAAGAGTTTTTTTACCAAAAGTAATAAATTTATAAATAAAATAACAATACCTGGACACCTACAAACATTTGCATTTTTTAAAGGATTATTTTAAATTTGAAGTTTTTCGAAGAGAAAATCCCCACGTCTCTCATACATCCATGTCTTTGCAAATCTTTGAAGACGAGGTTTATGTTTTATTATTAAAAAAAAAATTGGCCTCAAGCACTGCTTGCGTGGGGCCCCATCGAGTGTGGGGGCCCGAGGCATTTGCCTCATTTCTTCATTTGCCTTATTTGCCTCATTGTTAACTCGACACTGCTTCATCCACTCTTTATATATAAGAAAAAAATTAATAATTGCAATAAATTTTCTAATATTGCAATTATTATGCAGTAATCTATACTATAAATAAATCTGTAGCCACTTTTTATGTTCACTCATCACGTTTAAACGACAACTCAGATTTTTATAAAATTTTGTACACATATTTATAGGTCAGCAGAGAGTGCAATAGGATACTTTATTTTAACCCATTAACAACCAATGTTACTATATGGAAACATATGCGTCTCGAATTTTCATTAAATACTGCATAATATTGCAAAAGTTTTAGTGCCAGTTTTTTAAAAAAAGTAAAATTAGCATGCAATAATAACTTATTTCTGCTCAATGGCATACATAGTTTTCACCAAAATGTTGCTTCAAGTCTAAAAATGTCTGTTTTTTATGGTTTTCTTTCGGCCCTAATGGATTAAATTGCACTTCGGTTAAACGAGAACAAAATCAATAAACGCTTTTAAATTTCCTTCAATTTGATACCAAAATCATGTATGTAGTTTGAAAACTGTGAAAAATTTTAGTACCAGATCTTTTTAGTATTAATTATAAGCTGAGAATGAGAGAAAAACGACTTGAAATTCACACTTTTAGCTTTGAAGGCAAATATTTCAGTCAGTTTGCAATGGATTTCAATAATTTCTTTTGAAAAATGTTGTTTGTTAAAATATCCTTCAAACATAAGTTGAAATTTTTACTAAGCCAAAGTATTAATATTTTTAAAAATTTTTTTAAAAAATGTTCAAAAATTTTTAGTTTAAGCCAAAAAATTGGATAAAAGTTGTTTTTGTTGTAAAAAAAATTAAGTCCAAAATTTAGGTTTTCGATTTCCTATCAGATGATATAACAATCTTAAGGTTAATAATTTGTAGTATTACTTAAACAATAAAAAATCGTTTTGGTAGCGAAAAATCAAGCCTACCCACTATCAATTTTTGAATGAAATCTTTTTGAAAACCCGGCGAAGCGGCGGGTTTAAGCTAGTTTTTATATAAAATCATTATATTAAGTCTGAAATAAAAAAGTGGTAGATTTTGGAATAAAAAGAACAGTGGGTGGTAGAAACCAAAAAAGTGGAAAAGTGGTATGTATATTTACCACAATTGTGGTAAAGTGACACCACTAATGATGACTCTTGTAGCAAGTCTGCAACAACTCTTGTCTGCAACAACATAGCTTCAGTTGCACTTAATATTGAATCAGTGACTCTGTGTAACGAAGATGTTTGGATCGGTGTGTAGTTTATAGAATTAAGAATCAATGGAGTACGAGTTTGAGTCCCATGGTGGGCCAAGGAAATATTTTTAATACTTCTTTTTGTAATGAAGGCAAGCAAAAAATAAACATCAATTCTAAGAAAACAGTAATCGAATAAAATGTAGTTTTTCAGATTTCGCTCAAGCTTCAAAAATTTAACCTAAATATTAACATATGCAATTAAATTTTTTGCTAATCTAACGAAATGTAACCTTTTTTTAATTTGTTGCTGTAATTCCAATTGATAATTTTAACATGAGTTTGTTTTATTAAGCAAGTTACTTTATTGAATATTAATCTGCATGCCTGCGCATGATCAACACATTTAATTCAAAACCACTTACTTTCTGAAATTTTTGAGATTGCTTTGTATTTATATACTATATTTTAGAGGAAAAAAAATATTTTTTGAAATTTTGCCCCGCTTGATTGAGATAACACATGCTTGCAGACATAAGAAAATTCAATATATTTTGAAAGATTTGCTTTTAAGAAAAAAACCCCATCCCAGTTTTGGGTATCCCAGTATTCTTGTATCCGTTCAGAAATATTTTAAAATTGTATTTTAATTTTTTGCTATGTAATGCATTTTAATAATTTTTTGCAAAAGCAAATATTGCTAATTTAATATTACTATATTACAGTGAATTATTCTGTTTAAAAAATATTTCCTTTAATTATTCAAATGCTTAAGAAAGCGTAAAATCCCACTGCAATTTGAAAATCTTTCTGATCTGATAAAAAAAAAATAAGAGCACACGGGTACAATATTTTAATTAACTAAATAATAAATGGTTTTAAAATTTTAGATTTTTTGTTTGTTAATAAATAGTAGTGGATTCTTAATAACTTGAGTATAGACAGTTGCTCGGTGAAGCAATGTTTTATGTAAGGATATTATATCTTAAAAAATGTTTGATGAAAGATGTTAAAAATTTAATGTAAAAGAAATTAAAAGACTCTGAGAAAATGCGTGCATTAAAATTCATTTAGCTTATAAAAATAGTTCAACTAAGCAAATGATTTTATTCAGACTATTAATCTTAAAATAAAGGCTTGAAGCTATAGAGTAGTTCTCCCTTAATGCCACTTAAATTTCAATTTTGTTGTTTGATTATAATATTATTATATAAAAAATAGTACAATAAGATTATTGGTTTCCACAGAGAATCTACTATTCAACTACTTCAATACTTTTGCTCATACCTCCATTATAAATTCCTGCTTATTATAAGCTTAACTAATATGCATTAATATATCCCAATAAAAAACAGATTCCTAATAAAGCCAATGACTTCCAATGACTTCCAATGACTTCATACTTTCTTAATTTAATTTATAATTTTGTATAATTTATAATATATGATAAAGAATTTTTTGTTAGCTAAATGAATTCTAAATTCTAAAATTTTTTTAATGATAATGTCATACGTTATTATAAAATAATACATATTTTTTGGCTAAGTTCTAGGGGGGGAGGAGGGGGAGGGGGAACTGCCCCTCAGTGCTCCCTCCTGCGGACGCCCTTGCTTACCATTTCTTCATTTTAATTTCAGCAATGAAAAGTTTTTGAAAATACGTTTAAAGCACATGCTTTAAATTATGTCAAATAGCTTTGCAACTTTTCCCTATTATGTCAAATATAGTATAACGGGATGTGGCTTATTTTGGTGTAAACAATGTTAATCAATTACGAATTATGTACAAAGTAGAAGAAATAAATTGTTTTTTTTTTAATACAGAGTAATAAGTCAAAATCAATATATCACATATGATATACGGTGCAATTGATGGTTAAACACTAGAATGGTTTTTTTTTATAAAATGCTCACGAATAACAGAGGAAAAAATAAAAAATTATGACATTCAAATAATTTTGCACATGCACAAACGAAATCTCTTTTTTTTTTTGCACGCCTGAAAAGTTGTCGAAAAACACAAACTGATCTTTGAGACGCAGCGACGATATTCATATCTATATAGAGCCCGCACAGAATACCTCAAAAAATTTAAATATTTCTTGTGAATTTCTCCGAGTAACACTTAAATTTATTATTTTTTGCTTTCTTGTGTTTTGTATGTTGTAAGTACTGTATTATTTTAATATTGAACTCTTTTGGTGAGAAACTAAAAGTCTCAAATTTTTTTAGTTTTTTTTAATTAGAAATGCAAAGTGCATGAAAGAAATCCTGTTTTAATAATTAATTAAAATCAAACTCAACAAATTTTTTCAAAAAATCCTTCTAATGTAAAATTTCCAAAAAACCAGCAGAGCTTAAAACCAAAAACACAAATCCATATAAAAACATGAACCAATAAAGAAACGAATGCGACATTTTTAAGTATGTATGTCGTCATGCAACCTAGATCCGTTAAGACACATTATTACAACAAATTTAAGAGACAAAAATAAATTCACAAGAAAAAAAAAATACATAAATTGCATTAGGAACCATGCAAAAGTGCAGAGCAAACAACAACAAATGCAAAAAACAGCATACAAACAAATATTTTTAAAATGAGCGGCAACAAAAAGCTTTCAAAAACTTTTTTTAAATTGTAGTGGTGTGAAATAGTGAGCGGGCCAAGCATGGTTTGAGAGTGTTAGTGTTGAGTTGAAGCTGTATAAGTGCGAGCAAAAATAAGCGACTTCTTTTTGTGCAAAAATTATTGAATTTATTACTTTTAAATAAATAAAACTTTTATGAAATTACAACTATAATGTTACATATTTCGCAGTAATATATAAAAAAAATTATCAAAATTGTTTATTTATTTACAGCTGCTTTTATGTTTTTTAAGTAAATTTTTCAAACTTCCAGCAAGGCGCGCAAAATTTTTTGCAGATGTTTGCGTGAGCTCACCCATACTGTTAAAGCCTCTCTTGCCTTGCGCTCAAAGCTTTGTGATAACTTAAAGAAATCACTATGCTCTGGCCTCTAGCATAAAACTCTCGCTTTCATAGCCGAAGACCTGAGCTTTTGCCTTTTACTGGTATTAGTCTGCTATGTTTTTGTTGTTATTGGTGGTTTGGCTTCTTACCAACCACCAACTCTTTTTTGAGTTTGAAACTGAATTTAACTGAGCAAAGAGTTTCATGGGGTATAAAAGCCAGCCACTGACCACAGACAGCATCCAGTCAAAGGTTTGGAATCGTAGTGATTCTTATCCTTACAATTTTATTTTTTTCATTTCTACTTTTGTGTTGAAAGGTGCTTAATTTGTATAAAGTTTTTACTCATTAATAATAAAATTTGCCATAGTTGCTATATAACGAAATTTATTTTATTTTTATATTACTTAAAAGTGTGTTTTGTTTGAATTTGTAACGTTTGCTAATTTTCAAAAAAAAAAATGTTTTTTATATTTCAGTGCTGCTGATTTGTAGTTCGTGTTTCGCAAAAAATACATAAGAGAGATGAAAGTATTTGTGAGTATTTTGAAAATATTTTTTTAAAAGATAGTGTTTTTTTTTTTTTTTTTGCTCTTGAGGCCTATTTTTAAGTTATTAATATGAATGAAGTGCTGTTGAGAAATGTGTGAAACATTAAAAGTGAATTTCAAAAAAGCTTTGCCAAATTAATATAAAAATTTAATTTAAAACATTAATTAATTGTATAAGAGAAGCTAAAATTCATTATTGCCTACTCAAAAAAACTATTTTGAATATATTTAATTTTTGTGTAATTTCTGAAAAGTTATGTTTTAAAGCTTTACAGATGTTATGGTTGAGTTTACAAGACAATTTTTGAAAATATGGATTAAGTTAAAAAAAAAAACACATTAGCTTGAATGTTTGCTTTGCAATATTTTATAACTTAGAAACCAATACACTTGGATTTGGAAACTAATAACATTTTATTATTTTTTTTTCTTAACTTATTCCAAATTACAATTGGAATTGAAAAATTTTGAAAATAGAGGTTCTTATTTGTATTTTGTTTCCATTACATGTATTCGATTAACTGTGTATTATTTTCATTACAGTTAATATTATGTTATGATTTCAATATCGTTTTATATATAAAGTATTAAGAACTGATTTATGTACGAAAAGTTTTTATAAAGAAAGTATTGAATATTTTCTTCAATATATTTTAATAAGCTTTCTTTTAAATTTAAATACTGAATAACTTAATACAAAACTGAATTCATTTTTTTTTTAATATAACAAAAATATTTAATTTAAAAGTCTAGAAAATAAATTGATTTTTTTTTATTTTGTTTTTTACGTGTAGAGTACCTCCTTAAAAATATAAAAGGGGGCATTTTGCAAAAGTTGAAAGGAAAGCATCAAAAACTGTACAAAATTGAAACACAAACTTCCATATGGACAAATTAAGGTCTGCTAGAGAGATCATCTTAACATAAATCTTTGTATATATAATTTGCAATTATATATAGTTCACACCAAGCCCCAACCCTTTTTTTAATCGAAACATTGTTAAACAGTGGTGCTATAAAAATATTTTTATTTTAAATTTATATTAATTTTTAAGGTCTAACATAAGTTTATATGTAACGGTATAGTAGATTTTAAAGTTTCCCAAAAGGATTGTTTAATCAATTTTTGTTTAATAATATTGTCATATTAATTTTATTTATTCTTTACTTGTTCTAACAAAGAATTCATTCTTAATTCGTTCAACTGAAAGTTTAAAATTTTCACTATATTCATTCAATTAAATGCGAATATTTGACAGTTACATGTTTGAATTCATTTTAATTTTCTTAATATTTAGGAATTTATCCCGTAATATCTCTTCGAACTTATATATATATATATATTTTTTTTAATTTCAAGTGTTTTCTGTTGAAATAATTTAAATGACAATTATTTTCCAAAAGTTTCATGAATTAAGGGAGGTTTACGGCAAAAGCAGTTAAAATTAAGTCAAATTTTAGAAGATGTTTTCTAAAACAGTTTACTATATACACAAAAAATTCAATTCGCATGATAATTTTACATCATTAGTATAAGTAAAAAAAATTGTTTTTTTTTTGTTATCATATTTTTTGTATACATAAAGATAGTGATGAAGAAAGTGTCCTTCCAAAAAAGGTGAAAATTGACCCACATCATAATGCAAATCCAGTTTGTCTGAAAAAAAATTGCATTCGAAAATAGACCCCTGAATGTACATCTTTTCCCAAAATGGAATGAAAATGTGGAAAATTAAGAAAATTATGGACCGTAGAACATAAAGTCGGAAAATGTACGTCAATTTTAAAAGTCGGAAAATACGTCAACGACCATATTGTTGCGTGTAAAAATTAGACAACTAGAACGTCAAAGACGTTCATTTTGGTAAAAGATGTGTAGAATAACATTATAAACAGATTGAGAAAAAAAAAATTAAAATTATTAGTTTGTTAGCAGTAGCTTGGGCCGTTCTCAAAAAGTATGTTTCGAGAAAAACGCATTTATGCTTCAGAAATTTAAAAGCATCAAAGCGTTCAAATTCTAAATAAAAACTATAACAAAGATTTTTTTTTTTCTCTACACCGAGAAAAAGCAATAGATAAATCACCTAAGTCGGCATGGGAAAAGAGAATTGTATGGGAATTATACACTTATGCTTATTCACCTAAGCAATTTATTGTTTAATACATTGCTTTGAAAGCACATACTTCAATACCTTGCCAAAAAAAAAATATTTGATTCACCTAAGCCCAAAATCCAAAAACACAAAATTTAAAAACAACTAGCATGGATAGTTTAACCATAGCTTTGAGCTATTTTCTGCAAAAATAAACACAGCTGCGTCATTTGACACACGAGAGAATAATAGATTTGATAATTTAACGGTTTTTGTTTTGTAATAAAACCGCTTTTAAATTCAAAAATAGCACAAAGTAAATTAAAAAACAGTCGTTAATATTCACATCAGAAAATTTTATTACATTTCATCAACAAAATAAAAAAAAAAAGAAAAAAATGTCTTAGCCCACCGTGCGGAATCAAAACTGGAACATGTGTTTCCAGAGCGATGTGGTGCCAGTCCATCGCTCTACCCACTGATCCAAGCAGCCTTGCTACTAATTGCTGGCATAACTGCAGCTATGTTAACAGAGGATGTATTAACAGTTGCAGTATGTCGTAGTATTCTGTTGATAGCCATACAACAAAAATCTTTTAATAGATTATTGCGATATGCTACAGCATAGCATCAGTTGTAATTAATATTGAATAAATCACTCCGAGTAACGAAGGAGCTTGACACAATGCGTAGTGTAGTGACTTCATACACAGTGGTATCGGTTAGTTGTGGGTTCGAATCGCAACGGCATGCGAAGGTAAAATTTTTGTATTTGATATTTAATTTAATTTAATGTGTTTGTTATAATACACGTCAAGCAGCAAGAAAAGCCTTAGTCATTAATTTCTAAGACAAAAACGGTATTGCTAAAAGTAAAATTTGTGTTTTTGCCGATTTTTACTCAAGCAAATTACAGAACGAGAGGCTAAAAAAAAACCATAACCCAAAAAAAAGTTACATTTTTTAAATTCATTTTTTTTTTTTTTAAGTTAGTGTATAAAAAATTACCAAATACTTGGTTAATTTTTCACCCAAATAAAAATTGGCAAGTCAACATGTAAAACTTAGGCATTTTTAAAAAGTTCTTGGGTGGTTGAAAACTGCCAAAGTCATCTTATAAATTATAAATTATACTAGGTTTTTTTCAATTTAACATAAGCTTTTTTCTCGGTATGCAAGGTATAGTTTATATAGTATATAAACATAGAAACATTGCATATACACATACACTTTTACATACACACATACAGCGAACATCACACATTTTAACAGCTTCTTCGACTTCATCGATTGGTACTCTGGTGCACCGGGTTTTAAGCGATGTTGAAACATCGTAAACAAGCGGTAACAAGTATTTGTTTGAAACTTTTTTTACATATTCTTGAATAGCTGTACAACAAAAACCAATTTAAAAAATAAATCAATTTTTAAAAAATTGTTTGCCTAAGATCTCCCATAAAGCAATACCTATTTAAAAGAATCAATTTTATTACTTTCAAAACTAAAGTTTTAATTATGTTTTAAAATTAAAAACGTTTAATTTCATTCTAGCATTCAAAATAATTAATTTTTATTCTGTTCTCTCATCATTCATAAGATGATCTATGTTGGTATGATGATAATGTTGAAATTTTTAACACATTCATAATTTAATTTAAAAATTTTTATCTTCATTTTTTATTGTTTGTTGTGTTAATTTTATTTTAAAAAAAAAAAATTATTTTTAGAAAAAACTTGCCATTATATATATACTTATGAAATTTTTTCATTCATTTCTCATTTTTTCTAAGTAATCTTTTTAAGTTTACGTATTGATTTCGAAAGACTGTTAGACCAATAATCTTAATAAATATAAATCAAATTATTATAAATATATTATACTACTAATATAAATGGGCTTACATATATGTCATCATCAAAATTTCTTTAAATTTTAATACTTATATTTTTATAAATATTTTTAGTTTCATTTGATTGATTTTAGTAAAATTAATTTTAATTATTTTAATCCTTGCCAAATATTTTTTAGTAAAAACTTCCTATAAAATTATTTCATTAACTTTTATTATTTATTTAATAAATAATTAAAAATTATGTAACTACTTTATATTCAAAATTTATTTTTAAATTTAATCCCTAGTTCCTATTAATTTTCAATACAAATTTTTATTTTAATTTACTTTCAATATTTGTCCAGTGTTAAAATATAATACAATTGACTCAAATAAGCCCAATTTTTTTTTTAATTTTTTGATACTTTTGTGCAAAACGTGTTTTATTTATTATAAGGATAGTGATATAAAGGATTTTCATAGCTGAGTTTGTTTCATACTTTTTTTTTATAAATAGAACTCACCTGCTTACTATAAGATCTACAAATTCAGTCATAGAAAAGTAATGCTATTTTTCAAAAATTAAAATGTCGCTCCAATGCTTAAAAACATTCTGGAAGGACGTTGGGCTTAACTGAGTTAATATAAATTTCTTAAGTTAATTTGTTTCCATTATTTCCGAATATTATTATAATTAGTTTTAGAAAACAAAGAATTCTGATAAAGAAAACATTTACAGATTTATTTAACGTTGTAAATCGATATGCAAAACAAAAAATCAAAAACATATTCAAGAGTGTTTCAACATTTCCCAAAATAGCACTTATTTCATTTTCCATCGTATTTTTAATCGACACTCAACAGTACCATTTTCTTTGTTTCATATTATTGTCCCTCATATAATATCAAAATTTCTTTAGTTTTGATCCGTTATTTTATTCTTAATTATCAAACAAATTGTATGCCTTTTTTGACTTATTGCTTAAAGATAAGTTCTGTCAATTCCGCAAAATGGTGAAAAACTATAAATATTTTAATAATACTAATAAATTTTTGTGGCGCTTCCATAGAGAACAAAAACTTTAAAAAATTTTTTATTTTTCTGCCACTACCAATGCATCTCACACCCACTTTCCTAACCCATTAAACCAGCAACACTAGTGACATTAATTAAAAAAATAATTACTTCACACTGCACATTATTTTGTAATAAAAGCGAAAGTGTCCACTTTATATGGGAACATTAAATGATCGATGACTTGATACATGATACAAACTGACTAAAACTGAAGTGAAATTGAAATGTGACAAAAAAAAAACACGTGCATGAACATGATATAACAAAAACAAAAAAAAGAATTCAAAAAGTTTTGCCAAAACATATGCTGGCCAAAACACTAAACAAAATAAAATAATTTTTGCAGTTTTGTTTTGTTATCAATTTTCTTAGGATTTCAATTAAAAATGCATAGCATGTCCATTTTGCGCGCCAAACGCTGACAACATTAACAACTGTAAAAACAACAACAGTAGCAACAGCTATAAAAAAAATTACAAAAAACAGCTGCGCACGCAACTTGTTTGCTTTTCCGGCAATACGCAGCAGCGCCTGCGCACAGACTGTTGCGGTCTTGTCTTAGTAAGACTGGGCTAAACGCCAGACAAAACGGTATCGTTTGTTTTAAGCTTTAAATTAAATAACGCAATTATTAAAGGCGCAAAAAAAAAAAAACAAAGCCAAAAATGAATGACCAATTTATTGAATGAATAAATTATTGATTAATCGTTTATATTTTCGAATTCCAGTGTGAACGATTTAGTGAACATTGGCAGAAAATGCCAACACTAATTTATGTCATTAAAATAAATAATAAATATGTATTGAAGGCGGTTTGGCAGATATTGATAGGCAAGTTTATTGGCTAATAATATGACACATAAAAATGTCTGGCTAATTATGAAAGAGGAATTAAATTAAGAAGGAAAGGTATTTTTTTCAGACATAAGGTTTATGAACATTATGTCCGTTTGCAAAGTAAATATAAAGTTCATGGAACTTCTGACTGTTTGGAAATCACATAATGTCCATCCCACCCACAATCATATATATGAAAAATGCGTGCAACAAAAGGTTAATGACATAATATATAAAACAATTGTTGTAAGTTTTTTTTACAAAATATACCTAAAGCTGTTAATGAAAGGTTAGTTAAAGCCATCATATTAAAAATCATTAGGAAAATAAGCTTTTGACACTATTAATGTAACATTCATAACCTTGAACATTGGTTTTTTTTAACAGAACAAAATTTGCGACCACACTCCTGACATAATGGTTCAAGCAAAATCAAACTTAAACTTCAAGTCAAGAGCGTCAACCTCGTCAAGAGGAAGCGTCAAGTACGTTTCAAACTTTGGACCACCCTGGTAGTGCCCACATAATTTTTTTAAATTTATAAGGGTCTAAAACAGTGATGACCAAACGCACACAGCTTAAAACGCTTGCATGCATGTGTAACGTTAAAAGATTATTACTGAGATAAACTGAATGTTTAAAGCTTCTTTCATTCTTAATGGCTTCCTGAAAGCTTTAATTGCAAAAAACCATAATAAATACGATCTGAAATATTAGTTATTTTTTGCTTTATTTACTAGGAATGGTACTATTTATAAGTTTTATTAACATTGTTTTTTGTCCCCAGCTTATTACAGACAAAATGTACCTTAAAAATAAAACATATGTATATAAAACCGGATTATTTTTAACTTGCAAACTATGATAAAAATAATTGCTTATATGAAGAAACGCTGCGTTTTTGAAGTATCGAATGTAAACTAATATAAAAAACTACACATAGCTTCTTCGTATTGCAACATATTATTCTCTGTGTGTATCAAGTGAACAGAACGAGGCAACCCGAACTAATTGGAGTCTGCATGCAGACTGAAAGTTTTTAAGCAGCGCAAGCATTTATGTACTAATATACATTGCTTGTAAAGCTCTGCGCTCGCGAGCCAGATATGGTCAACACTGATCTAAGGCCATTAGCAAGTAGGCTGAATGTTACTTTTGAAAAGTTTTCTTCAAACCTAGGTCAAGTTTTCTTCAAATTATATCAGGAATTCTAAAAAACATCCTTTATAATTTTTACGTCACGTACGTTTCATCGATGAAATTGTTTTTTTGATTCAGTGTACTTTTTTGATGATAAACTTAACTTTTCTTTAAATATTGCATTTTATTTTGCATTAGCCAAAGTTTCTTTCGCCAACATTTTAGTTATACTAAATTCAGTTAATCATACATAAATGTTTTTAAAGTACTTCTTAGTACTCACATAGATTCATTGAATAATATTGACTTTAAGTTAAAAACAAAGTATTTTTAGATTTTTTTAATTGATTTTAACATTGGAGCATTAACCTAGAACATTTGACTTTAAAAATAATTAAATCACTTTACTGTTAATTTTAATTTTTTTTAACACACCTTGGTATCGCTTTTTCTGGAATGTTCCAGATACAAAAATGAGCGACAATAAAAGTATTTTTAGTATTTCATTATTTCGGAATTTACTCCAAATTTTGAGATAAATAACACGGCGGCTGTGTTAATAAAAATTAGGAAAGATTTTATAAGCAACACGACGAAAAATGTGACTCATAAACGATCAATAATGATAAGAAAACTCATGTAAAGGCTTTATAAATGAGAGCATTTAAATATAAGAGCAATTTATAGAAGAAATTTTACATAAATTTTAAATTCTTTTAAATAAACTCTGAATAAACTGAAAAAAGTTGATAGAAGACATAATTTTAATTGTTTGTAACTTTATTAATTCTTCAGGTTTTAATAAATATTTAGAAAAAAACAAAATCAATTTTCATTTTAATTGTATATTCCGTTATTGTGCCATTGTACGCGTCTTAAAATTTGTCTATTTTAGACCAAGGCTCAAACGTTTAGATAACAAAAACACCAACATCCCAGTGGATACTAATTTCGTCCTCTCGAACGCTATTTGTAACAGTATTGGTACTAACACTAATAAACTATGACTTCTTAATTTGCACAAGCTTACTCTTGGCTTTTTTGATGACTCGTCACTATGTTCATCATCATCACTGGTTCATCAGCCCGAAGCTTAAAAAGTTATAAGAACTAATACAAAAAAGTCATTCACTTTATCAAAATCACAAATCAATTTCATTACTCTTCCCACTTCAAATTGAAAATTTTTCTATTTTAACAACTAAGCATCCACAATATCTTTATGAAATTATTAAATAAACAAATAAATTAATAAATAAACAAATCAATAAATAAATAAATTAATAAGTAAATAAATAAATAAATAAATAAATAAACACATAAAAAATAAATAAATATATTAATAAATAAATAAATAAATAAACAAATAAAAAAATAAATAAATAAATATATAAATAAATAAATAAATAAACATATAAAAAATAAATAAATAAGTAAATAAATAAATAAATGTATACATAAATAAATAAATAAATAAATAAATAAATAAATAAATAAATAAATAAATAAATAAATAAATAAATAAATAAATAAATAAATCAATAAATAAATAAATAAATAAACAAATAAATAAATAAATAAATAAATAAACAAATAAATAATACTCTTATAAATAAAAAAATAAATATGTATATATAAATAAATTTTTAACTAAATTAAAATAAAAATATAATCATATTTATGAATAATAAAATTTAAAAATACATTTGTACCAAAAAAAAAACTTTTTATCTATTCAACGTTTTAAAGCTATTTTAAAATATTTTTATGGTTCTTTTATCATCGGATTAATTTTTAAACACTCTCATAAATTTTTTTTTTTTAATTTTTTTGAAACCAAAATGGAAACACATTGAAATCGGCTTCTATATGATGAGAGTCAGGTTAATTTATAATTTAAACTCTTCAAAGCTTAGTTTTTATTGTATTCAAAATTTTTTATTGTATTTACTCTTTTTGCTGTTTTAGTCTCACATTGTTCCTATTCTTCTTTTTATTACCAAATTTGAAATTTTAACACTTCGCACACAATTATAAATTATTGTCAATTGCTTATTGTAATATTGTTCTCTGAAAGGTTTGATAAATTTTGTACTTTATTTGATAACTAATCTGATAATAAATCCAAATCATTTCCAACTGTCAAATTTCATGATACTTTTTTGAATCAAAACACACCTCATTTGCATAAGTTTTTACCTCATTGAATTTTTTAGAAAAATTAAGTATTAATATGAAATAATTTTAAAATACTTCGACTTCCGTTTTGTCCCCATTCTTCTTCATATCTTAACTTTCTTTTTTTAAAAAAACTTTTCTTTAAAGTTTTGTCACAAGCTTGTTAAATTTTTCCATTCTAATATTTCCTAATTTCCTAATATTGATAATTTGGGATAATAATTTAAAATTAATATATCACTTATTAAATATCTTTTTTTATTTATTAATTGCAAGATTTGTGTCGATATTCAATAAATACTTAGAACCGTATAATCAAAACATACCTTGCTCTCAATTTCATTTTTCATTGTTTTTTTTTTTTGAAACTTTTCATCACAGTTTTATAAAATCTGATTAAATTTTTAAAGTGCGAGTTCAATTCGAGTTTTTTTCTTTGCTTTCTGAATCTATAACACTAGGGGACAGTTTAAAAAGCTCAGAATTGTTTGCATATAATAAAAATCATACGAACTTTTTAAAATTGGTTCCCAGGTTTTCCACATTTTGATTTTTATTTTTTTCTTTTTTAAAAAACTAAGCATTAACACTTTAAATTTAAGCTGTGCACAAGAATTTACTTGGGGAAAAAATATAGATAAAATTAAAAATTTCAAATACTATACAATTATCAATAATTTATGTTAAGGCAGATTTTAGAAATTTTCCCTTGCACTTTTTGCAAAACATTTTAAATTTTTAGTTTTTTTTACCCCAAGGTGCATTAAATCAGAGCTGGTATGCAATGGATTACTTTCGTAATTGCTTTCATAATTGATTACAGGTAAATTACAATAACAATTACAAATTGTAATCGTAATCTTAAAAAATTAAGAATTGCGATTACTGTAATCGTAATCGAAATATTTTTTTTACAATTACAATTATAGTTATTATAAAAAATTACAATAACTATTACTATAGTCGTAATGGAAATATTTCTTCACTACGATTGCAGAAGTTGTTAAATACGCTTGTATGTCCCAAGCTAATTTTTGTTTACGGTATCATTTATGCAGTAAGTATTTAAATTATAAAACAAAAAATAATAACGATAACAATAAGCCTAACTGTAATTTTTGTATTTTTTTATTATTACAATTTTGATTTTTCTATTACAATTACAGTAATCGTAATTGTAATTTGTGTGTATACCGATTAAAGTATTTATAATAATACTTTTTTACAACTATAAAAATTAACGATTACGATTACAGTAATTGTAATCGAAAAGTAATTGTAATCGCAAAATGCCCAGCTCTGCACTAAGTGATGGGTATATTGCATTTAAAAGGTATTAAGTAAGGCAACCGATCTGTTCTAAGCACGCCATATATTTTAAAATTTTCGTAAAAGTATTCTTTACGATATTAGGGGGGAAAAAGTGCAATAGTTTAAATTTGTACTATATTTTTTGTTGTAGAAACTTTGAGAATGTTAAAAAACTGTTAATAAATACGCTTTCACGAATTTAGTATGAGAACAATTTTTACAAAAATCTTCGGAATGATACAAGTAAGAGCATCAATAAAATTTGTTAATATCTGGTTTATGGCTATATACCCGATATGTGAAATTATTAAAGAAATCATTTTCAAGTAATGTGGTCATAACTGGAGAAATATTTTAAAAAAATATCTTTAAACCGCTCTAAAAAAAATTGCGAAACAACTTTAAAGAATTTATATCATTTTTATTATATGGAAACAATATTGACTTCAACGCAAGGTCATTTCCACAGCGCAAAAATTGTGTTTATTAGTGTAAGCGACTTTAACGTCTTTGATTTATTTTCTATTTTTTCATCAGCAATTTTTGGCTCGAACCGCAAAATCAAACAAAAGATTTAAATTGTGCCTTGTTTCCTTTCTATTAAAAGTCGAACTTACCCATTATTATTATTTCTTTTTTGATTGAATTATCAAAAAAAAATTCCTTTAATCTGGATTTTTTTTTTTAATTTTACTTCAACTCCACGTTATTTTTTATCTACTCAGTCCAATGGTCCATTTCTCAGTCTCAACATTTTTTTTTTATGTTATATTTTCTCATCAGCAGAACTATTAAGCGAAGTTTTTAATTTTCTCACTTGCAAAATTTTTTATTTTCTAACTTTTCCACTGACTAATTGTAAATTTTCCCCCTCTCTCTCTCTTTGCAGTTCTGCTTAGCCGCCCTTCTTGTGGCTTCCGCTTACGCTGGGGATACCGAAGTCAAAGGTGCCGCACCCGTCGAAAAGAAGATTCCACTCGAGAAGAAACTCGACAAACGTGGTCTGCTTGATCTCGGCTACGGTTACGGCCATTCTGGCCTCGATGTCGGTCACATCGGCTATGGTTCCGTTGCAGGACATGGCTATGGACTCTCATCGGGTGGTGGTGCCATCTATGGCGGTGGTATTAGCTCCGGCTATGGAGGTGGACTAGTAGAATCTCATGCTCATCCAGCTTATATTATCAGCAAATCTGCCGATATTCACAGAACAGTCACCATCACCCAGGGTGTACCAGTGCCTGTTCATGTCGATCGTCCCTATCCAGTTGTGCACGAGAGACGCGTGCCCGTCGAGGTTAAGGTACCCGTACCACAACCCTACGAAGTTATCCGCAAGGTTCCCATCCACACCAAGGAATACGTCAAGGTACCCGTACATGTGCCACAACCCTACACCGTTGAGAAGCGCGTCGAAGTTAAGGTACCCGTTCACCACAATCGTCCCTATCCCGTCAAGGTACCAGTGCCACAGCCCTATGAAGTTATCAAGCACGTTCAAGTGCCCGTCAAAGTGCCCGTGCCACAGCCCTACGAAGTCATTAAGCACGTTCAAGTGCCTGTCAAAGTTGAAGTCCCAGTGCCACAACCCTACGAAGTGATCAAGCACGTCAAGTACCCCGTCCATGTACCAGTCGATCGTGCCGTGCCCGTCGAAGTGCCCAGACCATACCAGGTCGTGCATGAGAAACCATATCCAGTGGTTGTAGAGAGAAAGATTCGCATTGAGGTGCCCGTCCAAGTTGATCGCCCCTATCCAGTTCCAGTCGATCGTCCCTACACCGTCAAGGTACCCGTTGGCGTGCCACAACCCTACACCGTAGAGAAACGTGTGCCCTACACTGTGGACCGTCCCGTTGCAGTGCCCGTGCATGTACCCGTTGATCGTCCCTACCCCGTGACTGTTCAACGCCCAGTACCCGTTCATGTTGATCGTCCAGTTGCCGTGCCCGTTGCAGTACCCGTTGTTGCCGGACACTCTGTCGTTTCACATGGTGGAGGCTATGGTGGAGGCTATGGTGGAGGCTATGATGGCGGCTATGGTGGCGGCTATGGTGGCGGCCATGGTGGCAGTGCCATCTTAGGTGGTAGTATCAGCTATGGTGGCAGCTACGGCAGTTCCGGTCATGGTTTCTCATCGAGCGGCATCGATGGACATGGCATCTCTTCCGGTGATCACTCAGTGATTGTCGAAGATCATGGTCATGGTCATGGTCATGGTGGTTATAGCTACGCCCACAAGAAGAAGTAGACAACCGAGCAGAAGTGAAAAATAACAAAGAAGCGATTAACACGTTCGTAGATATAATTAAGGAAATTCAAATTCGACGCTAATTTGCAAATTCTGAAAAAAAAAGCACTTAAAGAAGAATATGGAAACGAAACAATGTGTGAAATGAAACGAAGATTATAATAATAATTGCGATGTTTAAAATACACAGTAAACTGAATTTAGGTGAATTTTTTGTAATGTTAGCAAATATTTAAAAAATAATTTTGCAAAATCCTGCCACTTAGTTTTTAAGCTACACTCTACAAAATGTTGTTGTCATTTTTTTTCACACACTTTCAACACTATCAGTCTTTTGTAAATTATTCTATAGTTTTTGTTAGTTGAAACTGAGTTTAGGATAACATTCGTCTAGCTGCGCATAGTAATTGGCTTATTATACGCAGTCTAGCCAAATGTTGAATAATTTTATCAGTGAACTCAAAATTTTACACCATGAAAATTGACGCAAAATCAAAGATTTTCTCATTACTCTCACACCATTACACTGGGAGCAAAAATGTAATAACATTGCTTTAAGTATCTATGAATCAATTTTTCATTAATGTGGAACTCATTGTGATATTCTGCATTAAATGTGGGGTTCCTCATTTTGCATTGGAAAAACAAAACTATAGCAAGTTTGGGAATCTTTTTATTTTGCTGTTGATTTTCAATTATTTATAATATTTTGTTTTTTCTTTTTTTTTTTTTGTAATATATGAAAATGTGTATTTTTTATATCAATGTTATGCAATAATTTGTTTTCTTCCGGAAAAGTTTTCTTTATTATTTTTGTAATTAATTATATTATAAATAATTGTAAATATTAAGAAAAAATGTATAAATAAATAAATATTTTAAAAAAAAATTTAAAATAATGTCTTTTGCCTACTAGTATTTGAAGAAAGATAAAAGAGACGAAAAAGACAGAGGGAAGGAGAGCAAATTTCATCAATATAGAATTCAATTGTGCTTTTTGAATGATGCTTTAGGTAATTATAGGAGAATAATTACTGAAAAATATTCTAAATTTTCAAAAATTTTTAAAGTCAGTATGTTTTCTGTTTTTGAATTTTGTCGTTCAAAATTTGGTTCTTTTAATTAAACTTAATCCATATCCATATATAAGGGTGTACCAAAAAAGTTGTAGTTATATTTTCTATGGCATACCCACTTCATTTTCTTTTTGTATGATGTTAAAAGATATGAAAATAAAATTTCGCGTACCTAGGACCACGGGAACCCGTGCCGACTTGCATCCAAACATGTTGGTACTTGGCGATATGGGAAAAAAGTCCTATTTTTTCAAAAACCCCAAATTACTTTAATATAAATGTCAATTTTCTTTAAAATAAGGTATAAAACATGAAAATTTAACGAATTTTTACTTTTCGAAAAAACTCTGTTTGTTTTTGTTGTATTAAAAAAAAAAAATCAAAAAAAAATTAAATTAAGTCTTGTAGAAATATTTTACCTAATACCGCTTTACCTAATATAAATGCAAAATAGTGTCATTTTATGTTAAATTACCTGGCCGTTATGATTTTTTTTTCTGGAAAGTTTTACGAAAAAAATATAAAAATACAAAATTTTCAAATACAAAAAAAAGATGTTTTAAGCATAGGCTTGAGCTATTTTCTGCAAAAAAAAATAAAAATATCAAAACTTGAAAAAAATTTTTAACTAATATAAAGTTATACATTATAACATCACTTTTTTTCAAAAATACTCAAAGATTCTTTTCTGGATCCTCTAAACCTCTATACCTCTTCCAAAAAATCTCAAAAATACTTTACCCCATAAGCTTTAAAAAAAAGCTTGAGCAAAAAATATATATAATTTTTTTTTTTTTGACAACCTACCTACATCATCTACACCTACATCATAGTAATACGACGGATATGTATGTTTTTTTTTTAGTTTCAGACCGCTTCTTTTTAGAAATTAATAGCACTAATATAAAATGTACTACTTCCCTACAAATTAATATTTTACTTATTACTTTCCTTGCATTTTTGTCATCGGTCAGAGTAGGGTAACGAGCCATTTAATGCATTATATTTGAGTCATTATTTTTTTTTTTGAGCTTACTGCTTTAGAATCGATTTCATAATAATCCTTTTTTCGTCCTTTTAAAGAACTTTATTCAAATAATCATAGTAAAAGATCGATAACCAATAAAATTTTAGGATTGTACCTGGAAGCACCTGCAAGTCTAAATAAAATATATCATATATATACATATATATATAATAAATAAAAATAAATCTAAAATATATATATATTTAATTGACGTCGAAAAACGAAATATGTCTGGCCAGACCCGTCTGTCAGACGGAGGGTTAAGGGAACAAAATAGATATTCATGAATAAACAAATAACTTTTTAAAAACACAAAATTCGCCATACTTTTTGAACAAAGATCGTATGCACGTGTTTTTTTATTAAGTTGATTCACTTCAAGTTTTCTGTAACATTTTCAGCGAATCAGCACTCAAATGTCATTAGCAATACATAATTTGCGACAAATTATTTGTTCTTTATTTTTATTTATTGTTAAAATCGCAAAAGAGATGAGATTAACTGACAAGATCGAGCACTGTAAGCAAACTAAATGGCAGATCGTGCCCAAACTTCGCGTCAGGATCAGTGCTGGGGGCATTTTTTTTTAAATTCTATAAATTATTCTAAAAACTCCAATGTATTCCTAACTAAATTTCCCTCAGTTTCTTCCACACAACATATAGGGAGAAAGAAATCGATTTCATGTATTGCCCGCCGTATGAAAATTGTATGGCGAGTGAAATCAAGCGTTATCTAAAAAATCAAGCGTTACGCAGTCAGCGTCGCAAAGCAAAATGCCAACAACGAATAAATACCAACAAAATGCACACAGCAGCTATCTGCTATTGGATAAAATTGAATTGCAAATTTTTGTAAAACTCAAAAAGTACTGGGTCGATTTTTATGAAATAAGTTTTAAAATATCATATTTGTGCTACAGCACAGTATTTGGGTATTTTCGTTTTTAAATTTCAATACTAAATTTATTTAATTAAAATATAAAGATTTGTATGAAATCATCCTCGATGTCATGCATTGCTTGGTCGTTTTCTTTTAACCAGCTTGTGCTTTCGAGTGTAATAATAAACAACATGTTGCTCTCTATCTTCTCTTCTATATTCAGCTAGACACAGCACAACAAAAAAATTGTTGGGTTTGTGCGTAGCCGTTGCTCATACGAGTAGTTTGTATTAAAGTGCGCTTTTATTATAATTGATAAGAGCTAATATAAAAGCTTGATTAATTATAAATCCATCAAGTTTTATTTCATCGAAATTAGTTAAAAAGTATGTCGAGTTATTTAATATTAAATTGCAAGCATTAATCCGTTAAAAACAGCAGAAAATCGTTGGTTTTCATGCTGTTTTACCTGAACTGAGTTTTTCGCAAGTAAGAACAATAAAACATAGTTATTTTGGTGATTTTGAAGTGAAGTAGAAATACTTCAAATAGAATAAATCGACGAGTTTTCAACCGATTTCAATTAAATAAAACTTTCTGGATTAACAATGCATTTTTTATTGCTACGCCATAACGGGGCATTAAATACAAAATATGTCCATAAATTGATCTTAAAGCGAAAAAATATGATAAATTTAAGCAAATTTTCAATTCTGTCATCATACAGATGAAGGATTGACCATAATGCAATTTTTTAAAGAAAACGTTAATTTAGATGTTGTCACGATTAAATTAAACCTAATATTACAGTATTTAATAATGCATTACTATTAGGCAGACCTGGTCGCATTGCACTAAATGAGGTAATGCACTGATGATTTTTTCGTAATTAAATCAAATAAATGATAATGCAAATTTATTCAATTACCATTAAATATTACAGATTTAGTGCACTAATTTTTACACTATACTAATTTATGATCAAAGTAATGCATATCATTAAATGCACATTTAAATATCATAAAAGTGTGTGATAAATAATGCACTAATATTGCACTATCACTAAACCGTATTACGAATAATGCTCTATTATATATTATTATACATTATATATTATAATGCAAAATTAAAAATTTTTCAAATTTAACAAAAAACTTCTAACCTAAGTTATTTCCCCTGATTATAATTAAGCTTTTAAAGTTTAGTTTCGCTCGACTGGAGCAGAAGAAGTCAGAGGTGTATTGTATTTCAAAAAAGCTTTCCGAATTAGTGAAAATCTCTGAAAGCATCCGAATGATATATCGTTGTCTGCCAAATACAGATCCAAATCTTGTCTGGTGTCGTTTTGTTATATGCCTTCAGTTGAATCTACAAATTAAATAGGAGCAGAAGGAAATGAAATTTATAAGAAAAAAAAATAGTTTTCTCTTTTTCTATATTGTCAATATTCTATTATTGTCAATATTGACAATATATATTTTCTATATTGTCAATTATGAAAATTAAGTCTAATGCCATTGGTAGTGATGGTATTTCATTACAATTTATTGAAATTATATTGCCGTTTATTAATAAACCACTCACACACGTTATAAACCACTGTTTTACTGTTTCATGTTTTCCCAACTCTTGGAAGCTAGCTACAATAATACCAATCCCTAAAGTCAGTAACGCTTCCTCTATGCAAGACTTTAGACCCATTAGTATTCTATGCTCGTTCTCTAAAATTTGTGAATCTTTGATGTGTAAACAACTTAATGAATACTTAGAGTCTCGTAAACTACTTTCACCGTACCAATCTGGTTTTCGTACAGGACATAGTTGCGCAACAGCTATGCTCAAGATTCAAGACGACATTCGCATTAATTATGACTCTGGAAATATCACACTCCTATGTCTTCTTGACTTTTCAAAAGCATTTGACAGTGTGAATCATTATATGTTTGTTCGGAAATTGATAGTTTTGTTTGGGTTCAGTAATGGGGCTGCCTCTTTAATTGCAAACTATCTAGATGGCAGGATGCAAAGAGTTAAAATTGGCAATTCATTTTCTGACTATGCTAAAATACAATCAGGTGTTCCTCAAGGATCTATTCTTGGACCTCTGTTGTTTAGTTTATTTATTAATGACATTTTTACAACATGTAATGATATGACAATGCATGCATATGCCGACGATATTCAATTATATTCTTCAAACCGAATTGGACTACTGGAGGATTTATGCTGTAGGCTAAATGACGACTTGTATGCTATTTCTCGATGGGCTTCGGAAAACGATCTTTGCCTGAATGCGAATAAATCGTATATTCTTCCTATTTCCAAGGAAAGTCTTGACTTTAACCAAATACCGACAATTAGTCTAAATGGCAACCGTTTACAAATAGTTGACAAAGTGAAAAATTTAGGATTTTATATCAACTCCAAGTTAACTTGTACTGACCATGTGAATAACATAATTAAAAGAATATACTTTACACTAAGATGCCTTCGATTAACGTCTAAGTTTACTCCTACCTTGACAAAAAAAAGACTTGTTATTCAACTTATTTTGCCCATAATAACTTACTCCGAGCTAGTTTATAGTAAATTGGACTCCCATTCTGAGCACAAAATCCGTGTTGCGTTTAATGATTTGACTAGATATATATTTGACTTAAGACGTTTTGACCATGTATCTGTTAAAAGTAAGGAAATTTTAGGCTGCAGTTTAATTGGATACTTAAACGCAAGAAACTGTATATTTCTGCACAAGTTGATAATCAATAAGACTCCATCATACCTTTTCGATAAACTCCGATTCAGTGCATCGAACAGAACTTCCAACTTGATAATACCAAGATACACTTGTTTACAGTCCGAGAGGCTCTTTTTCATCAACGCCATTAAGCTCTGGAACTCGCTTCCTTCAAACATTAAAAGTCTTGTCAGCACGAACAAATTTAAGCTATCAATTACAACATACTTCTCTAACCTTTAAATCTCTTCCTTCTCTCTTCTGCTTCATTTTTAATTACTCCTTCTTTCTTTTAGTTAAGTTAATTTTGTTAATTAAAATGTAATGCTAATTTTTTTTTTCATTTTTTTCATTTTTTTTTCATTTTTTCATTTTTTTCATTTTTTTCATTTCATTTCATTCATTCACATTTTTCATTGTTAGCTTTAAGCCATAATTTAAATTAAAAGTTGATTATTAATTTTTTAAATTTTGCTACTTTTTTTTTTTTTTTTTTTCATTGTTAGTTTTAAGCCATAATTTAAATTAAATGTTGATTATTAATTCCTTAAATTTTAAATTTTTTAAATTGTTAAATTTTTAAAATTGTTGTACGCCAAAAGACTTTATTAGATCTTACTGTACTAATAATTGAATCAATAAATACAAATACAAATGCGTTTTTGACAAATGCTGATCGGCATAAGAACTGTAACTCCAACCTTGCAATAATAATATCATGGCCTGTTTCAATAATTTGTACTCGATTATTTGACATTTCAAATAATTATTTTTTTACAGCGTTCCATTTTTAAAAATTATTGATATTTACAGAGCTGAAACCCTTTTTTGAGGAGCTTACCAAGATTTATTCGTCCACTTAATACAGAATCTTGTCCGCCTAATAGAGGTTATTTTTATGTTTTAAAGCAAATATAAATTCGTACGTATCTGAGAAAATTACTTGCATAAAAATTGGTTGGGTAGTTTGTTAGTGATAATGTAATAATAGTGCCTTATTCACAATGCGTTTTAATGATAGTGAAATATTAGTGCATTATTAATCATACACTTTAGTGATAGTTAAATATTGATGCACTACTTTGATAAGAAATTAGTGTAATGTAAAAATTAGCGCACTAAATCTGTTATATTTAATGGTAATGTAAAAATTTTTACACAAAAATAAATTTTCATCAATATAATGGTAATGTAAAAGTAGTGCAAATTGCCCCGGTCTGCTATTAGGCTGAATCCAGCTAACCACCTTCAGCAAGTTTTTCACGTTTTTTTTATACCAAGTTCTTGCGCTCTCCGCTCAGTGAGCGATACTTGCAGCACGCTCTTCAACTTGCTTAAAATTATTCTTTTAGTTTTCGCAAAAACTTGCTGAAGGTGGTCAGTGAATCCAGCCTTAATGAAATTCATCAATTTACCTCATAATGAATTTATGTAATACATGTAATAAATATATATTTTAAAATTAAAAATGTATACAATTTAGTAATATAAGAAATGCCTTTATTCACCCCTTTTACCTTTTATATACATCTCAAATTTCAAAGTAATCAATCTAGAGGAATAAACTCCAGTCGCGCGTCGGAGCTGACACGCACACTTTATTTTTAAAAAAACTATTGCGCAGCGAAGTAAAAGTACTAGCCTTATTCGATATTCGAGTATTAGACCTTCTAGAGCAAAAACTGATCCGACAGAATCCCAACTTAAACCACTTTTATATTTGACAAGGGGTAGCATTAAGTTAAAAGTGGATTTTGATGATTACACTGAATTATCTAAAAGAACCAAAGCTCTTGCTAGCCAGTCGATACCCAATTCAGCAAAACAAATAGAAATCTTAACACGATTTAAAGGCGGTAGTTCCACCGGAGCAGTAGCGCAACCAAAGGGGAAATTTTGGGGGTTAACCTCCCTCCTAAAATTAACGTAGTAAAAAGAGAAATAGGACAAAATTAAAGTGACTCAAACGAAAAGTAATCACAAGTTTTTATCAAAAGAAGGAAAACCTAAAATATAAATTTCAAATCAATTGTCGTTGAACCATATTCTTTTAAACTATCCATGTTATATGCGTTCAGAATACATGTGCTTAAATTTTTGTTATTGTAATTCTGACCACTTGGGGTATTGTTGACAATTCTTCGACTTGAGCATGGTGTGAGATACAAGGTGGCAGCGTATTTTCTCATTCTATTTGGTAGCGTAACTCTCTCACAAAAATGTTGCTAGATCTGTCAAAAACAGGTGATGGTTAATTTTAAGCAAAACCCATTAGCAAAACGAACTTTGTAAAATTTGAGTTTTTTGTTAATTTTTAACAATATATGAGTATTTAATATAAAAGTGCATAAGCTATGGAAAACAGCACTGCAATGGCGCCACTCATTGAATGACCAACTAGGGTGAAAGGGTGTCTAGTTACCTTGATAGAGTTGTGGTTGAGGTACTAATAATTTATTATAAAATTACCACACATTCAAATTGTTATTTCCAAAAAAAAAAACGAAAAACTAAAATAGCCATTTCAGCCCTTGAAAGGACTTTGACCGAGCTTCTTATGATCAATTTGTGTTGTGTGTGTTATGAAATTTTTGAACACAAATTGTCGATAACTGGACCTAGGGGGGATTTAGGGGGTTCTCAAGAAGCTTTTCATGGCAGTTTTTACCCACTGCGGCTTGCCATTGTCTGCAGAGAGGTGACGGCCGAACAGAAAAATTAATTCAATTGAGAACATTTTCTGTGTCAGATGGAGGGTTTGAACCTGGGTTCTCTGGCGTATAAGCCACACACTCTACCCACTACACCACGGCCGCCACAATTTGTTACTTCACAACATAATATTGTATTGAATTTATTTATTATACTCTAAGCATAAACCCAACAAATTAAAAGTTGATTTGACACTAATCAACAGTTGGCTCTATCTCTGTCAAACTTTTTTAGCAAGATCTATCTGAAACCTAAGAGTTAGATTTTTAAAACATCTATTTCCACTATTTCCACTATTCAACACTATTTCTTAACGCTTCAAAACCGCTGGATATGGCGCTTAAGGAGCTTTTGAAAAACTTATTAGATTTTATTAAGATGATTTGAAAGTATATTTTGAGTATGGTATAATTGGTAGAATATTTGGTATAAATTTTGTAATAAAACTAACGATGGAAAAAAGTCAGTGTTTGAAGTCCTACAACTGTGCAATAAAAATATATTCTCTGATATATTTGATTTACCAATCATTCTTGAAACTCTTCCAGTCACTTCGTGTGAAAATGAAAGAACATTATCAGTACTTCGCCGACTCAAAACTTATTTAAGAAGCAAGATGTTGCAAGATAGATTAAACGGTCTCACATTGCTTAATCTGTACAGAAATGTGATGCCATCAGTGGATTTTATTTAAGATAAACTCGCTGAAAGTAAGCGTAAACTAAATTTTAAATTAAAGTTTTGGTTTATTCTGTAAATTACTTTTTTCTGTATAAAGCAAACAATTGATCACAATATTTTAAATTTTAATAATTTTTTAATACAAAGAAAACGCTTTTTATAAAAACTTATTTTTAGTTATCATTAGCTGCATTTCCGTGGTCGTGGAGCGTGGCTCTATTTTATTCACAATGCAAAAACAAAAATTAGAACCAGCTCTTTTCCTATCTCTATTTCTCTTCTTAAATCTTCTTAAAGTCAAGTTTAAAGCATTATTTTCAAAACGAACGTAGTTGGCAAATCTGAAGTACTCTTCGACGAGTTTTCGTCTTACTGCGCGCACTTGTATTTTGACACTTCATCGCGAGTGATGCCAAATTGTAATAAAGTTAAACTAAAACTCTCTACCACTGAGATTTGATCTGATCCAGTGTCATGGGAAAGCAGTTATTATGTACATTGTCATTGTAGTGGAATTCTTTGTTTGCTTGTTAACCCAAAAGTTGCAATTTACTACTGTGAGGTGAAGAAGTGGAATAGTAAGATGTTGCTTGATCTGGCTAATGTTTTTACCAGAAACTATTAGTGCAAAAATCGGACTCACTTATCAGTATAGAATAGCCGCTACAGTTACTTTTTATTTTAATGTAAGTCCGACATATTATAAGCCCCCCTCCCCCCAAAAAAAATCCCGGTTGTGTCTCTGCACCGGTGCATTACTACTTTTGCAATAATCTTAGCCAGGCGAAGTAAAAGTTCTCCAAATATACTCTAATGCTTCAATTATTTAATATTTTATCTCTTAATTCTAATATTTGTACTAAATTTTCATATGAATTCGCAACAACGTTAATAAAAAATGGCTTAAAATGATTTAAAGCATACATTTTCTCTTAAAAATGATAATTTTTTATATACTGCAAAAGTCTGCACATTTATCATACTATCTGCACATTTATCATACACAAAGATTCACTATACAGTCTATATACCATAGCAGCTAAAATAACGTGAAATATAAGAAGTGGCGGCCGTGACGTAGTGGGTAGAGTGTGTGACTCTTACGCCAGAGAATCCAGGTTCGAATCCTCCATCTGACACAGAAAATTTTTTCAATTGAATTAATTTTTCTGTTCGGCCGTCACAGACAATGGCAAACCTCAGAGAGTAAAAAACTGCCATGAAAAGCTTCTTGAGAACGTAAGCCGTTCGGAGTCGGCGTAAAACATATGTAGGCCCAGTTCTCATTTGTGTGCAAACATTTCACATCACACACATCACAATTGATCATAAAAAGCTCGGTCAAAGTCCTTTCAAGGGGTGATATGGCCATTTCGTTTTTTTTTTTTTTTTTTTTATAAGAAGTTTTTTAGCTGTGGCGCTTAAAGGACAGTTTTTCTTAATATTATGAACTAGCGAATAAAAAAGTTTTTTCGCTCTCCTGAAAACTTATGGTTTTGTAGATAGACAATTTTGAATTTAAGCCCTCGATATACCATATTCCTTATTTCAATTAATAAACTTTAGTCTTTCCTCGAAAAAATAATTTTGAAAAACATTTATTTATCTATATGCCTCTCTTAAGAATCGCTACTACTTGAGAAAATTTAATTTAAATCGATTTGTGTATAAATGCAATAAAATTTTAACTATAGTTTTTTTATTTTATTTACGAAGTAGTTTATAATTTTTCACATTTCTTTAGTTAATTTTTTAATATTGTTTCCTTATCTGATGTACTCTTATTGTACTCTTATAAGCAGTACATTATGTATTGCTGTTAAAAAATGCAACTTAACCACACTTTGCTTAAAATAAAAAAAAAATTGGATTTAAAAAAAGTTAGGTTAAAAAGTTATGTTCCGAGCAAATTTATTTTATTTTAAATAGTAAAATTATATGGACAAATATATAACAAACACAAAACCAACAAATAACCACCAAACAACTTATAAAAGAAAAAAAGATCAAAGTCACTTAGCTTTAAATTAGCAGGAGTATAAGTTTAAAACCACAACAAAACAAAAACAATAAAAACTACAATAATAACAACCACCGCAGCTATAATAATGACGATAAATTTTTGCTTAATTGTAACTCAAGGACGCACACAAATTAACCCAAGCATTGATGAATCGGTTTACTTGAAAGCAGTGATCAAATACATGCATAGTAAAAAATGTAGTTTGATTAAAAAATTACTATAAGAAGCAAATTAGATTAGAAAGTTGAATTAAGTGCAGCTATTAATAGCTATAAAAGTGCGAAGAATAAGGCAATAGGAATAGAACAGAACAGCGCGATAATTAAAAAACTAGTTATAACTCAACGCAGCATATATAGTAAATTCAGCTTGTCTGTTATATAAAAATTTAATGTAGTTAAGAAACAAAAAACATAACGGATCTAGCAGTGAAACAAAAAAAAGGCATAAGTATAAAGTAATCATGATTAATCAGAATTGTGTTCAGTGGTTCGGCTTTGACACTAAGAAAAGAGCTGCAAATAATGGCGATCAATGCAACATTTTTATATTTTATCACACAATACCTGATTAAGTAATGTAATGCATATTTCCTCTTTTATAAGGCTTTATTGAATAAAATATTGGGGTTGGAGGGCAGAATCATTTTGATGGCCGCAATTTCGTAGCTTATTTAAAAAGTTACTTTAAGTTTCGAGTCCTTTGGGCAAAAATCCATACAGATAAAGAGAATAAAAATAAATATTATGTGTAAGATAAATTCACTTAAATAATTCCATTTATTTTTTAATGTGTTTAATTTGATTTCATTCAATTACGACTATGCAGAAATATACATAACTTACAGACTGGTTCAAATATAGACTTGATGCATAATAATAATTTATTGAAAAGATAGAGTTTAGACAGATTTCATTTGATTTTTATGATAGGTACAGAAAACTCTAAATCATAATTAGGATTTATATAATTAATTGCAAAGCTCGATTTACGGGTGCATTAACTGCATATCTAGACCGACACATTTCCAAGTAAAACGGAAAATAATTTTTGAGTGCTCTTGCAGGTGCATTGAAGTCAACCCACTGAACCATAAGCGAAGGTTTTGAGTAAGGTGAGAGTTTTGCGAACGTTTTTGGTTAGATTTTTTTTTTAAATTTTTTTTTTTTTTATTTTGTCGCTTAAAAGTGCTTGTTATAAAAGATTAAATTCGTGAAAGCTTTTCCCATAAAGAAAAATTGTGCATATTTTGCGAAATTCATTAAAAACTTTTTTTGAGTAGAAAATGAATCATTTTTGTATCATTTCAGTAGGTAAGACTTCCTTGTAAATGAACAATTTTTTGTTCATAAATGAGTTCGGAAATGAATTATTTATGTTTCTTTTTTGCATTCTGATATGAGTTCAGAAAAGAATAATTTTTTTTATCATATCAGTAGGAAACAATTTCTCATAAACGAACCATTTTTTGTTCATAAATGAGTTCACAAATGAATCATAAATGTTACATTTTATATTCTAAATTCAGGTAAATAAAGGTAAATAAATTAAAATGAAAATGTTAACCTTCGTACAAACGTCATATGAACTTTTTTACCAGTGCGAGATGGATGTTCTGCTACACGTATGAAAATTTTCAACATTTCTATCAAAAATTAAGATCAAGCCCAAATAGAATGAAAACCACGAAAACATTCCATGCAAAAATGTAATCAAATAAATTCCCCAATTAATAACTTAACTATTTTGGTATTTCATATATAATATGGAAGTTTGTCAAATTGGAAAACAATCACGCCTTTTCCCCTTTGAAACATCAATATCACGAAAAACACAATGCATGAATTCCAGCCCAGGTATATTAATCCTATTAACCCAATGATTAATATGATCTCTAATTTTAGTAATAATCATTTCTTCTTTAACAAAATATCGATATGTAATTATAAATAGTATTATGTAATAATAATAAAATTTATAATTCAAAAAAAAGGTTTGTTTTTGAGAGGCAATTCAGTCCAAAGATTGATACAAAAAGGGTTCAATTTCGTTTCGGTTTCGAGTGCCGAAAAATAACTTTTGTATGGTTCATTTTTGAACTCATTCCCGAAGAAAAAAACAGTTTGTTTCTGAGAGGCATTTTCGTCCGGTGATTGATTCAAAAAGGGTTAATTTCCGAGTGCCGAAAAATAACTTTTATGGTTCTTTTTTTAACTTATTTCCGAACAAAAAAGAGGATAATTTATGGTTCTTTTTTAACTCATTTGCGAACAAAATAAGGTTCGTTTTTGAGAGGCATTTTAGTCCGACGAATGATATAAAAAGGGTTATTTTATGAGTGCTGAAAATGAACGTTTCTACCCGAAAAGGTTCATAAATGAATTCAAAAACGGTAGTTTTGGTTCACTGGGAATCATGTCGCAGGGCAATCGACAAAATCATTAATGATATCAAAAACAAAAAGCAAAGACAAAAAACTTATTCTACTCTCCAAAGATTTTAATACTATCAAGAGAAATCGAGTATTATATAAAGGATAAATGCTCGCATGGCATAGGCTTTGCGAATAATGTAGTCTAAATGAGAAATAAAAGTAAATTTCCATTAAAAAACTGCAACTTAGTACTTGAATTGGAAAACGGAACCCAATACCGAGTTGGCAATTTGATAAGCGGACGGACGGAGCGCATCTGATTCAGAATCTTTATTTAGATTTAAAAAGAGGCCAGTGTTACAGGGCCAAATATATAGTTTATCTATTTCAATCTGTAAGAGTACAGTGTCATTTATATTACTTATTTTATAGAAAATCTTAAGATCATCAGCGTAGAGTAGATATATACGATGAGAAAAAATTAAAGTAAAGTCATTGACAAATATCACGAAAACGAATGGCCCCAAGAAACCTCCATGCGGAATACCACACGGTAAAAAATCTTTGACTAAAATTTATTACGAGTAAACCCTGTACTGTATACAGTGATGTGCAATAAAATATATAGCCACGCACTTGCTGATGATCACAGCAACTTAGCATGCTGTAAATCAACTGTAGTTTAACAACCAGTTCTCCCATAAATATTGTACAGTTGTTTTTGAGTACAATTACGCGTTTATTTTTTGCAAATCTGTGAAACTATGATATTGTTGCTTTAAAAGTGTGCGTTAAAAAAGAGCCAATATTAAAAATTTTTTAATTTAAGAAGATATTTTTTAATAAAATTTTTTTACAGAACGTGAGTAAGAATTCCCAGCTTTATGATTTTAAAATTTATTTTAGTGTTTCAAACAATTAGGTCAAAAAGTAAGAAGAGCCAAGCACTGCAGTCCTGAAAACCGAAATATTATTAAAAATTTGCGTTAACAAGGTAAAAGCCAAAGGAAAATAGCCACTATAGTTGGCTGCTCAAAGAAAATGCTTGAGAATGCATTAAAGTTTACACAAAAAATGAGACTAGAGGGTTACAACCCAAAATAAGTACCAGTTTGCAAAGACGAATCCTCCGAAAGATCCGTTTGTGCCCTCTTCTGCTCTCAAAAATACAATATTCCTTGGACGTGAACACATCAACGATTTCAAAACTTTTTATTAAAAACGGATTGAAGGCCAAAGCTGCTCGGAAGGTATCATTTCTGACCCCAAAGTTAATGTACGCAAGCGATTTCAATTCGCAAAGGATCATGCTGATTTGCCAATGAGCAACTGGCAAAACATTATTTAGTCAGATGAAACCAAAGTGAATTTATTTAAATCAGAACGAGGCAGCCCTTCCGTGAGAAGACTTCCGAATACCGAATTTCTCCCTCAACACACTATAAAAACTGTTGAACAGGGCGCTGGTAGTATAATGGTTTGGGGGTGTTACTCATATAATGGCACAGGTCCCTTATTTCGCATCGAGAAAAAGATGGATGCTGTATAATACACCAGGATTTTGAATGAAACCCAGTTGCCGTACGCAGAGATTAATATGCCGTTTCGATGGGTGTTTCAGCAGGATAAATACCCGAAATACACATCGAAGCGTTCTAAAAAAAGTTTCAAACAAAAAACCATCTAAATTTTAAGCTGGTCGCCACAGTCGCCAGACCTTAATCCTATCGAAAATTTATGACGAGAGGTTAAAGTGGCTCTTAAAGATAAACATCCAATCAAGAAATATGAACTTTGAAGATTAATGAAGGACGCATGCGAGAAAATTCCAGCTACTAAGTGCAAAAAACTAGTGGATTCGATGCCTAGGCGTTGCTCAGCAGTTATCAGAAAGGATGGATACTTCACCAAATACTGAGGTAGAAATAATTATATTTCAATCATTTCTATTGATTATATCACAAAATTTCAAATTTTCAGATCGCAGGTCATGGCTAAAATTAATTAACTTATTCTGTCTCCATTTCAAGTCACAGCCGAAAAAATCTAGATTCTATCTAAATCTCTAAAAAACTTTTTGACAATAACTTCCACTTGGACAAATAGGTTCCACTCACAAATAGGTTCCACTTTTAAATAGTTGGGTCATCAAAACTTTTTTAAATTTAGTGGATTCCTTGTACAAAGATCTTTGTTTTTATGTCCCAAACTATGATTGATATGAAATATCTTAAAGTTTTGTGTTCTTAAAAAAATATTTGTGAATACAAAATTTCTATATTTAGTCCACTAAACTACAAAAGTTCCAATAACCCAACTAGTTCCAAAAATATTGCAAGTGAAATCTTTTTGCCCAAGTGTAACCTATTTGTCAAAAAAAAAATCCAATATTTTTTTCAACAAAAGAAATAAAGCCCAAAAAAGTTATAATCCTAGTATCAAGAAAGTGAAATTTTGAATTTTTTGTTTTTGTTTCACACTTGAGTTAATTAATTAATTTACTGATTTGAATTTAATGAATTATTCTTTTTTACCTATTTAAAGAAAAATTTAAAAATCTAAAGTTTCCTAGAAATTTTTTAATTTAAATAATGTTTATAGCACTGGCTCTATTTCATCACTCACCACCGTAAATGATGACACCGACATTGTATTAAAATTTAAACCACGTCAAATAATATATTAAATACTAAGACTAAGTTTTATTCCCGCATGGGCTGAAATTACAATACCCGATGTGGATGTAAAACCTTAGTGCAAATTGTATTCAATTTTTCACCATAGCGTACTAAAAACAAAACTGGTTTGCATTAAATTTTAGTACAAAAATGGATAGTATTACACTTCTAACGGCTTACGTTTTAATATACGTAGTATTAGATATTTTTACCACTCGTACTAAAATGAAGTCCCTTTAACATTAAAAATTAATCCAGTTTTTATTAATTTTTGTTTATTTAAGGTTTTTATTTTGATGGTAGTATAATATAGAAGAATAATAAAAAGTTGCGAAAAACACAATCATATCCACCAGATTTTGTCAGAGGCACCCTGCTCCGTGGCTTGTGCTTATGGAAATGGAATTCTTTTCCTCGAAGTCGAATATTGCTGACACTGAACAAAATAAGTTTAATAATAGATTGGAGCAATGTAGTATCAACTAAAAAATGAACGGAGGTTGAAGTGATTCACATTGTGCTCTAACGCTTGAACGCTAGCCTGTCGAACGCTACTTACATGTTTTAAGAATATGCTTCAATTGTAATTCTTCGGTTTCCTTAGCGATTGCCACAATTTTTATAATCTTTTCCAAAAGAATTGTTTAACGCCGTGTCCAGCGTAGATACGAGAAATGCGTCGCGTGCGCTGCGGTGCGTTCAATACGGGCAGATTACAAATTCAAACATATGTTGATAAATGTAGATGTCCAACGTTAGCACTATTTTGCGATAAATGCGTGCGTTGCAACGTCCCCGCATCGCACGCATTGCTTAAAAATCAAACTTGTTTGATTTTGCTCGCAATATCGTGCGGACAATACATGAAAAAAGATGAAATTTAGTGGTTTTCTTTTTACTTTTCAATAATCTTAATCTCAATAAGCTGTTACCTAATAAAAAAATCTGACTTGCCGAAACCGAAGACATTTCGCACCGAATAACAAGCTTTTTTGTAGACACCCGCATTAACGAATTATTGTGTTCTAATTGGACACTTTCCGCATTCCCCGCAAATAATTGCGGTGCGTAAGGGAAATGCACAGTACGCAAAATCGTGCCCTTGTCTACGCTGGACACAGCGTAAGAGATTTGTTTTTGGCACACTTTGCCGCCATGTTGCTTTCAATCATTGTATTAATACCAGGGTTGTATTATTGTGAGTGTTCATAAAACTAAATAGTGTTTTCGTAGTCAACATTTTTCGTACAATGGTATAGTATTACGGTGTAAGTTAAATAAATATTGTATTATGGGTACGGTATGCGAATAAGGAAGGCATGGTTGACGAGTATGTTATGATGGATAGATTTTGGTATGATGGATATGTATATAAAAATAGGCTAAGGAAAAAGAGTTCAGTACCATTTTCTCCTGTGTTTCTCAACCGATTTTGATGAAGATTTTTCTTATTGAATCACCGAATAGTTTTTAGAGAAAAATGCTAGCTGGAATACCTGGCGTCACTCAGGAGGGGTATGGCGAAAAGGTCGAGTTTCGACCACTCTATTAGCATGAAAAGTATAATGCAATTGTATAGTATGATGATTATGTAATGCTAGATGGGATTATATAATGGGTATGGTATGATAATATATTATACGTAATAGTAATAGTATAGTATAGTTTCTTTTAACTTTGCTGAGACACACACAAATTTTTTTAGCTTTGCTATTTTTAAAATGAATTAAATTCATCACACGCACCGAGTAAAAAAACAATATATCACCTAAGTCGGCTTGGGTGAAGAGAATTGTATGGGAATTATAAACTTATTCTTATTCACCTAAGCAATTTATTACTTAATACATTGCTTTGAAAGCACATACTTCGATACCTTGCCAAAAAAAAATATTTGATTCACCTAAGCCCAAAATCCGAAAAAAAAAATTAAAAACCAACTAGCATGGATGGCTTAAGCAAAGTTTTGAGCTATTTTCTGCAAAAAAAAAAACACAGCTGCGTCATTAGACACACGAGAGATGGATAAATTTGATAATTTAATGGTTTTTTTTTTTTGTAATAAAACGACTTTTAAATTCAAAAATAACATAAAGTAAATTAAAAAACCACACATTAATATTCACACCAGTGAATTTAAACACATTTCATCAACAAAAAGAAAAGAAAAAAGAAAAAATAAAAAAGAAAAAAAAAATTTCTTTGCCCGGCGTGCGGAATTGAATCCTGGAACTTTTGGTGCCAGTCCATTGCTCTACCAACTGATTTAAGCAGCCTTGCTGCTGTTTGCTAACATAACTGCAGCTACGTTAATTCACCTAAAGAATTTATTGTTTAATACATTGCTTTGAAAGCACATATTTCGATACCCTGCCAAAAAAAAAAAAAATTTGATTCACAGATGTTAACAGATGCAGTATGTCGCAGTATTCTGTTGATAGCTGCAGCATAGCTTCAGTTGTAATTAATATTGAATAAATCACGCTGCGTTAGCAAGGAGTTTGGCTCGAAGCTAGTCTAGTGACTACATACACAGTGGTATCGGTGGGTGTGGGTTCGAATCTCAATGGCACGCGAAGGTAAAACATTTGTATCTGATATTTAATTTGATAATATTTAATGTTTTTGTTATAATATACGTCAAGCAGCTGCTTGAAGGCCGAGAAGTCATTTCAGCTCATTTCATCATCAGCTTTTTTCTCGGTGCGGAGACTCCGTTTTCTAAATTTTTAAGTATGTATCAAACTGAAGAATAATTCTCACCCACTAGTTTATTTTTTATGATACCACCCCCTCTCCCCTGACCGCCGCTTCCGGCGCCCCGTCAAAGCTCATGTGTAAAATTTCAAATAAAGACATACATTTTTGTAAAGATTTTGCTATTTTCATGTCATCACTAAGTGTGGGAGGTAGGCGGCGTTTCCATTTAATTTTGCCAAATTTCAAAGCCAGAGTGCATATTATAAAAAATAAATCTTTAAGTTATAAGACTCAATTTTGTGAAATTTTGAGAGATTTTACCCTTTGCAATAGATATGACAACTCGTATGCAATTCTAAATTTTAAAATTTGGTTGATTGACACGTATAGAAGCTGTAGTCTTCAAATTAATGACGAGATTAAATACTATCAGATTTAGTACTCCAAAAAGTATGGTCGAGATTGTACAATAGGACGTGGCACCTCCCACATGTATCTGATACTTGAAATGCGACGATTCTTTACATATTAAAGCTATTGTCTTGAAATTCAAAACAAGAGTAAGTATAACCTGGCATTAAAAATAGACAGATATACAGACACAAGAAGTATGATGAGACTAAAAAAAATTACCCTGGTTAATCAAATACAATTCCTGTACAACTTCTATGTGAAATTTCATCTGAAGATACATTTTTATGATCAGGAACGACTTACTCTCGTTATATAAAATTTTTTACAAAAAAAAGGAACAAAACTGGACAACGGTTTCTCAATTCCATTGCCTTTTGGCTTTCACAGAAAGCAGAAAGATTTCCTTAATTATGCACTTAAACATATTTTATGTTTAGAGACCTGCGCGATGATTTCATAAAAATATCTTCTTTTCCAACACTTATGGAAAATCATTTTTTTATTTTGTTATAATCTTTGAAGAAAAGAAGCACTATGAAGTGCAACAAGATATCTCCACCTTTTTTGATTTCTTGCAAAATAAAAATTTGTTACGATGTGCCAAATTTTTGCAATCATGCACCGCTTAGAAAGAAACTTATTTTTTTTTTTTCGTTTGACCCTAATGAAGTGGAGCTTTTTTTAAGCGAAATTCGCTTCAGAAATTTGGAAATTATGTTGTGATGTGCTTAAATCACAATTGTGCTCAATGTGTTATAGAAAGATTAAAAAATTTGCACACTATCTCATACAGACATTGGTACATGACAGCACAACTTGAGCAAATAATAGCACAATTTTCAAATTTAAAAAAAAACAATGGCAAAAAACCACATTATTCTGAATTTTTAAATTAAGCAAACCAACAAGTTTTAAAATCTGTCCATGACATATTGCAACACAATCCGAACACTTAAGTTATAAAGATTTGTTTCTTACATTTCTTCATGGCTTCATATACTGTATTTAATGTACCTGACATTTTATGAAAATAAAAATTAGTGAATGGAAGACGATTTTCAACTAAAAAGTGTTTTTCTATTAATTTAAACTATTTTTATTAAGTAACTCTTTTCATGCTTGTTGAGGTTGGTTAAAAAAACTCTTAAAGTCATTTAATGGTTTGCTAATAAGCCATAAAATGTTAAAAACGTTGCAATAATTGCTACAAAACAGCTTACTATTGAATTAAGTGTAGCAAAAGTTTAACTGCCCACAGCCCACCAACACATACTCAAATATTAAAGGCATCTGCATAGATGAAATATATTAAATTGCAACAGAAGCGTCCATAAATCTTTAATGTTATTTGATGAAAGACACAGCAACAAAAAGTTGTTGCCAAAGCAATAGCGAAACATTTGAAAGGAGCGAGTTAAATGAAGCAGAAAATGTTGAGAGAATAAATTCTATGGATAGAGCTAGCGGCAAATGGCCAATGATGCGATATAATCATATAATCGTAAGTTGCTATGTTAGTGGTTTAAGTACCCTGTAGGAAAATCAACTAATTTAAAAGTAGTTGATAAAGTAGTTTTTTGTCAACCACAACTAGTTGAAATTCTGACTTTTTTCCATAGAACGAACTAACATATTTTGTATGGTGATGTCGGCTAAATAAGTCAATTGACTTTCGCCTGCATATATTTTCAACTACTTGTTAAACTAGTTCTATTTAAACTATTATTTTAATTACTTTAAAATGACCAATTGAAAACTATTACTGATGGCCTAAAGTTAATAATATTTGATGAAATAACATGGTTAAATATATATAAACTTGAAACCTAATAAAAATTTGCAATTAAAACATGTCAAAATCAGAGTTGTTGCCGCCTTAATATAATTCAAAGTAGTTTATCAATGACTTGTTTTTAAGTAGTATTTCAATTACTTCATATATAATGCAATAAAAACTATTTAGAATTGAAGTGGATGCCGTCTTAGTGCAATTCAAAGTAGTTCATATACTGGTTTATATTAAATTAGTTTTTTAATTAGTTGTTTTTAAAAACGAGTTAGTTTGTTCCTATAGCGTAGCTAATCGATTGTGTTTGAGTCTACGAGTATCTTTCTGCTCATAGGGCTGTCTTGATATGTCTTCGTCTCTTGAGTATCTGTTCATCTTGCTGTCTGGCTATCAATGGTGCGTAGAACTGGTTTATTTATTCATTTGACTTTATTTCTTAAATACTTGACTTAGGCCAGTAATCAGAATTTCCCATGGGGGGTGTTTTGAAAAAAAAATCTAGAAGTACCAGGAAAAAATTCAAAACCAGCATATGGAAATTTCTCCAAACGAAATCGTTACTTTTAAAATGTGCCTTTTTTAAATAACCAAAAGATCAGAACAGAAGAAATTTAAAACAAAAATAATTAAAAAGAAAACCTAAATTCATTTCTAAGAAAAATAAATAACTAACTAAAACAAATATAAAAAACTTTTTACTTGCAGTTTACTAAAATTAAAATTAACAATGAAAAATAAAAATTTTTTTGCATGAGTTCACAAGTTACAGTTATGAATCAAGAATGTGCATATATAAGACATTTCACATGAAGAGGAAAGACAACCAAAAATATTGTTTGGCTTAGATTTTGTTTTTTCATGGCTTTCTTTTACCTCTATTGGCCCAAGCTTGTGTACAAGATTTTGGTCTCAAAGCCTAGTTCGGGTATCGTCAAATCTTAAAAAGTCGATATATGACATTTTTCAAAAAATATTTCATCAATTCAAATTACATTCAAAAGGAGCAATTTAAAAAAAAATAATAAAAAATAAAATCTTGAAATGATAATAAAATTTTTTGAAAACACTTTAATCGAAAAGAAGAAATCTCAAAAAAATTAACAAATTAAATTTTTCATTTCAGTCTCCTAAAGTTTTTCTGGCAATAAAAACAATGTTAAAATTGTCGGATTTCAAAAAAATGTATTTGTTTACTTTTCTTACGATACTATGAATGAAAAAATTAGCCAATTCCTATTTAAAAAAAAAAAATACAAGACCGTTTATTTGGCAACAAGTCTTCGCACAGTACTCATATATTATACACAAGTTTGAGAGTTGAAAAAAAATTACCTAAAATAAAAATATGACTTTTTTGAAAACGATTTCTTAACAAAATTAATTTTAATAAAAAGAACTACACCTTGATATTTTTTTTCAATTTGGTAATTTGCTCAGTCATGCATTTAAATTCGAAATTATTTTCAAAAAAAGCAATATAAAAATAAAAATATTAAAATTATATATTGTATAATTTTATTTTTCTCATTGGCTGAGGTATGACTCGAACCTTCGCCAAATGAAAAGACTTGAAGATGGTGTAAATTCAGTTACAATGTGTTTTATTTGTAGATAAATTGTATTTCTTTCAATGTATAATTTTCTTTAGATATATGAGTGTTTTCCTTATAATACACAACATATAATATGGTGATGGTAACAGCTTCGGCACTCTGTAAAGATCGTCGTTTCTGCCTTCGGTGTCCTCTCTCGGATGTTCTAAAATTGGAGCGTGTTCGGTGCTTAGTAACTTCGGGTGCGCTCGGCATCATTCGGGTATATTCAGTACTTAGTATCTTCGGGTGCGCTCGGTAGCGTTCGGATATATTTGGTACTTAATAACTTCGGGTGCGCTCGGTATCGTTCAGATATATTCGGTGTTTAGTTACTTAGGGAGCGATCGGCAGCATTCAGGTATATTTAGTACTTAGTATCTTCGGATGCACTCGGTAGCGTTCCGGTATATTCGGTGTTTAGTTACTTGGGGGGCGCTCAGCAGCACTCGGGTATATTTAGTAATTACTAACTTCTGGTATATTCGGTGTTTAGAAAAACCAAGAGGGGTACGCTCGGGCAGGGCTTGACTACATACTTCGGCTTACACGAAAATACCTTAATAATATATATATACACACATGGACAAAAGTGATCGTCGCTTAGCTTCTACACTCTATCAATTATCACCAAGCCCAAAAAATAATTGCAAAATAAAAATTTTTTTTTTATTGAAAAGAGAAATGCATTGATGTGTTTTTAAAATAAAAAATGTTACGCTCCAGCTTGCTTGTAAAAAAAAAAATAAAATTTATTTTCTATGCTGCGTTTTATGTGGACAAAAGTGTTCGTCAATCGGCCATTCCTGGCATTTAAAATGCTTACAAATATTTTTATGATATGGCAACTCTATTATTTGTTTCATTTCAATTACTTAACTGTATTTTCGATACGTTTCGTTAAAAAAGTTTGCTTAAGACGCGCGTGTTTTGCCATTATCGCGAAAATGAGCCAAGTTAGAAAAGAAACTACGATTGAAGAGCGAAAAGTTATAATAAATGCCTATAAACAAAATAAAACTATTAAACAAATTTCTGAATTAGTGCAACGACCACGAACAACCATTTCTAGCATTATAAATCGGCACAAAAATGATCCAAACTGTGAGAATCGCCCCAGAAGCGGGCGTCCTTCGGCGCTATCGGTGCGCGAGAAACGCGATATCATAAAAATTATAAAAAAGGAACCGAAAACTCCATCGTCAGAAATCACAGCAGTAATAAAGGAGACAACTGGAACTACTGTACACCCTCGTACTGTCCGTAGAGTGCTAAATTCTGCCTGTTATAATGCTAGAGTTTGCAGAATAAAACCTTTGATAAGCAAGGTAAATCAAGCGAAGCGGCTTTCCTTTGCTAAAGAGCATTTAAACAAGACAAATGAGTTTTGGGACAAAGTCATCTTCACGGACGAAAGTAAGTTCTGCGTTTATCGTTCAGATGGCCGTGCTTTGGTCTGGAGGCAAGAGGGTACTGCACTACAAGAAAAGAACATTCAGACTACAGTTAAACATGGTGGTGCTGGAGTCATGGTGTGGGGGTGTATGTCAGCTGCTGGTGTCGGCGAGCTTGTTTTTGTTGAAACTATAATGGATAAACATATTTATTTGAATATTTTGAAAGAGAATTTGTCAAAAAGTGCAAACAAGCTGGGCATTGAATCCGATTACTATTTTCAACAGGACAATGACCCCAAGCATACAGCCGAAATTGTCCGCTTGTGGATACTGTATAATACACCTCACACATTAAAAACACCACCTCAATCGCCGGATCTCAATCCAATTGAACATCTGTGGGATCATTTGGATAAGAAGATTAGAGAACACCACATAACATCAAAAAACAGGCTGAAGGAAGTTTTAATGGAGGAATGGTCAAAAATCGGGTCCGATGTTACAAAAAAGTTAGTGCATTCAATGCAGAACCGGCTGCGAGAAGTTCTTAAGTTCAAAGGAAAAAATACCAGTTATTAAAAACTATATTTTTTATTTTTTTGTTTATTTAAATGTAAGCGACGAACACTTTTGTCCACATAAAATACGAACCATATTTCTTTTTTGAATTCTTTCTTGTACACAACCAAACACAGAATATTTTGTTTTTGTTTGAAAAATAAATAAATGCATTCTAAAAGTTATAAAAATTCTTAAATTTTTGTTTTCAATTATTTTCGGGGTATGTTGGCGCTTTAAACTGAAGAAGAGACAAGTGACGATCAGTTTTGTCCATGTGTGTATAAATATATAAAATAAAATAAGACAATGTTATATTTTATTGTTTCCGACGCTTGGAATCTGACTAATATCTATTAGGTTCGGATGTTCGACCGGCCGAAGCCGACTATAATTTAAATAAGGTTCGGATGTGTGACCGACCGAAGCTGACGTTAGGAATCCAACTGCAATAAAATAATATAACGTTCGGATGTTTGACCGAACTATGCCGACGTTAGGAAGCCGACTACAATAAAATAATATAAAATGCGACTCGATACGACGTTAGGAATCCGACTACAGGTTAGGTTCGGATGTTCGACCGGTCGCAGCAGACGTTTAGAATCTGACTTCATCTTATAATAAAAACTAAAACTACGACTAACTACGATGTATCGGACGGAACCACCTTTCGGTAGTTCGTTGCCAAAATAGACTCGTTGCCGAGTTAGTTGGTCAGGCACTACGTCTTTTATAATCAAGGTAGACGATCAAGATTTCGCCTTCTAATCGATCTACCACCTTCGTTTGCCAAACCTGTTGCTCTTAAATAAACTTCAACAATAACCTCTTGTGAAGTTTAAACGCTCCGCGTAGGCGAATGTAATTTGCTTGTGTCGCTGGCAGTGGTGTCTGCTACTGTATCACACTTAGGATTAGGCAATGTATATGCTTGGTAGTGGTTGTTGCTTCGTGGTAGTAGTGGTTGTTGTTCTTGATATTGTTGTTGTTATTTCACACTGTTTGTTGTAAATATGTACGCTGGTGTAATATTACGGCTAGAGTTGCTTTGTAACCCAAATAGCCGTTACAATGTTTAAACTTCGAAATTTTTTAATTTTTTGACACAATAAAATATGTATTTCAAATATGTCGATACTTAACAAATTTTAATTGTTACTTTTTCTTATGAAAATTTGAAACCATAATTGAAAAATCATTCAATTCCCAAAAAAAGACTACTGTATAAAATATTTTCAAAATATTTATTCAACTGAGAAATCCTTTACGAAAAACAAACAAAATCATATTTTGATTTAAGGTGAGTTTACGAAACTCCTAAATCGAAAAATAAACATCACACAGGACCAAATTTTTTGTAAACAATTTGGATTATTAAGCGGTCTTACATACCAGAAGAGTTACAAAATCGAGCGGGCACGCGAAATACCCTAAAATATTTTTAAATTCGTGAAATTAATTCGTTTAAAAATGTAAAAAACAAATACATTCAAATGAATATTTTCTCAAAGAGTTGGGATCTTTTAAGTAGTGTCCTTACGAAACCGAAACCGAAATTCGACTCTTTTTTGTAATATTTGATCGAAACCAAAACTAAACTGAATATTTATTTTGTATGAATATTTACACTTTTGAAATACTTTATTTTTATTAAAACTAAACAGAAAACATAAAATTTCATTACATTCAAGACCATAACTCAAAATGATTCTCTACACAAACTTTTTATAGATTATTCAAATGATTTATGACCTTTGTAAGCAGAATTTATTTTCATTTGGCTCAACTGGCTCAACTTGGCTTCAACTTCAAGTAAATTTACATAATTATCTTCATCTTAAAAGGCAAAATATTAAGTTTTGATTTTAATACTCTCTCTTGCATTCTATTTTCCATACTTTCTAAACCCTATGATATGGAGAAGGGTTTGAACTCCGAAAATCTCCCCTTTTTTACGGGCCCAACTTTACTTGAAGTGTTACTGTCTACATATCTTTGCCATCTGCTCATTGGTGCGTGTGTAAAACTTCTACTCACACATCCATATGTTAACCTGTTGATTTGGCTATCATTTGGCTGTCTGCATTTTAAAGAGTTGATGCTGCTTAAACTGTAACTAGTGCAGTTTTGAAGTTGCCAAAAATGCCACAGCACAACAACAACAGTGATTACAACATTTGCCATCAATTGATTTTTAGTTGCAACCACCGTGAATGGCCTTCACTGCATAGCAACAGTAACAACGTCCAGTTTGTCAGTTTTAAAGATCATTAAAGCACGATTTCTTTGAATGTAAACTTCTATGTTTTCGGTTTTTTTTTTTGTTTTTGCTGTTGTTGGCATACATGATGCGTTTTAAAGACAAATACCTACCACAAAAACTAACAACAACAACAGACGTTGACGTGTGTATGACCAATGTGTTCAATTGCAACTTTGTTGTTGTTATTGTTGTTGTTGCTATTTCCTTTGCAATAACTTTTTAGAGCGTCTTTTAAAAATGTTTGCCATTTTTAATTGCTCGCATTTTTTTATTTAGTCGTTGTTGTTTTTTTTAGCATTTTAAAAAGTGTCGCAATTTTTCTGGTGCATTGATTTTTTCAAATAGTTTGCTTGGTAATTCATTTTTTTCACTTTTTGTTGTCTTGTGCTCTTGAGTATTAATTAAGACTGCAGCCAAGTATTTATTTTGCTGTGCTTTGTTCTTTTCTATATAATTAATTTGTATATTATATATTTTTTTCCTTGAGCTACAGGCAATTATTGTTACTTTTTTGTTTTTTTTTTTAAGATTCTTTTAGTTTTACAATATCTGTAACACGAATTGTTATGAAACGCAAAGAATTCTTGAACACATAAAGTAAGCGTTAAGTATGCAACAAGCTTTACAGCTTTAATTATGACTGCATGTTGATTTAAAACAACAACAACATAGACAAGAAATATGTCTAACTTAACGCTTGGTTGACGTTTTTAATGCAAGAACCACTGATATATTCATGGTTTTATTTTAAAACCCAAACGACCTTTACGACCCACATTATTGCTGCAAGGATTAATTTCATGTTTGAAACTCTTAATTTATATATGCATCTCTCCCACTTAATATAAATAACTTAATTAAATTACCTCTTACCATTGAGGCTCACGGTGTTAAAATAACTTTAAATAAGATGAGTTGCATATATCACTCTTTTTCACAGAAATTAATAGCTCTGGAACTTCTGATTCACGTTCCATAAAAAATTAATAATTATTTTTAAATATCCTTAAATATTATTAAATAATGTATTAATATAGTATTAATATCTTAGTACAAACATTTTTTTCTATTTTTTAAAAGTTTAAACTATACCCTTAATTAACCTCGAATTACTTGAAGAAATGCTTTGTCATAACAAAAGACTTAAGAAACGAACGCTCTGCTTAGCCTGCTCTTAGGAGTTGATGCAGTCAGATCCAGAGCAGAAGAAATATTCAAAAGAACTTCGGAAAAGATTTAGCTGAATATGACATAAGTGCGCACACAGGCACTTCTTTTGTGTGTCCACTCTCTCCCCCAACGCAGCGAACAAAGTTATTTACTTATGTAAATATCAAACATGCTCTCGTAAAAGTTGTTCAACTGCAAATTTTTACAGATTTTGGCTGTTTTGTTTAACCTTGAACTGCCTTTTTGTAAGCTATTTATTTACTCTGACAGCGTGTGCGTTATATAACACTTACCTTTTTTAAGGGTATCCTTTTCGAAGAGCCGCACGATATCCAATTAAGTTTTAATTAATAAGCTTGCCAAAAAATATTAAATGATCTACATTAATCATACACAAATTACATTATTATGCGTTAATATATGCATCTGCAGACTTTTAAAGGTCTTACTTTTTGCTAAACTTCAAGTGTAAGCTTGTGAAAACATGCTACAAAACATGTGTCATTAATTATCTGCCAACTGGTTCAACATCGTGAGCCAACATTTTAATTTTTAATTGCCAGTGACTTTGATCTTTTGAATAGTAATTAAAAAAAACACACACAAAATTAATGTTTACTTATTTAATTATTTGAATCCCTAAGTTCAACGACAAAAAATAGACCTAGCCTTACTATAGGCAGTTTTGTGGACTTAGTGCAAGAAGCAAATAATTATTTGTTTTCATTTAAATATCATTATGAAGTGCACACTATATTAAAGTTAATTTCATTTCTTCTTTATTGTTAACTTTATGCTTAATTGGCTGTTCAATGGAATCAATAAAAATGTCCCACAATTCAACAGCTGCCATCAATTATTACTAAGACAATAAATAAATATTTTTTATTATGTTTGGCTTTGTATTATGATTTGTTTCGTTTTAAAGCTATTTTAGCACAAATTCTTGCTCTACTATAGTCGCATTAATCATTTTTATAGCAATTCATAAAAAACACTTGATAACATCAATCATGTTATGCTCGTTCGTGGATGATTTTTACAGCACCGCTTCTCAAGAGGTCAAGCAGTCAGCTTTTGTCGCTTTATGTTTAAAATAGCGAATAAATAAATGCAAGTCAGAACTGTTACGTTTTTCTTGTCATGTAGTATTTTATATTTTTAAAATAATGTGTTTGAATGAATTTGATATAAGGATAAGCTCGGAAGTTTTATAAATTTGTTAAGTTCATAAGTTCATAAGTTGTCTAATTTGAAATACTCTTTGAAATATAAACTTATCTGAAAATAAATATTGGCCTAAATTTTTATCTAAACACTGACATAATATAAACATAAGTATTGCTAAAATTAAAATCAAAATGTAAGCACAAAGCAAATGCAAATGCTAGTGCAAGCAATGCATACGCATTTGAGTAAAAAATGAGCGAGCGCAAATAAAAATATGAGTGAAAAAAAGGCCAAAGGTAAAAACAAAGGCAAAGGACAGGGCAGAAACAAAATCAGAGACAAAGGTAAAGGTAAAGATAAAGGTAAAGGTAAAGGTAAAGGTAAAGGTAAAGGTAAAGGTAAAGGTAAAGGTAAAGGTAAAGGTAAAGGTAAAGGTAAAGGTAAAGGTAAAGGTAAAGGTAAAGGTAAAGGTAAAGGTAAAGGTAAAGGTAAAGGTAAAGGTAAAGGTAAAGGTAAAGGTAAAGGTAAAGGTAAAGGTAAAGGTAAAGGTAAAGGTAAAGGTAAAGGTAAAGGTAAAGGTAAAGGTAAAGGTAAAGGTAAAGGTAAAGGTAAAGGTAAAGGTAAAGGTAAAGGTAAAGGTAAAGGTAAAGGTAAAGGTAAAGGTAAAGGTAAAGGTAAAGGTAAAGGTAAAGGTAAAGGTAAAGGTAAAGGTAAAGGTAAAGGTAAAGGTAAAGGTAAAGGTAAAGGTAAAGGTAAAGGTAAAGGTAAAGGTAAAGGTAAAGGTAAAGGTAAAGGTAAAGGTAAAGGTAAAGGTAAAGGTAAAGGTAAAGGTAAAGGTAAAGGTAAAGGTAAAGGTAAAGGTAAAGGTAAAGGTAAAGGTAAAGGTAAAGGTAAAGGTAAAGGTAAAGGTAAAGGTAAAGGTAAAGGTAAAGGTAAAGGTAAAGGTAAAGGTAAAGGTAAAGGTAAAGGTAAAGGTAAAGGTAAAGGTAAAGGTAAAGGTAAAAGTAAAGGTAAAGGTAAAGGTAAAGGTAAAGGTAAAGGTAAAGGTAAAGGTAAAGGTAAAGGTAAAGGTAAAGGTAAAGGTAAAGGTAAAGGTAAAGGTAAAGGTAAAGGTAAAGGTAAAGGTAAAGGTAAAGGTAAAGGTAAAGGTAAAGGTAAAGGTAAAGGTAAAGGTAAAGGTAAAGGTAAAGGTAAAGGTAAAGGTAAAGGCAAAGGTAAAGGTAAAGGTAAAGGTAAAGGTAAAGGTAAAGGTAAAGGCAAAGGTAAAGGTAAAGGTAAAGGTAAAGGTTAAGGTAAAGGTAACGAAAAGGTAAAGTTAAAAGGCAAAGTTAAAGTTAAAAGGTATTGGCAATGGCTAAGGTAAAAATCAAGGTTCAGGTTAATGTTAAGGTTCGAATTAAGGGTAAGGTTACGATTAAGGTTTCGGTTAAGGTAAAGGGAGAGACCAACATTAAGGTAAAGATTAAGGCTTAGATTAATGTTAAGGCTTAGGTTAAGATTAACATTTAGGTTAATACAAGGGTTAAGTTCAATTTTAAGGTTAAGGTCAAGGTTAAAATTAAGGTTTAGGTTAATATAAAGGTCAATATTAAGTTGAAGGTTAACATATAGGCTTAGATTAAAGTTAAGGTAAAGGTTTAGATGAAAGTTAAGGTAAAGTTATAGGTTGAGGTTGAAGCAGAGATTGAAATGAAGGTTGAGGTTAAAATAGCTAAAGTTAAGGTTAATATAAGGGTAAAGTTTAAGGTTAAGGTCAAGGTCAAAGATCAAGGTTAAAATTAAAGTAAAGGTTAGTATAAAGCTTAAAATTAAGGTAAAGGTTAGTATAAAGCTTAATATTAACGTTTAGGTTAAGTTTAAAGTTAAGGTTAAGTTAAAGGTTTAGATAAAGTTAAGGTCAAATTTTAGGTTGCCGTTTAGGTTGAAGTTAAGGTTGAAGTTAATTGAGGTAGAGTTTAAGGTTGAAGTTGAGATTGAGTTTGAGTTTTAGGCTGCAGTTGAGGTTGAGGTTGAGGTTGAGGTTGAGGTTGAGGTTGAGGTTGAGGTTGAGGTTGAGGTTGAGGTTGAGGTTGAGGTTGAGGTTGAGGTTGAGGTTGAGGTTGAGGTTGAGGTTGAGGTTGAGGTTGAGGTTGAGGTTGAGGTTGAGGTTGAGGTTGAGGTTGAGGTTGAGGTTGAGGTTGAGGTTGAGGTTGAGGTTGAGGTTGAGGTTGAGGTTGAGGTTGAGGTTGAGGTTGAGGTTGAGGTTGAGGTTGAGGTTGAGGTTGAGGTTGAGGTTGAGGTTGAGGTTGAGGTTGAGGTTGAGGTTGAGGTTGAGGTTGAGGTTGAGGTTGAGGTTGAGGTTGAGGTTGAGGTTGAGGTTGAGGTTGAGGTTGAGGTTGAGGTTGAGGTTGAGGTTGAGGTTGAGGTTGAGGTTGAGGTTGAGGTTGAGGTTGAGGTTGAGGTTGAGGTTGAGGTTGAGGTTGAGGTTGAGGTTGAGGTTGAGGTTGAGGTTGAGGTTGAGGTTGAGGTTGAGGTTGAGGTTGAGGTTGAGGTTGAGGTTGAGGTTGAGGTTGAGGTTGAGGTTGAGGTTGAGGTTGAGGTTGAGGTTGAGGTTGAGGTTGAGGTTGAGGTTGAGGTTGAGGTTGAGGTTGAGGTTGAGGTTGAGGTTGAGGTTGAGGTTGAGGTTGAGGTTGAGGTTGAGGTTGAGGTTGAGGTTGAGGTTGAGGTTGAGGTTGAGGTTGAGGTTGAGGTTGAGGTTGAGGTTGAGGTTGAGGTTGAGGTTGAGGTTGAGGTTGAGGTTGAGGTTGAGGTTGAGGTTGAGGTTGAGGTTGAGGTTGAGGTTGAGGTTGAGGTTGAGGTTGAGGTTGAGGTTGAGGTTGAGGTTGAGGTTGAGGTTGAGGTTGAGGTTGAGGTTGAGGTTGAGGTTGAGGTTGAGGTTGAGGTTGAGGTTGAGGTTGAGGTTGAGGTTGAGGTTGAGGTTGAGGTTGAGGTTGAGGTTGAGGTTGAGGTTGAGGTTGAGGTTGAGGTTGAGGTTGAGGTTGAGGTTGAGGTTGAGGTTGAGGTTGAGGTTGAGGTTGAGGTTGAGGTTGAGGTTGAGGTTGAGGTTGAGGTTGAGGTTGAGGTTGAGGTTGAGGTTGAGGTTGAGGTTGAGGTTGAGGTTGAGGTTGAGGTTGAGGTTGAGGTTGAGGTTGAGGTTGAGGTTGAGGTTGAGGTTGAGGTTGAGGTTGAGGTTGAGGTTGAGGTTGAGGTTGAGGTTGAGGTTGAGGTTGAGGTTGAGGTTGAGGTTGAGGTTGAGGTTGAGGTTGAGGTTGAGGTTGAGGTTGAGGTTGAGGTTGAGGTTGAGGTTGAGGTTGAGGTTGAGGTTGAGGTTGAGGTTGAGGTTGAGGTTGAGGTTGAGGTTGAGGTTGAGGTTGAGGTTGAGGTTGAGGTTGAGGTTGAGGTTGAGGTTGAGGTTGAGGTTGAGGTTGAGGTTGAGGTTGAGGTTGAGGTTGAGGTTGAGGTTGAGGTTGAGGTTGAGGTTGAGGTTGAGGTTGAGGTTGAGGTTGAGGTTGAGGTTGAGGTTGAGGTTGAGGTTGAGGTTGAGGTTGAGGTTGAGGTTGAGGTTGAGGTTGAGGTTGAGGTTGAGGTTGAGGTTGAGGTTGAGGTTGAGGTTGAGGTTGAGGTTGAGGTTGAGGTTGAGGTTGAGGTTGAGGTTGAGGTTGAGGTTGAGGTTGAGGTTGAGGTTGAGGTTGAGGTTGAGGTTGAGGTTGAGGTTGAGGTTGAGGTTGAGGTTGAGGTTGAGGTTGAGGTTGAGGTTGAGGTTGAGGTTGAGGTTGAGGTTGAGGTTGAGGTTGAGGTTGAGGTTGAGGTTGAGGTTGAGGTTGAGGTTGAGGTTGAGGTTGAGGTTGAGGTTGAGGTTGAGGTTGAGGTTGAGGTTGAGGTTGAGGTTGAGGTTGAGGTTGAGGTTGAGGTTGAGGTTGAGGTTGAGGTTGAGGTTGAGGTTGAGGTTGAGGTTGAGGTTGAGGTTGAGGTTGAGGTTGAGGTTGAGGATGAGGTTGAGGTTGAGGTTGAAGTTGAGGTTGAAGAAAATGTTAGTTTAAATCTTTTTTTAATCTTTTGTTTTATAATTTTATAATATAATATTTTTGCTTGAATTGAACGATTGAATTAAAATTAGATTTTTTTTTATCATATACATTTTAGTTGAAATTCTTATTAACAAAAAAAAAATAAGGTATATCCTTGCCAATCCTCAAAAATTTTCCTAATAAATTAATATTTCCTAAATAATATGGCATTGAATCCTACTTAACGTAGTACAGTCAAACTTCCCTGTTACTAATTGTATACAACAATTCCGTGCATACCACCTTGTTCAAAAAGAAAGGTTCATTCACATGGTGAACAGGACTTGACTGCCCGATTCGAAAATTTTCGAAAGATGCGAAAGAACTCAATTTCATGCAAAAAAGAGACCGAGTTGCTATCGCGAAAGACATGCTGGAAATGGTCGAAAACGACGAATCATTCATTGAATCCATCATTACTGGTGATGAGACATGGGTATACGAGTATGACACGCAAGCCAGGCATCAGGCGAGTGAATCAGGCTCAATTTTTTCTTCCATCGTAAAAATCGAAGACACGAAAAAAGTTGTTGTAAGCAAAACACTGTCACTTTACCAAATCTCAACGAGAGACGCTGATATTTGGCAGCCATGTCATAGACACATGTGGCAACCTACTTAAAAAAATTTTCGAATCGGACAGTTAAGTCTTGTCCACAGTGCGAATGAACCTTTCTTTTTGAACATGGTGGTGAGTTCGAAAATAAGTTAGAAATAAAAAAAGCTGAACGAGGTTTTCTCTACTCTATAGTTTTGTAACAGATGGGAGTTGGACGGACCAAAAATGGGCGAAAAAATATCTACATCTCGAAGTTTTTTTTTAATCGCCACCATTTTCTTAATTTCAGATAATTTTGACCATGGTAAGGGGGGATGTTTCTTAACCGCTTGTCTCAGTTTAATAACATTTTTTTCAGATTAGATATTCTTAAGAGGCTTCTCCGCCTATGGACCGAATTTTATTTGTAACCTTCAATTTGGCGCTATCTGATTACCAAACCAAGCCAATAAAAAGTATAGATATAATTTTCTTAAATTACAACCGCGTCAATAATATACAAAACATTTCAATCCTTTGTATAACGATATTAGTGAGATAAACTATTTTTTGTCCAAGCAGATTACCAAATTTTTTTACAACTGTGCAATCAGTCATTTAAATAAATCTTTCGCCTTTTTAAGAATAATGCTCAAAAAAAGAATAAATATTAACAATATTATTAATAAATATCATATTATTTTTTTATTGACGCTTTAATAAGCAACCATTGAAAATTTTGAATAAAATAAGAATGTCGCAAAACAAATTGTTTTGCTAATTAAGATACCGAAATCATATTAAAAATTTTATTACACTAAAAAAATTAAAGCCACCCTCTCTATTCTTTACAGAAACGGTTAAAAAACGAAGCAAGCAAAAAGTCAAGCAGGTAATAATTGAATCAGCTCTTCTCTTAATCGTGCTGAAAAACTGATGCCAATCAATTACTAATACTTTTATTATGATGAATAAAAACTAAGACCAGCAGCCGTGGCAAAAACAGCTAAAGTGCAGCACCTTGCAGCAATGGTTGAAGTCAATAGGAATTTTTTTTTTTTCTTCTTTTAAAGATTGTGCCGCACGTAGTCTCAATGAACAGCTTTGCGCATATAAAAGGTGCATTCATTTACATCTCTTAGATGCCGTTATATTTACGAGTGGTTTCACAAATGTGGTCCACAACAAGGAGGTTAACTGGATTTGTTTTTTTACTACGGCTTCGATTTAATTGTGTGCAGCATTTGGCAGTTTGGCTTAGTTTTATTGCACTGGCAGTTTGGCTGCTCATGTGCTCATATTTGCAGCAATTGATTGTTACTATTTATAATAAGAAGCTTCAATGGCTTTAATGGAAAAAAAAAACAAACCAAACTGCGTTCATCTAAACTATTTATTTTTCAATGATTATGCAATAGCTTTTAAGCCAAATGAATATTTTTGATGCATTTGCAAGTGTTTAGAAATGTATTTGCACAGTTGGATTTTTTTGTTGTTATAGTTGTTGTTATGGTTTCCTTTTGGTTTTCCTACTGACCTGCTGCATTTTTTCCAAATTTATCATTATTGCGCAATTGCTGCTAGCTCTCTTTTGGGTGTGTCTTGTTTGACAACAAGGAGTTTGGAGGGAGATGGTTGTTAAGCTTCAAAAACAGGTGCATAGAATGAAACTTTCACAAAATTGCAATAATAACAATTTAACAATAAATGCAAATTTGTTTGTTATTGACTCCAAATAAGGAAATCTATCTGCTAGCCGAACAAAAGACTTAAGCAACGAACTTGTTTCAACATTTTGCTTTTAATAATTTATTATTAAAAAAATGTTTAATATTTTTTTTTATCTTAGATTTAATTTTATTTCTTTTAAATCTTTTAACAAACAAGTTTCTGACAACATATGCAAAATTTTAAAGACAATTATAAGCTTGTTAAAATATTTTTTTCGGGCTATTTTTATGCCAGTTTAAGCGAAAAAGACAATTTTTATAACGTCCGTTATTTATCAGACGATGCTGGTATTTTTGATAAAGTATCAAGTATTTAAAGCTCTTTTTGTTCCCTGTATTATAATCAAAAATTGTCTGCTTATATGTTTATCTTTTTAAATTAATCACTTCATATTTATTTTAGTGTCATGCTAATTTTACAAGTTATTAAATTAAATTTAAAAACGAAAACAAATTTTGTGAAACTTTAAAGCAATTAAAAAAAGAGTCCTTTTTTAAAACCAAACAAGCAAATTATGCATAAAGGGTGTTTTTTAGAGATATAGAACTTTCTAGAGTGATAGCTAGTTTCCTAGTAAACTAGTAAAGTAAACACATGTCAAAAATAGATAGTAGACAAACACTAAATGTCATAAAATTTTGGGATCTAATAAAGTCAAAATTATTTAACAATTTTATTAATTGTTATGTATTTTATTAGAAAAAAAGAAATTCTATACCTCCCTCTCTAAAAACTGCCATGAAAAACTTATTGAGAACATAAGCCGTTCGGAGTCGGCATAAAACTTGTAGGTCCACTTCTCGATCATTTGTGTTCGAATATTTCACAATACACACAATACAATTGATCATAAGAAACTCGGTCAAAGTCCTTGTAATGGCTCTTTCCAGAACAAAAAAAGTATTCCAGAACAAAGTGCTCCCTTACTCGAAGACGCAGGGAAAACGTCCGATAACTTACGAAAAGGAAGATCATGGACAAGATGTTCATTAGAAAATACAGAGAATGTAACGGCAAGAAAGAAAGTTTGCAAGAAGAGTGACGGAACATAGAATATGTGCCCTTTTCTGAAAGTTATGGCCATTTTCAAAAAGAAATTTTTTCGATCGAATTTTTAAGACTCTGTCCGCGAAACAAGGGGCAATCCCAAATTCTCAATTTAGAACTATGACCCTTGGGGCTATATCCGGTCACCTAGAAAAAGATACAGAAACATCAATTAGAAGAAGAGCGAAAGAGTTAGGGCGTCAAGATCATCACTGCACCAAACCAAGCGGTCAGACCTACACTTACAGGATACATTCTGTACAGGATACAGTTAACTTACAAACTGCTGTTAAACGAAATATTTAGAATACTCCCAAGTACCAAGACCATCAAAATATTTAGAATACTCCCAAGTGGTACACACACTGCATAATGAAATTGTAGATATTGCTTTAAATCTGTTAATGTCAGACGAAGCCCATTTTGAGCTGAATCTAACAGTAAATAAATAAAATTATAGCTTCTAGGGAATGAAGAATCCAAGGTATTTACATCCGCGTATGGTCACTGCATGCAGTGCGGAGTAACGGCCAAATAGGCTTTTTTTTAAGTTGACAAAGGCAACACAGTTTCAGTCAACGGCACACGCTACAGTCAAATGGTTGAACAATTTTTGGTAGCCGAAATAAATAAACTAAGACTGCAGGATATATGGTTTTGATAGTACGGTGCTACGGCCAATACTGCTCTTGAAACAATGCATGCATTGCAACAGATTTCTCCTAACCACATCATCTAGAAATACAGTGATTTTAATTGTTAAAGCTTTTAACAGCTTCCGAAGTTTTTCTGTGCATCTTCCTGAAGTGTATTTTACACATGAACAAGCCAGCAACTTTAGATTTGTTAAAACAAAACCGAATTACACCAAAATTGGCGAAACTGCACACATATCACAGAGTTTGCTGCATTCTGTTATTGAAAAAAAAAAGAAATTGCTATTTCAGCCCTTGAAAGGACTTTGACCGAGCTACTTATGATCAATTGTGTTGTGTGTGTTGTGAAATGTATGAACACAAATGGAGAACTGACAAATGAAATCGAGAACTGGACCTACATGTTTTATGCCGACCCCGAACGTTTTATGTTCTCAAGAGGCTTTTCATGGCAGTTTTTACTCTATGAGATTTGCCATTGTCTGCAGAGAGGTGACGGCCGAACAGAAAAATGAATTCAATTGAAAAAACTTTTTGTGGCAGGTGGGATTTGAACCAGAGTTCTCTAGCATATGGGCCACGTTCTCTACCCACTGCGCCATGGCCGCTTTTATTGAGTATGTGAAAAAAGAGTTCAAATTTGAAAGCGTCTAAAGCGCGCCCATTTGTTAGACATAATTTTTTTAATTGAACGTTAAAAAAAAATATAAGAGTCAGATTTTAATTTTTTGTTAACACTTTGTACTTAGTGAATTCTATAAAAAGTTATATGCTAAACAAATCAAATAACATTGTTGTAAAAGATTGCAATAAATTCATAGCAATTCATGCATAGACTTCATAGCGAATGACTTCAGGGATGATATCCGCTAAAGTGAAAATTGATAACATAGTTGACAATCAAAATCGTCAATCATTATCAAATTGACAATCACGTTTTTCCTATTGATTTCATGCGATAGGTGTTTAGGTGTCGTGTTCAAAAACGACAAGCAAACCAGCGACTGTCAACTATCACCTTCACCGATTTCACCCCAGGTTATGAAATCAAACATTAAACTATTTTTTATTGCAATGTCTCCTCAACACAAGAAGTCCTGAAATCATTTTTAAGTGATTGAATGCATACAAAAAATTTAATTCATTGTTTACTTCATTAATAATTAAATCATAGCCATGACTGTCCTTAATTCAAACTAATTCCTTAATTCATTCATGCCTTACTTAATTCTTTTCAAAATAATGCATTCGTCTTTAGTATTTGTTGACCTCCTTCAAAGCAATTTGAGTTTCTTGAAGTCAAACGCTTAAAATCCCTGAAATTAAATTAAATTAAATCATGACCGAGGGAAATCATAAAAGCCAAGATATATAATTTCTGAACTTAATTCCTACTGTAAATAAATTTAAAATCTAGCAATGCAACAAAAGCAATTCAATTCAAAAATAAAACGAAATAAGCTAAAAAAGCATGTCATCGAACATACGAAGTCATCGAAAAAAATCGTAATGCAATAAAAAGACTTCAGTTGCCATCAAGTTATTTCACAATTTCGGGGTCTTAAAATATGATTTTAATTGACTTAAAATCATTTCATTGTCTTAAAACTAATTGCAATTGAATGCAGTCAATGATTTGAAGGAGCACAAATTCAATCGTTGTGAATGAATCAAAAGACTTCAACAGAAATTTTAAGTAATTGATTTCAAACTCATGATTTCAGAACTTGAAATCATGAAAACAAAATTAAGATTGAATGACTTAAATTCAATCAAATTCAAGATGTGTAGGGAGAATTTAAATATTATTTAAAAAACTTTTGTAAAGTAAAATGACTTCAATTTATTCTTGAATTGGTGCAAATGTAACTTTCGGCTTGTGGTAGCTTAAATATTAGGCAAATATCTTCCAGGATAGCTTTTCTAAATATCGATTAAGCACAGTATCGATGGTAGTACCGTTGATATATTGAGTTATATATAGATTTTGTTTAAATAACTGGATGGATAATTTTGGGTATTTTTTTGTTTTCTATATGTTTAGTTGGAATATAAAAGAAAAATCAATTTGTTATGAATTATTTAAATACTATATTTATTAATATTTTGAATCTTTGAAGAAGAAAAAATATTTATGTGTTGACAAAGCAAAGCAAAACTGACTGAAATGCAGAAAAAATATTTGCAAATATTAAACCAATTATAAAAAATTTGACTTAAATAACTCAAATAAACGAACAACATAATGATTGATAGAGACTCAAACTCAAACATTTGACAGTTCATTTCACACTAATTCACTTTTTTCTAAAGTCACATTTTCCTTACAATTGTAACAAATTTGTACAATTTGTTATATTTATGACATAAATTTTAATTAAAATTAACATTTTCTAATCGCAAAATGAAAATTATTATAATATATTTTATATACTATTATATATTTTACATAATTATATATTATATAAATAAATGCAGCACATATATTTAAAACAAGCCACTAAATTAATTGAGCACTGCTTTTAGTTAAAAATAAAAAGGTCAAAGGTGAATAAAAATGTTAAGCCGAAATAAGATACAAATTGTAATAAAAAATTTATATAAGACAAAATGCATTTTGACCTACTTGTATGTATTATAATCAATCGACAAAGATCAGTTTGGCGGCATATATCTTGTTATGTAATTACAGACGCTGCTATGGTCACTAAGTCAAAAGTTGCATAATCTCATACATGAACGCTAAGAGAGTCATTAAAACAAGCAAAAATTAAAAAAAAAAAAGTAGTTCAATGTAGTTATTTATTCCACACTGGCTGTATGAAGGGCACTTAATCGGTCAATGTGTAAAGAATGTGCATGTGCTCGAAACGGCTTTTAATCGCTTGTAAAGCTTAAAGATGGTATTTTCAGCTTTATTAATCTAGAATATCTTCATCGAAGACTTTACTTTGACTTTTGCGCTAACTCGAATAAAAAAATACTTTTCTGTTTTAATTAAAATTCTTAAGCAGCATAACAAAAATTTTAAATTAGTGCTTTTTGAACTTCTAACTTTATTTAAATAACTTATGCGCAAAAAACTAATTTAACCTACCTAACTAACAAACTCCTAACTAACAGACCAGCATGAAAACAAAAGACTTAGACAACAAACTGGCATCATAACTCTTAATAATATATTTTTAAAATCATATATAAAAAATAGGGAAATAATTTAGCAAAAGCGCTAATGGGTGTTTTTACTTAAATAAAAAAAAAATAATTGAACAAATATTACAATTACTGAAAACAGTAATTTAATTAAAAAAAAAAATAATATTAAAATCTACTTAAAGCAAAGTTTACAAAATAGTTTCCAATCATTGACTAAATTTAAATACAAAATATTAGACATTGCCTCAATGCATTAACTATGCCCATTAAAATCAAATCCTTACCAGCACCACCCACTCACGTACCTAACTGTAGCAACGCACACACCTCTTAAGTTGTTACCTCAGCTTAACTCTAGACAAGCGTCAAAAAAACGTGACTGATCTTTTGAACCTCTTCTGCTGCTGATTTTGTGCGATCTACAGACACTTGCTTGAGTACCGCGTTGAAGCGGTGGGCTGCCACAAAGGCAACACTTACATTAATGCTACGGTGCTTATTTTAACGCTATCAGCTGCAACTCTTTCAAGTAGGCTCCATTTCTGTCACACAAAACTTGCTACTGTTGTTCGTGTGTTTTTGTTGCTTTTGCTTGATGATATTTTTTTTTTTTTTTTTTTGTGAGATTTGATGCTTTGATATGGCTTAATGAGGTAATAATATGTATGAAGACAAATTTTTGTGAGCTACAAATATGTTGATGGCAGCAGCGTGACGTAATTTGCAGTAGATTAAAAAAAATGCTTAAATTTTGGGGGACGTATGAGGAAAATAATTGACAATTTGTTGTCAACTAAAAGCATAAAGCTTGGGTTTTGTCTTCAAAATAAGATTAATTAATTGCAAGAAAATATTAAATCAACGACAAAAAGTAAATTTTATGAGTAAAAACTAATACATTTTAAAAAAGAACATTAAAGCGATGTATTTTATCATAATATAATTGAATGAAAATACGAAAATTAATATATACTTAAAATTAATTTAAAAAACAATAATAATAATAATATTCTATTGGAATCACTTTGGATACGTTTTAAGATTGACAAACGCCTAAGCAGTAAGAAAACAGTTTAAGAATAAGTCGGTAACACTTGTAAGTTTCAGTATATATAGTTACAGTAGAGTGCCCCAAAAAAGATTCAAATATTTTTTTATGTGGCAGCCTCTTCCTTTTTTCGTATAATGTTCAAATAAAGTAAATAAAATTTGCATCGATATGTCAGTACTTGATATGGGAAAAAAATGCAAATTTTTTCAAAACATCAAAATAACTTTTGTTTAAGTGTAAATTTTCAAAAAGCTGGTTCACAGCTCGTTTTCTATTTGATATTAAAAATAACTTATCAGACATGAAAATTGGACGAAAACTATCAGAGTTGTGATTTTTACTCTTCAAAAAAAAATCTTTTGTTAAAAAAATAGAAAAAAAATCCAAATTTGGAAAATTTACATGAAATCTAGTGGAAGTATTTTCTAAAACTTACCCAAAGTAGAAGCAAAAAAATTGTATTATTATGTTGAATAGCCTGGTCGTTATACATTTTTTTGCTAAAAGTGTACCTTTTTTTACGACAAAAATCCCCAAAAATAACCTAGCGTTTTTTTCTGTGAAAATATAAAAAAACCGAAGAAAGGAAAACAAAGTTATAACGGTTGAAACTTGACGGCCCTTTTCTAGCTGTTCGATCACAAAAAAAATAATAAAATATCGAAAAGCATATATTTCTCACTAGGAGTAACTTTAATAATTCTAGAAAAATATTTCTGCTTTTCATTCCGAAAATTTTTGAATTCCTGGATTGCCAACATGCCGTTTTTTCCATTCCGTTTTTTTTTTTTAGGTTGGATGTAGGTATTTTGACGAAAAAGCCCCCAAACATCGATAAATGCTCTTAATTTTAACACTTATGCACTAATTTCACTCATTTATCTTAAAACACACAAAAAAACAAAATTTTCTAGAATTATTAAAATTACTTCGAGTTATATATGCTTTTCGATTTTTTATAATTTTTTTTTTTTAGTGATCGAACTGCTAAAAAAGGGGGCTATGCAAATGATCGCCCAAAACCCTAACGCCCAAAAACAAAAATGAATGAATGCTCAAAAAAAATTTTGGGCGATCATTCATTTCACATTTTGGGCAAAAAGGCATTTTTTTTTTTTTTTTTTGGTGATCGTTCATAATGAACAATATTACCGTTTTTAATTTTAGTAAGTTCTCTGTTAATGAGTAACAATGGTCAATTCATTTTTGGAAGTACGAGTACATCGGTCAACAGTAAATGTGCGTTTTAGTAATTTGTCGCTTATACGTGTAAAAAATAAAACAATTTATTACTTGAGCTTTTTGTTGAAATATTTTGTTGTCTTACTTTAATATTTTTAACTTTGTACTTTTCATAAACATTATTAAAATCAAATATGCCCAGAAATATGCTTTAAAATATTTTCAAATAACAATTTCAGTTCAATTTGTGCTTATAGTCGCTACATTTCCAATACTTTTTTAAAATGGAAGGCATGGAGTATGAACTCCTCAATGGAAAAAGATATACGAGTATTGCCTTGTACTCAATCCACGAAAAACAACTATACGAGTACAAAATAAAAACTAAAACGACCAAAAAACCAACTACATTTGTTATCAATCTAAGTGTCCAGTACGAATTGAGTTGACTTCTGATGGTTTGTATATTAAGCAACAAAAAGATCAATCTAGGAAGCACAACCACCCCGATCAAGAAAGTGAAATTATTAAAATACGTAGTTTCTGATAAAAAAAAATAGTCTTGTAAATAAGAGATGAGAATGCAATGAAATATTTGAGTTACAACGTAATGAAACGAGGCTTACAGAAAATTGCAAACAAAGGTTTTGTTAATTTACCAAAAACTACACAAGAAATGGTGGATGCATTTCAAAAAGAAGACATTTGGTATAGTTTCGGTGTTACCAATCACACCGATCCCCTACCATTTTAAAAAGTCTGCATTTAGGAGGAAAATTTCGCTTATTGCATTTTTCCTTCCAAAAAATTATAAGTAATACTAAGCAGTATTCCTTCATTGCACCGGGAATTCTTGTTCGATGCAACACTAACGATAGTTCCTCAAGGTTGTTTCAAGCAGATTCTAATACTTTACGTAAATTATTTCAATGAAAAGGTACGATACTTAACATTTAACTATACTCAACAAGTTGTGTTTAATTCGTTTGTTTTGCAGAATTTTCCGTTCTTGTTTGTTTTAATGACAAAAAAACAACAAAAGCCTATCAACACTTATTTGAGTACATCGATAAAAATATATTTAAGATCGAGCCAATAGCTTCATAACTGATTATGAAGCAGCACTTCATAATCTTGAAATCAATATATCCAAATATATATATTCAAGGCTACTAGTTCCATTACTGCCAAGCATTGCGCCGGCGTTTTTCAAACAAAAATAATAAGCTAGCTGAATTTATAAGGAACAACAAGAAAGGGTAAATTTTCTTCCAGAAACTTTTGTCTCTACTTCCAAAAAACACAATCGCTGCTTTCTTCACTGTATTTTGTCCCTAAAAAACTCCAACTCTTCTTCTACAAATGGTTTCTCTAATAACTTTATTAAAAAAATTGCGTTCAACATTTGTGATGTGCTATCTCACTTGTTTAATAAAAGCGTTAAAAATGGCATATTTCCTGATGATATGAAAATAGCAGAGATAATACCTTTATATAAAAAAGGTGGCCGTACTAATATTAATAACTATAGACCTATATCGATCTTATCTATATTCTCTAAAATTTTTGAAAAAGCGATGAAGACTAGAATTGTCAACTTCCTTGAAAAAAATAGTTTATTCAACAAAGTGCAATTTGGTTTCAGATCTGGGTTATCTACTGAAGATGCTCTTTTAAATTTCTGTTCAAATATCTATTCTAGTTTAAATTGCAAAAATATTACAGCCGCTCTTTTTGTAGATATAACTAAGGCTTTCGATACGGTAGACCATACGATTTTGTTAGGCAAATTGTTTAACTGTGGCTTCAGGGGATCCATTTACAACTGGTTTAGTTCTTATCTGTGTAAAAGGCAACAAAGAGTTAGGATTGAGTCCTATTTAAGCAGTCCTGTAGAAATATCAATAGGTGTTCCTCAGGGCTCGGTACTGGGTCCGATTCTTTTCTTGATCTTCATTAACTCCCTATTTTCGCAAAACTTTAAAAGCAGTATAAATGCGTTTGCGGATGATATGGCATGCACTTTCACCAGTAACTCCCCATTAAGCCTAGGTGTAGATATTAACCCTGATCTTGAAGTTTTAAGTCATTGGTTTAAAGTTCATAGGTTGGTTCTAAGCGATAAGACTAGAATCATGTATTTTAATGTATCAGGAAAAGAATTAGATTTTTGTAGTTTTTATTTTCACTGTGGTAAATGTGAAAAGTTTTCATATTCTCATGATATTTGTCTGTCTTCCCAGTGTCCTCAAACTTTCTTTGCACCCAATTTGTGTTCTTCTTAATGTTTTCGTATTGAATGTATCAAATCGTTTAAGTACCTTGGACTCCTCATTGACTGGAGAATGAGTTGGTCTGATCATACTCATGCACTTAAAAAGTACCTGGTGGCTGTGACAAGGCACTTATATATGTTAAAATCTTTTTGCTGTCAAAACCTTCTTAAATGTATTTATTTTGGTATTTTTCATTCCAAATTGGAGTATGGATTGTCATGTTGGGGTGGTACTAATGACAATAAAATTAATCCGCTCCTAGTTTCCCAAAAACACGCTGTTCGTTTGATTTGTAACAAAGGCCGCTATGAAAGTAGTCTGGAACTGTTTAGGAACCTCAAAATTCTGCCTCTCAAACACCTTTACTTTTACAAAGTTTTAAACATTTTCTTTGCCAAATCTGGTTATCTATTGACTAGAAGTTCTCGGGACTATAATTTACGTATCAACGACCGGAATCTTGTTTTAGTACCACATCACACTTTACAACTATTTCTTAATTTTTATACAGCAGTAGCACCAAGACTTTTTAACAGCTTGCCTGACAATATAAGATCGACCCGCAATAAATCAATTTTTCTCAAAAATGTCAAGTTTTGGCTACTAAATTTAAATTATAATGAAGTTGATGTCCTTATCTGTGCTGTTATATAATATATTATCTTTCGTTTTATGAAATTTTGTGCAATTCATTCATACTGTCTCCTATTCATTACACTTATATAATTTAATTAAATTGAATTTAATTTAAAAAAAAAAAAAAAAAAAAAATTATATTTTTTAATTATTTATTTCGACTGTTAATCGCCTCTAGTTTCTCGTGGACTATAGATAGCAGTTCTTTTTTATTAAGTTCAATATTAATTAATTTCGATGTATAATTATGTAAAATGTTTAATTGCATGTACTGTACTTGATTTAAAAGAAAATAAAATCTCTACTACTCTACTACTTAAACAACAGATCATCGTTTTCCGACAATACATACTTTGAGCCATTCTTTAATTATTTTGAAGATTTTTGGTAAAAAAATGTAACTGAAGCTAATAAAGTATTAGAAAATTTTTTTTTAATATGCCACCCGCGGTGGGGGGACAAAATGATATCATGTCTGTTTTATGAACGGATATAAGGGCGATTGGTCTCAAAAATGAACAAAAGCTTTTTGTGTAAGAGAAACACAGTCTTTTAAATAACGCGGAGTCAAGATTTCAAGTTTAAAACACTAATGAAAATATTTCGTACACAAAGAAATAATGTTTAAAAATTTACGAAACCCATACAAATATTTCGCAAAACTGAAGTAATTATTCCATAAAAAATCTACTGATTTTCTCTTTTACAAAATATTTAATGATTTCGTAAATTTTTTACAGATTCCTTTCGTACAAAGAAAACTATTTTTCTCTGAAAAATCTCGCGCGAGTCAAATACTTTTCGTTTTTTTCTTTTTCATGTTTTCTGTTAAGAAATTCATTCTTGTGCACATCTTGCACTATAATTGTTTTTTTACCTGAATAATCTACTCATAATATTTTGAAAAATGCAAGTTTCTGTAATAAAATCATAATTTATAAACACCGTGCTCTTTTCTTACTCAGGGCCTCAGTTTCATTCAATAAAGATTTTGAGCGATTATTCATCTGATAATTTTTGGGCAATCGTTCATAATGAAAAATCGCCCAAAAGCAATTTTGGGCAATCGTTCATTTTAATTTTTGGGTGATAGTTAATTTGAAAAATTTTGAAGGATTGCTCATTATGAACGACTGCCCAAAATAAGCCTCTTAACAACCAACTGACCTCGAAAGTAAAAAATTTCGCGATCTAGTTCTGTATTGCCATGTTGATAATACACCCAAAAAATAATTTACTAAAATCAAGGAAAATTTGCGCTAAAGTCATCATATCTATATTCAAGGATGGCAGTTTCCTTAGGTTAAGTAAGTTTTCTTTAATCAAAGGAAATATCCTCAGTTTTAGTATAAAACTTACTCAAACTAAAGAAAGTGCATCTTTAAATATAGGATATTATGGCTCAAGCGCCAAATTTCCTTGATTTTAGTAAATTATATTTTGGGTGTACTGTAGAAATTATGAAAGGTGGACGTAAAACAATGAAGAGTCACGAAATTTCAGTTTAATATCTCAAAAACTGAGACAGTTCAAAGCAGTAACTCTCATTTTGTTAGAGTTTTTAGAGTATCTATAATATATAAAATATAAAATATATTTATATTTTATTACTTAAAGGATATTGAAATTAGTTTTAAATCAACTTGGTCAAACATTTCGTATGTAAAATTTACCGATGAATCGAATACTATCATTAGAATTTACGAAAACTTAACCGTGGATCTTCCCCCCAAATCTACGCTACTACTCCTAAGACTCTTACTCTCTAATACTCTCTATATCGCTCCGGTTTGCGGTTTTCTATAGAAATTCTTTTGTATTTTGTAAATTTATTTTATTTCTATTATTAATTTATGAAATGAATGACTTTGTTAAAAATTTTTTGAAGAAAACAACTACACCCAAAAGTAATTTACTAAAATCGAGGGAATTTTGCGCTAAAGTCATCATATCCTATATTTAAAGATGCACTTTCCTTAGTTTAAGAAAGTTTTATCCTAAAACTGAGGATATTTCCTTTGATTAAAGAAAACTTACTTAACCTAAGGAAACTGCCATCCTTGAATATAGATATGATGACTTTAGCGCAAATTTTCCTTGATTTTAGTAAATTATTTTTTGGGTGTATATAGTATTAAATATTTTTTGCATATTTTTGACATTTGAAATCAATGCAAAAGACTTTTTTCCTAAAGGGAAATAGGGCCTCTATGCATTTAATAAAATCTATTTAAAAAAAGTAATTAAACTATATATCACTCTCATCCACAATTTTTGATTCCGCGAGCTGATCGTTTAAACTAAAGTATGCTATTATTGTGACAAACCAAAAACTTCCCCGCTTAGGTTAAAACAGCGAAAGCGAAAATAAATGCATCAAAATGTTCAAAATGTTTTGATTTCCCGAACAGTTAATTCCAAATTTATTTTAATATTCATGATCCAAACAGAATAACTTCAATAATGAATTGCCACTAAAGGGCCCATTATTATCAAAAATTCAATATTTTTGTGTGAATTTTGGCCATTTTACAACTAAGCCAATATCATCCCAACTTACTACGCATGGGCTAGTCAATTTTACTTGCAAGATCATTTAGAATTGACTCTATAATCCAAGATTTTTCTGATTGCCTATCAAATTTTTTCAGTTTATTTTTGAAAATTTCCATATAAAAATTAACTAAAAATTATGTTTTTGTTTAATATTTCCAATCGATTTAACAATCTTTACAAAAGCTTCTTATATTAATTTTAAAATTTATAGCCATGATTATTAAAAGGTAAGATTAAAGTGTAATTTGAAAATTGTATATAATAATGCGGCTTTAAAGCTAAAGTCTTATTTTCAATGTCTAAAAAACACTTTGGAAATGTTTTCAAATTCAATAAATATTTAAAAGAAGCAATTTGCAACAACCCAAAACATGAGAAATTTTAAACCTATCATGCACTACATCTGGTAACTATTTCCTTTTGTTTTCTTGTTTTGTTTCTTTTCTTTGCACATTTCCCTGCTCAGTCTGTTCACTTAATGGCGGTGTACTTAAAATACCGATCTTAACAACAACATTTGGTCCAAAGCCATAACGACCTTAACCTTGGACGTGCTTATATTGAAGACATAAAAACAAAGACATAAAAACATTTCTCGGTCAGCGCTTTTAAGGCAATTCAAATAAAATTGTTGCGACATTAAAATTAAAGATGTTGCGGTCACTTACTTTTGGCTAACGCAGACGAATAAAAAAAAAATAGCTAATAATAGAGTATGTGAATAAATGGAAATAATATTCAAATAATTAAATGTAACAATTGTCAAATATTTGTTAATAAATTTATTGTGTAAAAAGATTTTTCACATTTTCGCCAACTAAAATATAACCATTATTGGAATGTCAGGTAGCATTTATGTCATCACATTCTCTCAACGACAACTAGATTAGAGCTTATCCTGTCCATCTAAAACAATATGGTAAATAGTGTTGCAATAAAGTATTACAACAGGATTTTTTTTTTCCCCCCTCAAGTAGCTGCATGACAAATGATTTGCGCAAATTTATATTCGTGTTAATTTTAATGCAAGCGCTTTAATCTTTTTTTTTATATCATTTAAATGTTATGTTAAAGTCGTGATATTGTCCAAAAATCAGAAAATTTGGGTTAAAACTTAAAAACTTGCAGTAGCCGCTAGTAATTGTTTTATGTAATTACGTTAACAACAACAACAACAAAACTCATATAAACGAAGCACGCATTGGATTGATGGAAATTTGTTTGAGTTGTTGTTGTTATGGCGACGTTACAACCCACTATTGCAACTTTTTGTTGCGAATTTGATCTATTTAACCCTAGAGTACTAACCTACGTTAAACTTACTCACTTCTTACGAGTAATTTAACGTATAGTGAACGGAAGGTTAGTATTCTAGGTTTAAAGGCACTTTGTAGTTTCACTATTGGTTGAACATTCATTTTATTCTGAATAAAATACATTCATTGTTGAAAGGAAAGACTCCATGTAAAGTTACTATTTTTGAAAATTTTGTTTTCGAACTAGCATTATTTTTTTAACCATTCACAAATATTATCAGTCGTATTAATAAATAAAAAAATAACATTTTTAAAACTTATCTTTTTCCATTAAACACTAGGAATTTATTCTTCAGACATATATAAATAAACATATTTTTTTAATTGAAATATTCAATAACACATTAACTAAATTCATTTCCTTAACGCTTTTTACACAAGCTATTTATTGAAACGCGTTTGTTGCCTAAGTTTTCTGTTTACAAAAACTGATCCACTGTTATAAGAGTATAAAGAATCGTGGCAAATATGATGTCAACAATAATTATCGTATAAAATTAATATGCTAGCATGAAGGCTTTGTAACTTCAAAAGGTTCATTAAAAAAAAAAAAATTACAAAAAGTTATCCTAAACAAAATCAAAACTAATTCAAGTTAATTTAATTTATTTTATTTTTTGAATGCTAATATATATAAAAAGTGGTCAAACCTAAAAACTTGTCGCTTTTAGTATCTATCAACTTCTAAATCGGAGCATTTTTATTAAATTTTTAAAGATGTAAATAAATAAATTAGCTAGCAAGGTCAAAATAGTGTAAAACTCAAAAGATTTGGAAAACTCAAATCTTAAGCTTGAGTAAAAGTAGTGGGTAGAGTGTGTGACTCTTACGCCAGAGAACCCAGGCTCGAATCCTCCATCCGACACAGAAAGTTTTTTCAATTGAATTAATTTTTCTGTTCGGCCGTCACTTCTCTGCAGACAATGGCAAACCTCAGAGAGTATAAACTGCCATGAAAGGCTTCTTGAGAACATAAGCCGTTCGGAGTCGGCGTAAAACATGTAGGTCCAGTTCTCGATCATTTGTGTGAAAACATTTCACATCACACACAACACAATTGATCATAAGAAGCTTGGTCAAAGTCCTTTCAAGGGCTGAGATGGCCATTTCGTTTTTTTTATGTGGAAAATACGCGACACATTTTAACTATGGCAATATCTGAAACCGTCCATAGTAAACTAATTAATATTGGTTAAATAACATCTTCCAAGCAATTCTTTTTTTCAATAAAGCATGAGTGTAAGAAAATTCATGGGTACACCACATAAACGCCTGATATGATAAATTTTGTTAAATATTCAAATTTTAAACTTATGTAAAAGTACAAACCTCACTTTGTTCATGCAAGCTCATAAGCCTGAAATTACTTTTGAGTATGTGAGAGTGGTTTTATAGAAGGCTGAGGTAGCTCAGCCAACCCAGGATCAAACAAAGGACCCACTAACCTCTTCCAAGTAAAAACACGCAGTACCCTACCTAGAAAACAACCGGTTTAGTACTTATCACGTGATTTGTCCCCAAAGGAGAACGACCAGTCCCATTTCTGCCACCAACATATAAATCAAACCGGTCACTTTTACACGGCGTTGTCATTGGTAATGGTAAATTTACACCAGGAAAATACCTTTGGATTTGGCAAGGAACCGGTTCAAAAATATTTCGGTAGGGGCCAATTCATACTGCGTAGATACTTTTGGACTTACCTTAGAAGCGCTTCGAAAATATTTCAGCAAGTGCTAATTGGCACTTTATACACACAAGCAGCTCTAAATTTTTGAGAAAGTGATGTAGTTTAAAATTATACTTTGAAGGATGTATGGCAGCCTAACTACAAAAGGCACAATTCAAAAGAATTTTGCTTTTAAATCAAAAATAATTTGCTTTGATATCTCCCTCGACTATCGAAATTTTTAACTTTTATTTGAAAATCGTCCATTTTGTTAATTTTAGAACCCGTTTTGTCTCTTTGGGTTACATTGTTTTTGCCTCTACTGAAAATTAAAACATTTCAAGTCGTACCCTTTTTGTAGATCTGATGCGACATGCATATACAAATGATTTACAATTTTACCTTTCATGACTTCGTAAATACTTTCATAATCTTTAAACCATCTACACCGAGAAAAAAAAACAATAGGTAAATCACCTAAGTTGGCTTGGGTAAAGAGAATTGTATGGGAATTATAAACTTATGCTTATTCACCGAAGCAATTTATTGTTTAATACATTGCTTTGAAAGCGCATACTACGATACCTCGCCAAACAAAAAATATTTGATTCACCTAAGCCCAAAATCCAAAAATACAAAATTTAAAAACAACTAGCATTGGTGGTTTAAGCATAGTTTTGAGCTATTTTCTGCAAAGAAAAAAAAACACAGTTGTGGCATTAGACACACGAGGAAAGGATAGATTTGATAATTTAATGGTTTTTTTTTTTTTTGTAATAAAGCCAGATTTAAATTAAAAAATAACATAAAGTAACATAAAAAACACACTTTAATATTCACACCAGTAAATTTTATTTAAAACAAAAATGTCTTTGCCCGCCGTGCGGAATTGAGCCCTGGAACTTTTGACGCTAGTCTATCGCTCTACTAACTGATCCAAGCTGATCCAACGTTAGTCCACCTAAGCAATTTATTGTTTAATACCTTGCTTTGAAAGCACATACTTCGATACCCTGCCAAAAAACATATTTTATTCACATATGTTAACAGATGCTGTATTAACAGATGGAGTATGTCGCAGTATTGTGTTGATAGCTGCAGCATAGCTTCAGTTGTAATTAATATTGAATAAATCACTCCGCGTAACGAAGGAATTTGGCTCAATGCGTAGCGAAGCGTCTTCATACACAGTGGTATCGGTTGGTGAGAGTTCAAATCTCAACGGCATACGAAGGTAAAACTTTTGTATTTGATATTTAATTTAATTTAATGTTCTTGTTATAATATACGTCAAGCAAGAAAAAAAGACGGGAAATCATTAATTTCTAAGGAAAAGCGGTGTCTATAAAAGAAAAATTTTGTGTATTTGCCGATTTCAGTCAAGCAAAACACCGAACGAGAGGCGGCGGCAGCTTCAAAATAAAGGAAAATAAAAAACCAAAACGCGATAAAAAGTTATTCAAATATTTTATTTTTAAAGTAGTGTGTAAAAAATTACCAAATACTTGGATAATTTATCACGCAATAAAAATTGGCAGGTCAACATGTAAAACTTAGGCGTTTTGATAAAGTACTAGGGTGGCTGAAAACTGCCAAAGCCATCTTATAAGTTATACTAGGTTTTTTTCAATTTAACATAAGCTTTTTTTCTCGGTGTACTCTAAAATCTAAAACTAAACTCTTAAACTATATTCTATTAATTTTATATCCCTCTCCCTCTTAGCCAAAGCGTATCTACGCCACTGACACAGTACGTTTGGTCAATGGGCTGGAAATCAATTCGCTGTTTTATATTCATATTCTGTTCAATGATGAGGCTCATTTTTGGCTCAATGGTCATGTCAAAAAGCAAAATTGGCACATTTGTACTGAAGAAAATCCACAACAGATACTTGATGCACCATTACACTTACAAAAAAAGCACTTCTTGGGGCGCTTCATGGGCCGCTAGAATCAATGATCCTTACTTCTTCGGCAAGCGCTATAAAGCCATGATTAATGATTATAATAAATGGCCAATAAAGTAGAGCGATTTAACGCCTTTGAAATATTCTCTCTGAGATTACTTGACGACTTATATATTTTTGATTTTTGTAAATAATTCAGCAACTTTGGGCACATAATTGCAAGACAGCATTGTGCGAACCATTGCCGAGATATGAACCCGTTTCTCGGAAAAGTGGTTGGATATTGGATTTCTAGAATGCGCTACATGTGCACCAGCTGCGACGCCCATATGCCCGAAATCATATTTAAACGCTAATGGCACAAAATTATCTTCTTTTAAAGCCAATTTTCAGTTTAAAATGATGAAAGCTCAGTATCTTATTTTAATTCAAATTTGTACACCTCTAATCCTTTACCTATTCTGCTGACAATAATACATCCACTGCCTGGTTTTTACAATATTTCTATAGGATTGACCTATATTTTCTAAGAATCCGAATTCCAAAAAGGCAGTCATTATCTCTATTTATTAATACCTGCGGAACAAGTGAGCAAAAGTTAACAATATAACACAACAAAATCAACGCCTAAAAATTTATTGAATAATTTTTAAATTTTAAAGCACTAACAGCAAAGTAACCAATGATGATTAATATAATAAAATTTAAATTAAATGTTGTAAATTGTTAAAGGTCAAAATAAATTGCCTAACTAACCAAAACAATCAGAGTAAGTACATTCGACTGACAGGCAAAGCAACACGCACAGATTGTTAACGTCTGCTCAAATTGTTGTTGAATGTGGTGTTAAGATAGTTCCTACCACGCATTAACAGTAATTTATTTGATTAGCAATTGCAACAGCTGAGGTGTGTGTGTGTGCGTGAGTGGAAATTAAGCTTCAATTAAAAGCTAATCACTGGCACTTAAAATCAAGTCCTAACCCAAAAATATACCACAACAAATAAAAACCAAAGTAAAAAACAGATTAGTCAAAAAATTTCATTGCGTTGACCTTTTCATGCTATGGTAATGGTTTGAAAGTCGTCACTTCTTGGAATGAGCACAAAGTGCAGCAAATCAAAAGTAATTCTGTTGTAAAAAAAAATAAAGTCAAGTCAAACCTAAACAACAACAACTAAAACAATAATAAACACAATTGTCGAAGGTTCCAACAACAATTGTACGAAAAACTTCACGAAAATCGTTGGGATTAATTCAGGTCAAATTGTGTCGCGCGATTTTCGTGTACTTTACGACGACAAGATCACGCTGCATGGGAGTCTGTGATTGTCTAGAGTCAGATGACCATGGCGCAGAATAAAAACAAACCTACAACACAGAATAACAAAAAACAGAGAATTTTCAGTTTAAATGGAGTAGTAAACAACGTATAATACAGCATAATAAAGCATAATTAAAGCGATTAGCGGTTCGGAAGTACTAAACAAGGTTAGGGTACATAAATTATACAGAACAAAGCTTTAAATTGTACGGATTGAGCTAGAATAAGGTATTAAATGTCTAACTATAATGATTTTATTTAGTATTTAAAAAATAAAACAATTACAATTGATATTTTATAAAAATTACTAACTAGAATACTCGGCGTCAAACGAGGCTGATGAAGCCTAGTAAAAAAAAAAAAACAACCGAAAATAATTATACCCATTCTTGTAACGAGTTTTATTACCCTAGTGTCAATATTATTCGAGATATAGTGTTTTTCAAATATTCCCACGCCCCTTTGTTAAATAAGCGCCCACTTTCTGGAGTGTTATTTCCAATAATTGTGCCTACCCCTGTACTTTATTTCAGTACCCCAGCGTCAATATTAACTGCGATAGTGTTTATCTAGTATTGCCACGCCCATTTCTCGAATAGCGCCTACTTTATTGACCATAATTTTTAATAATTCTGCCTACCCCTGTACCACAATAAATTTCAGTGCCCTAGTGTCAATATTAGTCGAGATACACCGTTTTTCTAATATTGCCACGCCCAGTAGTCGAAATCCGCCCCCTTTCTTCACCATAATTTTTACTAATAATGCCTACCCCTATACCAAATTGCAGTACCATAGTATCAATATTATTCGAGATATACTATTTTTCTAATATTGCCACGTCAATTTGTCAAATAACGCCCATTTTGTTGACGACAATTTGTAGTTGTGCCTACCACTACACTAAATTTCAGTACCCTAGTGTCCCTATTATTCGAGATACAGTATTTTTATAATATTGCCACACCCATTTGTCGAATAACGCCCACTTTATTGACAATAATTTGTAATAATAATGCCTACCCCTATACTAAATTGCAGTACTCTAGCCTCAAAATTATTCAAGATACACTGTTTTTCTAATATTGTCACGCCCATTTATCGAATTACGCCCATTTTCTTGCCCGTAATTTGTAATAATTGGGCCTACCCCTACACTAAACTGCAGTACCCTAGTGTCAATATTATTCGAGATACAGTAGTATCTAGTATTGCGAGATCTATTATTGCCACGCCCAGTTCTCGAATACCGCCCACTTTTGTACGGGCACTTCCATGCTTATGCTATCTATCTGTTCCCAAAAAATTATGGCAATCAGGCATATGGTTTAGGAGGTATCGATGTACATACATTTAAAAAAAAAAAAAAACAAAAACAAAAAAAACAGAGAAACCGACGAACTTGAGAACCTCCTCCTTTTTGAAGTCGGTTAAAAAATAGGGTTCTTGAGTATAAATATTATACCCGATATATAAGGTAAGTGAAGGTAAATCCATGCTATTTACGCGGACAGTAAGATTCTGGCCAAATTTAAAATAAACATTATTTTTTTCTTTGTTGCCACTTACGTGCATTATTACTACGTAATTCAAACTAAAATTTTCTTCACATTTTAATAAAAATTCTTTTAAAATTCCTATTCAAAAACACTATTTTTGGTAGAACGGGCATTTCGTTCTAAAACTTTCAACCAAAAACTCATGCCGTGCTATTAGGTGTGTTTCCGTACTCACACTGTGTAACTTGTGGGACACTATTTTCTGTTTCCGTACTTTCTGTGCTTAAAATGGGAGAAGAAGAACAAGCATAAAACCGCTCTCTCGAGCACACAAAGTGCACAGAGAGTGCTTGAACTCAAGACTCCGAGTAAAGTAAGAACAAGCATCAACTTCACAAACAAATTTACGATAATTTTAATTGGCTCAATTTACGTTTGACATTTCTGCAGTCAAAATCAGCTGTTTTGTGCTTGAAACTTACTAGAAGATGTGTCCGTACTTTTGCAACTATTCTCACATTTCATTTTTACTCTCTCAGTTTGAACTTACACAAATCTTACACAGTGTAGAGTACGGAAACACACCTATTGTGTTGGTTTTACGTTCTAATTTTTTTCAGGAAGATTTTTATTTTGTTAATAATTTTTTAATAAAAGAACTTATTGCTTGATATTAAAAACAAATAAATTTATTAATAAAATATATGATTTAAATAACATATACATAGAACTTTAAATGAAATTATTAAAAAATTCATTTTCATAAAAATGATATATAAATTCATAAAATTCATATATACAAAATCGGGCCGCAGCTATACTTAAATGAGATAAAAGATGGCTGAAAGCAGAGCCTTGCTTGCAAAAAATAAAAACATTTTGCTCGTACGTTCGTTTGTAGAAAAAATAGGTTTTCGTTCGTTCGTTCGTAGAAAATACATGTTCGTTCGTTCTTTCGTAGTAAATAGATGTTCCAGGAGTAGAATCACAAACAACTTCTAAATCAGTGCCTTCCCCCCTGGGCTCTTCAGAGCTCTCTCGTTTCACACGTAATCTTACTCTCTCGCTCTTAGTCGCTATTAAGACAGTAGAAGAGTTGCCACTTTGTGAGAAATTCCTCAAAACGTGAGGAATTTACAATGGCTGTGAGTAATTTTTGAAGAATTTTATTTTGAGGAAATTTTAAGGAATTTGACAATTCCAACCATTTCTTTCATTTTACTCGTTAACGCCCAGAATGTTTGAAACTTTGAACAGGAAAATAACGATAAGCCCGGGAATTATTTTAGAAAATACCTTTTTTTTATTAAAATATTTTTAATGGTGCCTTACACGATGCAATAGTTGAAAAATCTCAACAGTTAAAAACAATTAAAATCTCTGACAGTTTAAAAAAAAAATCAGGTGATTTTAACAGTTTTAAACACTTTCCTAAGAGTCGGAAACACAATTCAAGGTGGTGACAGTGTTTTAGTTTTCCAAATCTGGCTAATACTTTGACTTCGATTGTTTTATCACTCACAATGGCGGCCCAAAAAGGAAGACTTACAATTTCTAATTTTTTTTCGTTTTTTCCTAAATAAAATATTAAACAATAATTCACCAGAAAGCCAACATACATAAATTACTATTTATCTTACATAATTTAAGAAAAAAAAAAACGGAATGGTCATTTCAGCCATTTCTTACATAATTTACTTAATCAAAAATTTTATTCTTCTAAGTTGACTGCATAATAAAATTTTTATTTGATGAGAAAATGTCTCCTTTTTAAAATTTTTCTGGGGTCACCATGGAAAAAATAAAAAATTTGAAGTATTACTTTTTGAGCTGCCATTTTGAGAGAAAAATCTTAGTAAAAAAATCAACCACGTTTAGAAAATTTTAATGCCCTGCATCTTTAATGATATTATGTTTCCAACTGTAAAAAATTTCTTTCCTACTGTTAAATTTGATCAAAAAAAAATCATCCAAAAAACTTTTTTTTAATTGTCAAATTACAATCGGAAATCAAATTTTCGAGATTTTTTAACTATAACATCGTGTAGAGCAAACTCGAAAATTTTTCTAAAATATTTTCGGGCCTTGCGTTCAAATTTTTCTGCTGGAAGTTTCAACCAAAAAGTGTTCTTCTGGGCTTTAACGGATTAAATAAAGAAACGATTGAAAGAAATATAAAACCTAAAATTTTGAAAACTAATTCGTATCTTCAATTTTTATTTACCTTATCAAATTATCGTTACAAAAACTTTTTTGAGGAATTTTATTTAAATTTGAGGAATTTTTGAGGAATTTGGGTTTAAAAAAGTGGCAACAGTTGACAGAAGTGACACAACATCGAGAGCGCTTTTTATGATAATACACAGCGAGAAATTTAATGTTTGAAGATGAAAAACGAAAATATGTGTAAAAATTTTACGAAGGAATTTAATACGTTTTATGTTATGTTTCGTTCCAACGACATAAGAAAACTAGTATAAAGAGGCATTATGTAATGTTTCAAAATAATATTGATAAATCAGATAATGTAGAAAAGCAAAAAAGATTTTATAAAAAGAAAAAAGCAATTTCTTTCGCAAAAAATAAAGAATAGGATTTCTGAAATGGAACAAAACTTGGATGAGAGCAATGTTAAAAAAAAACAAATTAAAAAAAATTACATTATATAAATAAGCTATAATATGGTAAAAAATGTAGTCCTTTCTCAGATGGAGCATTTATTAAAGATATTTGCGTTAAAATTTTGCAAAAACTTGATAGCGAAGCAGCCATAACTATAGCAACGTTACCTTTATCTCAGAATATCATTGTCCGACGCACTGTACAAATTAGCAAATATATTGATTCTGAAATTAAAAACAAATTAAACAAATGCAAAGTTTTTCCACATGCATGGACGAGAGCACGGACATAAATGTTCTTTATCAATTGCTGGTTTGCATTCGGTGTATAGACAAATTTTTTGCTATATAAAGTTCATCTGCTCTAAGCAGCGGAATTCATTAAAGACAGACAATTTAAAAAATATTCACTTATAAGAAATTGCGATCAAAGCATTAATATAAAAGTACGCATAGAACACAATTTAGGCCCCAACACATTTTTCTTGTTTCTTTAGAAGGTGTAACTTCTTAAACAATTGAACATTCGATTTTTAAAACTTTTTTGACTTAGTGGTACACGAAAAAACATTGCATTAAATTAATATTTTTGAATTTAGTTGAATTGTTGAATTTGAATAAATTTTTTTTTAGTGCACAGTTTTGTCTGCTCACCAACACACGCTCATTACTATTTCTGACAGACACTGTTCTAAATCTATGAGATTTATAACAGTTAATTTGCGCATTACGTCGGAGTGCTTGTCTGCTATCTCTTTTTCTTTTTTGTAGGGAAACAAAGGAAATATTTTATTACTTTGTTCGTACGTACCATGATACAATAATAAGGTAGGGTAAGGAGATTCACCACACCGACCTCGAATGTCAACATATGTTTTAGCATTGCCACTTTACTGTATTATTGATAAATGTGGGACAAATAATAAAAAAGGAAATTACATGAAAAATAAATTGTGGCATTTTTAATTTATATTTAGTTTTTAGCAATTCTTAAAAAAATTAATTTTCAAGAATTACATTTGAGCTTTATGCCAAGTAATTTCATGAAGCAACAGGTTGCCACAACAACAATGTTCTTTACAGAACAACCACCAGCAGACTAGACAGCTGTTTCGTTGGCCGCTACACCAACTCATCAGTAATCTTCTGTGGGTTATGCAGTCCATTAAGGGGGTCCTCTTTTTCATATTTCTATTGCTCAGATACTCAAAAATATTTTCCCAAAAGGATTTTTCAAAATTCGAAATAGTTTAGGAGATACAGGCATTTTTGTGTAGGTATGTTTTCGTCAAAATAACGCATCAGCAAAGTTGTTTATTTGCCTGCAGTCATTAGTCGAAAATTCTGTGGAATTCTTCCAAAATATGTATTGATATTACAAAATATACACACACAGTATGTATACATGCAGTATGTATACATGCATGTTTTGATTTAGGGGTTGAAATGATTTTGAGCCCAGGTGTTCACATGAAAGAAGCAAACGAACGAGATTCAGTTTATTTTCGAACGCTGAAAGCTACGCGTGCGCGATAACTGCTGTTGTAAAATAAAAGAAAAATCGTTTTGTGTTTTTTTTTTTGCTATACCTTGATCCGTATAACGGCGACCCCGTTGTCACAAAAAAGGAGTGCATCGCTCACGTGCAAAAACGCATGGGCACACGGCTGCGCAAGGCCAAAAAAGAAAACAAAGGCATCGGTGGAAAAGGCACTGGCAAACTAACAGACAAAGTCATAAGCGAGCTGACTACTTACTATGGACTTGCTATTCGACGTAATAAGGACTCTGTGGAAAACATGAGAAAAGAAATATGGTCAACATATTATCACAAAAGTTCAAGTGATAGTAATCCACAACATATGTATTGCCCACCTGGTGAGTCCAGCTGGTGCGCCTATCAAAAGTCAGCAGGAGAAGGCTCATTAGCCTCATTTCACCACACGTACGCCCCACTTGATGGAAAGGTTCTGCAAGTAATGAAGCCCATATACGAAGCGTTATCATCCGGCGATCTACTCAACCGATGCACTGGAGGTGAAACGCAAAATTGTAACGAATCGTTCAACTCGCTTTTGTGGACCTTTGCGCCGAAACATATCCACTGTGGTGCTACCACAGTCGAAATCGCAAATTTTCTGGCAACCTGCATTTTCAACGAAGGCTTCACAAGTATTTTAAAAATAATGTCAACAATGGGTATTGTCATCGGCCCACAAGCCGAGATGTATGCTGAATCTCTCGACGGAAAACGACTTCAACGCTCAGAGCTAAAAACGTACGCATCATCGAAAGAGGGTCGCACAGCCCGCAGAGCCCAAAAAGCCATGGAAAACTCGTTTTATGAGATGGAGGAAGGCACACTTTATGGGGCTGGAATTGCCGATTAATATTCGTAAGTATTGTATTAAAAAAATATGTGTTAATGTCATTTGTGTGCCTCAAAATTGAAGTCAAAACTTTAAACGCGTTTTTCTCGAAACCATGTTTTTCAAAACTTTGCGCACGATAACTCAAACAGTTTTTGACCGATTTTGATATATGAGGCATGAAACGACGCAGAATTTACGCCGCTATAGCCCCTACCTCAAACTTGCCGAAAAATTAATGTTTACTATTTTTTTTCTACACTAGACTACAAAAAAAAAGGTCGAAATTCGATTTTTCATTTTCAAAGTGGCGGCTCCCCCCCTAAAAAAATTTCGATTTTTGTTTCCGAGGTAGGGGCTATAGGGACATTCATTCTATGAATAACATTCATTCTAACTGAATATTTTTTTTTTTTTTCAGACGATGTTTACACTTGGAATCGTGCGCAATTTGGACCCACCTTTTTTCCGGAGAACCTCGTTACCAGGCCGAGAACTTTCTGAACGGTCCATAAATTCACTTTTTCAAAATTTTGTATTTTTTTCAATAAATTAAGCTACCCAAATCAAAAAACGGAACTAAAATATCTTTACTCGTTCTCTTTCCACAATATTTTGAAAAAAGGCTAAAATTTGGCATAGATTACCAGAGGACCTCCTTAACTTTGAAAATCTTATAAGCACACCTTCTGCTAAAACCAAAGCGGAATTGCAGTTGTGTGCTTTCCAATTTAAAAAGCAATGTTTTTCTACTTCTTAGCACAAAGCAAAGGTTCAAAAAATTGACTACATTCATTCTGCAAAGACTTGTTGTTGCGCTCTTTGTTTACTTCTTTTCACGATTCCATTCTTTGGCACCAACAATTCGTTGATATTAAACCATAGAAGGCGTCAAGGTTGATTTATAAGGTTGTCGCAGGGCTGATCGCACTCTCTTCTCAGTACCCATAATTGTCAAAACCAGCCAATTTTGCGAATGACTGCGAAAGAAAAACGGATGATAAAAGAGAGCACTTGCAGATTTTCTATGAGCTGTCAACTTCGATTTGACTATTATGGGTACTCGCTCTCTCCCTTGCGACAACCTTATAAATCAACCTTGGAAGGCGTGAGAAGTTTTTTTGAAAAAAAGATGACTCATCTTATTTTCTGAGGTCGGGCTCGTACCAGTTTTTACATGAAAAATAAATTGTGGCATTTTTAATTTATATTTAGTTTTTAGCAATTCTTAAAAAAATTAATTTTCAAGAATTACATTTGAGCTTTATGCCAAGTAATTTCATGAAGCAATTGGTTGCCACAACAACAATGTTCTTTACAGAACATCTAGCTGTCTAGTCTGCTGGTGGTTGTTCTGTAAAGAACATTGTTGTTGTGGCAACCTGTTGCTTCATGAAATTACTTGGCATAAAGCTCAAATGTAATTCTTGAAAATTCATTTTTTTAAGAACTGCTAAAAACTAAATATAAATTAAAAATGCCACAATTTATTTTTCATGTAAAAACTGGTACGAGCCCGACCTCAGAAAATAAGATGAGTCATCTTTTTTTCAAAAAAACTTCTCACGCCTTCTATGGTTTAATATCAACGAATTGTTGGTGCCAAAGAATGGAATCGTGAAAAGAAGTAAACAAAGAGCGCAACAACAAGTCTTTGCAGAATTAATGTAGTAAATTTTTTGAACCTTTGCTTTGTGCTAAGAAGTAGAAAAACATTGCTTTTTAAATTGGAAAGCACACAACTGCAATTCCGCTTTGGTTTTAGCAGAAGGTGTGCTTATAAGATTTTCAAAGTTAATGGAATGCATAACCCACAGAAGATTACTGATGAGTTGGTGTAGCGGCCAACGAAACAGCTGTCTAGTCTGCTGGTGGTTGTTCTGTAAAGAACATTGTTGTTGTGGCAACCTGTTGCTTCATGAAATTACTTGGCATAAAGCTCAAATGTAATTCTTGAAAATTAATTTTTTTAAGAATTGCTAAAAACTAAACAAAAGGAAATTATTTGTAGGATAAATAGGATATATTAGAACAATTGTATTTTCAATGAAATAAATCGCTGTTTTGTTATTTTAATGTTTTGTTTTCAGTAAATTCTTTTTGCCCATTGGTTTTTGACTACCTTTTTGTGTTCTTTGTTCTTTGTTCTTTATTTTAATGTCCACTATAAATGTAATACATTATGTTTTTGCCATCTGACAGAGGAATTTCTCAACATAAATCAAAAAATTGTTTTTTAAAATTGGCACATTGTTTTCATTTCATATTTATTTAAGTCTTTTTTTTTTAATCTTTTGAAACTTAAAAAAACTTTAAAAAAGTGAAAAAGTTTTCTATGTTTCACTTTATAAGACAGATGGCAGAACTATTTTTTGATATTAAAATTTTGTAAATTAACTATAAATATATATTTGCTTAATATATTCACAAATCACAAAAACTGAAGAGCACTACTGTATCAGAGAACGGCAATAGAATGGCAAATAGAAAAACCCAAAAAAAAAAACTTAAAAATGTTTTAATAATAAAATTATGTGCTTCCCCGTTTCCAGTGGCTACATGTTATAACTTCACTTTCGATGCGAAATATCAACATTAAAGTGTGTAGTACGTTAAAAAAATTAATAGAATTGTCAAAAAAAAATGAAACAAAGCGATATTTTATCAAAATTATCGCCTGTCGAATGTGTTACAACATACCAATTTCAACAAATTGTCGTGCATCGAAGTTTACGAAGTTAAAACATGTCGCCACAGCTAAGTAATTCATCAAAAACACTAAGAACAAACATGGATTTTTCATTGATGTTATTTTAAGATACGGCAGTACCGTAATTTATTATTTTGACATTCCAGGTTGGTGTGGTGAATCTCCTTACCCTACCTTATTATTGTATCATGCGTACGTAGAAAATAGATGTTCGTTCATTTGTTCGAATAAAATGCAAGTTGTGATGTGGTGATTCGTTCGTTCGTTGAAAATAGTTGTTCGTTCGTTCGCAGAATTTTTTCGATTTCAGAAATAATATATTCCTGCAATGCTCTGCTCAAAAGACCATAGATAAATAAGTTAAAGTAAGGTAAACTAAAAAAGTTCACAAATGACAAGTTGAACGAAATTGAGATCGTTTCGATTGTTCTAAAAATAAATTTGAATGCAAACATTTGTATTTTTTTTTTTTAGTTGTTGCCTGCCTGCATAAAAGTGTCGCCATTGGACATTTTCGTGCTCAACGATATTTATTCTAATTCTCAGTCATGCAGCCAATAAGACTGGACAACAAAACGACAACAATAATAAAAGCACCAAAAATCATGACCAACAGCTGCTGTCTAACATCCGGCAAGCGCCTTCATGCCAATGAAACGAATTTGGTTAGAACTGTAGACTAAACGCCTCGTCATGTTGCAATACGGAATCGTCTCAGCAACGGCAACAAACAACACCCGCCTAAAGCGAATGCTGCTGATGCAATTGCATGTGACAAAATCTGATTTGGTTTTGAGTTTTTCGTGTGGTCGCTATCGTTGGTTTTACTATCTACAAAAAAAAAAAAAAATTAAATAATAATATTCCCAACGTTGCTGCCTTTAATGTTAAAGTTGTTATAATTTTTGCAATGGTATGAAAATAAATCATAACGACTAAATAAACCGCGTCTATTGTTTGAGTCTTGTTACTTCTCTAACAATTAGCAACGCCAACAAATACGACAAAAGCTATAAAAACATGAACTGCTGCTGCTGCTGTAAGATTTTGGTGGGAATTGAGATGAAGTCGCCTTGTGTAAGTTCTACATCTGCTATATGTTTCATGTCAGCAATGACGCCCATGCAACACAGAATAACAAAACAACAACAACAAACAATAAAAACGATTTCTTGTTTTTTTTTTTTTATTTTAATGTCACTGAAATTGAATTTAACAAGCAGCTCTTTTGTGTGAAAATTAACAAAATTACCAGCTAGAATATTTGCTACTATTTTAATATTTATAAAAAAAAATTAAAATAAAAGTTTTTGCTTATACGGCGACAATTTAACGAATAATTATGTGTAAATAACGGGTATTAACACTTTAAAAATCACATTCGTAATATAATAATGAGCTATATTATATCAAAAAATTTCAAGCAAACTATTTATACATTTACAAGTTATGCAATTTATATAATTTTAAATAAAAATCGTTAAAAGCATTTGCTTCAATTAAAATTTAATTCTCAATTTTAAAACAAACTAATTAGTGAAAACACCTTTAAATAGTTGTTTTACTAGACAGAAAAGTTTCAAAATATCTAAGAATAGAAACGTTACTAATTTTATACAAAATAATAACAAAAATACATAAACCAAGACAATACTCTTTCTTAAATTTTCAAGTTTTTGATAGACAATGTTTAGCATGTCATTAAATTTTGTTTTGAATGAAATTATTTACTTTGTTTTCAAGACAACAATATTTTGAAATGGTTTTTTAAGAAGCTTGTTTAAATTAACTTTTAAATATTTTAATATCATATTCAAAAAACAAATTTAAATTGTTTCAATAATAATTAATCTGGATTAAAAAAAAAAACTGTTATTTAAAGTTGAACCGTAAAATTATATCAGATTTGTTGTTTTTAAAATTATTACACTGAACATTCCTGAACGTTATAGTATATATATTAAGAGCGGCAACGATCGAGGGCGTTCGCAGGGGTGCAGTAAGTTGCCCCCGTAGGGTTCAGTAATAGAAAAACAAAAAAAAAATGATAACAGTTAATTTGTTTGTTCTGCATTCATTCTTCTGTAATTTATATAAAATTCAAAAATATTCTTTGAGACTAAAGACTATAAGCTAAAAAGCATTTTGTTTTTGAGTTTTATTAATTCTAGTATTGCCGCGGTTTAAATTCAGCCACATAAAATTCGATTTTTGTTTTGTTTTTTTTTTTGTATTTTTATTAAAAAACGTTTGGCAAGGTTAAAAACATTAAATTTAGAAGTAATTTTGGGGTATACTGTGAATTAAATAAATCTGAATTATTAATGAAGTGAATCAAGGACAATTTTGACTTATTTCGTAAAGATTATAGTGGGAAAATTAGATTTCATGTATGTATTGTAAACTGCTGTTTATGTTAAGAGAAGAAATCGACATCACAATGTTTTTACTCAAATCAAATTTGAAATTTTTATTCAAATCAAATTTGAAATTTTTATTCAAATCAAGTTTGAAATTTTGATTGCATTGAAATAAAATTGGATACGGAATTAATGGCAAAAACCTATGTTTTTCCATAAAAATTTGGCACCATTTACTTTCCTAATTAATTCGCCATCACTTCAGTCGCTCAGAAGAGAGCGCAATGTGAACGGGAAACCAGTATTGCCAGTTTTTTGGTACGTCAATTATTTTTAAACCGAACAGCCAAAATCCGCCAAAAAATTTTTTTAAATAATTCACATTTAATTAAAATTCACATAAAACACCGTTATCTCACCAATTTAATTTTTTTTTTTTTTTGTTGTTTTCAAAAAACCTCTAATATTCAATTTTTGCTCAAAATACGGCCCAAACATTCTTTTGTTGTAAGTTTATTTTTTTAATTATCTTTTTTCACACTCATTTGCTTCAATTGCTTCATTTTGACACATAATTCACTTAAGTCTTTCATGAGCTTTACCCCTATGATTTTTTTGATGAAAATTAAATTTTTCAAAATGCTGATTTTATATTTTTTTCAACAGCTTACAAAAAATTTTTAAATATTTCAAACCACTACATCGTATATATCGTATATATTTATATTTACACAAACATCAAATGTTATAAAAAAATAAAAAAAATAAATGGTTATTGCATTTAAAAAAAAACGTATGCATTCTCATACTTGTGGTTGTAGTTTGAATCTCACTGCCTGTCTTACTTGAGAGCAATAACAAAAAAAAAGTTTTGAAAAAAGTTTTGCTAAGGTGCATGCTCCACTTTCGGACACCGACAAAATTTGTTGTTGTTTCGCGGATAAAAGAAAAACCTAAAATTTGAGAGAGCTTCTGTCTCATCCAATGATTCCAAGCAACCGACAAATTATGTTCAAGGTCCGAAGTCGAAAACAACTTGGATAACTGATAGCAAACAAGTTTTGAACAGAAAACAGAAGAAAGAATGTTGCTGTTAGCATTGCCAAACAGAAAAGTACGTGTAGCATACCGTGGACCAGAGAGCAACTTAAAAAAAATATGGTGAAACTTCAGAGCTGTGTAAGATTGCAATCATTTCACGTTTCAAGTCTTGTTATTTTGTTGAAATTGATTGCAATACATAATTCTTTGTCAGTACTTTTGACTTGAATATTTGAAATTCGCAATAATTTGTTATAATTTGCTTACAGTCTCGCATTCATTTATGTGGCAATTGATTGCATTCAAGTAATTTCAAGTCAGCTGGGACTTCAAATCCCTTGATTAAATTTTTTTTTTTAATTCATTGAAATAATTGAAAAAAATGCGAAAAAATTACAGCCATGTATTTGCCAGGCCTCGTTAAACGCAGAGTAAATATCGAAGTTATTGGGCCATATGAATAAAAACTAAGCAATTGCTTTTTCTTAAGATCTTCAAGCAATAACTGAAAAGTATTCACGTGTGTGTATCTATTTCTTGAAGGACAAGCAAGTCATTGAGTTTTTTTTTCATAAAAATTTCCAGAAAAAGCATTTGCTCAGTTTTTATTAATATGGCCGATTGTTATTGATAATACCCATCAGGCCCGTAGCCAGGATTTACCTTATTGGGGTTTTGATAAAAAATCTATAAGTAGATACCAGTAATAACTGAAAGAAAATTTATGAAAATTTTTAAGCAAATCCGTTTTCTTTTAAGACTGAATATGCTTGTTTTTAAATGCAACGAGTCCTAATGAAAATGTTACGAAAAAGTTACGATTTCGTTGAGACAGTTCGAAAGAAAGGAAATTTTACTCATTTTAATATGTCGTAAAAACAGTCGCATAACGAAATTTTATATAAATTCGTATAAAACGTGAAACTGTTCCGATATTTGCGTAACGAAATTGTAACGATTTCTTTAAGACAGCTCGAAATAGTTATGAATTAAACGGAATTTCGACATAGTCGTCAACTATGGTTTGCTGGATAGATATGGCATAAAAAATGTCAAGCTAATTTTCTTCAATTTACAAAATTATATTCGTTCTATGTGTAATTTCATGTATTTATTTTACTGGATATCAGCGACTGTTTGAGCATTGAAACTGGTTATTTAATATACAAACTCCTTGAAAATGAATTCCAATATAATGATTATGACTTTTATAAGCAAAGTTAATCCTTCACTTGGTCAAAAAAATTTTTCAATAATTAAGTGAAGTTTTCTAGGAAATAAACAGCATTATCATAATTTATCTAAAAAAAAAATTAAAAAAACATTTTGAATTTAAAGTCTTATTTGTGTTATTTCTTTATACTTTCTTGTCTACGGGCCTGATACCCATCCAAAAATAAGACAAAGAAAAAAAACACATATGCATCGTCGGCAACACAAGAAAAGTAAAGCTATTTTACTCCCATATTTAAGTTAATATCTGAAAAACTGGGCGTGGTGGAACCAAACTGAAACCGGATTCAGAATCAGCACAAAATTTTGCTTAGGTATATTGCGTAAAAACTTTTAAATTTGTGTTACTTGAATGCATTCACAAGTCAAATCACAATTGATTGGGAATGGTGACAATGAAATAAAGTCATGATTGCACAAAATGATTGATAAATCGTAATCATTTAAAATTATTGGTGACTTAACTTCTTTTAAGTCTTATTCACGAAATTGACAAAAATACTGCAATCAAAAATACTGCAATGGAATCAAATTGTATTCATAAATTGGGACTTCATAGAATGCAGTTTCAAATGATTGCAATCGTACACAGCTCTGCTATGGACAAACCAATGAGAGACAGAAAAAATATGGTGAAACTTCAAAAGTTTGACTGTTGCTGCTCTCTCTCTTTCTCTCTCTCTCTCTCTCTCTCTCTCTCTCTCTCTCTTTGCTAATCGCATTCCATTTTATTTTGCCAACAAAAAATTCTTGTAATCAGTAGCGATTTCAATTTTCATGCAATTGATCTCAGAAACGGTAGCACCTAAGGGCACCAAATTTACAACATTTGCTATCAAGGTTCATATCTCGAATAATAAATAAAAAAAAATTGCCATACCCCCGATTACCGCCCACAAATCAATACAAATCCTATATATCAGACGAATTGAAATAAAATTTTGTAATAAAGGTCGTTTGGTTACTTTCGGCAACTGCACTAAAAATGGGCGTTTCAAACTATAACTATGCCCTCTTTTTAGAAATCATTATAATTCTTGAGTTGTAGATGTTTTGATAGTTATACTTGGTGTGTAGGTGCTATGAGGCCAAGTGGCAGTCACTATACACTCAACTTTCTTTTTACGAGGCCTTTTTGCGCACGATTTTGAAATAACACAGTCCATCAACATTTTTTTAACACGATTTTTTCGGTTTTGCACTATGAAAAAAATGTTTTGTCACCACCAATTTTTATGCTGTATTCAAATCTGATCGGTTTATGCACACACGTGTGCGTATTTTTTTACACGATTTTTTTTTACACGTTTTACTAAATAACGTATCTACCTACTTCTTGAGTCTACTTGAGTGTATATATAAATGTTGCCACGCCCACTTTTTGAGGCACTTTTTGAGCCCATCTGATAATCATGTCTGTATGTACCCCAACAGCTCCTCCACAGTTTTTTCGATTTGAGCCAAATTTTGCACATATATTCTTTGGTATAATGAGCAGTTTAAGTTCTAGAAAAGTGGACGGTATTAGGCTAGGGGCGGGACACTATGTTTTCCATACACTATATACACCCAGCGACACAGCTCTGTGGAAGCTTTACATTTTATCTCTGTTGAGAGCATTTTTTTCAAAAAACTGTAACTTTAAAAAAATTGTATTTTCAACAAAAAAATTGAGGCTTTTTAGTTTTATTACTCATAAATACATAACGAAAACAAATTTAATATTTTTAAAAACAGTTTAAACAATATTTTACTAAACAGAAAAAATAATATTTAAATGTGGAATTAAATAAAAATTAATTTTCATTATTTTTCCCAAATTGATTTGTCAATTTTTAATGCAATCTGAATAAATTTTTTTAGCAGTTTTTAATTAATTAAATAATACTTAAATTTCATTACTTTTCGCAAATTGATTTGTCAATTTTTAATACAATCTGATAAATTTTTTTAGTAGTTTTACAGTTTTTTAATTAATGCATTTTTTCAAATCTAATAAATGTAAATATGGCAGCACTGGTTTAGAGCAGAATGCTAGATTGAAAAAAAGTCAAAAATTTCAACAGAGCTTTGTGGTTGTGGTTTTTTCTTTCCTAGCTATTTGGACACACTCGATCAGCGTTGCTGATACAAAATAAAAAAATGTGGTGTGTCAATAGCAGTGCATATTATTATTGCATTGGAAATAACACATGTTTCGATTTAGTATTAATCAAAGTTAGCAAATATCAAAAATTTTTCAAAAATGCCACAAAATTTAAATCGTGCACTCTCATTGGGATACCATTGATTAAGAAAGTTAAAACTTTTTTTCCCCATTGGGTCAATGAGAAACAACAAAAAAATACATAGCAACACAGCTCTGTTGAACACCGTTGTTGTAGCTTATTCGAGAAAGAATAGAATGCGAGAGTGACTCAGACTCTTATCAAAGAACCGCTGGCAAATGACACCATTCTTTCTGTTCAGGATATGATTTGATGCATTTAGCAAAAAAAGAAAAAAGCGAAAACAGGCGATACTAGTATAATTTAACATTTTGCTGTTCAAATGTAAATATCTCGAAAAAAATTATTAACTTCTCAAAGACGTTACAAAATTTCTTACGAAACGTCGGGAGAAAAAAAAAATTAATTGCTTCCTGCAACATTTTAGAAATTTTGTAGGAAAAAAATTTGTGTCAGTATACTTTAAGTTCCTCAAAATATTGATCGAATGTAAATGACATTTTCAAAATTCTTGTTGCTGTTCATAATATAGCCATTATGCGAGGAAAAACATAACGGTTTATATAAGCATAAGGTTTATAATTTGCGCTTTTAAAATTTGGCACATTCTCATTTACATTTTAGTTTCAATGTCTTTCAGACAATAAATCAGATGATATCAGTGGCTGTTCAATAAATTTCATGATGATGTTAAGTTTGTCAATGACGATACAAAATAAATTTCATTGACATGCTTGTCTTAATACCAAAAAAAAAAAAACACTATTTAAATTATTTCTAGTAGAATAAAATACAACAAAATTGCAAAAAAGATAAGAAATATTTCAATTTGTAGTTTTAAGTTATTGGTCTTAATTAAATGTTTTTAAATAGCTCCAATTTTAACATCACAGAACAATTATTTCTGTCATCTTTGACTTTGACATGAGACATATGTCTTGAAATGGCAAAATTTTACAAAATTTTTGTCACTAAATGGATATGTGTTTTTTTTTTCTTGCAATAATTTATTCTTTTATCAAACAAGTTAACATGCTCATCACAAAAAAAAAAACAAAAAAGAACTAAAGCTAAATATTGAACTCTGCTATGCAGATTTATACATTTCAATAAATTGAGTTGCTTGCTGTTTTTTGTTAATTTGTCTTAGAGCAAAAACCACGACTCGATAGAACAGCATCAAAAGCAAATCCGAAGAACATTAATTAAACCTTTTTGGTTACGAACCAATTAACTGCAGACTGGTTTGAATTAATTAGTTGTGTTTGGATATTTCCCACAAACCAGATTAACTACAAACATCAACAGTGATCACATAACTTCATAAATAATACGATTTTATGAACTGGATAAAACATTATTTTATGATGTTTTTTTAAATAATTTTTTTGGTTCTTTTTTTTTTGTTTCTTTTCTTTGTGCGAAAATGCTAGCACAAAGGTGAAAAGTGCTAATTTAAGTGTTAAAACTGGAGCAGAGGTAGGCTCGAGGACTTAATGCAAATTAATTATTGAAGGTATAATCAAAAGTCGGTTAATTATTTTTTTAATATAAGTCTATTGAGTTGAATCTTATGTCAATTTCAATAAACTGACTTAAACATGCAACTAAATATACAGAAATCACAAATCACATTTGTTTGTGACAATAGATGATAATAAATTGACACAAAAAGTCATAAAAACAAATGTTTCTTTATAAACTGACATACATTGATCAAATTGTTTGATGCTTAAATGTTAGCACCTTATGTGCAATAAAAATAAATTAACTAAAAAAAATTCATACTGCAAACGCAACATTAATTCTGGTACAATTAAAGTTTGCTTTATACTCAACCATGACCTAGAGTTTTTTACCGCGCTTAGTTTATTCGACAAAAACTGGTTTTTATATTAACGAGATTTGATTTATATGCTTAAGGATATTTTAAATTTATGAGATTTCTTGCAGCTTATGTGGGTTAATTTTTTTCAAAGAATTGCGGTAATTCAATTTATATGTTATACCAATATATGACGTGGCAACACAAATATAAAGTTAACTAATGTTTTTTTTCTTGCAAGTAAAAGATTTAAGCTGCAAACTTGAAATTTAAATTCAATTTATTGAACGCAAATAACTTAACGGTTATTTAACAATGACTTGATTTTATAGCAAAAATATAATCTAGTTTGTTCCAAGTTCGTTTCTTAAGTCTTTTGTGGAAATAAAACAGGGCTTACCAGAAAAAAAATTCAAAAATCAATATTAATGAACATTATAAACAGTCGGTATACTTAAAATTTATCAAGAACAACTAAACGATTTTTAATTAGGGTTTTTTTATACAAAAAAAAAAAACTTATATCTTAAGCTGTGGGATTAACCGCTTGAGTTTATGTGAATTAAATTTCTGATCTCAGTTCATAATGAATAGTAATACCCTTATTTATGAGTGTCCGAAAGAACTTGAATTTTTGGCCGAAAACGATATTCGACACTTTTTGTAATATTCTTTCGAAACCCAAACTGAGTGTAGAAAAGTAGGATTTTTCTAATAAATTTTTTTGTATTAAATGTAAGCAAAAAACATAAGATTTCATACATACATACAATGGTGGAAACAAAAATAGAATCAATAAAGAAATTATTTTTAATTATTTTTCGACTAAAGTTACATCAAACGGCGGCTATTTGTGGCTTTTATTCATTTTCGTTTTACATTCGATGGAGTGAAACAGGCACGTGTTTGGCTTGGAAAAAATAGCAACAAGTTTGGTTTTTGCGTTTTAACTGGTAAGTAAAATTTTAAATTAATTCTTTTAGTGAATTTTATAGCTAATCCTTAATATACCAAAAATAATTATTTTGTCTGTGTTTTACCTCAAAATGTTTTACAAAATTAAATGCAATGGGTCTTGGAGCTCACTCAACTAAAATGGAGCTATGGAAATTGATAAGAAATTTTTGCGAAAGAAATTGCGAAACTGATGAAATGTTTCAAGCAAAAGGTTTTTACTGCAATTCATACGGAAAAGAAGGTTGAGAACACGAGATGAAAATGAAAGACCGCTCATCGCCAGGACAAATTGTTAGTGCGTTACAGCAAAAAAGCTCTTTTAAACTTCGGAGTAACTAAAAAGGGACCTAAGTATCGAAGTTACCTGTATAACTTTTAGTACCAGATTAAAAGAAGCAAATTTGCTGGCAAAAACTCTAAAAAAGGTACCATTAAACGGAGACTAGCGTTAGCTACTAGACATGGGTAACGCAGCGCTGCGTTGGGTTAATGAGTTGATGCACTTAAATGCGTTACTGCGTTGATACACTTGTTTTAATAAAACTAACGCAATAGCGCAGTTATGCAAATGACGCGCTCAAAGCAAAAGTAAAATATATTTATACAGCGAGCAAGAAACAGAAAGTTGAAAGCGAACATTATTATTCTGTATAAATAAGGATAAGGGGTTGCAGGGAATATGCTTGGAGTGCGTTTGACTGTTATTAATGTTTTGCCATTCACAGAATCGTTTTGTCAATTTAATAAACTGTTGGATGTATTCGTGTTCGAAGCAGAATTAAATTTGGATCCAACTTTGAACTTGTTTTGCATACCAGGTACGCGTATGTATCTGTTTGATGGCTCTCATCAAATTTTAAACGAAATATAGTTTGTCAGCATGCTTAAAGTTTAACATATCTTCAGTTTTGGTGGATGCTTTAGTTATATTTCATATTTATTACTTATGGATTTAATAATCTTTAATGAATCTATTAGCAGTAAGATTTTTTTAGAACAGAAAAATTAACCACATAACGCAACGCGTTGGTCCTCACTGCGTGGATTAAATTCTTGTTGATACATTTCAAACTACGCTATGGCGCAATTGCTTTAACGCATTCCGCTGATACAGCAAACTGCATTTGAGTTGTTGTATCAACGCAGTGATTTTTGCTACGTTACCCATGTCTATTAGCTACCCGGCACATCGACCACTTAAATTGGAAAAATGTCTAATGATCTGAAGAAAAAAAAATAAAATTTGGTTGCATCCGATACGAAAGTTTATGTAGGATTTCCCCAAAGTCGACCTTTAACTCAAAGTACTCCTAAAAGACTTTTAAGCATGGCGTAGAATATATCAGGTAATGGATGAGGGTCCAATTTATTTGATAGATGGAAAATGTATGCACCAGATTATCTCAATATTTTAAGGATAACTATGCTTCTATTCTCGGATGAGGATATGCCTTCAAAATGGGAATTCATGCAGGACAACAATCCCAAGCATTAGTCGAGCTCATAAAAAACGTGGTTTAGCGGCAATAGTGTAATGGTATTGGAATTGTCATTGCAATTACCCGACCTTAACCGCATAGAACAACTATGTAGGTCTCAAAGAAACTGCCTTGTAACTTTAGAGCATGAAATAAACAAGAACTTTGAGAAAAAGTCAAGGAGCAATGGTATTCAATACCGCCGGGAACATGCAAAAATCAAGTGAATTCTATAAAACGTAGATGTGTTCAAGTAATGCGGGAAAAAGAGGTCGGTCGACCAAGTTTTAAAATAAAATAATAATAACTTGTTGGGTACTTTATGGAATGATGAAATATTTCTTTATAAAATTTTGTTTCTATTGTATTTTGCAATAGCAAATTTGGTAATTAAAACAAATTTTTATGTGAAGATATGTTTTTGTTGAAGTTTGATAGTTTTTTGTAAAACAAAGTGAATATAGGAAATATTTGCATACTTACTTTTCATAAAATACTAGCTGAACCCCCGCCCGCTTCGCCAGGCACTTTTTAAACAGGCTTACATATTGACAAATGCAGAAAATGGAACCACAGGTGTAAAATAAAAAGTTATTAAAAACTTATAATTTTAGAATATTATCTCGAAGAAACATTTAAATTATATTTTCATAAGCAATTTATACATTAATTTATTTACCTTGATGATCAAATTGCCTGCACTGTTTCACAAATTTAGTTTTTGTTTTAATAAAAATGAAAGGTGTCCGCTAAAGATAATAATGAAATGATTGAGTCAAGGAAAGAACAATATAACGTCATTGGGAGTGTAATACCGCGTATCAGCCACTTGCAATAATTGAAATTTACATTTTAATTCAATCTAATTTATTAATAAAAGACTGATTTTTCCTTATTCAAATACCGAACTCCGAGGCTGGGCGACCTATAACTCGAAAGGGAGGTGACATGCTCTTGTCTAATGCCTGCCCATTGTTTCGATCGGCACAAAACTCAAGACACTTTCGAGACTTTGCTACAGTTTCCCTGAAAATTTCATAAGAATTGGCTTAGCTGTTTCGGAGTCTATATCTGACATACACGCCCTCATAACATACATAAATACATTAATTTTTATGTATATAATAGATAGATTATACTCAACAAAAGCCTTCGGTCGGTTGATAGCAACGATCACTTTTTTCATAGACTACCTCAAAGAAATCTTCCTTCGAAAACATTCTGAAAGCACTTCTGGACTATGACCCAATTGCATGTATATGTGGAAAGAATACTTTCTGGGTATTAAAGTGGAAGGAATGGCATTCAATACTTTCCCTTCCACTTTACCTTCTTTTGGAAGCACTTTTTTGCTGGGATGTTAATCGCAGTGACACATAGACTTAATTGATTTAAGTTTTGCTGAAATTGGCTCAGCTGTTCACGTCTTATTATGTTTTTTTTTTAAATAAAGTGAGCGGGGCAGGCAGACTTGGTAAACTGCAAATCTGCAAGCTGCAAATCGATTAAGCTGTTTCTTCTTGTTATATTTTTCAATATTGTGCGCGTTTCTAAATAGTGACATGTAAATGCAAACAAAATTGTTTGATTTATATTTTGTTTAAATCGATTTAGTCGTCCATTTCTAATTTTGTTTTTCAATGTTAGTAGGCTTAGCAGGTAGGCATGGAAAATTTTATTTTTCTCATTTAAAAATCTAATACAACACAATTTGATATCTTTTTCGTTCAAGTCGGCTGATCCGTTCTCGTGTTATTTTGTTTTCTCAATATAGGAAGCGTAGCTCTTAAACCTTTTTTTATAAAATAACATCGATTGCTGTTCTTTCGTTAAAATCTCTTGAGTATTTCTTGCTATTTTATTCCAATATCCTAGAACCCATGTTTACCGAGATATAATTATTTATTTATAGTGCCACGACTCTTTGACTTATTCCGCCCACTTTTTCTACTGTCTTTGAAAATGATCCTACCCACATCTTTACCAAATTCCAATAACGAAGTACCCATATTTACCGAGATAAAGGGATTTGCAAATATTTCCCCATATACACAATATACGCACAAATACGTGTTCAAATTCATATAACTCATGAACTCATACGCATACAAAGACCATTTATACAAAAACACCTTCGTATTGACGTAACCTTTTATGGAAGAAAACATAAACAAATAGGTTCACGCATTACAGAGAACATCAATTTCATACATAATGCAACTTATTTTTATATAAAGAGTGGTTAAATTTGAAGGGCCGATGTTGATTTTGAATAAAATAAAAATTTAGAAAATTATTCTCATTTCTTTTTATTATGATAATATTGGTATGGTTCAATTATGTATGTAACAAAATATTTGCCAAATGGCCGACGCGACTTCGGCGGCACACCTCCATCCGATGGTCCAAATTTTCAATGACGCTGAGGCATAAGTGAGGTTCTATGCCGTTAATGTGCCGAATTATCTCACCCTTTAGCTCTTGAATTGTTGCTGGCTTATCGACGTACACCTTTTTTTTCAAATAACCCCAAAGAACAAAGTCCAACGGTGTCAAATCACATGATCTTGGCGGCCAATTGACATCGCCACCACGTGAGATAACACGGCCATTGAATTTGTCGCGCAAAAGAGCCATTGTTTCGTTAGCTATGTGGCAAGTGGCACCGTCCTGTTGAAACCACATATCGTCCACATCCATATCTTCCAATTCGGGCCATAAAAAGTTCGTTATCATCTCACGATAGTGAACACCATTCACAGTAACTGCCTAACCGGCCTCATTTTGGAAAAAATACGGCCCGATGATGCCGCCAGCCCATAAACCGCACCAAACAGTCACTCTTTGTGGGTGCATTGGTTTTTCGATAATCACTCTTGGATTATCATTTGCCCAAATGCGGCAATTCTGCTTATTGACGAATCCACTGAGGTGAAAATGTGCCTCATCACTGAAGATGATTTTCTTCGAAAATTGATCATCCACTGTTGACATTTCTTGCCACCGTTCTGACCATTGACGACGCTTGAAATGGTCAAGAGGCTTTAGTTCTTGAGTCAATTGCACCTTGTAAGCGTGTAAATGCAAGTCCTTATGCATAATGTTCACCAACGACGAGCGTGAGAGGTGGAATTGTTGGGCACGACGACGAATTGAGGTGGACGGCTCTTCAGCCACACTATCGCGAACATCAGTAATATTTTCTGCAGTACGAGCTGTACGAGCATGCACTGGTGTTTTCACATCTCCTACAGACCCGGTTTGCTCAAATTTTCGCACGATTTTTCCGACTGTACTCACATTTGGGCGATTAAATTGACCGAAAAAATCACGAAGTGCACTATATGCATTTTTATTTGAACGCCAATTGTCATAATAAGCCTGAATAACTTTAACGCGTTGCTCGATTGTGTATCTTCCTATGTTTCAAATTGAATTAGTCTGAAATTGAGAAATGTCAAATGAAATTCAGAAAAAAAATTGTCTTTAGGTGTGGTTCACATTCAACATCGGCCCTGTTGACCACCCTGTATATAGTTTCAAATAATAAAAGTTTTTTTCAAAATTTGTCTATGTTTATTATTTCTTTCCACCACTGTGCATGCATATAAGGGTGGTTTATATACCTTATACCTACGAAAAATTATTTTTTCTTTTAATTTCACGGGGCAACACATTATTTGAAAATATACCATAAGAAACTAGTACATTTTTTTAATTTCGAAATGATATTTAGGGGTTGATACAGAAAAAAGTGGCAAAACTAGAAGACGACATGAAATCAGGTATATATCAGTTTTTGGGTTCGATATACACGAATCTGAAGTCAAAAATTTAAAATTCAAAAATGGCGGCACCCATATGGCTATGATGTGAAAAAACGCACTTATGTGAAATTTTCGGACGCCATTTTTAACCTTTAAACCTGAGTTCCCGCACCTATAAAGAATTCGTTTACCTTAGATTTTTGTTCTCTATCACATATCCGAAGATCATTCAGATCGGCGAATGACACCAAGGGACGTATTCTTGTAAGAGGGCTAAGCTTTGACAACGGGTAGCGACATCTAAATCAGAACATATAAAAAAATTAAAACAAAAAAATCGCTGTCATATTCAGATGTATATAATCGAATAATGACATGCCGCGATGACAACACTGAGTAACAAAATGACACTTATAAAAGGTGCAGAGTTCTGAATAGTCAATCCCGAATGCATTTTGGCTGTTGAATTCAAATATGGACTCTGCTTTTCTCCATCAGCTCCAGATTTTGAGTTATAGGCAAGAACATGAAAAACACTTCTTTTTCTGATAATTCTTCTATATCTTTCATATAAATCAACGGATTTGTATTACAATGATGGATTTCAATAAAAAAATAGCTGACCTTTTAATTTTTGTACATAAAATTATAACATCTTTGGCAGTTTCGAAGATATTGACGTTCAAAGTGGGAAAAATGTCACAATTTTACTTAGGGTTCTCTTTTGATACCCTGTATCTTTTATTTTTGTCAACGTTTTTACAAAAACGTTATTTTTCTTGATTGGAAATCTTTGGAATTTTAATAAAAATTTTAGTTTTTTTTATTATCTTGCTTTTTTTCAAAGAAATTGAAAAATAGAAACAATTGTTAAAATCATTTGTATAATTGAAAAGGTTTTTACAGTTTATTTGAGTTTGAAAAACTTCCCTTCAGTAACATTTTGGAATAAAAGGCTCAGTACCATCTTACTTAAAACTCCAACAATAGTCTGCCATCATGTGACAATCCCACTTACATTGATATATCTCCTCCATGACATTTATGTCCTGATGAAATCTTTCTCCTTTATCATCGCTTAGATCACTAAGTTTTTTTTCTATTTATACCATGTAGTTCAACAAGACAAAAATAACAGCCATCATGAACCAGCAAATTACACAAAAATCCTTATCAATAATACCGAAATTTTTGTAAAGACCGTTTTGTTTTTTTGTTTGATTGATGGAAAAATTTGCAATATACTAGCGTCGTGTGCCTCGAACCAAACTTGCTACTTGCATGGAGACATGCCTTTGGAAATTAACGGCTTAAGCATAAATGAAGCAAATCTCATCGCGAATCATTTACTTACTCAATGGTAAAGAACTTAAAAACGCTAATTATATCGTCGATCTTGGCGTCGTTTTAGACAATAAATTGCGATTTAATCTACATTATAATAGAATCCTAACAAGAGCCAGTAAGCAACTCGGTTTCATAAAACGACGCGCAAAAGAGTTTAAAAATGTATGGGTTACCAAAACGTTATATTGTTCTTTAGTACGCCCACTTCTAGAATATGGATGCATTATTTGTAATCCTGCTTTCGATATACACTGTGAGAGACTGGAATCTATTCAAAAGCAGTTCCTGCTGTTTGCTCTAAGGTACACCTACAACCCAAGCGAATACAATACCCTACCATCCTATAAGTATAGGCTTAGCTTGCTTAATTTGATGCCTCTATCAACTAGAAGAAAATTTCTCACCTCATGTTTTACGTTTGACGTCCTCAAATCAAATCAAATAAGATAAAATTCACCGACTCCTCAAGGCACACACGAATGTTATACGAGTATCAGCACCATATTATATACGCCAATAATCAGCCAATTATAGGTGTTGCAAAGAACTTAATAGTATCAGCGTTAGCTACTCACCATCCATATTCAAATTCTCCTTCAAAAAAAAATCTTTACAAGCTCGTATTTCCGTCATCATAACCTCCTCTGCCCTATAATTGTATTCATTAGTTCAGCTTTTCCTTAGAAAAGTAGGTGAAATCATGTCAACCGGGTAGGCGGCCTAAGCCTGCACTGTTACCCAACAAAAAATAAATAAATAAATAAAAAAAAGAATATGTTAAGGATATGTTAAGACTAGAATTAAGATCATACCTTGTTTTGTTAAGAAATAAATAAATAAAAAAAAATCTTTAAACACAAAATTGCTTTCTTTTGACTTACATATCTCCAATTCATACAAGAATAAGATTGCTTCACATATCTTACAGACTATTAATCAAGGCATGGTAGGGACGAGGATAACAGAAAAGGAAAGTGTTGCTAAAAAAAAAAACAGATGGAAGAGAACTTAAGAATCCAGTATGGCTCACTGGAAGATATGCCAAATAAAGAAGTTGGGAACACTAACGATGGAAACACATCCCTAAAATTTTTCAGAGATTATAAAAAATCTGCCAAAATAACTGGAGATAATAAAGATTTAATACAGCTATTCAAAGTTATTTTAAAGGCATTCAATTCGGGCTTTCAGGTTAATGTAAACAATTTTGAACAATATGCAAAAACTACCAGAAGAAAACCCATGGCACAAAATCTAGTTACTGTTCACAAAATACTTTGCCATGGAAAAAAGGTATTATATTCTTGCATTCTTCCCATGGGTCAACTTTTTAAGGATGCCGAAGAAACAAGAAATAAAGACACACGTAAATACAAGGAGAATTTAACACAGATCTTTTACACAGTCTTCAAGTTTCATCTGAACCATATATTGCGAGTTTGAGAAATAAAGCAGAAATAAAACGTGCTTGAATTACCACAGACAGTCTACAATTGTAAGAAGAGGCTTCAATATTTATTCCAGAAGACGTCAACTTTTCAAATGACCGAAAGGGATAAATAAATCCATCTTGAAAATGACGAATTGTAATTTTCTTTGTGTAAAAATAAATAAATATGTTTTTTTCTTTAATTCTTTTTAATATTGTTACATTTAGGATGCAAAGCTATTAAAAAAAAATTTTATTCAAATAGATTGTAACAATTTTGCACTGTGCAGTGTATAATTTTTAACACAATAAGTACAAAAATTGTAACACAGAACCTTTTAATAGTGAGCCAATTAAAATTTTTTTTTTTCTCTTTAATCGTAAGGGCCATTATCATTATTTGTTGAAGGTATTGTTTAAAGTTTGCCTAGATTAAGCTGAAAATTTTAAAGCTAAAATAGTAGACTAATTTTTAAAAACCCATCTTAAATTTTCAAACTAATCTCAATTTTCAAACTAATTAATTGTTAAACATAAAATTATACGTTGTTCTTTTTTTTTGCTTTAACGATATTCTATTATAAAATTAATATTTTTGTTAATATCTGTTTTATGTAACTAGCAGTTCTTTTTCCCACACATTGTGTAAGGTCATTTTTTACTGAAATTGTTCTTCCAAAAAATACTCTAAAAATACATTTAATAATATAAAACCATTTTTTTTTTCACGTGTTGTAAATGCTTAAGGCCGGCAATACATTTTGAGGCATACCAGAAACGATTTTTTTTTATTTAAAATGACTTAACAACATCTCAAAAATATGTAAAAAGATATCAAAGAATTTTTAAAGATATCTAAACTATTAAGAAAGTTATAAGTTTGAAAGAGACCCGCGCGTGAGTTCGATAAAATATAAAAATCAAGTTTCTATAGAGCTGCTATTTTATTATATCATTTATTTTATCTGCTCAAACCGGTATATTTGAGAAGGGGAATATTCCAAAGAATGTTAACAATAATTCTTTTGTGTGCTAATATAGCGATTTAATAAAGTTTTGCACTCTAACGTCTTCGTATTATTTATTTCGTATAACTTTAAACTAGTTTTCTAAAAACTACGTATTTCAAAACTGCGGGCAACCTAGCTCAAAAACAACCTGACCCATCCTTTCTTCTAATAAGAACCATCACCTTTTTTACTCTTCTCTAAATGTATTGCCGGCCTTAAAACTTTATAGCTTTATCACTATCACTTTAGCCAAAATAATATTAATTCAGAAAACCTTCAGAGTTTCCTCTGCAATATACCAAAATGAAATTTATTTCAAATGACTTGTCATTTCCGTCAATGATTTACAAAAGCTATGCTGGGATTTTTTTCTTATTGTCAAGTCCACAGTAAAGACTGAAAAAATATCAAGTCATTTTTTAATATTTCGCTCATTCATATTTTTTATTTTTTAAGCGATTTTGAAAAATGTTAAACAATGCCAATAAAGCATGTTGACCATGCCCAAAATTAATTTATAGCTGTGCAACATATGTATCTGCAACACACATTTGCAGATTTGCACACAGTTTTAATTAGTAACATACGAGTAGTTTAGCATCTACAGTTTATAACACCAAAAATATTATTAACGGAACTACATCAACATTTAAGCTCATTAACATTTATCATCCGGTCTAACTGCAGTTATTCAACATATTTTCTACAATTAATAGGTAAAAAAAAAACAGCTTATATAAATGCTGCACATCCACACTGACTGTAAGCAGATTAAGTCAAAAATATTACGATTCAAGATGTTTATTTAAAGGTGTTCAAATTTAGCAGTAACCATTGTTTTGTTTATTTGGCATTTAGTAAGCTATTCGTTGAATTTAAGTTTTTGTTTTTATTTTTGGGTTTTTTTAATGACTCAAAATGAATGCTGTTGAGTGAATCTGTGCTATTGTCTGGTGTACAGGTTATGCAAAGCTTTGATGAATGAACTTGAACTTGAACTTTTTGCTATTAATTTATTCATAATCAATTTGCAGACAGTTAAGTGCGTATTAATATATACAGATATGTATGTTTATCTTAATACATTGCTATTCACAAGGAAGCTTATAAGAAAAATTTGGTTTTCTATTGCTTAGCTAAAGTGGGGCGATGTGTAACACGTACTTATTTGCTCCGCTAAAAGTATTATGAAATTGAATTTTTGATTGATTTCAAGACCTATCCCTTGCAGAAGAACCAATTCGAAGAGAGTGTTTTGATGATTATTGAATATTTTGAGAAATGGAGGAAATAGCACAAAAATTTAAATATGGCTTTTTAGTCTATTTCAAAACGGTAAGGTGATGTGTAATACCAAAAAATTGTTGGCTTAAAGAGCAGGAAATTTAATTTCTTTAGCTATATCTAAAATAATAGCTATATCTTGTAAATCCATCTGATTCTCAATACACACACACACACATACGTGGAAATTTTGAAAAACTGATCGTTAGCTTAATAAAATATATTAATAGCTTTATTAAATTCAAAAAAATACATTTCAAATGTAAAATTAATTGTTGGCAATATCCATATCGGAGTGACATATCTCACGAATACAATGGCTCACAAAAAATAAAAAAAGGCACTTGCATTTGTTTCATTCAAGTGAGTTTTGTGAAAATATCAACAAATCATCTCGATCTTCTTCGGATGATGACGAAGAGGCCGACTTTGCTGCCGAGCACCTGCAGCTTTCTTTGTTGTTTGTTTGGCTTTCTTTTCTATATTTTTTTGTCTTTTTTTTTTTTGCTTTTGCCACTTTCTGCAACTGTAATCATTTCTGTGGTGTTGTTAGAACACAGCTTTTCATTCACTTCCTACCACGATTGGAGTTTGGTCTGGGCTGAATAGTATGAGTTGGGCAGATCTCTTTTAATGCCGTTGATGCGATTCCATTTCAGAGTTTGATGTTGTTGTCTCTTTAATAGCAATTATAATGTGTAAGATGTGTTACACATCACCCCACCGTGAGTGTTACACATAACTCCAATGTAAGCCACTTTTTCTCATTGTTGGTATTTTTCCACAACGTGAGAAAATGCAAATTAGTTTGTTGTATTTAAAGATATTAAAAAGTCTTTATTTGTTTTTAAACCTTTTGAAATTATTTATTGAATTCTGTGGGCTCAAGGTTCAAAATATTAAAAATTAAAAACTTTTGTAGATTTAATTTTTATTTCTAATATTTCGATCGCCGTCGGCAATCATCATCTGGGAAAAAATTAAAAAACTAAAACAATTTGACAATTAAAACATTTAGCAATTAAGAACGATATTTAACATTAATATCACAGGTTTTTATAATGAAAACAGGGCTTTAATAACAAGTTTACAAAAACATCTGCAACTCTACTTCTTCTGCCGTCAGGTTTTTAAAAAGCTGATTGCCGATGGCGATCGAAATATTGAAAATAAAAATAAAAAATTAAAGCCACAAAATTCTTTCATTTTTAATATTTTGGACCTTGAGCCCGCAGAATTCAATAAAAGATATTAAACAACACCACATTTTACATCTACTCACTTCTAAGAACTGAAGAAAATTTTATCCGAAACGTTATTTTTTGTTAATTTATGAAACTTTTTCACGCTTTGAAAGAACTCTATTAAAATGTGTGTCTGCCTAGTTCAAACACTTATGAAAATCTAGATGTTGTCAAAAGAAACATATCACAGTTGTTCATTCACTCATACGCTAACATTTTGTTAGAAAAAATTGCCGTGTTGCACATCATCTCATGGTACACATTACCCCACCTCACCCTACTTTAATTAATAGCGTTCCAAAAAAAACTTACATATTTTTATAATTTACTTTTTTCATAATTTTGAAAAGTGTTTAATGAGCTCATTCATCAAACGTAACAATCAATAACTAAATTTTAAATTTTGAAAAAAAATTAAAATATTTCATAACGAAAGGATTGAATTCTTAGACTGTTTTTCCCCAAGCTTGAATAAAAGTTTATTTTTTTGTTTTGCTCATTCAAAGGAAATTTTAAATAAAATACGCATAAAATATATGGTTGTGGCATGATCACCACAATAATACTTATTTTACTAAAAAACATTACATTATTATATGTAAAAACAAAACACGAAATGGCCATTTCAGCCTTGAAAGGATTTTCGCCGTGCTTCTTTTGATCAATTGTGTTGTGTGTGTTGTGAAATGTTTGAACACAAATAATCGAGAAATGGACCTACATGTTTTATGCCAACTCCAAACGGCTTATGTTCTCAAAAAGCTTTTCATGGCAGTTTTTACTCTCTGAGATTTTTCAATTCAATTCAAAAACTTTCTGTGTCAGGTGGGATTCGAACCAGGGTACTCTGGCGTAAGGGCCACTTACTCTACCCACTGCGCCATGGCCGCCACTAACTGCCGATATGTATCAAATATAAATTTTTGTCGTAATAGACCCATAATGTACTAATGATGGTATCAAAAATAAAATTATTGCCCAAAACATACTATTACTAAATTAAAAAACATATTATGATTGCATTCACAATTAGATACAGTAAAAAGGTTGTGGTAACCTAATCATGATTTATATTCATTTCATGAAGGAGGCAAACATTAACAAATTTTAAACGTTAGTTAGAACTATGTTTTGATCGTTTTATTATTTATTCTAATCGCCTCAATGAAGCAACAAGGTTTGGAGGGAGTGCTTTAAATTATTAAAATAATTGCAATTTCATTATATTATATTTCTCTTTGTTTCTAAAGTTCTAAGGAGTATTAATTCTAAAAACTGCAAAAAACACATTAAAGGCTTCAAACTTATTTATTTGTAAAAACGGGTATCAACAAATTTCATTATAGTGCAATTTTTTTATTTTCTGCAAAATATTATGATAGAATTTTATAACATTATAATATGTTTAAATATAAAATTCACCTCAGAATATTAGTATGTCAATAATTTTATGACCACTCCAAAAAAAACTCAACTGAAAAATTATTGCTGTAATAATATAATGGTTTCTACAAGAATTGATTATTGAAGCGTTAGCTTCATTAGCGAAGTTATTAACGGGAGTGAAATTAAGACTTTACAAAAGCGTCAGTTGCGATTTTTTTTTCTATCAACTTTGCATCAACTTTGCATCATTTTTGAATTTACGCTTACCGCAAAAACAAAAACATGTACAAACAGCAACAACAGATGTTGTTCTTATGATGCCGCTCTCGATGATCAGCACATTTTCAAACCCGCGTAAGCAACAACAAATGCATGCAAACGCAATAAAAAACAACGCTACTGTGTTCCACCGCTAAGGATTGTTTTTGCATGTATGTATTTTGTTGTTTTGTTGTTTTGTTTGTTGGACTAAAAATTCGTACGCAATGAATGTTGTTTGTGTTTTATTGAAGCGTTAGCTCATGATACAATCATCATGTTAGTAGTGACAGTTCGTTTGGCTAACATAGCTTGTGAAAAATAGTTTATAGTAAATAGTTTTAGTATGTCAAAAATAGGACTACCGGTGGAAAAGTTGGCATCGTAGCATAGGATGTTAAATTAAATTATGTGTCACACACTTTTAAGTTTACTAGAGTACGCTAGTGGCCGAAACTCGACCTTTTTGCCATACCACCCCCGAGCAACGCTGGGTATTCCAGATATCGTTTTTCTTTAAAAACTATTCGGTGCACTCCGTCTCCCTAATCTGATTCATTAACAAAAAAAACTCATCAAAATTGGTTGAGACACACCCTTAATACCATACCACCTCGAACAACTCCGGGTATTCCGGAGGGTATAAAAATTCGTCGGTGCTCCTCCTTACTCTGATTCATTAAAAAAAAATCATCAAAATCGGTTGAGAAACACAGGAGAAAATAGTAATGAACTGTTTTTCCTTAGCCTATTTATAAATAGATAAATATTTTTGAGTTTATTAATGAATTTGATAGTAAAAATATTATGAGTTTTTATAAAGCTTTCGCGAAGCTATTTTGACAACTTCATGAATAATGTATACCAAAATCTGATTCAAAACTTGTGAATCATGCTACGCACTTTTTCACAAGTACATTTATACATGAAATGAACAAAATAATTCGAAATGCTGAGGATTTTTTCAACAAAATTTGAAGCAAAAAAACATTTATAACTAAGAATAACTGCCACTTTCCCATTTTCCCGGATTCCACTAAGCACTCATATCATCAAGGCAATTAACTTTTGGAGATATAATCTGTTCCGAAAACATGAAAGAAAATGATGTTTTTTCAAAATATTCTGGCAAAAAATCTTTTGTTTTTTAATGTGAGTCTTTGCAAATTTACTGAATAGATATTTTTTCTCAAAGGTTAACGTTTTTTAAAGTGAAATTGAGACTAAAAATCCTTAATGCTTAGAACTTTTAGCACATTTTTTAATGGATGCACTTTCGAGAAAGTATACAGAAGTGATTCACTATTTTTGAACCATTGATTCCCAGATTTCCGATAGGTTCCGATAAAGTTTTTTAGGCCCCCTTGGCGCGGTTTGATCGTAATGGATTTTGAGTCGATTCAATATTTTATATTTTTTTTCAGTTAATGTACATTCTTTGAGGTGGACTTTCACAAAGTTTAAAGGACAGTATCTTCAAACGAAGCAAATATCAAACCTAAAATTGTAATTGCAAAAAAATGCTTTTATGTACTTGATTGTGAATAAATTTCAAATATTTTAACCCGTGCCCACCAGAGACATTTGACCGAAAATTCAACGAAATTCTCAAAATTCAAATTTCTAAGAGGCTGTAAATAAAAAATTTGATAAGTCAGAAGGTTAAAAAGATGTATATTTAAACAACTAGTTGCAATGTACTCTAGAAAATATTTATGAGTGCAACTAACTGCATTCTATAAAAAACACGTTTTAAGCAAAAAATTTAACAAATATTTTAATATGAAGAAACTATTCCATAAACATCTCTTTTACGTCAGATTAAGAGCCAAAGTGTGTTTAATATAATGTCTTTTAATTCCTCATTCTATGTATAATAGGAGCTGAGAAATAAAAATTAACACAAATGAATATATCGCTATAGGAAGCAAAGAAAATATGACCGCCATTTTGAAAATAGGTCTGTTCCCGTACCCAAAAGATTTTAACAATTTCTACAAATTTTAAAAATTGTTAAAAGAAATCCGTTCGTTTACCCAAAAAGCTTGCAAGTGAGAAAGAAAATAAGAGAGTACGATTTTTTTCTCTTCAGTCCAGTTTTGAAAAGTTTTTGCTGGCTGATTTTCTACTTGCAAGAATTTTCATGAAATAAAAAAAAAAAACCAATGTCTAAAAAAGATGTTGTAAATGTAAAAAATAAAAAAAAAATGGGTAAGCAAATAAAATTATTATTTTTTTAAATATTTTTAACATATGTACCATGAATATATGTTGAATTTGTCATGTGCAAAACTTTTTCGCCTTTTCTCAAATTTCACAAATTAGCTATTAGCTGAAAGTCGTATTTTTTTTTCTATGTTTTTTGTTATTTTCTTTTCAGCTTTCTGGCAGTTCGACATGCATTGCAAATTTTAACAAATTTTCTGTTCGGGTACTTTTTTAGATTTTCATTGTATTGCGAGAGAATTTTTTTTTTACTCTCAAAAAATTGTTACTGGCAAGTTTTTACTGTAAAAGGACGCGAACAGACCTCATGCTTTTGTAAGCTCTTCTGAGATTCAAATATATTGGGCAACAGTTAATAAAAATATCACCTTTTCTTAAAATGGTCGAGCAACCAGTGTTCGATCAATTAATTTGGATTGACTATTCTATGTAAAAAAGAATAGAGCATGAACGTGCTTTTCGACCTCTAGATGAGAATCTTCCCTTAAAAGTCATTTCGAAATAAATTGCATACTTAAGTTTTCATTAAGATTTATATGTTTTGCGGAAATTGAAAATTCGATACTGTAGCTAGACTTTTGTCCTTCACTGTACAAAGCGTAACAAAAATTTATAATTGTTAAGCTATCAATTTCATTACTAAACTTCTGAAAGGAAATATATTTATTCTTTTAATTGATACTATATTGAATTTAACATCTAATGCTAAAAAGCTAACGCTTCCGTTGGCAGTCCTAACGACTTCATCCTGGGTTTTTATTTTTATTTCTAATATGAGTTATGTGTTTATTTTTGTTTCTATAAGCAATAACAAAATTAATGGCAAATTAATGCAAATCATCTCAAAAATATTTTTAAAATTATAAGTGCACAGACGTGCACAAATTTCGTAATAAAATTTTAAAAAATTTTTATTTTTAAATTTTTTTTATTTTCCATTTTAAGTTTGAGTTATATGTTTATTTTTGTTACTATAAGCAAAAAAAATGTATGGCGAATTATTATAAAAATATTAAAAACATTTTTAATTATTAATTATAAGCAGAACAGTCAGAGTTCAAAGTTCTTCAGACAATTTGTGGCCAGGCTTTAAAACTTTGATTTAAAAAAAAAATTGACTTTTCAAAATTTTACTGATGTCAATATTAAAAATATTTTTAACCCAAACGGAAACTATGACCAATCTACGGGCCTAACCGTTACTTTAGATATGTATATATGTATGGCCATTTTCACAAAAATGTCAACCAAAAAAAAAAAAACGTAATGTGTTTCGAAATACAATTTTTTTTATCTAGTAAAAAACTGATATATATGAACTGAAAATTTCAATGTCTTAACTAATATTAAAACCCTCGTCTACTGAAGATATAGGACATGCTACCTCGTAAGCTTCGACCATGCCCGAACTAAAAGCTCTTTTCTCTCTTCCTTGATTACACATTTTCTTAACGGAAATTTTGTCGCGTGTGTTATGTCGCGTGAGTTACGGCAAACATTTTTTGGAAACGCAATATATTTCTAAATAAGCAAAGTTCATCGGTAAAGTGGGTTTATTTTGAAACTTCACTGTTTCTCCATTATTTAAAAATTAAAAACAGAATCAGGTTATAAGTAAAATTCGCTGAATTTTTACAACCTAAACGTGCTTGTAAAACGTAGTTCCTTTTTTTGTTGCACGAGTTACGCCCGTATTTACCACTGTTATTCTTAATTAGTTGTAGGAACGACAATTTTGGTATATCATACCATTACTATTTCTTCTAAGGCATATGTACATAAGAAATTTTTTTACATTATCAACATAAACTTCCGAGAAAACGAAACTTTAAGTCATACGCCTGTTGCGTAAGTTACGATGGAAATGCTCATACATGTATATTAAGGTGGGTAAAAATAAAACACTTTTTTCCACACTCATATTCTGGGAGCTGAATTCAAGTAGAACCGTCTGCCAGCGGTCTTGATTTAAAAGAAAATCCCTTTTCGCCAAAAATCAACGGTTTTTTCGCTGTAAGTTTTTATAAATTTGAAATAACCACCCAAAAGTAGGGTGCAAATGAAAGGTATCTAAGACCCCAAAATTCTGAATAGGAAGATTGTTGGATTCGAGAATTTTTTAGTTCAACAGTGTTCTGAATTCTGTCCAAATTTTTGGTATTTTTCACAAAAAGCGCTATAAATCTGCTATTTTTAGGTAAATTTTAGAAAATTTAGTATTGTTCAATAACACTTGATGTAATATTGATGTAAATAAAAAAACAAAAACTCAAAATAGTGGAATCACGAAGAGATTTCTTAAATTCAATTCAAAGACTTTCTAATGAGAATTCATTAAAAAAATAAATTCCACAAATTTGAAATTTTTTTTTTATATCAATAGATTACATCAAATCTTTATTAACAAATACTAAATTTTCTAAAATTTACCTAAAAATAGCAGATTTATAGCGCTTTTTGTGAAAAGTACTCAATCAAAAATACTTTTGCAATGAAAATTTATTAAAAAATAAAATTCTGCTATTTTGATTTTTTTATATGTATCAATGATTAATCAAGTAATTTTTTTACAATATTATTTTGATTTGTTTTTTTATTTATATATATCAATAGATCAAATCAAGTCTTTTTTAGCAATACTAAATTTTCTAAAATTTACCCAAAAATACCGATTTATGGCGCTTTTTGTGAAAAATACCAAAATTTTGAATGAATTCTGAACACTATTGCACTAAAAAAATTCTCGAATATAACAATTTCCTATTCACAACTTTGGGATCCCTAGATAATTTTCGTTTGCACCCTACTTTTGCGTAGTTATTTCAGTTTGATTAAAACTTACGCCGAAAAAAACGTTGATTTTTGGCGAAAAAGTGATTTTTTAATTCAAAACCGCTGGCAGACGGTCAAACCGATTTCGATATCCTTTTAGATTTAAGATCATCTTGAATCCAGAATTCAGAATATGAGTGTCGAAAAAAAAATATTTGTTACCCTTAACAAAACGATCCACCTTAATATATATATAACTATTTTGATCCGCTTATTCAACAAAATAGTTAATTGATTTTTCAAATAGCTGTATATTATTCCCATTTTTTATCCTTTTAACGATAGATAATTTAATGATAGATGAAAAACTATCGTTCATGAATAATACAAATACTTTTAAAAAATTTTGTATTTTTTATTTTAAGTTTGAGCTTATATGTTTATTTTTGTTTCTATAAGCACATTTGCTAAATATCACTTTGTCTCAAACTGTAATATGATTATCCACATAAAAACATTTTTTTCAGTTTGGATATAAAAGTAATTATTTATATTTTTTAGAATACATCTCTTCTATATTCAATACACTTTAAAAAAACTTTTTTTTTTAAACAGTTTGGAAATAAAAACAAGTATTTATATTATTTAGAAAACATTTATTTTTAATTAAATACATTTTACAATTTCGCAAATTTTTCAAAACATAATTTTTATGCAATACATTAAATATTTAACAATTTTTTTATAACGTATTAGAATTTTTATATTAGACTCTTAAGACTCTTTAACAATTCCAATTGTTAAAAAGGTTTTTAACACAATTTCAACTGCAACTTAATGTTTTAAACTTTACAGCACATTCACTTTATACAACTCTAGCTCGAAATGCTAACATTCAACTACCCTCAGTTGAACGGCTGCAAAAAAGCTTTTGATTTTCCGCAATTTGAAAAAATATAAATCCGCTATGGCACACGGATACAAACTTATACAAACACACAACATGTATAGAGTTACGCTATACGTGTAACATGCGCTCATACAGAAGTAACTAAAAAAGCTTTTTGTATAAGCAAACCTGTAGCAAAAAAATCACTCTCACTTTTGTTTACACACCGATTGTGTAGCGACACAAATCGTATGCGCACCTGTGTGCGTCGGTGTGTATTTTTAGCGCATAACGCTCACTCTCTCTGCTTTTAACACCCAGCCTTTTGACCAACTCTTGTACGCTTGACTCTGCAGATTTTCATATACGAAGAAATGTCGTTCAAAAAAAAAATTGCTACTTTTTAAAGTCATATTAAAATATATAAACAATTTTTGAGATTATGCTGCCGCACTCTTTTCCCCAAAGCATCTCGCAACGACTCAACGAGTAGACATCGTATAAAAGCCTGCGATAGCTTGGCAAAATCATTCAGTATCAATTGTGGGCTCGTCCGAACAGACCAACCCCAAAAGTTTAGTTCTTTTTTTCTTGTAACTCACTTTATTCTGTGGCTTGGTTTGTCGTCTGCAGCGTGATTGTTGTTGTGCAGTGCATAAATTTTAAGAAAATATGAAATTTTTGGTATGTTAAAAACTTAATAGCAAACAATAAGAATGAATTGAATAAGTAAAGTATTATGAAAAAAAAAGCTTAAAGAACATTTTAAAGTGCATAAAAATGGATAATTGTTGTGTATGGCGGCAAGAAGGAGAGAAAACACAAAAGACTTAAGAAACGAACTTGCTGTAAATGGAATTAATACATATTTTGTGTGTGCTAAGAATGCAAACAAAAGAACAAACTTTATGTCGAATTAATAGAAAATTATAAAAAAAAACCATTTTTAAAATTATAAGCAGAAAACCGTGTACAAATTTTTTAAGACAATTTGTGGAATCAAGCTTTAAAACTTGGATTTAAAAATAAAACAATTGTTTGCAATATTTTTGGTATCAAATAAAAAATATTTTCTAAAGCAAAGTATGCTTTTCTTATGAAGACATTAAATTATAAAAAGAATTTTTAAGTAAATTTCGCTTGACCTATATATATATTCATAAATTTGTTCAAAAAGAACATTGAAAGTCTAGTAACTTTACTGTGATTTTAAAAATCTGTTAAATTCTTTGGTAATCTGTACTTAGTTACATTTAAAAATTTGTATAATGAAGCAAAATTAGAACATCTCAAGTTATTTGATTTGCTAAAAATATTTTAAGGTTAAGTTTAATAGTTAAATTTTACTAAATAATCACAGTTTTAATGTAATTTTAATATATCTATGTAGTTCAAGAAAAAGGAAAATTTTTTTATTCAAGTAATTAAGGTTAATAATTCCATAACTCCAAATAAATTTAACAGAGAAAAGCATTTTAAGATCAATATTAACAATAAATTTTTACTAGCATTCAAGATCAAGATCAATATTTTAGAAACACATTTTTTTATAATTTTTACTGAGAGAACTTCAAATATCGCAAAATTTTGCAAATACTTTTCAAACTTTTCTTTGTGACGTTTAATAAATACGTAAAACTTATGAATTTACTTGAATAAATGATTACCATTTTTTAATACAAACTTTAAAACTTTCTCTTGAGCAATGCAAATTGTTTGGTCAAAATTATTATATTTGAATCAACTACAAAAAGATTGCATAAATTTCTTCAGAATCAAAATGCGAAGATTTTCAAGATTATTTGATTTAAAAATTATTCATTATTTTTATTATTCTAAAATTATTTTAATTATTCGCTGGCATTTTTTTAACACACTTTCATTGTATTAAATTTTAAGGGAATAATTTTTTGAAGACCAAACTATCGACCAAACGTGTTTTACAGAGTATTCAAATATTAAATGAAGCATTCCGAATTTAAACATAACATTAATAATATAAGTAAAGTCTACAAAAATTTCTAATATATGTTTACTGATATTATTTGATTATTATTTGTTACTGATATTATTTTGTATTCTGCGTGTATTTTGCATTATTTAAAATATTTTTGAAAACTTTGCTTTAGGTAGCAAAACCGTTTTTTTTTTTTTGCTGTTTAAGTAAAACATAATAGTTCGCTACTTAAATCTTCCGATTTTTTTTTTTTTTAATATACGCTTATATAAATATTTAATTTTAAATAACTGCTCTGCTAAAGCTGTCCTTTATCCTGAAATTTACTTTTAAAAAAGTTTCTTTAAAATTTCATATGTTCGTAGCCTGAATATTTTGATTTCTTGCATTAAATCGACGATGAAGACTTTTGATAGAAATAAGCTTTTACAGCTTCAGAGCTCATATAATTATTTATGGCATTTTTTTTTTAGATTTGAAAATTGAAAACTATTTATTTTTGATTTAACAATTTGATTGACTGCATATATGATTTTATTTAAGATTTACTAAAAAATTACAATCTGGTCATATTTTTCAAAATATTTTTATAATATATCAGTGGCAATAAGTCGAACTAAGCCAGAACTAATTTATTAATGTAGCTGTGTTCTCTGAGAAAACTTCTACATACACATAATTTCAAGCTTCTATCTTTCTATCCAAAATTATGAGGTAAAAACCAAAAAAGCTTTGATACAACTTATATGGCGACTAAAAACTATTAAGGGACATGACATTCGCGGCAGAGAAAACAGAACTTTTTTTAAAAATTTATAACTCAGTCAAAAACAAACATTTTTCCAAAAATGTTTTTATTATTGTAGAGAATTGAACAAATACAAAAAAAAAAACAAAAAATATATTTTTCACTCCAACATGGTTTTATAGAGGTCCAAACTAGCGGCAGAGAAAAAAACGGGGCCTCGTGATTGCAGCGCTGGCAGTTGCAAAAATTGTCCGATCTGGAAAAAAAAATTACTTTTTTAAATCTTAACAAAATTGGTTATCGTATGACACGAGCTTTTTTTTAAAATTTTTTTTTTCAATTTTTAGTGATGTTCCAAATTTGAAAGTGTTTTTTTTCGAAAAAAAATATTGACTTTAAAAATTCATAAAAAATCGAAAAAAAAGCTCGTGTCATACGATAGCAAATCAAGTTTAAAAAAATACAAAAAAAAAAAATTTCGTCGAAAAATGAACCCGCTAGTGCCGCAACCAGTACGAAAAACATGGTTTCGAGATAAACGCGTTCAAAGTTTTCAATTTTTCAATATTTTCCACAAAAAACCCAGGACTTCACGCTGCAAAAGATGCCAAGTAACTGAGCATATAAAATAAAAATTCCACTATATGAGTTATAAATATAAAGAAATATAAAGAAATATGAAGACATTCAAAAACAAAAAAACCCCACCCTTCAAGTAGGTACGAAATAACAACCACCAAAAGTCAGGTAGCAAGTAAAACAAGTTTATACCAACTGCCGTACATAGGTAGCGCAAAAATTAAAAATGCGCTTTCACTGATCCGGCTGTAACTTTTGAATCCGTAAGAATTTTTCCATGAAATTATTTTTCTTAGAATCTTAAGAATATTTACTAAAATACAAAATTATTAAAAATAGAAAAATAAAAAAATAAAAAAAAATTAAACGATTTCAAAAAACTGCCAATGTCATGTCCCCCCTTAAGTAGCACTATATTAAGTAAAAGAATTACAGCAATCGATCCTAAGGATTTAAAGATATAAGTAAAACTATGCTCTGGTGTGAAAGAAGTTGTTTTCGACTTGAATTACAAAATTTGCAAAACTCTGCGAATTGCGCAAGACTTTTTTGTATAAAACCTTTTTTAGAAGGAGTTTAAAATAATATCAGCTTATTTTCCAAAAATATTTTACCGTGTTTTGTTATTAGGCTTTATCGCTTTTTAGACTTTAGTGACGTTATTGACTTTACGTTACTAAACTTTCCATTGTAATTCTATTAGGTAATTTAGTAATTATGTAAATTAGTAACTAAAAAACTAATTTAATTTATTCCTCTCCTTGCTTCTACAATTTTTCATTATCTTTAGCCAATTCATTCCATCTTTACTAAAACTAAAACTTTACGAAACATTTACTTAACATTTACTAAAAAAAAAATTACATTTGGCTCATCTCATTTTGTCGTTCTTTGCATTTTTACTCATTAAATCGTGGCTGTACAAGAAACGGTGGAAGTATAAATAAATTTGGCCATTCTATGCCGTTCTGAAGAAAAACTTTAAAAAAACTGAATATGTATTTATTTATTTAGCTTTAAGGTCCTCCGGGAGTTTTTCGAAGAAAAAAAGACACCATTTTAAAATTTTTTTCTTTAACTCTATTTTATCTTAGACCAAAATTTTTTTCAAATTATCAAAGAATAACTAATCAAGATTTATCCCAGACATATTGGTCCAAAAATATTAGTCGATAAGGTAGAAAAGTGCAATGTCGCGAAAAACCTTAAATTTTGCGGTGAACAAGATATCTGGAGACTGGTTGACCTAAAAAGAAAAAAAAAAATCGGTTTATTAAAGAGTTCTTGGGCGTTTAATCGTTGATTTTTGAAAAACATTCATTTTTAATAAAATTGCGGCCGTAAAAAGAAAATTTTAAGTTTTCGTGCACAAAACTGAGGTCGGTTCAGGTTATAAATCAGAAAATGTGTATGCAAAAAAAATCGAACGATTTCGGACTAAACCGAAAAAAAAAAATTTTCAGATGAACCAGTCTGCAGATATTTTGCTCACCGCAAATTTTAAGGTGTTTCGCGGCATTGCTCTATTGTACCTCTTATTCTACCTTCTACGACGAATATTTTTGAACCAAAATTTTAGTGATAAATCTTCAATAGCTATACTTTAATAATGTAAAAAAATGTTGGTCTAAAATAAAATACAGGTTCAAAAAAAAATTTTTTAAATAGGTGTCTCTTTTTCTTCGATAAACTCCGGGGCCCTTAAAGAGTGTCACGTACGTTTTCGTACTCAAGTGAAATGCAGATGTTGACTTTCGTTTTTTCATAATTATGCCACAAAAAAAAAAAATTCGCTAGAGAGAAGCTTATTTTCTTTTGAAGAAATTTATTTTGATCACTTCTGCGTAAGGAAAAGTTAAAAAAAATGTTCGAGTAATTTTTAAAAAAATTTTAAGTAGCGTACGTGCCGCTAAATTTTTTATTTTTTTTTTTTTATCTTGATGTTCCGACACTCTAGTGAAGTTTTATATCAAGCACGCTCATTCAGAAGCCCATTTGGCCCACGCTGCATCCATAGAAATTTTTTCTATCATCAGTTTCATGTGCGTAGCGAGGGTAGGGTAGGGGATGGCAATTGGTTCTCCCCCCTGAACATAAGTGAAATAAAAATTTTAGAATTAAATTCAGAAATTCGAAACATTTTTTCTTATAATTTAAAAGCTTTAGAATTTATTAATATTTATTAAAGCTTAATTAATTTTTTGTTGCAAACTTACAGCTGACACATTCTTTATTTATTTATCAATCACAATGCAAAAAATTATTTTGTCCTCTCCTGAACAAAATCATGGCTACGCCCATAATCAGTTTTGTATCTTTTTCTTTTTTTTTTTAAATTTCTTTTAACAAACCTTGGTATCGCTTTCTCTGGAATGTGCCATTTGTGCAGACAATTTGATCATCATGGTAAATGAATTAATTAATGTTCAAATAGCTCAAATAAATAAAATTTAAATGTTTCTCTAAATTAATATCATTAAATAATAGGTTTTTTATAACTTTTAATTTTTGGGTCACGGTGGACTTTTCTGTCCACCAAAAATGCCCATACATATATAAAATATTTTGGAACCTTTTTGACGGTACCTAATAGGCATCTGCATGAATACATTTGTTTTGCCTGCAGCAGTGCACACTTTCGTACTGTACCACATTTTATAGTATCTTTCAAACTTGTGTACAGTACTTTCAAATCTAACACAGGCTGAAGCGAGTAGTGTACAACATCCGGTTGGATCTTAACAGAGTGTGTACACAATTTTGGGTTGGTTGCATAGCTATTTTTCATACCTACTACTTTGTCTTTTCAAAACATTGCAAGTCCACCAAGTAGATTTTGCTGTACAGCTCGAAATAGATATAAAGATCAAGTTAAAAAATCATATCTAAAAAGGTCAACTTTATTTTTAGTTTATTTATTCACTTTATTTTAAAAGTATTGAAGCATAAAAAATTCAATTTTATTCTATTTAAGGTTTGTATGAATTGTTTTCACATTCTTTTATTTAATCTAACTTATACGCATGCACTTGGTATACGAACACAAGTTCGCGAGGAAATTTCATATTGAAAACATTTCGGTTTTGAGTACAGTACTTGAATGTTTTAGGTTTGTTTTGTAGTATACTCACTCTTAGTTGGTGGTTGACAATGATAGAGTGTATGTATACGTGTTTCAAGCAAATGTTTTGAAAAGACGTTTGGATGTATTCGTGTTATTTCGTAACTATTATTTCTATGAAATACTCTTTTGATGTTTCTGCCAAAAACACATTTAATTTAATATAACATATTTAAAACCAACAGAGTTACTTGCATTGAAAATGAAATGAAAGTTCATTGACTCAACAGTCAAAAACATTTCTGATAATTTTTTCTTGCTTCAGGTAACATTAGTATGTTAAAAAATTCACTGTAGATAATAATAATTTTTAAAGTTTTAAAGATATATTAACGTTTTTATTGTTGTACTAATGGTAAAATTTTAATTAAATAATATATAAGAAATTTTAAAAAATTAGTATACATTTACATATATTGAATGGAAAAAATGCATTTTGTATGCTGTTCGTTAGAGAATGACGAAATTAGTATAGGTGATATTTGCAGATATTTTAATGGTCAAGAATTCATTCGTACATTATTTTTATGTGTCTTAAATTTTTACCCTGTTTTTGATCATTTTTCTGTGAAGTTTTCTTGCAAATGGATGCACATACATAAAAGGCAAGCAGGTTATTGATGAGTATCAAATGAATTTTCTGTGCATACTTTTAGGCTGAACTGTTTTCAGGACAATACATGTTGGGAAGAAATTGTAATAATCGCCAAAACTAATTACAGTTTGAGCGATATTAGGTGCAGAGCATTGTGCTTGCCTTTTATATATTAAGATAGTAGAGCTGTTAAATCGGAGTTCATATTCAGAATTTTAAGTCCAACTGAATAACAACATAAGAATATCATTCAATGAATGCACAATTGATTCATAAATAACATTTTTAATTCATATTCAATTTTCTAAAACTGATTATTCATTTCAATTATTCATTTTCGCTATTCAAAGAATGCAATTTACATAGAATTTCAGAATTTTTGATTATTCTTATATTACTCATTATTATTTTATCTCATTATTTTTATAGTATTTTTTATTCTTTATTCATTTTGTATTCATTTGTTATTGATTATTCATATTTAATTTCTTATTCAATTTTAATTTTTTATTCATGGCTTAGATTCGGGCTATGCGCTCTTTTTATTAGTTTGTTGACATTGAAAATTGCAGCAAAAAAAAATAAAAATATAGTCTAAAAAAATCCAAAAATAAAACTTGATATGATACGCACCGTTCTTTAATTTCAGGTATAGAAACATTTCTGTAAATCTTAAGAACGACAAAAGTAATCAGTTGAAATTTAACATTTCGACGCGTGATGAAGCGTAGCATTCAATTTACTTCAAAAAGGAACAGTGTAATTTAAAAAATTTCCAAAGCATGCATTTGGCATTGTAGAAAATACTCACCAAGATATTATAAAGAAAATGTTCTCATAGTGAATAATATTAACCTCAGTGAATAATATTAATATCTTCGAATTACTCGATAATTCCTCAAGTTACTCGATAATTCTTCGAGCTACTCGATAATTCCTCGAGTTATTCGAGAAACCGAATTACTCGAAATCAAAATTAAGATAAGGCGGTCTTCTCATTCAAAACCCGTTTTTTGGACCCTTTTTAAAAAAATTCTTATTTGAAAACGCAAAGAATAATTGAAAACTTTTTTTATTTATTGTATTACAAAAGGTTCAAAGTAAATAAAAAAATTTTTTTGCCTCGATACGTGGGCTGTTCAAAAAGTAATGAGACTTCAAAGTTGGTGGTGAAAAAAAAAGGTGTCGTCACGGCGGCCACGATTCCGGGTCTCCGGAGCGTCTGAAATGAAAAAAAAAACGGGGTTATAATCAGTATAGATGTAATTCGCGTCTGAAATGAAAAAAAAAACGGGGTTATAATCAGTATAGATGTAATTCTCGGGTGAACCTCAAGCTTAATTTTGTGATTTTTTTTTGACAAAATGGCGGCCATTCAAAAAAAAATTTCAATTTCGGGTTTTTTTTTTGTAGTTTAGTGTAAAAAAAAAATAGTAAAAAATTTTTTAAAATTATGGTCGAGGTTCACCCGAGAATGGTGATAATTCTGCGTCGATTCCATTTTGTTTCATGAAAATCGGTTCAGTTGAACTGGAGATATCATGGCCGCCAGTTCGAAAAACGTGGGTTCGAGATAAACGCGTTTAAAGTTTGAAGTAATTTTTTTCGGAAAAAAAAAAAAAAAAAATCAAAAAGGTTTAAATGCAGTTTTAAAGAGCTGACAATTTTTACTTACAAATATTAGTCGGCGATGCCAGCTCCATACAGGCCACCTTCCTCTTTTTCGTAGAAACTGCTTTCTGCTGCCCTCTCTGCTCTGTGAGCCGTTCTGCCAGCTTTTGATGATGCCGCAGCTCGAGTCTCTGATCGGTTCAATCTGTCTTCATTGCGAGATAGTGCGTATTCGTATGCGTTTTTGCCAATCGCAATACCCATCAAACCCATAATTTTAAGTATGGGTATAAAACCGTCGTTGAAGAGGCACGTTGCAATGAAATTGGCCACTTCGATGGTGCGTGCGCCTGAGTTGATGTGTTTGGGCGAAAGTGACCAAAGAACAGAATTGTAGGACTCATTGGAATTCTGAGTTTCAGATCCAAGGCATCTTTCAAGCAAATTATCTGCCGACAGCGCTTCGTAAGCTGGTTTTATTACCTCCATCACCTTCTTGTCCATCAGACCTTGCTTCACAAAAAAGGCTGTATCTTCTAAAGTATTTCTAAAAATCCTTTTAGGGGCATATTCACAACTACCCAAGCTATAAATAAATGCAAAAAAAAAAGTTGAAAAAAAAAAGTTGCTCAATGAGAAGACCCCCTTAAGTTGCACTATTAGACTTGACTCGAACTCGAAGCTACTCGCACAGGCCTAGTAGTAATATGAACAAAGAAAAACATTAGTTGTCAATATTGTCAAACTAATAAAACAAGAACATGGCCCGATCCTAAGCCATGAACAAAAAATTAATAATGAATAACAAATGAATAATGAATAAAAAATTAATAATGAGTAACAAACGAATAATAAATAACATATGAATACAAAATTAATAATGAATAAAAAATGAATAATGAATAACAAATGAATAATGAATTAAAAAATTTATAATGAATAAAAATTAACAATGAATAAGAAATGAATAATGAATAACAATTGAATAATGAATAAATAATTGATAATATATAAAAACAGATTAATTGAAAATTCTGAAATTCTTTGCGAATTCATATGAATAACGATCATATGAATAAAAAATGAATAAAAAATTGATTCATTAGTCTGAATAACGAAATTGAATAATTGAAATGAAATATTAACCAATTTTTGAAAATTGAATGTGAATTGAAAATTATAATTATGAATCAATTGTGCATTCATTGAATGGTAAAGTATGCGGAATGAAATATGGACAAATTTAAAAACTGTATTTAAAAAAAAACTAAAGTTTATAATTTGGTAAATTTTATTTTAAATGAAACTTATAGTTAATGCAGAAAAAATTGCGTCCAATGTGGCAATTAAGAGACACTTTTGCCAGTGGATCTGTGAATACCGATATTGGCACTCTGATAAGAGCCGTTTTTATTTTGGCTATCAAATTTTTCGTAGTTTTGGGCCAAAATTTATTGGCATATATTCTCCAATTAAGATTAGCCCAAAAGTCTTCGATTGGACAAAGTTGCGGCAAGTTAGGAGGGTTATTCTTCTTATGTACATAAGGTATCGGAGCCTATCCATAGCTTCAAAGCTCTGTTGACAGTAATGGCTTGATGCAACGTCAGGCCAAAACACAATATTTTTATTGTTGTATTTGCTTCTTATAGAGTCAGCTACTTTTAGCAAACAGAAGTTGACATACCGTTTTCACCATTGACGGCTAAGCCCGAATCAAAAAGATCTGGCTCAGACGTAGCCAAAGCACTTATTGCGAGTCACAATAAGACTTTTTTTTTGGTAACTTACAATGTTCCAAATATTTCACATTGTCTTCTACTTGCTTGTTGCGGTCAAAAAAGTGCTGTCCTTGCCACTCATTACCATCGAGTGTGTAATATGACTCGTCTTCCATAATGCAAAAAATATTTTTAACCAAATTTGTCAAACGTACTTTTTGGCACATTTTTGGCTTACTTTTTCGTGAACTTTTTTGGATTCCCATTGATAGAAGATACTTCTTCACTGCTTTGCCATCACATTGAAATTTTTGCTCCAACTCTCTGTACGATTTTGCCACTTTTCTATCAGTTATTCTTCCTTAGCTTAGACCTTGTCGCAGAATAATTTAATGTGAATCTTTTACCAGAGCCAGCTTATTCCCATGTGGTCTTTCTGAAAGCATACGTGGCCAAGTTGTTGCAGATGGTTCGGCGATTGATTCTTTCTTCACTCAGAATAAGATTAAAAAAAATTACATATTCTCTCACGACGTTGCTTTTCTTTTTTCGATATTTTAAATACACCTCAAAAGTTACCAGCATAAAATTTTAACTGCTTATCAATATCACATTGGTCTCTCATATAGTTATCGATAAATACGCATCATTTTAGTTATTGATGTTTTTACAAGGTTCAAAAAGTTGTTCAGATTTCATTTCGCATACGTTATTCTTATTTCGTTATTCACTGATTCAAATTTTTGTAAATAAAATCAAATTGAATGCATTCCTTTACAGCTCTGATGTATAGATAGATATTTATTAATGAGAAAATTTTAATACTTCTTTAAGTTAAGTAGATTCCAAAATATTTAGAAACAATATCAATATCATAACATATAGAAGTTAGTCCGATTTGAAAAACTCTAAAGCAAAAATGTACGCTCTTATAACCAAACCACATTATAACAATCAAACATTATAACAATTTTTTTTTGTTATTTCAACACCGTATTCATAAAGGCAACCACTTCGGCTATAGCGCTCTTTGTCAACTTTTAAAATGTTCTGATTATGGTCAAAACTACTAATAATTTCACTCAAATGATTATGTAACTAAAAAGTCACAATTTAAGTAAGACAAAGACTTATACCACAAATACATCCGCTTTCATTGTAGACCTGCCATATTTGTGCACTTGTTGCAGCCAACTTATTCATATATTGATTAGAAATATTTTGCTCTTAATTTATAAATGGTTGTCTCATACAAACAAATTAATATGAAAATTTTATTACATAATTGAAGCGAAAAAAGGCGAACTTTGTATTAATCGCATTGAACAAATAATGACAGCAGTTGTTGTGTGCTGTTGTGTGCTGTTGTGTACAAACAATGCGATCATTGTTTGTAATTTTAACACGCGTGCGCTGGTGACGTGTTGCTGTCACTTTGCTTATGTTTGTTTGTATTTAATGGCTAAATTTTTTTTTTGGCGCTTTGCCAAGTTCAATGCAAAACAAATTCCATGCACTGCGGCGCACAAATAGTGTGCTTTTTTTGCATTCCACTCCCCCTCCTCTGTCTCTCCCCTAAGTCTTAAGCTTTTCATTTGAGCCCGCAGTGTCGTGGTTAACACAATATTGATTTTTTTTAACACTTGAAACCATCAAACTTATTTCTACTCTTTTATTTTGCCTCCAGACGAGTTTTTCGCTTAAGTCTTTTGTTTAAAGCTGTACTACATATAGATTTATTATAGAATTTTGTAAATTTTCTACACAATTAACTCCATCAATTTCAAAATTTTCCTATTTTAATCAACAATTCGTCATGAACAATATATTTATGCATTCAAGTGTGTCGCTTAAGTCTTTTGTTTTTACTTGATTTTTTAACTCTTAACTTATTCTACTTATAAATTATAAAAATTATAAAAAAAATTTCTATTTTTCCCTATTTTATGTTCCCCTCTCTTCTCATTGCAGATTATTTTCGGGCTCGTTGCCCTCTGTGCGCTTAGCGCTCTTGCCGAGGACGACAAAAAGGCTGATAAAATCAACTCCATCGAGCCTACTGTGGTCAGCGCCGACGATAAGAAACAAGAGAAACGTGGCATCATTCACGGCTATGGCAGTGGTTATCCCAGTGGTGGCTACTCTCACTCCAGCGGTGGCCTGATTGGTGGTCATGGCATTAGCTACGATGCCGGCAGCTATGGTCACTCCGGTGGTGTCATTGTCGGCGGACATGGCGGTAGCTATGGTCATTCCGGCGGCGGTCTCATCGGTCATGGCGGTGGTGCCATCATCAGCAGTGGTCATGGAGGTGGTCATGGCGGTGCCATCCTTTCTGGTGGTCATGGCGGCGGTCATGGAGGCGGCATCATCATTGGTGGAGGTCATGGTGGCGGTCATGGTGGTGGCGTCATCGTTGGTGGCGGTCATGGTGGCGGTTTGATTGGCAGCTCTTACGGTCTTGGCGGTTATGGTGGTAGCTATGGTGGCGGCTATGGTGGCGGCTATGGTGGCGGCTATGGCGATATTGGTGCCATTCCCACCAGCAATGTTCACACCACTACCTTAGTGCGCAACGTTGCTGTACCCTATCAGGTTGAGCGTCGTGTGCCCTATCCAGTTGAACGCACCGTGACTTATCCAGTTCGAGTTCCAGTTCCACAACCCTACCCTGTGGAAAAAACTGTCACTTATCCAGTCAAGGAAATCGTCAAGGTACCCGTTCACATTCCTCAACCCTACCCCGTGGAGAAGATCGTGCACGTTAATGTACCAGTTCATATTGATCATCCTGTGCCCGTCAAGGTACCAGTGGCACAGCCCTACCCCGTGGAGAAGATAGTGCAAGTACCGGTCAAAGTTCCAGTTCCTCAACCCTACCCCGTAGAGAAAATCGTGCAGGTTCCAGTCAAGGTACCAGTGCATGTGCCCCAACCCTACCCCGTCGAGAAGATCGTGCGCGTGCCCTACAAGGTTGCTGTTGATCGTCCATATGAAGTGCGTGTAGACAAGCCATATGCAGTGCATGTCGACAAGCCCGTACCATACACCGTCGAGAAGAAGGTGCCCATTCACGTTCAAGTACCCGTCGATCATCCTGTTCCATATCCAGTTGATCGTCCACGTGCCGTTCACGTTAAGGTTCCCGTACCACAGCCCTACCCAGTTGTCAAGGAGGTGCCATATCCAGTCGAACGTCAGGTTCCTTACCCAGTCAAGATCCCCGTCGACCGTCCAGTGCCAGTTCATGTTGAACAACATGTGCCAGTGGCTGTTGAGCGTCATGTGCCCTACAAGGTACCCGTTGCCGTGCCCGTTCATTTGGAGAGCCATGTAGGCGGTGGTCATTTGGGCGGTGGTCTTTTGAGTGGTGGACATTATGGCGGTGGACATGGTGGTTATGCTTTGGGCGCGGCCTATGGCCATGAAGACCATCTGCACAAGAAAAAGTAGAGATATTGTTTGGAAATTTTTGAACGTCGACAGAAATAATATTAATAGTAAAAAAACAAAGAAGAACCAAGAAGAAAAAAATTCAAAGCGAAAAAATGGGCCATAGTGCGAAATAAATTGCTTTTCTGCTCTTTGCGTCTGTCTGTCTCTTTCTATCTAATTGTACCGTTAGTTATAGTTTGTGATAAAAATTTAAATTAATTGAAAGAGAAAAAAAATTGATTTAAACTAAAGGATGTTGAAGGAAGATAAAAACGACTTCGGGCTGTACAAAGCCCCATAGATTGGTTGATTGTGCGGAACTTGTGGAACTCAATTAAAATGAACAACAAAACTAAATGTACATAATATGAAGAAAATGCCACGACTGCAAAAACAAAAACGTTCTAGCGCTTGATCTGGCTCTTCACGCCTCTTATACTTGCCCACTGTCCCACTTGTTCAAATGCTAAACCAGCACAACTTTACCTTTTTAAGAAACTATTTGAAAGAAATCTTCGTTTTTAGTTAGAAATTTACTGCCAAGAATAATCTGAAGTCTTTTATATGTATTTAAAAAACAAAATAAAAAATTAAAACACTTTTTAGTTAAATTGTTATTTTTCTCTTTTGAATTTATATAATTTTGTTTTTTATGAATATTGTATATATTTAATTATGTAAATAAAACAAAGAAATCATTAAAAAATAAACAAATGCTAGTGTTTTATTAAAATAACTAGTATAAAAGACGGGTTGAAAGCATTAACGCTAAACTGTAATTATTTTTTACTATTATTACAATGCTTTTACAACTGTTCTGAAAAATGTTCAGCCTGAAAGTATGCACATATGAACATAATATTTGCAAGTATGTCAGTGATATACTGTGCATACTTTTAAGCCGATCGCAAAAAATAATTACAGTTTGAGCAATATTGGGCGCAGAGCAGCGTGCTTGCATTTTATATATTAAGATTATTTTTAACTTTGAGTTTGAATATAGATAAAGAGTATGAAAAATACATAATGAGTTATGAAAAAAGCCCATTTTTATGAACTGCTTCACATAAAGATTATAAATTATTTTTAAAGTTATTTAAATACTGATTTTAATGAAATCAAAAGATTCAATAATCCTTGTATAACATAATGTATAACATAACAAACAGCATAGTTATTATATCTTTTATCTATCTATCTATCTATCTTCTATATATCTATCTATTTATATATATATAAAATTGTAAAAAAAAAAATCTGTACATTAAATATTTTTTTGAAATTCGTTTTGCGATTGACATTTTGAATGATGCTGAGTCCGAAAATCGCATTTTTAAAATTTTTGTCTGTCTGTCTGTCTGTTAAAGCATCACGCGAAAACCACTGGATGGATGAAACCGTTCATCCGATTTGCATGAAAATTTGTATGTAGAGGTTTTCGGACACGCTAAGGTTTTTTTGACTTATCTACACCGTTCTATCTCGAACACCAGAAGGCGCTGTAGTACAAGTATTTTCAAATAGTCGATAAAGTCCAAAACCGTTTATACGATTTGCATGAAATTTAGCATGCAGAGGTTCTCGGACACGCTGAGTTTTTTGACTTATCTACTCTTTTCTCTCTCGAACACCAGAGAGCGCTGTAGTACAAATATTTTGAAAAACCTCAAAAAACTCCTAGGCCGTGCATCCGAATTGCATGAAAATTGAAAAATAGGGGTTTTCTGATACGGTGAGTGTTTTGGACTTATCTCTTTTGCGATATCTTGAAAACCAGAGAGCGCTTTAGGAAATCGCGTAAAAATCCAAAACTGCTCATCCGATTTGAATGAATATTTGTAAATAGCGATTTTCGAGTACGGCAAGGGGTCGGTGCTATCTTTTTTGATCTTTCTCGAAACTAGAGGGCGCTGTTATACAATTTGTACGTGTGTATATTATTACACTGTTCCTTAACGGCTGCACTGATTTTGATGAAATTGTTTGTGTGTGTTTTAGTGGATCCCTGGATGGTTAAGATTCACAATTGGACCCGGCAGGTGGCGCTGCGATTGTGTTTAAGACATTTTGGTTTTATAGTTTATCTCCGAAACCGTTCATCCGATTTGCATGAATATTTGTATATAGAGGTTTTCGGATATGGTAAGATTTTATGACTTATATACTCTGCTCTATCTTGAACACCAGAGGGCGCTGTGTACAAATATTTTAAAAAACTTCTAAGCTGTTTATCCTATTTTCATAAAAATTGGTGTATAGGGGTTTTCTAATATGGTGACTGCTTTGGACTTCTCTTTTTTGTACTATATATAACACCAGAGGGCGTTGTAGTGCAAATCTCTTAAGAAATTGTGAAAAAGTACAAAGCCGCTCGTCCGATTTGGATGAAAAATTTTATTAAAGGATTTTTGTGTACGGCAACAGTTTTGCCGTTATCTCTTTTGCTCTGTCTCGAAAAGTAGTGGGCGCTGTTGTACAATTTGTACGTGTGTGTGTTATTAAACTGTTGCTTAACGGCTGCACCGATTTTGATGAAATTTTTTGTGTGTGCTTAAGTAAATCCTTGGATAGTTCAGATTCGCAATTGGTAGGTAGGTGGTGCTGCGATCGGGTTCCACGAATTTTGTTATTATAGTTTGTCTCCGAAACCATTCATCCGATTTACATGAAAATTTGTATTTAGGGGTTTTCGCGTACGGTAGTCTTTATTACTTATCTATTTTGTTCTATTTTGAACACTATAAGGCACTGCAGTACAAATGTTTTAAAAATCTCGAAAACTCCTAGCTGTACATTCGATTTGCGTGAACATTTGTGCATAGGAGTTTTCGAATACGGTGGGTATCTTGGACTTTTGTTTGTGTGCTATCTTAAACACCAGATGGTGCTGAAGTCCAAATCAGTTAAGAAATCGTGAAACGCTCAAAACTGCTCGTCCGATTTAGATAAAAATATGTATATCGTATATGTAGGATTTGAGTATCGAGTATGGAAATGGCTTTGGCGTTATTTTTTTATTCTATCTCGAAAACCAGAGGGCGCTGTTGTACAAATACCGCAAAAAACTCAAAACAACTCATCCGATAATTATGATTTTTATAAGTGGTCTTCGGGTGCGGTGAGTCTTTTGGCGCAATGTTTTTTGCTATATCTTGCACCCAAGAGGGCGCTGTACTACAAAATACAGTAAGTAGTAGCAAAGCGCGAAGGGTGATAAATATCTTATATTCTTCTTTATGTGTATTTATATTCCACTTTCTTTTTTCGCAAATCAGAACAGCTGATGCCGAATTCTGTGGTATTTGAGTACGCATCCACACATGTGCAAGTCAGTTGCGTCATAAGTTGGCATTGTTTTGACATTGCAATTTCTATCTTCAATGCTTATTTAATTTTTGTCCAGTTTCCTCGCGAATTGCCAAAAATTCGTTTTTGCTCTGATTTTTTCAAAAATGTGCAATCTATCGAATACAACATTAGACATGAAAATATATTTTTGCAAGCGATCGGAGGCACGCTCACACAAATCACGATTTCCCTAACGTGTTCTCATAATTATCAGATGTTGAAGCTACATTTTGCTCATTTCGCCAAAGTTACCGGTTTGAAAGATGCACACAAAATTCTTTCTAAAGTTTGTGAAAAGTTTTTTCAAATCGATGAATGAATTCGAAAATTATTTATATCAACTCCCGAGTTAAGCCGGGTATTCAGCTAGTATACAATATTTTTGTTAAAAAACTATGTGTGTAGCCACCACGCACAGTAGAAGTGAAACTTTTACCCAAAAATAGAATTTCTGAGAAGATTGTTAATTTATTTCATTATCATTCCCTCCTTCAGTGCAACCAAATGGTTAAAAAGCAGTCTGCCTTCATACCAGTAGTAGTTCAAGAACTGTTTTTTTTCATAAAGTCAACTAGTATATTCAACATAGTGATATCATGGGAAATATCAATTGTCTCTTTTGTTTGTTGACAGTTACTGAAAAGTTCAATATTCACATACAGAATTAGATCACAGTTTTTTCTTTACTTTCATTACACAGTTGATTATCAAGAGTATTTTTTTATTTTAATTTGACGACTTAAGTCATCCCAGGCTCGATCCTCGTAGCATAGACGACAGAACTTGCTGTTTTATTTTTTTGTTAATTATATTTTTATTTATAAAAATTTAAAAAAAAAAAATTTGTCGAAAAAATTGTGTCGGGAATAATGCACTTTTCCCTTTCCGTACTCGCATCGAACCGCGTGCAATTCGACGCAAGTTGAACGTGCTACCATCTCATCATTGCCTCCCTTACATCAAAGCGAACAAAATACGAACAAACCTGACAGGAAGCTTAGTATAGATCTTCCAATTTATTCCATTGGATTGATGCCAAAAATAATTTATTGTTTATCCAAAATAATCATCAATCGATTATATAATTTGGGCTTTATTTATATAATTTATTTTAAACTTTTCTTAAGAAAAAACCAAAACTGTCTGTAAATAATTTTAATTAAAAAAAAGCACAAAATTTCAACTGCAGTTAGGACCGTTAAGCCTTTGCTTCGTAGTCAGAAGCTCTTGCTTGGGTTTATTTTACCATGCCTTCACAGTTAAAAATGTGGATGTGTTTTTCGTAACAAGACTTGCATCGTATTAAATGTAGCATTTGCGACGATATTTATAGCTAAATGATGCAGACATGTATATATATATAGAAAAAACTCCTACATTGTCACAAAAATTCTGCTATTTCCCACACGGCACAAAATCCGACTACGATATCGAAAAATTTAGCAAAGGTACGCTTATGTTTCGAAAAATTATTCGCTTACAATACCAAAGCGATTAATCCTTCAACACATATGCGAAGATAATTATATTTTCTACTTTTGTACTGTAAGGTGGATACTTTAAAATATTTTTTTTGGGCTTTCAGAATTACTTTTATTATTACTAATGCGATAACAATGGTATGAAATAACTTTCGATTTTTGATCGTCAATTAGGGAAAAATACGAAATTTTTCTTTGATAAAAGTTCAAAGTTCGTTTCTTTGCAAACAAACTTTTGCCGGGTGGATTACATATGTATTGACAAGAGTTAATTTTCGGTACAATATTTTAGTAACATATCCTTTTTATGTTTTAGTTTCGACCAACATATCGTAAGTAATCTGACAGCTCAGTTGGTAATGGAAGAACTGGTAACCAGTATTTTGTGTGTTAAAATATCGCAACATGCAAATATTTTTTTATTTTTCAATATAAATGTGAGTTAAATCTACATTTGAATTATATGAAAGATACGATATTTATATGGAAATTCACAGATCTAAGAATAAAACAAATTTTAGATTCAAAGTTGCATTCGTTAATATTGTAGCATGTGCTGTTTCCAAATCAATCAATGCAATCAATCTGAATTTATCAAAACTCAATTTGAGAAATGCCTAAAAATTTGCTAATATTCTGAAAAAAACGCTACATTCAGATTCAAATTTTTAGACCGTACTTTACTTTCAAAGTATTCAATCATTTCAATCAATTCAATCCTAAAAGGAGGAGAGAAGTACTGATTGTTGATTTAACATAAGTATGAGCTACTCAAATAAATATGTCACCGTGGCCCAGTAGTTAGAACAGCCGGCTATAGATACAAACGTACTGTGTTCAATTCTCAGTGGCAGCAAAATAAATAAAATTATTTTAATTTAAAATAGCAATTTTTTCGTTTTTATACCATTAGTGCGGCGAATTGCTGTGTTGTTGTTTTCATAAGAACCATTTTGTTACATTGGTTTTACTCCCCATCTAGCTCGCCGTATTGTTGTATACGCGGCTATAAAAGTTTCACTTCAAAAATCAATGAAAAATCCAACAAGATTATAAAGCAGAAAAATTATTATTTTTATTTTTATTTTAATGAATTCTTAATATTAATTAAAAATGGATTAAAACCTACCCCTATATCCACTTAGCAATATTTTTTATACGAAAAAGTGATTAGGTAAGACAGGATAATTATATCCGCTTAACTCGTAGTTGCTGATAAGAACACTATTGTCATATCAAAAAAATGATAGTTCGCATTATTTATTGTGAGCACTTTTTGGAAAACAACCATGTTTTTGTCAAATCAAAAAAAAAAGTAGATGCTACATTACGGACACTTGTTGGTCAAATTTTTAAAGTTTTTATTGTCTTGTCCATGGTACGCTACACTTATTTTTCGGTTTGGTAAGATTGTACGCAACATTTATTTTTTTGTTTTGTGTTAAAAGTCTGCTTTCTGTATGTTGTCGAAATTATTTTCTACCGAAGCTAAAATACTACCATCCCGTGTTCATATTGAAGTATATTCGAAGTCTTTAGCCACGACAGACACTATGACATTCAGTTTTATATATTTAAGAAAGTTTTCCTATTTTGATGACGTCACTTCGTATGGGAGGTAGACATGGTTTTAATCTGATTTTGCCAAATATCACAGATATGGTTCATATTATATATTAAAGCTAATGTGCAAAATGTTAGAACATTTCTTTAATTTTTGTGGATTTTTAAGAGATTTTACGTTTTAAAAAAAAAGCCAATTTGTATGGGCGGTAGGTGTGGTTTTCATTCGATTTGGCTCATTTTCGAACCAGATCTTCATTTTTTAAAAAGAAGCTTTTATTTTAAATTTTATTGCGATAGCCTTAAATAGCTGTAGCGTACATGGCACAGTGGGTAGAGTGCGTGACCCATACGCCAGAGAATTCTGGTTCAATTCCCGTCTGACACAGAAAGTTTTTTCAATTGAATTAATTTTTCTGTTCCGCCGTCACCTCTCTGCAGACAATGACAAGCTTCAAAGAGTAAAAACTGCCATGAAAATCTTCTTGAGAACATAAGCCGCTCGGAGTCGGCATAAGACTTGTACATCCAGTTCTCGATCATTTGTGTTCAAACAAATCACAACACACACAACACAATTGATCATAAGAAGCTCGGTCAAAGTCCTTCCAAGGGCTGAAATGGCCATTTCGTTTTTTTTAGCTTTTAAATTACGACTCTAATCGTGTCCACAGACGGATAGATGGACGGACAGACGGACACACGGAAATCGACTAAGCTGATGCTGATTAAAAATAGATATTCTTTTCTATACCTGACACGCCTGCTTATTGGCATTACAAACGGAATGGCAAAGTTAATATATCCCACCCCTATCGCATTACGCGTTGGGGTATAAAAATATTCGATTTTCAAAAAATGTTTTGTCTATGACCTCCCTTAATGCCAATAGAGCCGTTTGAGTTCCTGCTATACCATTTTTAATTTAAGGTCCAGTCGAATGCATATACACCAGGCCCGCAGCCAAGGGGAGGGGGAAAGGGTTCAGGTGTTCAAGCCCCCCTTTCCCCCTAAGGTCCAGAAAGTATGAAAAACTAACACAAATGAAACTAACGCATTCAAAATGTGATTTGTTTTTTAAGATTAACTGAGATTAATTTAGTTGAAGATGCCAAATTTTCAAAATTTTCAACGCAAATTTAAAAATCTTCGCTTCGTCAATGAAAAATTGTTTTGCCCATATGAAAGATTAACTTTGCTCAAAAAAAAATTATAATCATTATGATTGAATTTAACTGAAAAAAGTTTGTGTATTAAGAAACCAATTTTCAATTGTGGATTTTGATGCTGAAATGTCCCTGATATGCTGGGAAAATTTAATAAATTGTATAAAATTAGATTGACACTTTTATGCAATATCTAAACTTATTGAACCCAAAAACTTTGAGAAAGCATTCGTTTAAATAGATTTTTTTTTTAATTTTTAAAAGCTGTAAAATGCAAAAAATACATGAACCACGAAATTTAACACATTATGGGATATTCTACGTAAAGCGGATGACTAAAAAGTTTGCCCATTCTATTTTTTTGTTTTCTTGGTATATAAGTTAACTAAAATCACCAACTTGGCACAAACATAAAGCTCTGTGCGAAGTCTTTTCCAAATACAGGTTTCGGAAAATCATCTAAAATCTAAATATGCTTTTTTGGAAACAAAAAATTCTCTATAAAAAAAAATATTTCAAAAATATTTTATACAGTCCAATTTTATTTTCATAAGAAAATTTTCATAAGAAAAATTTACAATTTCATTTTTGTAAACTTCGGCATTTCTAAAATTATTTTTTTTTTATGTTAAAAAATTACAAAAAATATTTGCAAGTTCAAAGTTAATTTGTAAATAATTTGAATTTAAATACACGACTGACTTAATTCTTAAATATCCCAAAAAAAAGTTACTTTTTAATTCTTTTAGTAAAAATTTGTCCAGTTGGGTAATGGTCCCAAAAAACCCCAGTTTCCGAATTACGGGTTTTGAAAAACAATCTAAAATTTAAATATGACTTTTATCTGCTCAAAAAATGTTACTAAAAACATATATATATATTAATTGTTATTGGGAATTGAATGATTTTATCAGCCATGATATTAAATTTTTATGAGGAAATGGAACAGTTAAATATTCATAGATTTTAAAATATTTTCTTTTGAATATAATTTAAATTGTCGAAATCGTTTTCGAGAAAAGTAATATTTTGGCCTTTAATGGCAACTCGAACTAGGGTTCACACGGGACCAAATGCTTGTACACAAGCTGGGGATTAATAAAATCGTAAGATAGCCAAAAGAAACCAAATCTAAAGACTAAAATGTTTGTGTTCTGCCGATCACACTTTAAAAAAAAAAAGTTTTAATTTTTCATAGCTAATTTTAGTTTCGATTTTAATAAACTCCAAGAAATCTTGCCTATTTTTATTCTTGAGACTAACTAATTAGTAAAATTCTGTAATAGATATTTTTCCTTTTTGTGCTAATTTTCGGAATTATACTTTTTTTAAAGACAAATAAAAATTCTAAATTTGGACCATTTTTCAAAAAATTATGGACAAAAATCAAAAACTTGGTACTCAAAATTAATTTGTTAAAAAAATTCAATAAACTCTTGTCATATCTTTTGTGGTAATTTAAAAATATGCATATTCACGAATAGTTTGAAAAGAAAACAAATTAGTTTAGAAAAATATCTATATCTATCTTGCCAAAAGGTGCCTCGTCGTGGCCAACTTATGAACTCAAAACTGTTTTCATTCGTCGAAATACATATTGTGAAAATCCGTATAGATTATGAGAGGTAACGTACAATAGAACAATTTGTTAATTGCACTCTTATCTTTGGATCGTAAATTACCACTTTATAATGAGCACTTCAAAAGTAGTTCGCAAAAGTCAAAAATTTTTGACTGCGTTCGGCACAAATATGATCAGCGCGCATTATAATTTATACACAACGTGGGGCACGTAACCCGACAAACACTATTCTGCTGTTCCAACAAGCAAATTCAAAAAAACATGAAAACTTATAATACAAAATTTTAAAGTATAACTTTAAAAAAGAGTGATAGTACTAAGCATGGGACAGTGGACGCAAGTTGGAATAGTTTTTTTTTTAATTTAAATTTAAAATAAACATATCGCACACTATCTACAAAAGAGACACAACTCAAAATTTTAAAATTTTCAGGAGAAGCAAAAAACAATTTTTTTTTTCAACGGACTCTATCAAAACAAAGAGACCAAATGATTTTTTTTTTAAATTAAGAGTAAGAAGAGGAGTAAACAATTTTGATAGTTGATGGAGGTAATCACACAGAAGTCACTACGATTAGTTTAACATTAAAAAGTAAAAATTTGTAAATTTTGAGTTGTGTCTATTTTGTAGATGGAGTGCGATATATAGTATGCATATAGAATAAGTAAATAAAACAGTTTATTTAATTGTAGTCTTCAATAAAATCTAAATGAAGCAGCAAAAACATATGAAATCGCACTTTGAATATATTTACAAACATTAAAAGTCGGGTCTAATTAGAATTTTATTATTAATCCAGAGTTAACTTTTTTCTATTCATACTATAACTTAATAGTTTTTTAACCTCAGTAACAACTTTATTCTGAGATTATTGTCGGCACCTTGATTGTTATTGAATTTAAGAATTTTCAATTTTCTGCAAACGATTAACTGAATTCAATTGAGTCAAATTGTCCAGAAACTTCACAGGCAAAAAAATATAAAGCATTGGCAGCAAAAACATTGGCCTTGATTTGTCGAATCTCATATGAAACAATATAATTAGTTACAAGTATTTATCTTCGAATTGCTACTTTGAATTTTAAGAATTAATTCGATTTAGCTAATAACTAGCTAAAGCTATTTTTCTTTTTGTAACTAACGAGCTAGCTTTGAAGTAATAGCATGAAAAGCTCAACTGTTATTGTTGCTTTATTATGACAAAGCTTAACAGCTTAAAGTATTTAATTAAGCTAGATTTAAAAGCTATATTTTAAGGGTTAGAAACAAAACTAAGAGCATGCTTTATAAAATAAACTTACCTAAAGCTCTTGCTAGCTTAACAAAATTCAATAACTATCGTTCATAAATAGGAACTTTGAAAGCTGAGCTGTACTCTCAAGAGTTAAGCTTAATAACAATAACTTTTACTTTGTCTGCTTTAGTTACTTTTTAAGCTATTGAATGCTTGATGTTAAAGTTTTATTAGCGTTTACTGCTTACACATGCGATTTCATTTATTTAGTTTAAACATTGAGTTAATAGAAATATTAGTAGCTATTAAACCACTATTAGAAATTATTCATATAAAATCATCCTACAAGTATGTTAAAATTTTTGTAGCTTTATTCTTTTTTTTTTTGCTTTACTAAACGTACCCAAAGAGACCATAACTAATTTAAAACAAAATCTTCTTTGGAAACTATTTTCTTTTGTTTTGAATAAAAAGATTTAGCATGTCTTTGTTAAGCATTAAATTGTACCAACACTGGCGATCAAAACTGAGGGGATGTTTCAAAGTTCAGCATTCATCAGCCTGCCAATTCTTTAATATTAAACAAAAATTAATTAAAAATTCACCATTTTTTCTTTGAAGTGTTTGCGACAAAACCCTGTTTTCAGAACAATTCATGTAAAACTAAATCAAAAATTACAACAACAAAACTTAAAAATGCGGCATTCACTTATAGAGTTTTCTTTTCTAAAAAAACTGTTACCCTCGAGAATGGTAATATTTTTATGGTGTTACTCCCATCCCTAAAAAATGGCAACATTTATTGTGCTAGAAAAGAATATCAATAGCTACCCTGGATATCAGCTGATGCTGTTAACAAAAAATAAAGACAGTCCACTGCGTCCTACGTGCGTTTTACAAATTACAATTACTGCGCCCAAAATTTGTAAAAACTTCTTGCTATTAAAATCAGCTGTTTCACAGGGTGGCATGCGACACCGTCATTTTATAGAGTGTAGAAAGTGGAACACTTTTGCACTGCCAGAGTGTAACAATTTTCACAAAAGAACGCAATACCCCATTAAGGCTTAGCCTACTTTTAAGAAAAGAACAAAATATCTTGACAGCCCTAGCTTAGTGCAGAATAAGTGTAACATTTTTTCGAGAAAAGAAAACGCTATTAGTTTTGCACTTTTCGGTCAGCATCAAAAAAACACTTGTTTGTGTTCGTTAACACGGTTATTTTTATAAGTAGTCACTTCTGATCTATTCAGTTATCACTTTTAACATATTGAGTCAACTTTTATTTATGTAAAAAAATTCTGTGAGGAGTAAACTCAATTTTTGCGAAAAATTAAAAAAGTTTTAAGTGATATCGAAAACAGTGTTGTTGCAATGAAAAAGAATGGGGGTTTCATCTCGGAAAATTTGAATAGAACTCATAATAAGTCAAAGTACTGTTATTGCTGTGAAAAAAGAAAGCAAATTGCTTCTACACCTAACCTTGGTGGTCCGACAAAACTACTGTCGAACTCAGACGCACGTCTTATGGCACAAAGAATGAAAAATGATTCAAAGAATGATTGCGTAAGACCATATATAGCGGCTAAATCAAAGATGTTACTGCATCACAGCCTGCCGGGCTTTGCACAGAATTAAGCTTTCAGTCGGCAATAAAAAAGAAAAAGCGCCTGCATTGTCTGACAAAAATGTAAAGGCACTGTTGAAGTTCAGCAGAACCTATAGAAATTGGACAGTGGAGAACTGGAAACATGCCATATGGTCTGATGACACAAAAATTAACCGTTTACAGTTGGATGGTAAACAGTATTACTGGGCACGTGAACATGAAAGAAGAAAAAACACCATGTGAAGCAAACCGCAGCTTGATGGTATGGGGTTGCTTTACGTGGTGGCATGTTGGGCCTCTTGTGAAAATTTATGGTATAATGAAGAAGGAAGATTACCTTGATATTATAAAAACCCATTTGCCGGAATTTGTGGACTTGGGCACGTATCCAGAAGAGGAAATAGTATTCCAATAGGATGGAGACCCAAAACACACATCCAAAATTGTCAAAAAATGGATATCAGAGCAAACTTTCCAGCAACTGAAGTGACCAGCACGAAGCCCTGATCCGAACCCCATTGAAAATTTGTTGCCTATAGTGAAAAGGCGTTTGGGTATGTATAAAAGAGCTCACGAAAATATGACGGAGTTATTACGTCGGGTTCAGGACGAATGGAGCAATAACCCTAGAGAGATCATTGAAAATTTGGTCGAAAATATGCCAAGGCGCATTCAAGGAATCATTAAAAATAAACAGCTTTGGGCAAAGTACTGATATTAGTCTACATACTGCTGTTCTTTTGAAGCTGGTCAAAAAGTGCAAAACTGAGTGAACCGCTGAGAAGAACCGCAAAGCAATTTTCAATTCGGAATAAGAAATAAAGAAAGGAAATTGAGAGTGTGCGATTAAAATATCTACGCTGTTCTTATATATCAGGTTTTGTAAAAAGTAATTCATTATGTCTGCATTTAACTGAAGGCTTTAATTAGCATTGTTAAAATAATACAATTTAGTTTAACCCATTCCCGACCACTATTTGATTAATCGAACGAGAAATTTGTCCATTATCAAAAAAATTTTTCAAATATGAAGGTTAATGATACCAGGAAGATATTTCATACCATATATTAATTTTATAAATGGCTTTGCCATAATAATGGTAACCACCTATCCCACCAACACCCCTAACTTTGGTAACAGGGGTTGAAAAGAACCTGACCTTTCTTTCAAATTATGTTTGATATAATTTCAAAAATTATAAAATTTAAAAAAAAGTTATGATGAAGTTGTATAGCAAAATAACTGGATAACACAAGTTAAAAAAAAAAACGAAATGGCCATTTCAGCCTTTGAAAGCACTTTGACCGAGTTTCTTATGATCAATTGTGTTGTGTGTGTTGTGAATGTTTCAACACAAATGATCGAGAACTGGACCTACAAGTTTTATGTTCTCAAGAAGCTTTTCATGGCAATTTTTATTCTCTAAAGTTTGCCATTGTTTGCAGAGAAGTGACGGCCGAACAGAAAAATTAATTCAATTGAAACAAAAACTTTCTGTGTCAGGTGGAATTCGAACCAGGGTTCTCTGGTGTATGGGCCACACACTCTACCCACTGTGCGTCCCAATGCATAAGTTAAAGTAACAGTACGTTAAAAAAGTCCATAGGATGACACATAGATGGCGTTACTAGATTTTTTCCATATCAGTTTTATTTAGTACTAACCTTCAAACGATACGTATTAAAATTTGACAACAATCTGACAATAGATTCGTAAGTTATAGCACACAAAATGGTGTGCAACTATTGTTATTGAAAAAAAAAAAAAAATGGAAAAAAGTGAATTTCGAGTTTTGATAAAGCATTGCTTTTTGATGAAAAAAATACAGTCGAAGCCAAACAATGGCTTGATAAACATTATCCGGACTCTGCTCCATCGAGACAAATGGTAGAAAAGTGGATTGCTGAATTTAAACGTGGTCGAACCAGCACAAATGATGCAGTGCGCAGTGGACGCCCAAATCAGACTGTTATTCCACAAAACATGAAAAAAATCCACAAATTGGTTATGAACGATCGCAAATTGAAGGTGCACGAGCTAGCTGACATTGCAAAGATATCAGATGGTAGTTTTTTTACCATTTTACAGGAACATCTGGGTATGCGAAAGCGCTGTGCAAAGTGGGTGCCGCGAGAGCTCACAGTCGGCCAAAAACAACAACGAATTGATGCTGCAGAGGAGTGTTTGGCGCTGTTAAAGCGCAATAAAATCGAATTCTATCGTTCACTATTACACACCAGAATCCAAAGGACAGTCAGCTGAGTGGACAGCAGTCCACGAACCGAATCCAAAGCGAGCAAAGACCCAACAATCGGCTTGTAAGGTGATGACGTTTGTTGTTTGGGATGCGAAAGGAATAATATTCATCGACTATCTCCAAAAAGGAACCACCATCAACAGCGACTATTACTGTGCACTTTTGGATCGATTGAAGGCTGAAATCGCCAAGAAACGGCCACATTTGCAAAAGAAAAAAGTGTTGTTTCACCAAGATAATGCACCGTGTCACAAATCGATGAAAACGATGGCAGAATTGAATGAATTTGGCTTTGAATTGCTTACCCACCCACCGTAATCTCCAGATTTAGCCCCCAGCGGCTTTTTCCTGTTTTCAGATCTTAAGAGAATGCTTGCTGGAAAGAAATTCAAGTCCAATGATGAAGTGTTCACTGAAACTGAGGACTATTTTGACGAGAAAGAGAAATCGTACTATAAAAGTGGTATCGAAAAGTTGGAAAATCGCTATACTGTTGTATCGCTCTCGAACTATGTTGAATAATATAATCGAGTTTTATCAAAATTTTGTTTGTTTTCTTACTTATCCTACGGACTTATTGAATGACCTGTTAAGTGTTTGAATAATCGAACGTTGGCGCTTATCCCATACCATAAAAACCCATGCAAATCAAACATAAGGTAGTGTAAGTGAATAGGCACGATTTTTTCAGTAGACATAATTTTTTATTGAATTTTGTGACTTGAGATCATTTCAGAATAGTAATGAGATAATATTAACTAATAAGTAGTAGTTATTATATTTTATAATATATAAATTAGCTTATAATACAAATATATTATATTAGTTATTGCATGCAGTAGCTAAAAAGTAAAAAAAAAATAATTTTTCATGAATGTCTTCTTCATCCGGCCCTTTCTTAGAAGCTTTAGTTGTCCTTTGCCACGCCAAACAAGGTAGAGTGGTAGAATCTGGTCGTTATTTGTAGCTATGGTGGCCTTCATACTATCTTGCCAACAACAAAGAGTGATCTGGTTCCTAGAGTCATACATATAATCTTCAAATTACATCGAACAGTACCAGTGGCACAGCATCCCTTTTCTAATAGCAAGCATAAGATAGGATGGTAAGATGTGAAGAAGTTGTCGAAAAATACTACGTCTGATACTAACCGTAATAAAAAAAAAGAGGAAGGATTTTTAATTTTGATTACTTGGAAAATAAACTAATATTATTTGAAATCATTCTAAAAAAAATTTGTATACAATATATCTAGCCAAAATATCTTCACAAAGTTTTGCTTATTTTGTAATCCAAGTCAAAAAACACTTCCTTTTTTTTGTTACGTAACGCGTCCTTTTTTTGTTTGCTTATATCTTTGGACCATTGTTTTGATCGATTCCATCTCTTACACTAACAATAGTGCCTACAATAATGTTATCCAAAAATCAAAACAGTACAAGAAAAAGTCTAAGGCAAAGAGCTTTTCTTAATTTTAAATATCATGAAAGGCGTACGAACGTACGTGCGCCGCCATGGAAATGCCCATATGCAATTTTACAGAGATATTTTTCAGTTATAAGCCATTTTTAAACAAAAAAATTTCTGTTATAGTAGCGAGAAACATTTTCAAATTATCGAATAAATTTATCTCAGTCGATTGTGTACCATATCTGGCTAGAGACTTTTGCTATTCAACTCACGAATAACCTATCCAAAACTCTGCTGATATCTATCAAATTATGACTGATTACATAAATCAATTGTTTAATAGATTATAAACATAACTTTTAAAATTAATTAAATTAAATACAAAAGCATGACTTGCATTTTTTTTCTACCAAAAACTGTCATTATTCCACTCATACATGCAACAATCGCATATAAATAAAGCTTATATGATATAAAATTAAGCTACCAAGAAGATATGCAATAATATGCATAAATAATAAAATTAAGCTAATGAAAAAATAATTTCTACATGAGGCCACATGGATAACGAGCCATTGTTGTGGCCAACAGTAAGTAACAACAACAGCAATAATAAAAATCATAAGCAAAGTGGCTGCAACACCTGTTGTTGCAGCCAATGGGGTCTGTCGTGAAACTTCCTTATTGCTGGCGCGCGTTTATTGCTGATAAGTGTGTGTAAGAGTTTTTCACACACACACACTCACACGCACGCACATGCACACAACAACATCAAAACATCAAGCGTATATTTGAACAACCCAATAAACAGCAATATGAATTCGAATTCGTTTCGAATTCGAGACGAATACGAGATCTCGGATTAGCCATCGCGCAACGAATTCTCAAAAATGCCAATAAGTGACAACCGACATTTTTGTTTTTTATGAAAACCTTCAAAAAGTTATAGTAGAAAATGATAAAAGGAATAAAAACGAAATAATTAGTTAATAAAAAATAATTTTATTAAAAAAAAATTCTTCATATTAAAATGTCAGCCTCGTTATGCATTCGAAACGAGTTCGATAAAATACAAATGAGCGAATCCTACAATTTTTGAGGTACACTTTTCCATAAAAACATAACGAAGCCGAAGCGTGAAAAATTCTCGGGGGCTTACACAAAATTCTAGCTTGGGATACCAACGATTGCTATTTTTAACGATTTTTTAAAAAAATGCCTACAAAAGACTTCTTACTTTTATGCCCAAAAATTCCACGTCTTTATATATAAAATTATTTAGTACATTGTTTTGGTCACTGAACTCCTCCTGAATGGCTGGACCGATTTTGATCAAATTTGGTGGTGTGGATGATTCTTTCCCTACACGATTACTTTTTAAGTAAACAAAATTACAAAATTTGTCGATTTATAAAATTTTTTTAAATTTTTACGACAAAAACTATAAACAAACCCTACATTTATCCATACCGTATGAAAGACTATTAAAAAAGCCATTTTTGGTTTTGAATATTTTTCGAATAATAAATATTTTTACCAAACTTTTTGCGAACAAAAAGACGTTGGATTCATTATTTTGGTACGAAACACACCAACAACCATAACAACAACATAAGCTGCACCTGAAACACGTAATACATGATTTTTTTCATACGCAAATGTGAATTCTTCTTAGATTTAGCTGTTTTGTGACTGATGTAACTGATATTTTGACATATATTTTACCTTTGTACAATGAATATTAAGGGATGTAGGTGCTTGAAAAAATTGTCGAGAAAGACACCCATTCAAACCGCACTGCAAGACGTAATTTTATTTCAAAAACAACATTTTTTTGGATAAAAAATATTATGATTTGAATGGCGCAAATTAAGCAGTACTTCTTCAACAACTGCAGTAGTCGAATGGGTAAGCTGCCGGACTAGCATTCAGATGATGTAGTTTCAATCCCTGACATTGTAAATTTAAATTTATTTTTTAAAAACCTCAAAAATTAATTGCTTTTTATAAAAATTCCTTACTTGCTTACTTAGGTGGCCATAACAACCTGTGTTCACTTTCAAAAATTGCTTATATAAAATAAAAGTTAATTTGGATTTTGTACTGTGGTTCAGCAAACATAAGCAATGTCAAGATTTGTCAAATATCTCACATTTTGGGCAGTTCAAAAACGATTCATTTTAACGATTCGCTAGCGATTCCTTTTTTTTAAACACTTCATTAATAAATTATGAGTTTCTCGCGAAAGCGAATCAGAAAACGAGTCGTTAACAAAATACGTCAAAATATATAAAAGCTGACATCACCGCCATCCAGGAAATGCGATGGAAAGGGCAAGGCTGCTCTAAATAAGCCCACTGCGATATCTACTACAGCTGCTATGCGGAGAGGCGCGAATTTGGATGTGGATTCGTCGTTAGCCAGAAACTACGCCACCATGTTTCCCGGTTCACACCTGTGAACGAAAGATTGGCCACGATCCACAAGGCAAAATTTTTCTTCATCAGACTTATTTGCGCCCACGCCCCGACGGAGAAAAAGGACGAAGCCGTCAAGGACGCTTTCTACGCTAGTCTTGAGGGCGTATTCGACCACCTTCTGGTCCATGACGTGAAAATAGTCCTCGGCGATTTTAATGCGAAAGTCGAAAGGGAAGGCATCTTTGGCCCCACTGTCGGTCAGTTTAGTCTTCATGCGACCTCCACGAACAACGGTCTAAGACTGATCGACTTCGCCGCAGCGCGAAACATGGTAGTTAGTAGCACCAGACATAAGCACCTCGACATTCACAAGGCCACCTGGCTGTCCCCGGATCAAAAAACGTGAAACCAAATTGATCATGTTGTAATTGACGGAAGGCATGCCTCTAGTGTTCTAGATTTGCGTACATTTCGGGGGATCAACATTGACTCCGACCATTATCTTGTTGCAGATAAAATGCGCATGCGATTATGCAATGCGAAGAACATACGCACAGGAATGCAACGAAAGCTAGTTGTCGCTAGGCTGCAATTACAATGGACGAAGCCTACTCTGCTCAACTCTCGGTTAAGCTCAACCAACCAACCTCCAGACCCGACGACGCCGGCAGACTTTGGGTGCAGATATCCCACTCCATGCGCGCTGCCGCTGAAGAAGTCATTGGTTTCCGGCGCCCGCAACCTCGGAACCAATGGTATGATCAGGAGTGTCGCATCGCGACTGCAGTAAAAAACGCCGCATATAGAAAAACGCTGCAGTCAGCTGTAACGCGAGCCGTGCGAGAAACTACCGCGAAATAGGAAGGAAGAGAGGCGCCTTTTCAGACGCAAGAAAAGAGAGCAGGAAAAGCGTGAGCGTGAGGAACTAGAGGTATACCAGGGCAAGAAGGATGCACAAAAATTCTATCAACAGGTTAAGCGTCTAACCCAAGGTTTCAAGCCCGGAGCATACACTTGTAGAGACGAAAATGGAGATTTGAATACGTATACACAGTGTGTGCTTAGATTGTGGAGACGGCACTTCTCCAATTTACTTACTGGCAACGATTCCACCAATGCCGCCCATGGAGAGCGCAGTTCAGTGCCACCAATCAACGATGACGGAGTGGAAGTATCACCACCTAGCCATGAAGACGTTCGAGTTGCTATCCAACGACTCGCAGCATGTCAGCTTAATTGTTTAAAACCGGCGGCGATGAATTCAGCTCATCAGCAAAATATGGCTAGCGGAAGGCATGCGGAAGGCATATACAAAAGAAAGGAGGCCCAACAATCTGAGCCAACTATTGAGGTATCAGTCTTATTTCCATCGCATATAAGGTTCTCTCAAGCGTACTGTGTGAAAGATTAAAGCCGATTACAAAAACACTGATTGGACCTTATCAGTGTGGCTTTCGACCTGGTAAGTCCACCATAGACCAGATTTTCACGCTACGACAAATCCTGGAGAAAACCCACGAAAATCAAATTGACACACACCATCTCTTTGTCGATTTTAAAGCTGCGTTCGATAGCCCGAGAAGGGATTGCCTATACGCAACAATCTCTAAGTTCGGTATACCTACAAAGTTGATTAGACTTTGTAGAATGACGTTGAGCAACACACGCAGCTCCGTCAAGGTAAGAAATGACCTCTCTGAAACCTTTAATACCGAAAGAGGTTTCAGACAAGGCGATCCACTGTCTTGCGATCTCTTCAACATCATCGTGGAAGGGATCGTACGAAAGGCCGGTGTGCATCGTAATGGCACCATTTCTATAAAGGTGTCCAGCTCCTTGCGTACTGATGTTACCACTGCTTTCGCCGCTATCGAAAAGGAATCAGCCAAAGTGGGTTTGCGATAAATGAGGGTAAAACAAAGTATATGCTGTCTACAAACAATGGAGCGCGGCGTTTAGACTCCCACGTTTCATCCGGCAGCTATAACTTTGAAGTAGTCAAGGAGTTCGTATACCTTGGCACCGCCATTAATACCAACAACGAAGTCAGCCTGGAGATAAAGCGAAGAACAATAATTGCTAATAGGTGCTACTACGGGCTCAGTAAGCAACTAAGTTCCAGAGCCCTCTCTCTCGATCGACAAAACTAACACTCTACAAGACAAGATTCTACTTTCTTTATGGCTCTAAGGAATGGGTAGTTTCGCAAACTGACGCAGCCGCTCTGGGGGTGTTCGAGAGAAAAGTTCTTCGCAAAATCTTCAGTCCTGTTCGAGTCGGCGATGACTATCGCATCCGAATGAACCACGAGCTGTATGAGCTCTACGAAGACATTGACGTAGTTCGGCGTATAACTGTGCAGCGACTACGCTGGCTGGGTCATGTCCATTGTATGGACGACGAAGCTCCAGCGAAAAACGTGCCCGAGGCGAGGGTCGCTGGTCAACGAGGACGAGGGAGACCATGCCTCCGACGGATTTACCAGGCTGAGGAAGCCCTAACCGAACTTTGTGTATCTGGTGAAACCCGGGCACGGGTTGTTACAGCCACCTTAGTAAGTAAATAAGTAACAAATTACGTAAACGAACAAAATCTTCGAGAATTCGTTGTCGTTTCGAAACGAATCCGTTTGGCTTATTGGGAAATTTTGCTAAAATTTGTGCATTTGAGTATGAGTGAGTGCGTTTTGCTTTTTTTATTGCATAATAAATTTAATATTGCGGCTTGATTTTATTGCATTTATTGCTGCTGATCGACTGAGCAGCAACAACAACAACAACTACAAAATTTACAAGAACAACAATTGCTCGCTCTATATATTTATTAATGGTGTAAAATTGTTATACATAGATATGGTCTTTTTTGTTTGCAATTTATTTTTAAATTAATGAACGTTGTTGTAATTTGAGTTTGAGTGTAATTGTGTGTTTTTGTTTTTTATATTTGGCCGCTGTTCACTAGCTTAGTGGTGTTCAAATAAAGCGCTATTACTGAAGTTGCTTCAATTTGGTTAACATTTTTTTCATATACGTGTTGTTTTGAATTTATTTGACTTGAGTTGAACTTTGTGACTCAGCATTAGTTTATTAAAAATAGCTAACACTATCAAAAAAATTATTTAACCTTGCCAACTCTACACTACGATGAGCTAGAAGTCAAAATATTTTTTGAATTACCAAAGAGTATATTTGTAAACTTTAATCAACTTTAAAATTTAGTTTAATATATTCAAGCCAATTTGAAACATAAATTATAAAAATATAATTTTAGAAACCCACATTTTTTTTTAATGCAAATTAACTAAGAAAAACTATTAAGAGAACCATAAAATTTCTAAAATAAACTGAAAATATTTCCACAAAAACGCTTTCCAGCCCTATAAAAAAAACTCCTTTCAAGCTACCACAAGCTGTCAATGTGTTCCGCTCGATATCTCTAAACGAATTGAATTATATCCAGCTATTTTTATTAGATTTAACCACAATTGAATGCCTGCAATCTACAACAAAAAAATATGGCGCCAAAACAACCACAACAAAATATTATAGTTTTAAAAATAACATAAAAACTGACAAAATTGGCAATGTTGACTACTTATCTCAAACAACAAACAACACAGCATACGTAATCGATCTGCACAAACTGCGCATGCGTAACACTCTACTGCCTCATATCCTGCAACAGTCAGACGCTGTACAACCTGACCAATTTTCCACAAACAGGCTTAACTAAGCCGCTAAGTCAATCGGCCAAAGCATGGCGTAGCTGTAGGCAAAACTCGTCTAATTGTAGTTTATTCGTTGAATGCTGGGTTTATATTGAATTTATGATTATGCGTTGTTTTTGTTTTTTCTTATATTTCTTTATTTTTGATAACAGGTTTCAATTTACGGAAAATACTTATTAGCCACACTTGCTCTAGTACAAAGTAACATCAACAAATAAAAGCAACAAACTCACAGGTTGCAACAAAATAAAAACTACAACAAAGTTTACAAAAAAAGAAAATAATAACAAACAAACAGCACCAGCACATTGTATCTTAATGTTTTTGTTTTATTTTTGTCGGTTTATAAACTAGAGTTGCAAGTTTTGTGTTGCACTTCCTCGTGAACAGCTTATAAGATATCATGTTTTCTTGGTGTTTTTTTTTTTATATAGGATTTGATTATGTCAGCTTTGTATGAAAGTGGCAAAGATTTTGATAAAGTCGAATAAATCCAGGTATTATTTGCAGCCTGTTTGAAAAAAAAAATACAAAATTATGTTTGTGAAGTATGCTAATTTTACGGTAAAATTGTTTTTTTCTCAATGTGGGTCTCAAATTAATAATAATTTGCAGCTTTAGAGCAAATTTGAATGTTGCACCATATCTCTTACAGTAACTTAAACTGAAGACTTAAGCAACGAACTTGATTAAAGTACTTTAAGCAAGCAAATCATTTTTAAGAGATGAATAAAGTTTTAAAATTAGTGCTTCCATTTTTCATGAGAACACGAATAGCAATTCTAATAGATAGGTCTTTTGTGCCATTGGAAAAGTTTTAGAGGCATACATTTTCATTAAGCATGAATACAGGATCATTTTGACAACAAGTTTGAATAAGTTAAGCTAGCTCCAGATTGCTCCATTGAGACATTTGGGGGGCTTCATTCGCTGCAATGGCTGCCCTTAGGCTGGGTTATCTTCGTTCCAAGCTGGGTCATTAGAACTTCCGTGTCTTCTATGTAATCCCTGATAATAAATGGATGATTCTATTACCAACTTTTTTTACTGGGACATTTAAGAGTTCAGTGGATACTTTGGACATAAATTTGTCATAAAATTCTAATTGCTAAACTGTTTAAAATAGGATTTCATTCAACCTTTATAGACTCAATCCAATCTTATCTAAGTGGTAGATCTTGTTATAGGAGTTTATAAATTTTTTTTTTTAAGTCTGTTAATGAAATTAAATAGCAAAAAAACACAGGTGCGTCGTTGAACACACGAGAGAAACGAAGTTTTTTGCTGTTTCATAGGTTTAATGGATTTTTTTTTTAATAAAAAAGCTTTTAAATTACAAAATTTAAAATAGCATAAAGTAAATTAAAAAACACACGTTAATATTCACACCAGTAAATTTTATAACATTGCATTATTATTTTATTTCAACTCACTTGTGGGCAATTGTTAATTTTTGCCGATGCTGAGACATCTTGTAGCAAGTAGAAGCACTTTTTTGTGGAATGTTTTTATAATATGTTTAAGAAATTACTGTGATCTACTGCAACATAGCTTTAGTAATACATACTTGATATTGAATCAACAACTCTGCTTAACAGAGCTTTTGGATCAGTGGATAGCGTAGTGAACTCCTACTTACAACAGTGCGAGTTCAATTTCCCACTGAGGGTCGTAAAAATATTTTTAATATATTGAAACTACATTTTCTTGTTATAATAGACGCAAGAAACAAAGAAACAGCATTTAAAAAAAAAACGCTGTCGAAAATAAGAGTGTCGTTATTGAAATTTCACTTAAGCAAATCACAGAACTTCGCTTAAAAAAGTTTTGCTTTACACAAAACTTATGAATCTTAATAAAGAGTTAACTATGGCTTCTAATTAGAGATGGCCCTTGCTCGGATTTTAATGCCCTTAAAAACATCAAAAAAATACCTAAAAAAATTGCCTAATGCACAATAAAAGCATTAAAAATTCCAAAAAAAAACTCATTAAAATGGCATAAAGTCAAAAATGAATGCATATATTTTTAATTAAAATATTAGCCTCTCCATTAGGTTGCAATAAATTAAATTTTTTTTTCTTTTATTATCAAAATAAAACAGCCATCTATTGGTATAACATGTCTTCTATATCGAAAAACTTCTTTCTACTTCATCATAGACAAGAGCGCATATTTAAAAGATGAAATATCGTTTACATCCAAATTTTCTTTAGTTGCATATTTTTATTTTTCCCACTTAATATTTCACTTTCATACCCGTAAATTTTATTCAATCTATACCCTACGGGGGAATCAGGGTCAATTGCCCTCAAATGACTGGTCCCGTGACAGCTCCAATGGACAGCTATCACAGGATAGGTCTGATATAACTCGTCACTCTTCGTCTTTCGTCAACTTCGTCAGTTTTGAATGATTCAAGCGGAGACAGATCTATAAAAACTCAAAACTGTATTCGTATTGTGTGAAAATTAAAAATGTATAAAAAATATATAAAAAAATTATAAAATATAATAAAAATTATGAAAAGTTGTGGGTTGGATCTCAGAAGGTTAGGTCACAAATCTGTTTTTTATGCTGGTCACTGGACAGGTCTTAGGTGATGCAGCAGGTGGCAATTGGTCCCTGTCAATGACAACGCCATGTTAAAGTGACCGGTCGATTTCATATGTTGGTGGCAGAATTGGGACAGGTCCCTACCCCTTGGGGATCTATCACGTGATAGGATTAGGACCGGTTCTTTTCACCGTAGGGTATATATAAAAATCGAATGGTGTCCGTATGTTACTCTATCACATCTGAACGGTTCCAGTGGTGTTGTTCAAATTTTGAGGGTGTGTTTGGACAGTCTTGGCAAGGGTAGAGATTTTGCAAGATATATTGCAAAAATACTGGATCCCTTTTCACCCATACGATTTGTCATATAAAATCGCTAAAAATCAGTGTATCGTGGAAGTAAAAGCCACAGACCATTGAAGCTCAGAATGGAGTTACCAATTGGTAATGTCTTTCAAATAAAAAATCAGGAGAGGCATTGGACAAGGGGGTGTGGCTCAGCCCATGTATGCCACATTTTTGATATCGAATACCAGGCCCGTAGCCAGGATTTACCTTAGGGGGGTTTTGATAAAAAAATATATAAGGAGATACTAATAAAAAACTAAGCGCAAGGATATGGACATTTTTTTAACAAATCCATTTTCTCTACTCGTGAATATGCCCCTTTTTAAATGACCATAAGAGAGATGGCAAGAGTTTATTGAATTGTTTTATGAAATAAATTTGTAGTACTAAGGTTTATATTTTTGGCTATGGTTTTTTGAAAAATAGTCCAAGCTGAGAATTTATAAATGCCTTTTAAAAAATTTAATTCCAAAAATTAGCACAAAAAGTAAAAACGTCTATGTCAAAATATTACTAATACAACAGTGTTAGTTTGAAAGATGAAAATAGTTAAGATTTCTTGCAGTTTATTAAAATCAAAGTTAAAATTAGCTATGAAATATTAAAACTTTTTTTTAAAAGTGCACCTGTTGAAGCTTGATTCACAACTTTTACGCGACATTTTACATTACGGGAAATACGTTTTTTGAACTTCCAACTTGTTTTTTAATTATTTAACATAATAAAAAATAATTTTAAGAATGCCGAAATTCAACAAACTGTAATTGTTAATTTTTCTTATGAAAGCTTGGTAAAACGATTAAAAAATCATCAAATCCCCCATAGAATTGGACGGTATAAAATGTTTTAAAAAAATTTTTTATCGAGAATTTTTTAGATTTAGATTTAGATTTAGATTTAGATTTAGATTTAGATTTAGATTTAGATTTAGATTTAGATTTAGATTTAGATTTAGATTTAGATTTAGATTTAGATTTAGATTTAGATTTAGATTTAGATTTTAGGGGATTTTTCGAAACCGTTAATTTGGTAAATTTTGGACTTGGCGCTATATTTTTGAACCAAGTTTGAGATTTTCGATGTCTTATATACCAAGAAAACAACAAAATAGAATGGGCAAACTTTTTAGTCATCCGCTTTACGTCGAATACCCCATAATGTGTTAAATTTCGTGGTTCATATTTATTTTGCATAATACAGCTTTTAAAAATTTAAAAAAACCCCCCCTTGAAACAAATGCTTTCTTAAAGGTTTTGGGTCCAATAAGCTTAGATATTGCATAAAAAGTATCAACCTTATTTTCTATAATTTATGAAATTATATTCGTTCTAGGTAAAATATCAAATATACATTTTTCCGGATATCAGGGTCTTTTTGAGCATCAAAATCCACAACTGGAAACGGTTCTTGAATATACAAGCTCCTTGCTGCTAAATTCCAATATAATGATTATGACTTTTTTAAGCAAAGTTAATCTTTAATTTGACCAAACAAATTTTTCATCAATTAAGCGAAGTTTTTTAAATTGGCTTTGAAAATGTTTAAACTTTTGCATCTTCAAGTAAATTAACATCATTATCTCACTTTCTCTTAAAAAACAAAATTACATTTTGAATTTAACCCTCCATTACTGTCGCTATTCGGAGTAACGTCATTTCTAACCTGGGTGTAATCTACCCATAAATTTTAATTCACGATTCTGTAAGAGAGAACATTAAAACAGTTAAAAGGTTCAGTTTTTATCAAATTCATGTATTTTGTTTTTCTATTAAACATAAAATTCGTTCAATTTAATCAATATATAATTTTTAAAAAAATATATCAAAATTCCGTAAATTAATTTTTTTCTATGTTTTAAAACTTATGGCTGTAATCCACCCTGCGTTAGTAATGGAGGGTTAATAATCTCATTTGTGTCATTTTTTCATATTTTCTGGACTCTAAGGGGAGGTTTGAACACCTAAAACCCCCCTTGGCTAAGGGCCTGTCGAATACACTTGGAAGTAAAAATCACAGAACATTGAAACTCTGAATTGAGCTACCACTTAGTGATGTCTTTTTTATAGAAAACTTGGACGGGTATTGGACAAGGGGTGTAGCTCCGCCCATAAAAACCAAATTTTTGATATCGAATAGCTTGAGATGTGAAAATCGCAGAACATTCAAACTCAGAATGGAGTTACCACAACAGAGATTGGACAAGGGGGTCATATAAGTCCAAGTTCTTATATTGAATAGCTTTGGAAGTAAAAATTACATAAAAATTCAGTGATATCTTGCTACCAGAAAACTGGGACGGTCATTGGAAAATGAGCGTGGTGTCAAATAAAGGGTCAAATTAAATTGTTGAATATATTTATTAATTCGCTTCAATACCGTCCACCCGATTCCTATAAAAGTCATTCGGAGTCGGCATAAAACATGTAGGTCCAGTTCTCGATCATTTGTGTTCAAACATTTCACAACACACACAACACAATTGATCATAAGAAGCTCGGTCAAAGTCCTTTCAAGGGCTGAAATGGCCATTTCGTTTTTTTTTTTTTTTTTTTTTTTGTTTCAGCAAAATTCGACAAAGCCACAAGATAATTTTTATATTAAGATTACTAAATTAAATCTAAAAGAGCTTTCTTTAGATATACACGAACACTACTTCTGATGACAATTTATCTTCATGCAAAATGATTTTCTTTGAATTCACCAGATTCTTTGAATTACATTTTAAATACTTATTTAGTCGCTAAACATTTAAATTTAAGCATTTAACTGATTTTGAGAAATAAAATGCAATGGAATTTAAAGAAATTTATTTAGGAATTTATTTTCCACTTCATAAAAAGTGTTTTTTTTTAATATATAAGGTGATCAACACTTCAATTAAAAACTCGTTCATCTTAGTCAAATGATTTTTTTTTTCGTAATAAACAATTTATATTTAATAACATAACCCTTTTCCAATTGTCTCGCTGAATTTTTAAAAATCTCTTTTTTTCCATAATAATTTTGCTTTTGTCCCATTTAATTGGAAAACAAATCTGGTAAGACTAGTCATGGCATCAAATTTTTGTCAAAAAATTCATCAAAAATTAATTTTCTTTTTAATTCTTTCCTTGGAAAGAAATAAAATAATTTTAATCCACGACTGAATAAAAGTCCTTTTAATAAAAATATATTCAGGCGAGAAATTGTCACTTTCGAAAGTCACTTTCCTTTCGCGAAAAAGGATCATTGTCACTTTTTGTACCGGAGACCGTGTGCTGAAGAACTATGGGAGATGCCGGGTTCAAATCCTATCCGACATGGAATACTTTTTCAATAGAGCTGTTTTTTCTAATTAACACTCCTCTCTATGCAAAGTGGAATTCTCAGAGAATAAAAAATACCATGTTAAACTTCCTTAGAACATGAATATTACAATATTATTTGGAGTTGTCATAAAACTTCAACATCCAGTTCTTTGTCATTTGCTTACAAACATTTAATAAAACTCACAATTGATCATAAGAAGCTTGGACAAAGTGATGAAAAAGCCAAATCGTTTTTTTTTTCTTTATTTTCAATCAGTGAAAACTCTTCATTAGATAACGTATAAATGACGTGCTGAAATATGCAAATATTTAATGCATTTTTCTCATTCTTTCAAAATTATAGTAAAATTTAAACATTTTTCAGAGTTACGCATTACTTTTATTTAAAAACTACATAACTTTTGACGTTTTATTATAATTGCAAACAAAAGACTTAAGCAACGAACTCGTTGCTTCAATTGCATCAAACTCGTTGCTTCAATCAACAAAAAATAAGCGCTAAAGACATTTTGTATTAATAATCCTGTAACAAATTTTTGCACGTATAACAAGATAAATTTTATTGCTTAAACTTTATTGGTCTTTTCTTAATAAAAACACAACAATATGAGCAAATATTTCTGCTATCAATTGAAGAGTATTTCGTTCAATGCTTAATTGCTTGTAAATAGTTACTGCATTTTCAGTTTATTGCTCATATTTAACGCTCTTTCTACACATAACAATAGTACGACAGAAGTGTGCAGCAAATAATTATAGCCTTTAAGTAATGTTAACAAATTTAAGCACAAAAAAAAGATTTATTTCAAAATATAAAGAAAATAAATACTTTCAATGAAAATATTTTCGCACATACAATACATGCACTAGACAAACAATCGCCAAACCGACAGATATTTATTTTTCAGACTCATGAGTCTAAAACAAAAAGTTGTTGCAATTTGATGGCTGTTTAAAAGAAAAAAAGAAAAAAACCAACGAAGCAAGCAGCTGGACAGACTCAAGAGACTCGAACAAACAGTTGGCGGCAACGTCAGACAATTGCAAGTCAATTACCAACACTTAAACATAGACCATGACGTAATTTACAATATGTGTGCCACTAGTGTTCAAGTTGGTTGTGAGGAGTAAAGCGCAACTTAAGCACAGGAGTCTACTTGAGGAGCTTAGTTTTTATTATTTTTTTGCTAACTAGCTTGTTTGCGGTTTTATTTGTTTGTTGATTTATTAGTTTTTTTTTCTTTCTTAGCTCAGTCACAGCCTTTTTAAGGAGCTAATTGAATGTGCGTCGTCGTTTGTTTTATTTATTCAAGACTTTTTTTTCCTAGCTACAGCTAGTTTGACTGCAGCTAGTTTAGCACAAGACAAGATCATGGCTGTTTATTGAGTCGTGTTATAGCAATTTTACTGCGTAAGTATTTAACAAATAAACCAAAGTGTACGTTTAAGTTTAGATAGATTTCCGTCATTCAAACATTGGATTAAAATATATTAAGTAACTGTTGTAAATTTAAGGTTTTATTTATTAATTTAGATGACTTTTTCTCTCTTAATCGCTCTATTTTTAAATATGTACGTACATTCACTATTATTCAACTCATTGTAAATCAATTTTATTTCAAACAATTAATTACAGTGTGTTCAAAAAATTCTCTTCCTCGTTGTTACGCGAGAGTATGTTTTGTGCATTTCTACTGTGAGTTTATTTATATTGGTTTTTGCTTCGCTTGCGATGATGTCTGGATATCTATGAGAAGACCGACAGACAAACACACAAAAACAATAAAGACAGCTAGACAAGGCTATGCAGAAAATTGTATCTGTAACAAATGTTTGCTGTATCTAGGTAACTTGCATGCAAAGAGTTTTGCTATATTTTTTTTTTCTTTCTTTCAATTTGCATTATTAAGTCATAACAAGAATATTAGCATAATTATATATATTAACAGTAGTCACAAAGTGCTCTAATATAAAAATACATATAAAAGGCTTAAAATTTGAGCCTTGCACAAGCACGTGTTATGTATAATAAATGATTTTTATGACAACACTATAGCACATTAAGACCGATTACGATCAAAGGATTCTGGTAGAATAGATAATAAGAGATAATACGTGTACCAGCGCACAGCGCAATTTTTTGACAATATTTATATAACTTTTGAACGATTCTATATTTTTTCGAATCAGTTTTTCTTTTTTAATTTTGCAGATAAATGAGTGTGTTATATTATTACTCAGTTGGCATTACAGTCACTAACAGTGTAATTTCAAACATAATTTATTTTTTAATATGATCTAATCTAGATGCATCGATTATTTCAAATTTTTTTCAAAACGAACCTGTTGGCTGGATTATTAGCACATAATTCCACAATCCCAGCAAGCAATCAGCAATGCAGAAAATATCCTAATATATAAAATGCAAGCACGCTACTCTGCACCCGATATCGCTCAAACTGTAATTATTTTTTGCAATTAGCCTGAAAGTATGCACAGAAAATGCATTTGATACATATTAGTGACAGGCTTGTCCTTTATGTATGTGCATACTTTTGGGCTGAACATTTTTCAGAACAGTATATTGTAAAAGCACTGTAATAATAGCAAAAACTAATTAAAGTTTAGCGTTAATGCTTCCAATCTGTCGTAGGACTTTTATACAAGTATTTTCATACGAGAACATATAAAAAGTCTTTGCAAACTTTCTGATGGCATACCACCACATGTGCTAAAAGCTTGTGCTTCTAGTCTGACTCAGCCTTTGCGCATCCTGTTCAACATGCCCTACAGGACAGAAGTGCTTCCATCTTGTTCAAAGATCGTAAGGGCACAGCCGGTACTAAAAAAGGGCGATGCGACGAACCCTTAAAAATTTCTTAATAAATTTCTACCTACTGAAGTATCAATGGTTTCCGTAGAGCTCACTCTACTGATGGCGCGATGACGTTCCTCACCGAAAAATTGAGTACATGCTTTCACTTATTCGGTGAGATCAGGGTTGTTGCTCTAGATATTTCAAAGGCGTTTGACTGAGTGTGGTATAAAGCACCCATGTCCAAGCAAATTAAATAAGGTATCGGTGATTACATCGCTCGGTAGATGACATGCTTCCTTAGGACCTTAATATACGTGTAAATTTTTAAAAAAAAATTTTTTTTTGTTTAAAGTGTTCTTTACAGTTTACAGTTTTTACAATATAAATTTATGTTTTTAAATGGATATTTAGCATTGTAGGTTAAGCAAAATCTTCGGTCCTGTTCGAGTCGGCGATGACTATCGCATCCGAATGAACCACGAGCTGTATGAGCTCTACGAAAACATTGACGTAGTTCGGCGTATAACTGTGCAGCGACTCCGCTGGCTGGGTCATGACCATCGCATGGACGACGAAGCTCCAGTGAAAAAGATGCTCGAGGCGAGGGTCGCTGGTCAACGACGACGAGGGAGACCATGCCTTCGATGGATGGACCAGGCTGAGGAAGCCCTAACTGCACTTGGTGTATCCGATTGGAGAAGGCGCGTGCAAAGCAGAGGCGCCTGGCAAGAGATGATGATGTCGGTCGAAATCCGGACACGGGTTGTTACGGCCTCCTAAGTAAGTAAGTAGTAAGTCATATATAGTTCATAGAATTCAATGTATAGTTTATTGAATTCAATATATAGTTTATTGAATTGAATGCATAGTTCATTGAATTTAATGTTAAGTTCATTGAAGTCAATGTATAATCCATTGAATTTAATGTAAAGTTCATTAATGTTTTAAGTTTATTGGAATTAATGATCTCTTTCTAAACAATTTCAAAATAAGGAAAGAACTACATTTGAAAAACATATTTTTTTATTTGAAAGAAATGTATAAAAATATACGGGAATAAACTTCCACAAGAGGGTGCATGCCGAAGGATATTTTAATTGAAATAGTTGAAAAATTTTAAAGCACACATCTACGGCTCTAAAAAAGCTACACCGAGATAGCTTTATATGAACTATATATGAACTATGCATTAAATTCAATGAAACTAACTTTGAATTCAATGAACTTTACATTGAACTCAATGAAAATTACATTAAATTCAATGGAAAAATCTTTAACTTTGGCATTTTTTTATTGAAAGTGTTCATTGAATTCAATGAAGTGTAAATTAATATTCAAGGCACCATTTATTTGAAATCAATAAGTTTAATGAACTATACATTAAAGTTTGAAGAAAATTCATTGAAATCAATGGCCACAGTTCATTGGAGCAAAATCAATGGATAACTAATTGAAATTAATGTAGTTTTTCATTAATATAATGTTCCTTTTTGGTTCAGTGTGCCTTAAGAACAAAACGATCAATGTCGTAGTCGACGGCATATCTTCCAAAGAGCACACCATCAACGCAGGAGTACCGCAGAGCTCAGTCCGTTTGTTTCTGGTCCTTATCAACGACCTTTAGTCGTTGGCTCATAACCCAATTCATTCGTTTGCGGACGACAGCAGCATTTTTCATTCATACTCATTCAAAACACGCCCGAGCTCTTTGAAGATTGAGAGGAAGAGGCCACATATGAATGAAACACTTCATAATGACTTGAAGAAATCTCCGACCCCACGTCTTGCTTATAGAGTAGAATTTAATGGTAGCAAGACCCAGTGTTGTCTGTTAATACATAAGCAACTTAATTGACCCTTAGCTTCCCTCAATATGGATGGTGTGGATCTTTTGGAGTCAGATGCTCTTCACGTTCTGGGCATGTCGTTACAATCGGCTCCCACAACTTACGCCCGATGAACTTACACCCGAAAAAATTGGCAAAACAGCCCGAAACTGTTGAAACATTGAATTTTAGAAAAATCGATTGAATTTGAAACGGCAATTGAACCCGAAAGAAGGAAATAACGCCTGAATGGTTTGAAAATAAAGCTCAAAAGAAAATGGGAACTATACCAGAATTTTCAGCGGGCAATTTTTGGGCTTTAATCCCAAATTTGTTGGGCATCATTTCCTTGATCCAGATTCAATATAAGATTATCAAAATATAAGAGAACAGATTTGAGTAGTAAATTAATGTTCCTGTGTGAAAATATCTGCAAGGATTTTCTTCACTCTATTTGCTTTTGATATTATTTCATGAACAACAGGGTCCATGGTCATTATGTCCGGATAAGGTCCAAATGGAGTTTTTTTATGATAAAATGATTTGCCTCCTTACGACATGTGTTTTTTAACTTCTGTACAAGGGCAAACAATTTTATCATAACGAATTTGAAATTTCTTAACTTTTCGTTAAACAAAACTTCGTCCGATTTTCCATATTTTAATTTGGCAAAAATGCCAGATTTTTTCGGTCATAAGTTCCAAGATTTTTATTGGACTTTTCTTCCTTTTCAAATATTTGGGAAATAGACCCACAGGCACAAGCACCCGAAAAATTACATAATCGCCAGAATTTTCGAGCATGTTTTCGATGCTCAAAGCAATGAATGCCCGATTTTGTATGAAAAATTTCGGTATTTTTTTTTTTGAATTTTCCACTGTGTATAGTTTACAAAAAAATATATTAAAAACATTATGCAAATATCTATATAAATTCGTATAGGTATCCTATTCGTAATAGGATACGAAAACATTTTATCTCCCCTGAGTTCTCTTGGGCATCGGCGTAATGTTGGTTGCCTAAGCCTTTTGTATAGGTTCTACCATGGGAAATGTTCAAGAGAGGTACATGGCCTGACGCCACCAGTTCGTGTATTTCCTAGGTCTACTCGGGCAGCTTTCCAAGCCCATCCCTTTACCATTGCATTGGTGCCCAATAAAACCACGCATTACCGAGATAATTCGTTTTTTGATCGCACGGTAAGATTGTGGAATAATCTCCCTGTGAGCGTGTTCCCCGGCAGTTTTGATCTGTGTCAGTTTAAAGCAAATCTTCACCGTCGCTACTCCATCTTTCCACCCTCCAACTAACTATCACCCGTCTTCCGAATTAACGCAATGCTTTCGCATTTAAAGGGGGCATCCCCTGAGCGTTGGTTTAGACAAAAAAAAAAAAAAAAAAAAAAATAGGAATCATTGAACTACGTAAATTCGAGATGGGTTCTCTGTAAACACAGCCAGAATAAATAAAGCAAGATAAAGGAAGGAGACAATGAAACAAGCAGATTTGATATTTTTTGTGATTTTTTTTTTATATTATAATTTGAACATTGATATCAATATAATAATTTTCTTTCGTTCTTTAGTTTGACTGTCAAACTATGTAATTATTTATTTATAATATACATGCAAGCTACCTAGATGCCAAGAAGAGGAGAAGACAAAGTTTTTCCTTATATGCTTTTTATGGAAAATTATTTTTACAATGAACTGAAAAAATTGAATTTATTGAAAAATTTTCCAGTTTGAGTTTTTTGCATTTTTAATAAGAGAACAAGTGAATTATATTTAAATTAAAAAACGTAAAAAGTAAATTATTTATTGTATATTAATGTTGGCTTCAACAATATTAGTAATATTAAAATATAATTATTTTAATATGTTGTTACATATTATATTCTTAAAATTTAAAAACAAACAAATATTTAGCGTATTTTAGCGGATTTTGAGCTGCAATAGCTGGCAAGACTATTCGGTTCAGGTGTTACCGATCTAACCAACTCTGCATATAAAAACGCCGTAAATCTACTCTTATATAATAGTAAAGATAAATATATCTAAAGCTTTTAACCAGCTCATAAGTTGTACTTCAAGATTTTTGCATAAATTTGTCAACCAAACGAAAGACTTAAGAAACAAACTCGCTGCCGCTCGTACCACTTGGCTGAATTGAATTGAAGCTTGTAAAACAACTTTACACTATTTTTGAACTCTTTTCAATACGTTACAATTATAAACAGCTATAGACTGTATTTTGCTAAATTCTAGCATAATTTTTTTTACACTAATTTCATCATCGTTTTTTTTTTTTAAGTATTTTTCTGTTAAGCAATCATATATTTTTCATACGTTCGTTCGTTCATACGTACTCATACGTTTGTAATTTTATATTTAAACCCATATATATTGAAGCGAAACATTAATTGATCCACGCCTCAGTGCAGACCACCGCATTATTTGTGTGCGCATAGAGCACACATATCAAATAATAATTATAACAACAAAAACACTAACAATGTGCAATAGCTAGCAAAATAGACAAGCCGTAAGGGAGGGAGGGAGGGGGAAATGAACAGTAGACTATTTCTTACACTATATTTTTAGTCAATTTACGCAATTCAGATGAAATTTTCATTTTGTGCTTGTTATATTTTTAATTTATTACACACTGCAGCTAGGATTGCCAGATTCATAAAATTTGTAGACTATGCCATTCGATATGCTCATTTGGCATGGTTACAAATAAATATATCTATATTTTTACAACTAATTTTCTATTAATAATTTGCTGCATTTTGTATTTTTAGCACAAATTAAACATAAATGTATTTTTTTAATTTATTTAATTTTGAAATTGTTTTTTCTTTTTCTTTTCTTTCATAGATTTGCTCTGGAAAAAAATATCTTTTAAAAATTTTACATATTTGACCTGCATCTAGCTATTAAAGTTGCCAGATATCAATAATTTTGTAAAAATATAGCAGTGATTTCATTTCGCAAACTCTATAATAACTAAATTAAAATAGATCCTACATTGAAAAGTTTACCCTTCAAAAGTCCAACAACCATTACTCTTAAGTTAATGAATGCTAAAATGTAATTTAATTATTAGCTTTAAACACACACAGACCTATAATTAACATTAACAGAAAATGTTACAAAGTGTTTAAAAAATATTTCTAAAACCGAATGCACTGATAAAGTTGCGCGTTAATATTGTTGTATTGGGAACGCATTCAACATCTCCGCTGTGCATTATTTTGACCTTCGTGGCATCTTAGGCAAAATAATGCTTTAAATAGATATGAAAAAAAAACTTTGAGAAAACTTTAAACCAAACAAACCATATATTTTTGACTCTCAGATGGTGCGTCATGCTGGGCGTTATGCCTTGACCTTGAGCGATTTATCAATATTAGGTGTTTTTCAAAAACGAACAAACGCTGCAAGAGTTAATTAAAGCTTTACAAAGGTAAAAGTTGAAATTTTTTTTTTTATTTTTGGTTTGTGGATTACAGCATTAAGTCGCTTGTAATTGGGTCAAGAACGATATAGATCTTTAGTAATTTTTTTTTTTTTTTTTGTTTTCATATGTAATGCATTTTCTCACACTCTTGCATCTTTTCTACAATAATCATGTTACGCAAATGTTTCGACTGATTTGCTCTAAATTTTACATCACCACTAAATCGACAACGTGAAGCAGCTAACGGTTTGATGCCGCTTCTAGCATCATGTTGCATTGTTTTTTTTCTGCTTGTTCAATTGGACTTTGGTTTTTTTTTTTTACTTTTTCAATTTGTTTGTTGGTCACTGCGGTTGCATCTGGCTCACTTTAACAACCGCTGCAGTGCGCCTTTGTGCGGCGCAACCTTGCTACAAAAATTGAAAACCGCATAATGCGTTGTGCAACTTGCTCTAAAAACTTTGATTCATGTCTTCGAGCGGTAACGTTTTTTTATGTTTTAATTTTTGTGTAATTTTCATGACATTTAAGCTGTTTTAAATTGGGTTTTTCTTAGACTGGACATTGTCTTTGGATAGCTATTAAATGCTTCATTAAAGCTAAGATGATGGCACTTTGCAACACTTCGGCTTTATGTGTGGGATGTATTTTTTGGGGCATTTTTTTCTCTCACGCCACGATGTTGCTCTAATTACGTTCAATGATTTTGGCATGCAATTATTTACAGATTAATTGAACTTTTTGAGACAATTAAGCAATATTACTAGATTCGTTTCGTTTTACTTAACAGACGATCTTATCGCAACTTAGTACACGATAAATTATTGCTAAAACTCTTAAGTCTCGTATTTAAATAGTCAAATTTTAACAAAGATCTCAAGAAAAACTTTTCTTCTAGTGCAAAATCAAGATATTTAAGAATTAAGCTCTGTTTGGCAAATAAGAGCAAATATAGCTAAAGTCTTAAGGAACGAACTTATTGAAATATTTTATTTTGAACTAGCTGTTGCCCGCGGCTTTGTCCACAATTTATATTTTAAAATGAACACTTTAAAACATTAAAGCACAAAATTTAAATTTCAAATCTTATCAAATTCTACGATAACGTTTTTTCAATCAAAAATTGATCGTTCTTAAAATTTCCATTGTTTTGATCATAGGCAAATGTTATTGATGTCATAATAGTGGAAATTTTGTAAAATTAACTATTCTTAGGAAATATTTTACATACCGAGAAAAAAGCTTATGTTAAATTGAAAAAAACCTTGTATAATTTATAAGATGACTTTGGCAGTTTTCAGCCACCCAAGTACTTTATCAAAACGCCTAAGTCTTACATGTTGACTTGCCAATTTTTATTGGGTGATAAATTAACCAAGTATTTGGTTATTTTTTATACACTACTTTAAAAAAAAGTTGATTTTCAATAATACAACTATATTTCGGGTTTTGGTTTCTTTGTTTTCCTTTTTTTTTTGAAGCTGCCGCCCTTCTCGTTCTGAGATTTGCTTGACTGAAATCGGCAATAACACAAATTTTTCTATTATCAACACCGTTTTTTTCTTAGAAATTAATGATTCTCTCGACTTTTCTTGATGCTTGACATATATTATAACAAGAACATTAAATTAAATTAAATATCAAATACAAACATTTTACCATCGCATGCCCTTGAGATTCGAACGCACACCAACCCGATACCACTGCGTATGATGACACTACGCTTCGCATTGAGCCAAATTCCTTCGTTACGCGGAGTGATTTATTTAATATTAATTACAACTGAAGCTATGCTGCAGCTATCAACACAATACTGCGACATACTGCATCTGTTAATACAGCATCTGTTAACATATGTGAATCAAATATTTTTTTTTGGCAGGGTATCGAAGTATGTGCTTTCAAAGCAATGTATTAAACAATAAATTGCTTAGGTAAATTAACGTAGCTGCAGTTCTGTCAGCAAACAATAGCAAGGCTGTTTGGATCAGTTGGTAGAGCGATGGACTGGCACCAAAAGTTCCAGGGTTCGTTTCCGCACGGCGGGCAAAGAAATTTTTTTTGTATATTTTTCTGTTCTTTTTGTTGATGAAATGTAATAAAATTTACTGGTGTGAATATTTACGTGTGTTTTTTAATTTACTGCTTTATTTTTGAATTTAAAAGTGATTTTATTACAAAAAAAAACCATTAAATTATCAAATCTATCCTTCTCTCGTGTGTCTAATGACGCAGCTTTGTTTTTTTTTTTGCAGAAAATAGCTCAAAACTATGCTTAAGCCATCCGTGCTAGTTGTTTTTTTAATTTTGTATTTTTGGATTTTGGGCTAAGGTGAATCAAATATTTTTTTTGGCAAGGTATCGAAGTATGTGCTTTTAAAGCAATGTATTAAACAATAAATTTCTTAGGTGAATAAGCATAAGGTTATAATTCCCATACAATTCTCTTTACCCAAGCCGACTTAGGTGGTTTACCTATTGTTCTTTTTCTCAGTGTAGTAAGCATTATTAATATACATACATAATTATACATACATTGCATAGCAAAATGCAGATTGAAGAGTACTCGTAAAAAATAGACATATGCATCCAGCTCACTTTTGAATATCTTTAATGGCTAAGAACTTTTAGGCATTGGTAAAAAAAAGACATGGAGTTACTTGCTCATTGTGTCTCAAATGCTTACGTTAGTTTTTTTTTACAATAAAATATTTATTTTCTTTTTTTATTTGGGTTTCTTTTTTTATTTGCGTTAGCTGAAAGAAGGCCGATGGTACGTGGTCAAAAGAAAGTACGAAACTAGATCACTACTAGTAGATCACCAGTCTGAAATTCAATGAGTTTCTACAAGAAAACTCAATGAGTACTTTTATTTGGTATATCATTGTAGCATCCTGTTATGTTAAGATCAGATAGTCTTTACAGAAACAAATATAGGGGAGAGGCTTGCAGGTCGCCACCACTGCTGTCTTTTGACATTCTAGCAATATCATAACCTAAACTCTGAGTGGCATCGATGTCAAAAGTGTAGTTGTCACTTTTAGTTTACATGTATATAGTATATAATTTACAAGGAAATCTAAAATTTTACTTCTTAAAAATTGAAAAATAAAAGTCGTGTATTTGTCCTATAATTATAAGTTGAAAATATTTATTGAAAATACAAAGTAAATATTTGTTATGTGTTACATTTCCAAAAAGTTTTCATAATCCAAACAGAACTCCAAAAATATCATGAATTGGAAGTTTTATATTTTTCTAATTCTAAAAGGGCGTCAAAATGCACCTTTGCTGGCTTGCAGATTGCTATCTCGCTCTTTGTTTGTTTTGTTTTGTATAACATGTGCTTGCCTCTTCATGTTTACAAGTATCACTGAGTCAAAAGTGAAGTTTTATTTCTTTTTTGTAATAGTTCCGGAAATTTTTGAAGTGAAAGCTTCTTTAGGCGCATTGAGCACTTTTTGGCAGAGAGCAAAGCTATAGATTTGCGATATCATCACGCTGTTAGCGATATCATCACGCTGCACATTGGTTTTATCGCATACATAGTTTGGAAAAAAATAGAAGGGGTCATTGTAGTTCCATGATATTTGGAACCTCTGCTCGAAGCTATTAAAAAAAAAATTTGAATCCGCCCATAACAACGCCTACCTCCCATATAACCCAAAATTTTAAAACGCTATATTTTTTCGTATTGAAGTTATATCAAAACAACTTCCTCACGAATCTGAAATATATATCTAGATTAAAAAAATTCATTTTTGCCACGCCTACCTACCATACTTTTTATAAGATATTTGCATAGCACTAAGAAGAAGTAGTCATATGCCAATAAAATTTAGTATATAAGTTAAAATGAACTATATAAGATCACTTAGGAAAAATTTTGCAAGTCCGCCTACCTCCCATATAACTCAAAAATAAAAACATAATACAATACCTAGCAGTCTTTATATACTTTGAGGGGTACTTTTTGTCTTTATTTATTGCTGAAAGAAGTTGTTTAAAATATTGCAGTCTTACATTGCATGCTTACAGGCTTGCATCTTAAAATGCACATCTTCAGAGGAAACCATTTCCAAAATTTTAGGAAAAAGGAGTTTAATTTTCGGGGTCGCAGTTTTGAGCAATTAATTTTTGTAAAAATTGAAAGTGGACAGTTCCACCATGATGTCGGAACTAATTAGCCCGTATCGGTAAAAAGCGCTGACAAAGAAAACTACTTCTATCAAACATTGATTTTTTTCTCCATTTTTAATGTGTTAATTGATTCTTAATAAAAAATAAACTGCACATATTTTCTTATATTAGCAAAAACAGATATAATATAAAATTTATATTATTTGTAAATCTGTTTTAATACACATTGTTAAACTTAAGGTTTTCATTAATAAAATCTTTAAACTGTATGCATTTTTACTATTTAGCTACTATAAAAAATATTACACAAGTTTCGTCATTTTTATAAAAAAACTCGTTTACTTTTTTAATAAAATGTTTATAGATTTTTCTTATCTGGTTATCTGACTGTAATATAGTTTGCTTACATTAAGAAATCAGGATATTTGAAAAAAAATTATTTTTTGGCGCAAAAAAACCACTGTGCACTGTTCTGCGTAGCAGAAATTATTGCTGTATAGCATTACTCTTTAGGGATTACCAAGCACCTACCAAGCCCAAGACCAAAGCGATTACCGAACCGATTACCTAAGCGACTACCAACCGATTACCGAACCATTTACCGACCACCGAAGCGATTACCGAAGCGATTGCCGATTAGCGAAGCAATTACCAACCCATTACCGATAACCGAAGCGATTACCAACCGATTACCAATTACCGAAGCGACTATGAAGCGATAACTAACTACCGAAGCGGTTATTAACCGACTACCGAAGTGATAACCAACCCAGTACCGAAGCGATCAGCAACCCATTACCATTTACCAAAGCGATTACCAACCAATTACCAATTACCGAAGCAATTACCAACCGATTATCAATTACCGAAGCGATTACCAACCGATTATCGAAGCTATAACCGACCGATTACCGAAGCGATTACTAACCGATTACCGATGCGATTACCTACCGATTACCCCACCAGAGTAATAATGTAACAGAAAAATATATTATATATCGAGGGCCCATATTCATTTTCTTCTATCAGCATTTTGGGCATTTTTTTTTAATGCCGAAATGATGGCTGGCCTCGGTATATATATATATATATGGTATTAATGTTAGAGCGAAAAACCAATCCCAACACCTTATTTTAATCAATTAAACTGAACCTCTATCTACAAACTTGTTTTTTACTTACGACATAAACCTGGATCTGCATTAAAAACAAGTATATTTGTAAAACTCTTTGAAGATTTTTTTACTTTGAAACATTTTCTTATGTTGATACAAATAATTTCCAGTTATACTAGCACAAATGTTTTAGAGTTTGGTGCAGCTCTTATTTTATGGATTCCACGTAAATAACAAAGGACTTTGGGAAAGATTTTCGATTTTGTTAGCTAAACTCGTTTCCTTTGAAAGCAGTTGTTAGCAAGAATGTGCAATTTATGAAAATGTGGATCAAAATTTGTGGTTGCTAAATGTTCTATGTTGACACATATGACACCTGCCCAGTTGCATACAACTCAATTTCAATCACATCGAACAAGTGGAAATATCTACAGGCACATAAAGCTGCAATTCCAACCTAATATCAACCTTTTATGACAAAATCAAATATTAATAAAATAATAGCATAACTCTACTTGAGATACCCATGTAAAAATATTAGTATCTTCAGTATCTAATAATACGAAAATTCTTGAAAAAAAAAACATCAACAATAAAAACAGCAAAGTTTCAACTGTTGATTTCATACAAAAAATGGCGTTTTTTACTATTATACAAATACTTCTATCTGCATTTATAGAAACTTTTTTTCTGGACTTTAGCCACTATCTGCCATATCAGCTAAGCTATCGCAAAAATTGAAAAAAACTTTATGCACAGTGGTTCGTGGACACCTTTGATCGATTTTTAAAAAATTGTTAAATAAGAAGATGAAACGGTTTTTCGCTCACCACAAAACTTGTACTTTTCCAGATAGAGGAAAATGAATAAAGGCCCTCGATATAAACATTAAAACACAACAGTTTATACATTCAATAACGCATAAATTGATAAAAAGAGTTAAAAAAGTAGAACGCGTTTGATTTGCCGACTCTAGTTACTTAGGAAATTCATAACAGCTAGTTTTTTCATAACTTTACGTTTTCACTTCGGTCGGCAGTGCCCCCACTGCCTACTTTTTTTTTTAATTTTTATTATATTTTTATTATGGCAGCTTTTCAGAATTTTTATACATTGCTGCACGCAATAAAAGCAATCAAAATTAACAATAAATTGAAAAAGAATTCATGTCAAACTCAATAAATTGTTGTAAATTTTCTAAATAAGGTTTTTTACTTGTTTTTTTTCTATATTTTCAACAATTTTTCAACAAGTGCCAAATTGTAAGTTAAAAATTCAGAAAATTTCAAAATAAAGGGTGGTTAAATTTTAAGGGCCGATGTTGAATGTGAACCACACCTAAATGTTAGGTTTTTTCATTTGACATTTCTCAATTTCAGACAAACTCAATTTGAACCATGGAAAGATACACAATCGAGCAACGCTTTAAAGCTATTCAGGCTTATTATGGAAATGGGCGTTCAAATCAAAATGCATATCCATGCACTTCGTGATTTTTTCGGTCAATTTAATCATCCAAATGTGTAGGAAATGTGTCTGAAGGAGATGTGAAAACACCAGTGCATGCTCGTACAGTTCGTACTGCAGAACATATTGCTGCTGTTCGCGATAGTGTGGCTGAAGAGCCGTCCACCTTAACTCGTCGTCGTGCCCAACAATTGCATCTCTCACGCTCGTCGTTGATGAACATTATGCATAAAGACTTGCATTTACACGCTTACAAGGTGCAATTGACTCAAGAACTAAAGCCTCTTGACCATTTCAAGACCCGTCAATGGTCAGAATTATGGCAAGAAATGGCAACAGTGGATGATAAATTTTCGAAGAAAATCATTTTCAGTGATGAGGCACATTTTCATCTCAGTGGATTCGTCAATAAGCAGAGTTGCCGCATTTGGGCGAATGATAATCCAAGAGTGATTGTCGAAAACCCAACGCACCCACATAGAGTGACTGTTTGGTGCAGTTTATGGGCTGGCGGCATCATTGGGCCGTATTTTTTCCAAAATGAGGCTGGTCAGGCAGTTACTGTGAATGGTGTTCGCTATCGTGAGATGATAACGAACTTTTTATGACCCGAATAGGAAGATATGAATGTGGACGATATGTGGTTTCAACAGGACGGTGTCATTTGCCACACAGCTAACGAAACAATGGCTCTTTTGCGCGACAAATCCAATGGCCGTGTTATCTCACGTGGTGGCGATGCCAATTGGCCGCCAAGATCAAGTGATTTGACACCGTTGGTCTTCTTTCTTTGGGATAATTTGAAAGAAAAGGTGTACGTCAATAATCCAACAACAATTCAAGAGCTAAAGGATGAGATAATTCGGCACATTTACGGCATAGAACCTCACTTATCCCTCAGCGTCATCGAGGTGTGCCGCCGAGGCCGCGGCCTCCATTTTGCCGATATTTTCTTCCATACATAATTGAATCATACCAATATTATCATAATAAAAAAAAATGACAATAATTTTCTAAATAATTTGTGTTTAATTCAAAATCAACATTGGCCCTTAAAATTTAACCACCCTTTACAATTGCTATACAATTTCTAAAATTTTGTTGTGCAATTTTTCGTTTTTGAGAATTCAAATGATTTCTGGTACGAAATATTATTATTCTAATGCCAACTAGCATATCCGATCGCACTTATACAAAGCGAGATACAAAATACTAAAGTCATATGTATACAGGGTGTCCCGCAATTGTGTGCAACTATTTACAGAGCTGAAAGGTTATGTCGAGCTGAGCAAAAAATCGTATGGAAGGGGGGGTCTATTCTCACACCTTTAGGGGCTACACGGTTAATTAATATTTCACGACTTAGATTCACGTTATTATATCTAGTAAGAAAACCTAACTTGCATAAAACTTATTTTGATAGCTCACTTCAAAGGCAATGAAGATGAAATCAATCGGTTGAAACTACCAAATTTCAACTTTGAGTGCAAATTTCTCAGAATTTCGAGTAATAAATGAAAATTTTTTTAGATCTATTTTGTAACTTATTCAATTTTCATTTCAATGACACAAAAAACATTAACATATCTTAAAAAATAACAAATTTGGCTGTACTAAAAAAATTATTCTAAAAAAATTAAATAAATTATTAAATTTATTTTAAGATATGTTTATGTTTTTGGTGTCATTGAAAAGAAAATTGAATAAGTTACAAAATTGATCCTAAAAAAAAATCATTTATTACGCGAAATTTTGAGAAATTTACTCTCAAAATTGAAATTTGGTAGTTTCAATCGATTGATTTCATCTTCACACGAGCACAGCTGAGTAACGGTTAAGTTGGTGGCGTTTGTTGATATGCCGTTAGAGAGGTGATTTTATTGTCTTTATAATAAGCTATCAAAATAAGTTTTATGTAAGTTAGTTTTTCTGCTAGAAATAAGTAAGATAGTTAGAAAAATGTAAGTTAGTTTTTTCTGCTCCTAAGAATGTGAAAATAGACCCCCCCCCCCCCCCCCTCCCATACGATTTTTTGCTCAACTCGGCATAACCTTTCAGCTCCGTAAATAGTTGCACTCAATTGCGGGACACCCTGTATTTATGATTACTATACCTGATATTCGGCGTGGAAGGTTGCCGTGTCAAATTGCGTTTTGTTTTTAGTCATTGAAATCTCACATAGAAATATGTATATTCCTAGTTAGTCAAATTGGCTCAGCTGTCCTTGTTTTATTATATTTTTACAAAACATTAAACTGATAGGCGTGGCAAATAACGCATAGTTCAAAGTTCTCGGAATGTACTAAAAAACTATTTCATTTCTATTTCGTTAAAATCGGCTTGGCCGTTCTCATCTTATTGTGTTAATCCTAACCTCAGAAAAAAAAATTCCTGACAAAAAAAAATTTTTTTTGTCAAAATTTTTGCTTAAATAACTTAATAAATACTAATTCAGTACAACCATTAGCTGCTTATTATTTAAATTTTATATATTTTTTTTTTCAAAAACATTAAATGTTTTCTCAATAAGTGTCCTTTTTATTATTTTTATTGTAAAAATAAATTTAAATGCTAAATTGCATTTTTGATTTCTTCTCATATGATGTAACACCCATTGACAAAAAATTGTTCAGCTGTACCTAATACTCTTTATACATCCCAAAAACAACCTATTTTCATTCAAATCACTTCATAAAAATTGGTCACGCGAGTTGATTTTGAAAACTGAAAATATACTGTAAGTTTATTAAGAAACCACAACCAGTAAAGATTTTAAGATGACAAAATAGTTTCATTTAAGTCGAAAATAAAAATCGTAGTTACAATCTTAATGCTCTAGCAAAATTTCGATTAAGTCAAGCTGAAAATTAATTCGATTTAAACCATGACAACGTATGAAGAGATTATAGAGCAAAACGAATTCAACATTTTATACGAATCTTTGACTAATTTGTATGTTTTTAATTTTATAACATGTGAAAAAACTGATGATTATAGTCTTGTTTTTTAATACTTGAGCTGTGGTTTCCTATGCTGGCGTTTATGGGGCATTAAAATAAATTGATATTCAAAATGAATTTATTCAAAACAGACAGATGGAAATAAAATATTTTAAAGTTATAGCTTTTCTTTCATTTAAATCTTAACAAATACATCAATCAAGAAATTCGTTCAGTTCAATGCACAATAGTAAAACTAAAAACAAAAAATAAATTAATATATTTGAGGCATTAAGTTAAAGTAGCTTAAGTCGATATAAGCAAAAAGTTAAAATTTAACTACTTACTATATAAACATTTCAGTATGCATAATTGTGTCTTTTCGTTAGGTTTATTTGTCATTTAAAAAGAAAATTATGCAATTATGCGCTAATTTTTCATATAAAAATTTTTAAAATAATTATTAAAAACGACAATAACTCAAAAGTAGTCTTTTTCAACTTAAACCACTTTAGTATATTGCCACAGTAATAAAAGTGCACGGTAGATTTATAATTAGCATGAAAATGAGCATATGTTACAAAGCAACACACGCTGACCTAAGGCAACTTATGACCATGTTATTTATGCATAGCAATATTTGCTGGTAATGACCCTTCGGGCTTGATCTATTGTTCGCTTAAACTATATCGAACAGCTTATTTTCATTACAGTTTTTTTTTTTTTTCTTCGATTTTTTAACAATAACACAATAGCACGCGACCTTGACCGATAGTAATAAAAATCAACATTAAATGTAACAATAAGCAACACAAACGAAGAAGCACTTCAAATTGTGTCAAAATATAAAATTATAATGCTAGATATAAAGCTTTAAATAACATCAAATTAAGTGAGGCATGAGGCAAAAGTTGACACAAATGACGCATAAAATGCGTAATAAACAACCGTATAACGAGAAAAATGAAAATTTACAAAGACATTAACAAGAGACAACAAAACCTTTCCAACATAACTGCTTTAAAAATGTGGCTTAAACAAAGGGCTGCCATAACGTCAATAAATTTAAGCACGGAATTAATTTGTTTGCATTTTTTTAAAACCTATTAAATTTCTAAACTTTTTAATCGTCTCATATTTGCTGCTGTTGCATTTATTTGTTGGTTGTTTTTTTTTTTATTTTATTAGACACTTTTTGTGTTGATTTTACGAAACTGGTTTAACAGTTTTATACAACAGTTTTTTGTAAAAAAAAAGACGAATTTTTTGCTTTATTTATTTTTAGTGAACTGCAAGTTTTTTAATGATGCTGATGATGATGATGATGATGATGATGATGATGATGAAGAAGATGCTGATGATGTGTAAAAAAGATATTCACTTTAAATCACTTACTGCTGATGGTAGCAGCAATTGTCACTGCCAAGGGCGTCAGCAGATGGGGCAGGGGTAGGCGTAATTGTCCCCACTGGACTTCAAAAAAGAAAAAATTCTCGAAAAATTGCCAATACAAATCATAGCATTGCTTGGTATGCAGTCGTATTTAATTGATTTATTTATATTTTTAGAATATGCTTTGCGACTACAGTATAAATGTAAATAAGGATGTACTTTTTTGAAATTATAAGTATTTTTCTAAGATGTTCCATATTATAATCTTACTATATGTGATTATAACTAGCTATAAATATTTATATAAAACTTTTATTTAAAAAAAAACTCCGTCGTTAACTTAAATAATGGGAATAATGTAATTTTGCTAACGAGGACACGGAGCGCCATACCAAATATAAATCTTTCCTTAAAAAATAAAAAAATCATTATGAAAAAGTGCCATTGAGTCAACTTTGTCTGAGTTGGGAACACTTACAATAAGCTTGTTAAATTTTAACTTGCGGATTGTAGTGAATTTGTTGTGAATTTTAACTTTGAAAATTCATTGATTAAAACTAATGTTCTATATTTTTATTTAATATTTTTGTTTTTTTAAGTTATAAACAAATGAATTTTTATGTACGTTTATTTTTAAATTGCAATTTCTAAGTAAATATTTAGTCAAAGACAGTAGAACTAAATCTAATTCACAATTTAGAGGAAAAAAAAGTTTTCATAAAAATTTTCAAATTCTAAGTATATAACAAAGATAAAAGAAATTTCACCCACTTCTCGCAATGATAAAAACAAAAATTTGTCCATAATATTGTATTGTAATTAACTAGTAGTAATATACTGTAATGTACAACTTTTTGAAGAAAAAATTGTAGTTATATTTCATAATTTCTAAATTTAAAAAAAAAAAAGTTAAGAATATATAATAGGCCGGGTCGATTTGTGGGGAGGCAAAAAAATCGCCCATTGCTCTGTGAAAATCGTATTCTAGGGATCAAAATAAGAAACTTTGCCGAAGGAACCATACCTCTCAGACGAATTCTGATGTCCCCCAATTTGGGTCGAACTTTTGGGTAGGGGCAAATTTGGAAAAATCCCACTTTGACCCATTTAGAGTGCTCCAATCGAGTCCAAATGTATGACCAACCCCCACTAACTTTGGAGGCCCGACCCACCCATGCCAGTGGCATACCCCCTATTTTATCTAGGTAATTTCAATTCTACCTGCTGTGTCTTGTGGTGGCTTAAAAACACACACAATCAATTTTAGGATCTGCAATTGTGTCACAGTGATACCTTAATATTTAAAAGGGTTGCGGTGCATTCCAGTGATATCTTAATTGTTAAAATGGTTGCATAAAACGAGCATTTCTTAAGAAGGTGCCATAAAATACCCACAAAAAAGGTTGTAAAAACAACCTTCATTTCTTAAGTAGGTGCTATAAAAAAACTACACAAGTAAGTTTACGACATGCAGCTGTGTCTTGTGGTGCCTTAAAAAACGCACACAAGCAATTTTCCGATTTGCAATTGTGTCACAGTGATACCTTCATTTTTTAAAAGGGTTGAATAAATTTCTAAAGAGAAAAAACTCCAAAAAGAAAAAAACATAGGCATTTCGATGATTTTTTCATGTAAAGTGCCAAAACTGGTGATTTTTTGAAATGTTTGTATGGGGAACCCCACAGGGGGGTTCCAGGGGGTGTGCCACTGGCATGGATGGGTCAAGCCTCCAAGGTTAGTGGGGGTCGGTCATACATTTGGACTCGATTGGAGCACTCTAAATGGGTCAAAGTGGGATTTTTCCAAATTTGCCCCTACCCAAAAGTTCGACCCAATTTGGGGGACATCATAATTCGTTTTAGAGGTATGGTTCCTTCGGCAAAGTTTCTTATTTTGATCCCTAAAATACGATTTTCACAGAGCATTGAGCGATTTTTAAATCGACCCGCCCTAATATATAAACATATAAACAAGAGAATTTTTATGTAGGTTTTTTCTTTTAAAATGGCGATTTAACAGTAAATATTGATAAAAAGTTAATAAAATTTTCATTGCATAACTAAAACATTATTAACAATTTAAATGAAAAAATTTTAAAAATTATTTGTATATAGCAGATTTTTTATGTACAAATCAAAATTTAACCAACTTTTCGTTTGATTATATTATATTTATTTATATTTAATATAAATTTCATTATATTTAATAAATTTTTTATTACTTTATTATGTATCATTTTATTTTTACCAAATTTTTACTCAATATGTACTGAGAAATCGCAATTTAAGAAAAAGAAACAGTCTAAAGAGAAGAGCCTAAAAAGAAACAGTTCCGATAATGTCGTACGTGTAACTTTTTTTTTTTTTTTTTTTTTGATTTTGGTGATAAATTTGTGTAAAAAATAAATGTGTTTCATATTTCATATTTCGGAAAAATATGAATTTATTATTTTTCCTTCAGTAAGGATCTTATATTTATTTTAAACTTAATTGAAAATTTAAATTCTAGCCAACAAATATTTCGACAAACCATGCACAGTCTCTGCATGTGTAAACCTTCGTAAAACGATTTGCTTCAACTAACGACACGATGTTACATTCGTGATTTTAGCACGAACCCATCCAACAAGCATAACTACAAGCTGACCAGCTACTAGAGTATTTTATGCATGATTTTTATCAAACGAATATGTAAATTTGTCTACCTAAATTTTGCCATTTTGTGACTCTATCAAGGAAGGGAAAAAAATTCAAAATAAGATATTCTTTTTATCTGCCATATAACTGAAATTTTGGTATTTATTTTATGTTTGTGCGATAAATATTAAAAGCTTTACGTATACCACAAAAAGTGAACAAAAACGTTGCATGTGCTTGAAAAAATTTGTGGAAAAACCCCCATACAAGCCGCGCTGTATGACTTAATTCATCCACAAATTTATTTTGTTAATAACTTTTAAAAAAACTTAAGCTGTAATGAAAAAATATGCGAACATTATTTTTGATTCATAAAATTTCAAAGTTCTACAATAAAAAGCTAAAAAAAAATTACTGCAAAAACTGCAATGGTTTCTGTTAGCCATTGGTTTATAAAACATACAGTCCAAGATATTTTTCTGGGTTAGCTCAAATAACTGATTTTTCAAGGTCATATTTTATACTATGGGGCAGTAGCTAGTTTCCTTTAACTCCTAAACTAAGTGCAATTTTGATTTACAAACTTCAATAAATTGGTGGTAATTTAATGTTCTTTCAAATTAGAAAGCATTATCTCCCTCTAATATTCGCATAGGGGTCAAAGACCCCCTTAAATTGAAAAATTTAGTATATCTCGGAAATTCTGGGCGATATAATTTGTATTACTTCTACAAATAAAATTTTCATCTTCTTATCTATAACTTCGCAGAATATCATAACACAGAAAAACCTGCCCTTCTATCAAAAATTGTCATAGAAACCTTCTTCGTAAAGTAACTCCTCACCCCATGAGTCAGTACTTTGATTTAATCTCCAAATTTATTTTGTAGTTACTTATTAGACATACTTCAATAAAAGAAACAATACAGAACAATACAATAATCAATAAACAATACTGTTTACGTGACCATGTAACCCTGTGGTCACTGAACACAGCTGCGCCGTCTACTCTCCGCTGTGGCTGACTTGGCGCTGAAGTCGCCGAGGTGATCGGCCACGGTAAAGAGTGAGACTCGGGCACATAGAAGGAGGAAAATTATGATTCGTTTTGGAAACCTCAAAGGACGGACGTTTTTTGTAACCCACCCTCAACTCCAACACAACATTTAACATTATATAAATTATAATCACAAACCACATCACAATTACAAACATTGTAATAAAACACAATAAAACAATAAAACAATAAAACACTCAATAAAATCACACAAAAAAACTCTAACATTCTTCTTTTACTTCCGCCAACGCCGGTACATCACCCGAACAAATACGGTAATCATTTAAACAAAATTTCATTCGACAAAACTTAAACATAAATTTAATTTTAAAATATTTTAATTTTATTTAATTTTAAATAATAAAAGTATAAAGGGAACATTAAAATGTGCTTTCTTTGCTTTTGGGACACTCGGTTCAAAGGTAATAAATACGAAAATCAAGATTGGCTACCAAGAAGTAGTGATTCCAAAACAAACTTCAAAGCTATTTATTTGCCTCTCGTAGAAATGAAATATAAAAATAGGAATCGTTAAAAACTTTATGAAAGATTTATTGAAAAAATTCACTGTTTTCGAATGCTTAAGAAAAAAAATCAAAAACTCAATGAGGCCAAATTAAAATAAGGCAAGTAAACAGTACAGAGCAGTATTAATTGAAATTTCGTTATTGATATCGACCTTATACTCAAACTAATGAAAAACTCAACTTTTTGTGCAATTTTAAATTACGACTCTCTGACTGCTTGCAACAAAACTAAAAAGTAGATGTTCTCCATCAACATCTGGAGTATTTCACAAATCAGTTGGTATCAGAGTTTGGTGAAAACGGAGAAAGGTTTCTCCAAATTGCCATGCCGTGCATGCATCCCATAATAATACATTTTTTTATGTTTTTGAACTCATAATTGAATTTTATTACTTAATACTTTAATATTTACATATTTACTGCTTTGAATTTTAACTTAAAATACATTAGTTTTCAAATAAAAATTTATGAACATTATGAATATTGTATATATGTGTGTTTGACTTAGTATCAGATGTATAAGATATAAACTATTACTTCTAAAACTAGAAGTTTTTTGCCGATTTTCGTCTTTTTGGGAAATATTTAAGGAGAAGAGCAGGTTATTTTGTTTAATGATGTTCTACGAAGTTAGTGATAAGATGATGATGACTACTTGTATGTAGAAGTAATGGAAATAATATCGCCCACAGTATCTGAGATATACTCCTTTTTTTCATTTAAGTAGCTTTTTAACCTCCTATGCGAATATTATGGGGAGAGAAATTCCTTAGTTTGTAAAGAAATTACATTTGCAACAATTTTACTAAAGATTGTCGCAAGATGTAATAAACATGGGCCATACTCTCGAACAAGGCTCGGATATTGCCTAAAAAATCCAAAAAACGTACTCGGCCGAACAGCAACCAAACAATGGGCGTACAACACCCGCTTTATTTTTACTCGGATTGGTTTTGACATTTTATTTTATTAATCGTTACTATACCCTCCAGTACTGGAAATCACAATTAGTCTTTTAACTGTCATGATTTCCTACATGAATGGTAGTTAGTGAATTCTAGTACCCGAGGTAATGCGTTTTTTTTTGATTTAGTTTTCACGTAACGTGAGCAGTAACATATGAAATAACTAGTGAATGGTATTGCAGAGAGTAAGGGAATCATTACCGGCAATGACATCTCTGAGTGAAATTCATGAATGAAATGCAGCATGGTGTAGGGATGTAGGCCAAATCAAGTATCCAATGCTTAGTATTGTATATACCGCTTTGACTTGGGTATCAGTATAATCGGATTAAAAGTATTGGGTTGGTTTTTCTGTATATGCCCTGTAGGAAAATCAACTAATTTAAAAGTATTTGATAAAGTAGTTTTTTGTCAACCACAACTAGTTGAAATTCTGACTTTTTCCCATAGAACGAACTAACATATTTTGTATGGTGATGTCCGCTAAATAAGTCAATTGACTTTCGTCTGCATATATTTTTAGCTACTTGTAAAATTAGTTAAATTTAAATTAGTTTTTAACTACTTTAACATAACCAATTGAAAACTATTACTGATGGCCTAAAGTTAATATTTGATGAAATAACATGGTTAAATATATATAAACTTGTAATCTTATAAAAATTTGCAATTAAAACATGTTAAAATCAGAGTAGTTGCCGCCTTAATATAATTCAAAGTAGTTTATCAATCACTTGTTTTTAAGTAGTATTTCAATTATTTCATATATAATGCAAATAAAACTATTTACAATTGAAGTGGATGCCGCCTTTAATATAATTCAAAGTAGTTCATATACTGGTTTATTTTAAATTAGTTTTTTAACTAGTTGTTTTTAAAAATAAGTTAGTTTGTTCCTATAGGGTGAATGTAAAATTTAACCATGCAAAAAAGCGCTAACTAAGCTGGCAAATTAGCATTTTTGGTTAATTAAAATTATATGCATAATATTAATATTGAATTGTAATAAATATCATTTAAGCGAATGTTTCTAAAATATGCAAATATTTATTTTGTAATATTTGCATGCATTTCTTGCACAAACCTCCTGTTAAAAGCATCCAATCCTACATTGGATACCCAAATGTACGAAAAAGTATCCAATACCTCCACCACTAGTGTGGTGGTTACCAATAGCTAGTGACCTCACTCATTCGTCACTGGTGTGCTGATCTGGAGGGAAACTGCCAAGTAATTTAGCCTTGCATATACTAATTACTATTCTGTGCATTATTTTTTTCAAGCAACCGGGTAATTGATACACAAAACAAACCCGGGTAGCTCAAAAGCCCGGGCATTCGTACATTACTCGGATAATTTGATAACCATAACATGGGTAGTTTTGAGCTACCCGGGTAGTTGCGAACTTTCCAGCTTCGAACTTTCAAGACTCGAACTTTGAAGTCTCGAACTTTGGCTACTCGAAATACTCGAAAATCGTGAGCTCTACTTATTACTTAATTTTGCTAAAACTATTCTTCTGAAAATTCGTTTTACTCTGAAAATTATTTATTATTGATTTTTTTTTATAAACTCGAATTTTTTAAATAAGCAAGCTTATTTTAACTGTGTCCTTCCACTATTAATTAAAAAATAATTTCAATTTTATAAAAAAAAAAAAAACGAAATGGCCATTTCTGAGGTTTGCCATTGTCTGCAGAGAGGTGACGACCGAACAGAAAAATTAATTCAATTGAAAAAATTTTCTGTGTCAGATGGAGGATTCGAACCGGGGTTCTCTGGCGTAAGAGTCACACACTCACCCATTACGCCACGGCCGCCACCAATTTTATAATCTCCTAAATATTGTTAAAAATTATAAAACTTATACAAATACAATTTTTAAATTCACATCGTCAGTGTTACGAAGATATAAAGATTAGAGTGTCGAATCAGAGTGCATTGTAGACCTCCAACTTTTTTTCCACCCTCCAACTAACTATCACCCGTCTTCCGAATCAACAAAATGCTTTCGCATTTATAGGGGGCATCCCCTGAATGCTGGTTAAGTCTAAAAAAAAAAAAAAAAAAAGTGAAATGAAACTTCCTATAAAATTGAACTGAAATTCTTCAGGATCACCATAGTATAGCCCAAAATACATGAAAAAGTCAAAATGTATGCTTATCTTTAATATTTTTTATGTCGTTTTAAAAAAATTCTAACGTTTTAAAAAAAATTTGGATTTGCATGTTAGCGTGATATAGCAGGAGAGCATGATTTAGTGGGAGATTCGAAATTCGATTCATAAATTAAATTAAAAATACCAAATAACAAAATCTTTTTTGATTTTTCTTAAATTTTTTTTTTATTGCTCATCTTTTCGTGTATTTCTTGGTTCCATCATAAAAAGAAACTAATTTGTTAAAAATTTTAAGTAGTTGTTTATTTTAGTACTCTGAAGCATAAAATCAAATTTTGTTGCAATAAAATTGGTCCATGGATCTTAGCTGATATAAGTAAAAAATCTTCATTTTTATTTTTTAGAAGTATCTTATTGACCAATTTTTTATTTTTATTTTTCATTCAATAATTAACGCAAAAATTTTATAAAACTTAAGTAAGCAGCTAATTTCTATTATTAACACAATATTTTATTGACAGTACTGAACTATTCTGAAATGCGTAAACTTTCTATATAGACCTTTGCCCTACTAAAAATCCTGCGAACGCCCATGGTTACTGCTATTGGCATTTCTTGCTGTATTGTTGTGATGTCTTTAATGGCGAGCTTAAAGACTTCGCGTTAGCTTCTTCAAAATTTAGCCTCTACGTACGGTTAAGCGTGCCAAATGGTTTTTATCTTCAATTTTATTACTATCTTTTGGCACTTCGGTTACTTAATTACCGTTCAAGGTCGTGAGGAAATTTTTTTTTCCATACATTTTATGGCAGTTTTTTTGGAATGACTTGCTTTTTGCTGCTTGCCAATTATTGCTGTTAAGGAGATAATGTTAACAACTTTAGAGCCAAGTTTTTCATTTCTAAGCTAATATTAAGTAAAGCGTGAGAAATATGTCAAAAATCAAATCACTTAAATAGAGCTCTTGTATAAAATTTGCTATTTTTGAAAATAGTTTGATATTTTTTATTAAACTCATTCAATTAAATAAATTTAATTTCATATCAAGTGTTTCATATTTTGTAAACTTAAATAAAATCTTAAATGTTCTTAATTTATTTCCAAAAAATTTTTCAATTTTTAATATTTAAGATCTTAATTTCCGATACTAAATTAAAAACTTTCTATTTATATTTTTCATTTTTAAGTTTTTATTTTTAATATTAAGTCCCAACTTTAAAATTTTGAATTTTTCATTTTAAATTACAAATGAGAAACTGAACCTTAAAAATTAAACATTAACAATGGAAAGATAAAAACTCCAAATTTAAATTTAAAATTTGATTCTAAAAATTAAAAAAAAAATTAATAATTTAAAAAATTTTAAAAATTTCAAAATTTATGTTTTTTAGATTTTAGATTTTTAGTTTTTTATTTTGAATTGTTATTTGTCTTAATTTTTTATTTTATAATTTTACTCTGTCTTTCTAATTATAAAATTTGGAATTATAATTTTTGAATCTTATATTTTTTGTTTTATTTTTTTAATTGTAACTATTCTTAATGTTTGCTATTAAAGATTTTATTGTTGTTTTCAAATTTTATTTATAAAATTTGCTTATATTCGTTTTCTATTAATTATTTTATTGCCTTGCATTTTATTCCATTTAATTTTATTTTTCTGCCTTGGTTCAAGTTCGTTTCTTAAGTCTTTTGATTGCTTACACTGTAGCTTACTGCATTACGAGTTCGTTACCTAAGTCTTTCGAATTTTTCGCAACAAATCGCTGCAGTAATTCTTATTTAATAAAAATCTGTAAAAAAACGAATGTTAACAATACTCTGATATTCACCCTGTCCTTATATTTCGAACAAGGAAATATTTTTCAATTAATAACAAACAACTTTTGGTCGCAACAAAAACAGCGACTCAAATCATTGACATATCAAATTTATTTGCACTGATCAAACAAGAAATTGTTAGCAAAACAGAAGAAAAAGCTACATAGCTCCACTTGAATGACATAATCAGCTGTTTTACAGACATCCAACCAGACATGTAGACATGCAGTCATGCAGACATGCACGAGATGTCAAACTTCAAAAATGCAGCAAAAAAAATTCCAGCAGCATTAATAGAAGAGTGTATTGTAGTGGTCAGTTTTGTGGTGGGTTGCTAAAGAATGTGCCTGCTCAACAGCACAGTTCACATTTGATACCAACAACCTATAAACAAACGTAACAAGCACTAGGAAGTTAATTCAAGTAATTCAATTACTCTAAACGGAACATATAATAATTGCTAGTAAATTTTTTTTTTAACTATGACTTAGCTAGGTGTTAATATATCTCTAAGCTATTATTAAATGAAATACAACATAAATAAGTGATTAAATTTCAGCAGAGTTTTTGAGCCAACCACAAAACAACAATATGAGATAACAATTGCTTCATTGTTGTTGGTCGCAAAAAAGAAATTCACCGCAGAGATGGCAAAAAGTCAACGACTTGTGAGAAAAGTTGGTCAAACTATAAGTGGCGATAACCAGGTAACCTAGTGCGGCATATAGAGTGTGTTATGCATGAGTGTCGCTTTTCTTGTTGCATATTGGATGCAATCTGATAGACATATTTTACTTTCAGTTTTAATATGACAGAATATGAGATAATCTGCTGTCTAGTAGTGATATATATATGTGTGCTGATACGTAGCTGTGAAAGTATGTAAATATTATATGATTATTAGCTGTAAAACTGGTATTTTGTATGATACATATTTGACTTATAATTAAAATGTAGCTGATTTATTATTAGCTTGTAGATATAGAATGTGAAAACTTAAGTTGAATAATTAAGAAATTTTATGTTTTAAAAATATTTCTCAGAGCGATAGTATTTGGTTCGCAACTTTAACACAAAACACGAACGATGCAAAAATTATTTAAAATTGCTTCGAAAAGTAATTTGATGTATGGTTTTTATCTTATTACACTAATTTGCATATGTAAGTCCTTCAACGAAAAATGCTTCAACTGCGTAACTGTGTACAGAATACAAGTCGCAAGGCCAGAGAACGCTATAATCCTGAAAATCTCGGAATACTTGTTTGTTTTTTGCTTAAATAATATTTGTGAGTGATTTTGGCGTACATTTTGATAAAAATATCCTGACCTTCCTATGTCAACTGGAGATGCCTGAAAGCTTCATAGTGCTCGTTCCAACGAGAATATCGCCGCTGTTGCTTGAGATGTCGCGATTGAGCCATCAACGTAGACCAGATGACGTTCCATGCAATTAGGCATTACATGTTCGCCACTGCATTACATTTTGGCGAAAAACTTGAAGATGTTTCTTTACAAAGTCCAGACAGTTTATCAGCTGCTGCCTGCACACCGTCGATTGCGTCTAAACTACACTTAAGCTCTCCTCCTGAACCTCAACGACGAAGTATTTCAAAGTGTTGAAGAACCTTAACGACCAAGCTTAATATGAGCGACGAGGCCAATTTTCAGCTCTGCGCAAAATGGCCCCAAGCAAAATGGTCCCAAAACGAAAAAAATTCCAAAATTTTATATGGGATGCAGCAACACGAAAAATTGGGTCCATTTTTCCTATTTTGGTGTGGATTTGTTTTTATAATGGAAAATGAGCTAAGTTCTAGTCATTTTTTGGGTCATTTTTCTTTACAGAGAATGTTCCTCAGCGCAACAAAAAGTACTTTATGGACACAATGTTTAAGATGTTTTAAGCAGCTGCTCATCATTTATATTGAATATATTGAAGAAGTACATTTTTTTTTATTTGCATATTGTGCATATATGACCATTTTCCTAGGTTTTTTATCATAAAATGGTTTGACCTTGAACGGAAAGCTAAAAACAACATTTCGTACAAGGGCAAAAAGTTTTATTACAAAAAAAGCAATTCGCTTAAAAATATTTTCATTCAATTAACAAAAACCTTTTTAAAGAAAGAGACGCAAGGAAACATTTAAAAAAATTGGTCAATTCCTATTGAAAAATGCCCGTAATTTCTGGCGATTATGCCTTTTTGGGGTGCTATGCCAATAAATTTGGGGTGTTTTTTTTTCAAATATTTTAAAAGGGAGAAGCCCACAAAATAGACCTGGAATTTAGGCCCCAAAAAAAAATTTCTATTTAATTTTTCTTTAAAATAAGCTATCAAACATGAAATTTAGACGACATCTACCAGAGTTGAGATTTTTTACATTTCGAAAAACTATTTTTTTTGCTCTTGTTGCATTAAAAAAATCGAAAAAATTTAAATTTGAAAAAATTTAAATGAGATCTTGTGGAAATATTTCCTTACACTATACCAAATTTAGATGCAAGAAATTGTGCTATTATGTTGAGTAACCTGGTCATTGCTTCTATTTTTTTGCTATTTTTTACGAAACAAAAACCCCAAAAATACAAATTGTTTAAAAAAAATAGCATTGATGGTTTTAGCATAACTTTGAGCTATTTTCTGCAAAAAAAAAAAAATAAAAAAACAAAATTCGGAAAAAAAAGTTATTATGTTGGAGCTTGATTTTTTTTTTTTTTTAAATACTTAGTGTCCATTTCTAGCATTTCGATCACAAAAAAAAATCATAAAAAATCGAAAAACATATACCATATTTCTAACTCGGAGTAACTTTAATAATTCTAGAAAAATATCTCTGATTTTCATTAGAAAAATTTTTGAATTTCAGAGTTGCCAACATACCGTGTTTTCCATTCCATTTTTTTAAGTTGGATTAAGGTATTTTTAGCAAGAAGTCCCAAAAAGTCGAAAAATGCTCTTAGTTTTTAAGACTTAGGCCCTAATTTCATTCATTTACCCCTTAAATATATTTCTGCGAAACATGTTCTTGCAAGTTGCATAGAAACCACGTGCCAAAATAAACAGAAATTTAGTTTTATTGAATTTTATGGATAAACTAGCTGAATACCCGGCTTAACTCGGGAGTTGATATAAATAATTTTCGATTTCATTCGTCAATTTGAAAAAACTTTTCACAAAAGAAGGATTTTTGTGTGCATCTTTCAAACCGGTAACTTTGGCGAAATGAGCAAAATGTAGCTTCAACATCTGAAATTCAAAAACATGAAAAGCTTCAACATCTGATTTTCATGTTTTATATTGTATTTGATAGAATGCACATTTTTGAAAAAAATCAGAGCAAAAACGAATTTTTGGCAATTCGCGAGGAAACTGGACAAAAATTAAATAAGCATTGAAAATAGAAATTGCAATGTCAAAACGACGGCAACTTACGACGTAACTGACTTGCGCATGTGTTGATGCGTACTCAAATACCACAGAATTCGGCATCAGCTGTCCTGATTTGCGTAAAAAGAAAGTGGAATATAAATACACATAAAGAAGAAAAGGAGATATTTATCACCCTTCGCGTTTTGCTACGCCTTGCTGTATTTTATAGTACAGCGCCCTCTGGGGTTCAAGGTATAGCAAAATACTGAGCAACAGACTCACCGCATCCGAAAACCACTTATAAAAATCATACTTATCGGATGAGTTGTTTTGAGTTTTTTGCGGTATTTGTACAACAGCGCCTTCTGGTTTTCGAGATAGAATAAAAAAATAACGCCACAGCCCTTTCCATAGTCCTATGTAAAAATTTTCACGCAAATCGGATGTACAGCTAGGAGTTTTTCGAAATTTTCTTAAACATTCGTACTGCAGTGCCCTCTGGTGTTCAATATAAAATAAAATAGATAACTGAAAAAAACAACCGTACCCGAAAAGCCCTAAAAACAAATTTTCATGTAAATCGGATGAATGGTTTCGGAGATAAACTACAATAACAAAATTCGTGGAACCCGATCGCAGCGCCACCTACCGGGTCCAATTGCGAATCTGAACCTTCCAGGGACCATTTAAACACACACAAAAAATGTCATCAAAATCATTGCAGCCGTTTAGAAACAGTTTAATAACACACACACGTACAAATTGTACAACAGCGCCCTCTACTTTTCGAGACAGAGCAAAAGAGATAACGCCAAAACAGTTACCGTACACGAAAATCCTTGAATAAACTTTTTCATCCAAATCGGATAAGCGGCTTTCTACTTTTTCACGATTCTTAAGATATTTGTACTACAGTGCCCTCTGGTGTTCAATATAGTAAAAAAAGATAAGTCCAAAACAGTCATCATATTAGAAAACCCCTATATACCAGTTTTCATGAAAATCGGATAAGCAGCTTAGAAGTTTTTTAAAATATTTGTACACAGCGCCCTCTGGTGTTCAAGATAGAGCAGTGTAGATAAGTCATAAAAACTCACTGTATCCGAAAACCTCCATATACAAATTTTCATGCTAATCGGATAAACGGCATGGGAGAAAAACTATAAAAACAAAATGCCTTAAACACGATCGCAGCGCGACCTACCGGGTCCGATTGTGAATCTGAACCATCTAGGGATCCACTCAAACACACACAAAAAATTTCATCAAAATCAGTGCAGCCGTTAAGGAACAGTGTAATAACATGCACACTTACAAAGTGGACAACAGCGCCCTCTAGTTTCGAGAAAGAGCAAAAAAGATAGCACCAACCCGTACTCGAAAATCACTATTTAGAAATTTTCATCCAAATCGGATGAGCAGTTTTGGAGTTTTTCACGATTTCCTAAGATTTGTACTAAAGCGCCCTCTGGTTTTCAAGATAGCCCAAAAAAGTTAAGTCCAAAACACTCACTGTATCAGAAAACCACTATTTTCCAATTTTAATGCAATTTGGATGCTCGGCTTAGGAGTTTTTCGAGGTTTTTCAAAATATTTGTACTACAGCGCCCTCTGGTGTTCGAGAGAGAAAAGAGTAGATAAGTCGAAAAAACTAAGCGTGTCCAAGAACCTCTACATACAAAATTTCATGCAAATCGGACGAACGGTTTTGGACTTTTTTGACGTGATTTAAAATATTTGTAATGCAGCGCCCTCTGGTTTTCAAGATAGAACAGAGTAGATAAGTCATGAAAATTCACCGTATCCGGAAACCTATATATACCAATTTTCATGTAAATCGGATGCACGGCTTAGGAGTTTTTCGAGGTTTTTCAAAATATTTGTACTACAGCTCCCTCTGGTGTTCAAGATAGAACAGTGTAGATAAGTCAAAAAAACTCAGCGTATCCGAGAACTTCTACATACAAATTCTCATGCAAATCGGATGAACGGTTTCGGAGATAAGCTGAAAAAACGAATGCCTGGGATCCGATCGCAGCGCCCCCTACCGGGTCCAACGTGTTTTACTGGATAAAAAGTAGCTTATATGTTAACCGGGGATATAAGGAACCTAGATCCTCAGTTTCATTTAAATCCATCCAGTGGTTTTCGCGTGATGCTTTAACAGACAGACCGACAGACAGATAAAAATTTTAAAAATGCGATTTTCGAACTCAGCGTCATTCAAAACGTCCCTCGCAAAAAGAATTTCAAAAAAATATTTAATGTAGAGATTTTTTTTTTACAATTTTAAATATATATAGATAAGATATATAAATAAAATAAGGGCCTAAGAGCTTTAAAAATGAGAGCATTTTTCGACTATTGGGGACTTTTCCGTTAAAATACCTAAATACAACATACAAAAAAACGGTATGAAAAAAAGGGTATGTTGGCAAACCCCGAATTCAAAAATTTTTCGAATGAAAATCAAAAATATTTTTTGAAATAATTAAAATTACTCCGAGTGAAAAGTATATTTTAGTATACTTAGTATCATATGTACACCGACAAAAAACTTATGTTAAATTGACAAAATCCTAGTATAATTTATAAGATGGCTTTGGCAGTTTTCAGCCTCCCAAGTACTTTATCAAACCGCCTGAGTTTTACATGATGACTTGCCAATTTTTATTTGGGTGATAAATTAACCAAGTATTTGGTAATTTTTTAAACACTACTTTTAAAAAAAAAATAGATTTTCAAATATATAACTGTTTTTTGGGATTTGTTTTTTTTTAATTTCCTTTTTTTTTTTAAGAGTACACTACAGTACAGTACACTACGCACAGAGCAAACTCCTTCGATACGCGGAGTGATTAATTCAATATTAATTAAAACTGAAGCTATGCTGCTGCATAACACAATAATCTATTAAAAGATTTTTGTTGTATGGCTATAAACAGAATACTGCGACATACTGCATCTGTTAATACAGCATCTGTTAGCATAGCTGCAGTTATGTCAGCAAGTAAGGCTGATTGGATCAGTGGGTAGAGTGATGGACTGGCACCAAAAGTTCCAGGTTCGATTCCGCACGGCGGGCAAAGAATTTGTTTTTCTTTTATTTTTGTTGATCAAATGTAATAAAATTTACTGGTGTGAATATCAACATGTGTTTTTTAATTTACTTAATGTTATTTTTGAATGAAAAAGTGGTTTTATTGAAAAAAAAAAAAAAAAAAACCATTAAATTATCAAATCTATCCTTCTCTCATGTGTCTAATGACGCAGCTGTCGAAAATTTTTCGGTAAATCTTTTTCGAGTAATTTAGAACCTTCTTTACAATAAATCATCAAATTTTTGAATAAAAAAAATCCTTCATAAATTGACCCCTAGAGAGGGGGGTTCCGATACTACACACAGAAAAAATTTAGATTATAGTTTTTATCTCGTATTTGGATTCAGCGACCCATTTTTGCTTTAGTGTTGGCCCCAGCGAATTCCCAATTTTAGGCAGACCATGCCTCCGATGGATGGACCAGGCCGAGGAAGCCCTAACCGCACTTGGTGCATTCGATTGAAGAAGGCGCGTGCAAAGCAGAGGCGCCTGGCGAGAGCTGATGAGGTCGGCCGAAACCCGAACACAGGTTGTTATGGCCACTTAAGTAAGTAAGTTCACCCCAGCACAGAATTCGTAAAAATAAACAAAATTTAGCAGACAGCCCTATACGATTTTTAATTTTAATATTCTGACATAAGATTTGAAATCAGCGATCATCTCAGATGAACGGAGACCGAAAAAACCACGACAAAGGTGTGGTGTGGTGCATTACGAATTCCTTTCAAGCAGCCAAACTGTCAACAAAGAATAATACTTGGGTGTTATGCGTCGTTTGCGTAACTGTGTGCGCCAAAAAAGATCGGATTTGTGGAGAGACAATTCTTGCATCAGACAGTTTTTGCATCACGATATTGCACCATCTCACACTGCACTCGTTATGCGGGATAATTTCACCCAAAACTCGACCCATACCGTTCCGCAACCACCGTATTCGCCTGACGTGGCACCATGTGACTTCTGGATAATCGCTTAACTCAAAAGACCGCTCCGTGTACACCGAAGAAGCAATTAAAGGCTAGACCGGAAGAGTGCTGCAAAGTACTCTTTGCAATTTTGAAAATTGGAATAAACTTGTGCACAAGTGTATTGCATCCGGGGGAACTACTTTGAGGAGGATGAAATGAATTTAGAAGAATAAATAATTTTAAAGCAAAAATCAAAACAATTTAACTCCTCATGTTGCTCTTTCGCAGATTTATCTTGTAAAAAGAACTTTTCCAGACTCGTATCAGCCTAAATATCAAGACTTCGTAATTATTGAAAAAACTCCACAAAAACTCATAGAAATCACTTCAAAAAGAACCATTCTCGAGCAATTGTTGAAAAACACTTAAGCAGATGTGAATGGTATATTAGTAAATAGTTTGTGATATGAAATAAAAAAATTTCAAGAAAGCGATATTAAAAACCATTATAAGAAAATGTTAATTAATTTAATTTTTTTAATCAAATTTTGAAATTAGTTGATATACAAAGAAAATGTGAAAATGTTTTGACACTTGCAATTTGTATTTTGGTATTTTTTCATGCTTTCATATCTTTCATGTTTTTCCTCTAGTGTTAAATTTTTAATTGCTGAATTTTAACTCCATTCCAAATAAGCATTAAATTCAATTTTTCTGCAGGCCAAAATAACGTTTGTCAAAATGCCAAAATTCCAATATAATGACTTCTTACCAAATATGAAAACTAACAAAATTCTCTAAACTATATTACACCAACAACAACAACAACAACAACAACAACACTGATAAATATAGTGTAACACATATTAAAAATAAAGAAAGAAAAATGCAACCAAAAATGCACATCGAATTGCATTCAAGCTGCACACGTAATACGTAATGAAACCGAAAGTAACGCCATGCGAGGCCGAAACTTCTTTCTACCGCGATTTTATACAGCTTCTGCCTCGACGGCTTCTGCTTCTTGCCATTCAATGCTGATTGCTGGAGTGGTTTTTCATGCGGCGCTGCTTTAACAACATTTTGCATGTGTGTTCAAGCTAGAGCAGCTCTTGCAGCTGTTGTTGTTCTTGTTGTTGTTGTTGCTGTTACTGCTAGTAACTGTTTTTAATATTGCTGCAATGTCTGTTGTTGCTGCTGCTTATTTTTCTTGACTATTTGCTGGTTTTGCATTGTTTTTCGGGTCTTTTGCGCCAAAACGATTTAACTATAAAAGTGCTGCCAGCCGCATTGGTTGGTATCATTAACCAGTTTACTCTTCAGCTACACAGACATAGCTATAATTCGTGTTCGGTTTGGTTGATAGTGCGAGTTTAACGCGTTTTTCTTTTTCTTTTGTGAGAAAAAATTCACTTTTATTAGCGTAATAAAAGTGAGTTCGTTTCTTAAGTCTTTCGTTTTCCCTCGAATATTTGCGTAGTTCCAGTGGTGATTGAAAACAAAGGATTCATTTGTGGATTATTGAATTCCTTTGCAGGACACAACGACGTTCAGTATGAAGTTGCTGGTATGTATAGCGGTGAATAAAAAGACAAAAGAAAAATGTGCAAATAGTGTGGGAGTAATAAAAAAGTGTTTTTAAAAATCAATGCAAAGAAGTGAACAATAAAATGCAGCAGTATTTATGGCTATATTTAAAAAAAAAAAAGAAAAACTGTGAAAAATCGGAAAAAGTATCTTAGAATCATTTGCGAGAATTTTAATGAGCAAGAATATTGTAAAGAGTGTTTTGTTACACTACAAATATATGACAGTTTGGTGTATATTTTTACTTTTGTGCTGCAAGAAATATATAATAATCTTCTTCAAAAATTTAAGCAAAACATTTTTCTTCCAAAATCTTGAAAAACTAAAAAGTATAAGAACAGCACAATAAAAACTTAACTACGCTACTTCTGAGTTCCATAACTTGTTTGTGTTTTAAAATTTCTCTAAGAAAAACGGTTATGTTTAAGTAAATTTCGGAGAAAATATTAATAGAATCAAGTTAAATTTTAATAAAATTTTATTCATTTTCTTCTAAGTCATAATTTTTCAGCATTTTCTCTTAACTTTAACTTAAACTTTAACTTAAACTTTAACTAAAAGTTTTTTTTAAAATTTTCATCTTAAATAAGAATCAGTTTTGAATAAATTTTGGTTAAAAATTTCATCTATAGTATGTTAAATTTTGCACAATTATGTTTTGTCTTAGACAAAATTGCTCATTATTTTGTTTTAACTCCTAATTTAGAATTTAACTCAAATAATTTTTTACTCAGATAATTTTCAATAAAGCTTGCTCAAAATTTCTTATATAATATGTTTCATTTTGCACACTATAACAATGTTTTATTTAACGTACAAATGCTCATTGTGGTTTTTTGACAATTTTTTCATTTCAAGAGTTTAATTTAACAATAAAAACATATCGAAAAAAATTAAATATAATTAAAAAATAATTTTTCATGTAAGGCACAATTGTTCAATATTTAATTTTTTTCTTTTTTTTTTTTTTGTTTTGTAACTATTATGAAAATGAAAATTTTTTCATATCATGTAAAGAAAACATTGCAAAGCTTTTCTATTAAATATTAAATCTAATTTGCCAAAAATTAAATTTAAAATATGTTAATTTTTCGACAAATTTTATGAATGTAGAGTTTAGGCGCAATTGATAAATTTTTCTTTGTGCGATTTCATATAGAAAAAAATATTAAAAAAAAATTTTTTTAATCAAAATTTTTCCATTTAATAAACAGTTGCTCATTAATTTGTTTGCCTCTTTTGAACACAATAATTTTGTTATCTTATAAATAAAATATCAATTACAATTTATACACAATATAAATAAATATGACTAATAATATTATTGAAATATGTTTTAATTGGAACATTTTTCACTATTTTCCATTTAAGGCACAATTGCTCAATATTTTGTCTTTTATCTTTTTTTCATTTAAAGATTTTCTTACTGAAATAAAAAAATATCAAAACTTTGATAATAATATCATCTTTTTCATCAAAACTTTCATCCAAGGCACAATTCGTCATTATTGCCTTTTTTTCAAAGCAAAAATATTTTTATATTATTTAAAAAAATTATATAAAAAATTAAAAAAATTTTAAAAATTATTATAAATATTACTTTAAAAATCTAGTACATAATTTAAGCAACTTACAATATTTGTCATCAACAAAACTAAATTGCTTAATATTTTTTGTATTTTCTAATTTTTTTTTTTTTTATACAAGACTTTCCTTATCTAAAATATATATATCAATAACATAAGCAAATTGTTATGAATTGCTTAATATTTTGAATTGAATCAAAGATGTTTTTAACATCAAAAAAAAAATTATCAAAAATATTTGAAAATGGTTAAAAACAATTTGTTTCATCAAAATTTTTAAATATTTGAATTTTATTATTTTCTGCCCCCCCCCCTCTCCCCCCTTATTTAACTCATAAAAGTTTTTAAATCACAAAAAAAAAATAAAAAGATCTCTTTAAATCAAAAAAAATAACTAGCAGGGATTAAAACAAATGTTTCCTCTGAGGAACAATTGCTCACAATTGTCTATAAACTCTGTTTCACAAAAAAATTAAAAAAAAAAAAATAATATTTTATGATTTCATAAAAAGCTTATATTAATAAACTGATTAAATCAAATAAGATAACTTGCATGGAATAAAAATAATTCTCCATCTGAGGACGAATTGTCCAACATTGTCTAATCAATCTCTTTTCACTCAAAAATTAAAAAAAAAAAATTAAAACAACTGTTTGAATAAAATTAAATAACTCGCATTGAGTAAAAGTCATTTTCCCAAAAAATTAAAAAAAAAAACTATATATATGTTGAAATAACTTGCATTGCATAAAACTAATTTTTCATCTAAGGCACAATTACTCAAAACTGTTCTATTGGCTCTTATTTCACTCAAAATTTTTCCAAAATAAAATTTAAAAAACTATTTCAACCTGTTTTAAGAATAACTAATTTTCCATCTAAGGAAAAATTACTAAATATTGTCGATTGACTCTTTTCACCCAAAAATTTAGATTAAATTAAATTTTGAAAAAAAAAAAAAAATTCAAATGAAAAATATACCAAAAATGCATGACTAAAGAAACTTTTCATTAAAATTTTTGCATATAAATGTTTTTAATCTAGGACACAAAAAGTCAGAATTTTTTATATCAAACAAAAACTATGAAAATAATAAAAAAAGCTTAAAAAATTTGTGTTCACACAATATTTTCATCGAAGGCACAATTTCTCTTTATTTATGCTCATTGAATTTATTGAAAAATTGTGCTTAAAACTTAATTTAAAATATGTCTCATTTTCAACAAAAATCACTTTTAACAAAGGCACAATTATTCATTCGTTTTTTTTTCCTCTTATTCCACTAAAAAAATCTTCTTATATAATTTAAAAAACTATCAGAAGAATTACAACATATCTTTTAAAATGTTTTATTCAACACAATTTTTATTCAACCAAGGCACGACTGCTTACGAATATTTTTTGACTCTATTTTCCCAAATAAATTTTTATCTTAAATAAAAACAAAATCAAAATTTTACACAAAGTAAACAAATTCCATAATCTTAAAATTCTTAAAAAAAAAATGGTTTCCTAAAAGTAAAACCGACCCCAAAAGTCGAACGTACCTTGAAATCATAAAATAAATTTCTATAAAAATTTCCTCCCTCTCTCTTTTTCTTTCTCAACCCAGCGATCAGCATCTCTCATCGCACTGGTGCTGCTCATCGTAGCCACCAGCTCGACACGCGCCGAGGAAGAAAAGCAACAAGCAGCGGAAAAGAAAGCCGCCGAACCTGCTGCCGAAACCAAGGCGGAGGAGACAAAATCTTCCGACGATTCGGATACAACAAAAACCAAGCGTGGTCTTCACTACCACGAAAGCTATCATCATCATCATGAACATTACCCAGTGCATGAGGAGAAAACACTGACGGTCATCAAGAAGGTGGCTCAACCTTATCCAGTGGAGAAAATCGTACATGTACCCGTTGAGAAAGTAGTCCATTACCCAGTGCATGTCAAGGTACCCAAACCTTATCCGGTGGTTAAGCATATACCTTATGAGGTCAAGGAAATTGTCAAGGTGCCACATGAAGTGCCACAACCTTATCCTGTAGAGAAGAAGATACCCTATCCCGTGCATGTGCCCTACGATCGTCCAGTACCCGTCAAGGTATATGTGCCAGCTCCTTATCCAGTCGAGAAAAAGGTGCACGTGCCCGTCAAGGTTCATGTCCCAGCTCCATATCCAGTTGAGAAGAAGGTGTCGTACCCAGTTCATGTTAAGGTTCATGTCGACAAGCCGTATCCAGTTGAGAAAGTTGTACATTACCCTGTCAAGGTGCATGTCGATAAACCAGTGCCCTATCATGTTGACAAGCCCGTTCCCTATCATGTCGAGAAACCAGTGCCAGTGCCCGTGATTAAGAAGGTGCCCGTACCCGTGCATGTACCCTATGATCGTCCAGTGCCCGTGCACGTTGACAAACCAGTGCCTTATGAGGTTAAGGTTCATGTACCTGCCCCCTATCCCGTTGTCAAGGAAGTACCAGTCAAGGTTGAGAAACATGTACCATACCCAGTCAAGGTGTTGGTTGAGAAACACGTACCGGTTCACATTGAGAAACACATACCCGAATACCATGAGAAGCACATCAGCTACAAGGAGCCCGTCTTCATTCACAAGGAAATTCATGAACATCACGAACCCATTCATCACGAAGAGCACTATGAACATCACGAGCCCATACAGCACCACGAGGAGTACCATCACGAAGGACATCATGAGGTGGAACAATATCATGACTTTGGTCATGGCCACGATTATCATGGTTACTAATCGTTGTGTATTCTTTGTCTTTCTTTATCTTTCTTTACAGAAATGAAATTGAAATTGAAACTGAGAAATAGTGTTAGTGGGAAAAAAGTGATAACGGAACGTTTTGGCAACGGAACGATGAAAGGGATTATATAATGAATGGCACGTTTTGAGATAATTCAAATGCCGCCATTCATGAATTGATGAAATTATTTTTTTAAATAACATTAGCCTGTAAAATGTCTTCTTTTTTTTTGTGTAATATTTTACCGTATGTTTAGCAATTTTTTTTATATCAATTTAGTAGTTTTTTTAAGCCATTAGTAATAATTGGCGCACGGATCCTCCTCCAATGCCGCCGACTACTACTCAACTGCCTGTGACTCGTCTGATAGCTCCGCTCTTCCAGCTCAGCCAACGCACATAATGATGATGATGATGATAATAATGATGATGATGATGATGATGATATTGATAATGATGATCTTAGCTAGTTTTTAATGATAGTGTTTTAAGTCTACGCATGCGTACAGCACAATGAGATTGAATCAATTTCTAATTAGATTGATTTTTACTGTTTAAGACTTGTAGGTTTAACTTGTTTAGCTGTAAGTAGTTGATGATGTTGTTTGTGATGATGATGATGATTGTAATGATGTAGTTGTTGAAGTTCATAGTTTTTTTGTTTCTTTTATTTTGTTCTTGACCACAATGTATTGTATTGTATTGTATTTTATTTAAAATATTTTAGTTATATTATTTTTTTTCTAAACGAATTTGATAAATTACAAAAAATGTATAAAATTAAGGAAAATCAACAAAAAAAAAAATTACCAAAAAAAAGTATGAAAGAAGAAAATGAAACTGAATCGAAAGATATATAAAGAGTTCAACTTGAAACTTAAAAATAAATGACTTATTATTTCAACAAAATCGAATACAGAAAATTAATGTTGGCAGTTAGAAAGATACGCGGGCTATTTGAGAAGTCAGTGACTTTTTGAATATATTATATTTTTTCGGTCAATATAGTCTCCTATTAGAAGGATGCATTCAGTCCAACTTTTTCTCCTTTTTTTATTCCTTTCAAAAAATAATAGGTTAATGTGAGGATTATTGTGTCATATCAAATATGTTAGGGCAGTTTATTTCCCTTTAGATTGTTTTGAAAAAATTAAAATATTTTCGAGTTTAAGGTCAGCAAGGTGTCTGACTAAAAAAATGTCGCTGCTTAGTTAGCCTTCATTAATTAGAGAAGGGTTGCAGATTTAGTAAGAATATGTTTAGAAGATGATTCGTCCACAAAGTAAAGTCTGCATAGTTAATCTGCATAATCAGTTATAACTCTAGTCATCATTCTGAAGTTATTTTTCTCTAAGTTTAGGTAAGATTTCAGAAAATATATGCTAAGTGCAGGTTTGCCTCTTATTGTTTAGCCATAAATTATTTGATTTTTTAAAGGTTGTTGGTTTGGGGAGGGCTCTACTAACACCACAGAACTAGGATTATTACATAATTCTAATTAAGGTTTGCAAGAATGATGACAGTCTCCATAACTATTTTAGGTTTGATGATAAGCTATTTTAGTGCTTTAAGAGCAGCTTAACACTCAGGGATTTCATATTCTGACATATTTGTTTATACCAAGCATTTCTGCCTGAAAGGTTATTGTGCAATCGTTAAGACTGAAGATGTGGCTTTGGGGTGGAAACGCTCATCCATTTAAGATCCATCCATAAACTACACGAGTTCATTTCGAGATGGTGAAAGTTTCTGATTACGGGAAGTTTTAGTTACATTAGTACTTGGAAAGCATGTTAGGTAGGGGCAAATTTTTGCTCCAGTGGCTCACTCTCGTCGTCATTGCAATACACAGGTATTCAAGCTGGGAAGATAAAGTTTAATTTTTTAGCCTTAACATAGTAGTTTTTTTGCATTTAAATGAAATTTTGATAAAAAAATTGGAAATCCAGAGATAGCGGAAAGAAAATTAAGGCTCCGATATTGACTTCCCAGATATGTACGTATTAGTGAACCAAACTATTTTTGTATTTATTTGTGAATCTTTTCGGATAGAAAACTACATTTTTGGCAATCAAAAATTAACCCTTTTTGAATCGTTTGCCGGACTTAAAGGCCTCTTAAAAAGGAACATTATATTGTTCGGAAAAAATTTCACAAGAATGCGAAAAAAGTTTAGCTTAAAATTATCCAACGTCTTTATGAAAATATACATCAATATATAGTTATGCGAGTATTGCTGTTAAAAACAATAAAACTTCAAATCAATTGCTGAAATTAAGCCACATAACTAATTAATTGAAATCCAAAAGATAGGAAAAAATAAATCACAAAAACAGTCGACGATGACGGACGCGCATTTTCAAACTCAACTGCAAACCTTATTTTTATAAATATATTTTTTCAATGTTTTTAAATATTTAACTTTTAGTATTTAGTAATCTTTAGTTCCTCAATGTTTTTAGTAATGACATTCATGCAATTTCGAATATTTCAGTGCCGTATATCAATCAGCTGTTCTTTAAGTTGCATTGAAAATGTGGCAACTTTGGTTTAATATTTGTTATAAATATATGTAAGACATTTAAAAGGTGACAATAATTCAAAAGTATCAAAATCGTGCGGAAAACTGAAAACTATGACGAATATCAGATTCCATACAATTTTTGACACTTCAAATTCGGCATTTACAGTTTTCCCGATTTTCGGCATATTCGGCGCATTTTCGGCATCGCATGAGTACCTTAAGAATAAGTTCGGTGTTATTTTAAAGCCTGCCGATGACTTTCAGCTAAAGTTAAAATATCGCAAAATAAATATCATTAAAAAAAAAAGTAGTAAGGAATGGAGCTTCGGCAGGGTACCTAAAATACCTCCCGCAGCCATATTGAAGTATATTCGAAGTCTTTATCTACGACAGACACGATGAAATTCAATTTTATATATTTACGAAAGTTTTCCTAATTTGATGACGTCACTTTGTATAGGAGGTAGGCTTACAAAGGTCAAGACATAATTGTGATGTCGGACAGCCAAGCAGCAATCAAAGCATTAGCTTCCTGTGAAATATCATCAGAAATGACATGGGAATGCCTAACAAAACTGAATGAGCTAGGCAAGAATAACACCGTTACTATACTCTGGGTCCCAGGACATAAAGGAATTCATGGTAACGAAGAAGCTGATGAATTAGCGCGACGAGGCGCAGCCACACACTTTATAGGACCAGAACCATTCTGCGGATTGGGCACACACACTATCAAAGAAGAACTAAGAAGGGAGGAGAGACACAAAAGATCAAACCTCTGGAAAAGCCTCCCAAAGCTAAAACAATCCAAAGTGCTCCTCAAAGATTTTAACTCTCGGAGAGCAAAATTGCACATAAGCTTAGGCAAACCGAATCTAAGAATTCTTACGGGGTTTCTTACAGGACACTGTAAACTGAAATACCACCTGAAGAAATTGGGCATCGAAACCGACAGCAACTGCCGTTTCTGCGAAGAAGCGGAGGAGACTCCAATACACCTACTTACCAACTGTGACGCAGTAGCTCGCAAGCGCAAGGCAACACTGGGGAACTACGAGCTGAGTCAAGAGGAAATCTCATCCATCGAACCGAAAAATATTCTCAAATTCATCAGAGAACTAGGTCTGGATGAGATTCTGTAATCCGTCAAGAGCGGAGCATCAAGAAGGAGGTACAATAGATCTATATAGGTCGCAGTGCGCATCTCCAAACAAAACATTAACATGGGAGGTAGGCGTGGTTTTGATCCGATTATGCCAAATATCATAGGGATGGTTCATATTATATAATTTTTGTGGATTTTTAAGAGATTTTACGTTTAAAATAAAGCCAATTTGTATAGGAGGTGGGCGTGGTTTTAATCCGATTTGACCAAATATCATAGTGATGGTCTATCTATATTAAGTATCAAAGCCTATGTGAACAATTTCAAGACACTCCTTTAACTTGAGCAGATTTTGAAGAGATTTTACTTTAAAATAAAGCCACTTTGTATGGAAGGTAGGCGCGATTTTCATCCGATTTTTCCAAATATCATCGCCAGAATTTATATTAAAGATCAAAGCTTACTTGCCAAGTTTCAAGGCATTTCTATAATTTTTGTGGATTTTAAAGACATTTTACTGTTAAAATAATGTCACCTTGCTTGGGAGGTAGGCGTGGTTTTCGTACGCTTTGGCCCACTTTCGAACTTGATCTTCCTATTTTAAAAATAAACGTATATTTTGAATTTCATCGCGATAGCTTTAAAAATGCGGCTGTAATTGTGTCGACAGACGGACACACGGAAATCGACTCAGGTGGTGATGCTGATCAAAAATATATATACTTTTCTAAACCCTGGCACGCCTACTTCTTGGCGTTACAAACGGAATGACAGAGTTAATATACCCCTTACGCAGTACGCGTTGGTGTTTAAAAATTTTAATCTTTTTATCTACGGCCAAAGAGTTATTAAGAAGCATTTAACTTTATTAAAATTTTTACAGAATGCATCATTTATCAAGGGGCTTCAAAAATTCAAAGATCTTTTCGCCGAATTCACAAACAATTTATAAATTCGAACATGGAAATACAATGGTACGCATTCGTTCAAACGCACTTTCAATATTTTAAGATTTTCTTCCTTATTATCGAAATATATCCCAACTTGTCACTCTTTTTATTGCCTCCACCACAGAGCATCAAATAGTCTACTCTTTATGAAGGCTAACAAATTTTTGTTGTTTTTGTTTTGCTAGAAACTGAGCTATTTTCTTTTAAATGGAGCAAAAATTATCGACACATTCGTTTAAGCTCAGCAATTTTTTTTTTTCCCGTGAAATAAAAAAATTAAATTGTAAAATATATTTTATTGCATTTTTTTACTAAATTGTTAAGCAAATAATGTGTTAGCCACAAAAAGAGCCGCGACTGACAAGGCTTTTTTTAAGACGATCTAAAACATGCCTAAAGCAAAATATTTATTTAACTGACCCCAGAAAAAAAATTTAGTTGCGTCGTATCACGAACGCGGATTGAGCGTCTAGTTCACAGATCGGAATGCGTAATTCACTATTATTTACGCAAAATTTTTTTTACGAAAAGTAACTCCGGACTCCGTAAGCCGACAAAAGGAAATAAGAAACTTAATAAAAGACAAATAGGTGCCATAATATGTGAGGCAACCCAAAATAAATTAACTACCTCTCAAATACAGAAAATACTCGATATTTCTGTAACAAAAAACATGTATCTCTAATCTTGCCAGCAACACCTTACATTAAATGGAAGAAGCCTCAATGCAATAAATTGTATATTCTGATGAGAAAAAACTCAATTTGGATGGTCCTTACTCCATGAATAGTTACTGCCACGATCTACACCGCAATGATTTTCATATGATCAAAAGCAACTTTGGAGGTGTAAGTGTCATGGTCTGGGCAGCGTTCTCTATAGAAACAAAAGCTAAAACATGTTTTATTTGAACAAAAATTAACGTAGACTTGTATACTGACATTTTTGAAGATTTACTGGTGAATTTCATGGGAGAAAATTGTTGAAATCAATCCATGTTTCTAGGACATCTTTGCACTGGTTTAGACAGTACAATAAATATACTCTCCATAAATGGTCAGCTTGCCGTCCAGACCAGAACCCTGTAGAGGTCCTATGGGTATAATGGTTCGCAAGATTTATGACCAAAAGCCAAAAAGTCGCCTACATTCGTGGAATTTAAACTCAAAATAAAGGAGTATTTTAAGACTCAATCTGAAATTGAGTCGCAAGCACTTAAAAATTCAGTGAATTCAATGCCAAATGGAATCTATTAAGTAATTTTAAGAAATGGAAAATCTACAAATTACACTGTTCTACACGAAAACTGTACAAGACCTCCAACATAGAAATTTCATTAATTGGTTATATATGATGACTTTTAGCACGTACAGAATTTTTGTGTCACTTCGAAATTTTCGTCAAGGAGCTCATAAATGAGTCACTTCAAATATGCGTACTTTGCCTTATTTGGCTTATCGTAACTTTGCTTCTGCTCAACTGATTTTAAAAAGCTTTATATTATAACAAAGCTAAGACTTGCAGTTTTGTACTCTAATTTAAGAAATAAAAATATGTCCATCCATTGCAATATAAAAAGCGCTAAAATATTCAACGTATATTTTTATCTATTATTTTTAAAATTTTCTAACGGTAAGAAAACAAAAAAAAAATCGACTAACAAAATTATGGTAATTTTTTTTTTTAGAAGACACAGGTTTTAGTTTTTGAGCTTATTAGAAAAAAACTAAATTTGTTAACTAATATTAAGGTTATTGATGAAAGCACGATCTAACAAATTTTCAAATTTTGTTTCTTTAAAAATATCGATTTAGAAATATTAGGGTTAATATTGATAATATTGTTGTTTTTTTTTTTATATGCTATGAATATAGTTTTGAAATATATTTTAATTTACTAATTTCTTGTGTAAAAACTTTTCGGCGACCTTTTCCTCTTATATCAATAATCGCTGGTTTCGCGTTGTAGAGACTAACAATATTCCAGTAACATTGAAATTTTGCTTTTTTCTACGAAACTTATTTCCATTTTTGAATTTTCCTGGTGAAATCATTCATCATGCTCGTCACTGAATTTATTAAAGTTTTGTGGGTGCAAATAATGTACTTTTGTGGACATATTACAGCCCATATCCTAAAATGTGATTAACAATTTCTTCACAATATCTAAAAATTTTCATAAGCTGCAACAAAACAATCAGTTGCATAAGCTATTGGAATACGAGGGTATATTTTTTATTGTGCAAAACGACTGCTTTTAAGCCTAAAAAACAATTTTCTTATATTCTAGTATACGAGTATATTAAAAGAAATCTCAATTTTGCTTTTGGTGGAATCATCAATAAAAAGTTTCCATTCATTGGCATTATGTGGTTATTATGAAATATATATTTGTTATATTTCATACTCCAGACAAAATTTTGCAAATATTGCATTCACGTCATTGAATGACTGACCCATTGAATGAATGACCCAGTGAATGACTGAAACGCATTCGTTTCTTTGGTTCTTCCAAATATAATGACAACATCATTTTGTAGAAAGTTCCACTGTTGCATTCTGGGTCCTTATAATTCTGTTTGGCATTTTAATAATTGGAAATCGCGACTATGTTAACAAACTACATATGAAGAAACAGCTATGTATCCCATTTATCGCACTTTTTAATTAAGTCTTTATTAAATAATCTTGAAAATATTTCACCGTGACGCTTCGGTCAGTGTTAATCGCTTTACTAAAATCATAGATAAAAAGATATAAAAACTCTTTGACAGCTGATACGCAAATTGGCAAAAATGTCTGTCATGAGGCAATAAATTGCGCTAATGTTCTAAGGCTAGAAACTCAGCAACTTCAAGAAATTTCAAGAAATTAGAAACTTTTTTAATTTCAGCCGCTTGGCGTAGCGGCAGATCTTGTATTTCTCTAAGAATTGGTTATACAAAAAACATATATAAAAATAAGTTTATTGTTGTTATAGTCAGTAATATAATTATTTGATTACCGATTTCCGTTTTTTTGCAAGCATTTAAAATCAAATACTCTGGCCTTTATAGACAATTAGTCAAAAATACTATGTCAGAAGAATTTTTTGGAATATTTTTAATAGCAAAACGCAAATAAAAAAAAAATATTTTTTTCGTGTTATGTATGAGCCTATAACATTGTAAAAAATTAAAGGATTTAAAATACTTAGGCAAAAATTAAACACCTTTAACCTTCCTTTTTCATAATCCTTAACACAAAGTAAAATTTTGGTGGACCGAAGTAAAGTTATGAAAGAAGTTATACACTAAAGTAAGACAAGGTACGAAAATTCAAAGTGACTTCTTAAAATGGCCATTGGCAAAAAAATCGAACTGATGAAAACATTCTGAAAACTCAAAAAGTCAACATTTGGATCGGCAAAATGTAAAATATTCGTCGTAACTCTTGTACCTACATTAAAAAATAATTCTTTTGTAGAACTGTGTTATTATATTTTACTTTTCACTATTTTTTGGTTCTGTGTGAAGACTAATACGCCACATAAAACTTAAGTTTCAGAAAAAGGGTTTATAAAAAATTAAACGTTTATATATTTTTTATGTGTTGTGCTATCCATTGCTCCATAGCAGATGTTAGCATTACTTTGATTTGTTTGCTTGATAATAAAACAACGCATTTAAAGCGTTCAAAACAAACAACCGATTAACATTGTCTTAAAATAGATGTTGCTACTAAGCCCCTGAAGGCTTTATATAATAATTTGTGAAATATTAAAAATTTTTGTCTATGTAATTACAAAAATTTCTTTTTCATTTTAAAGCTTTAGTTGGCACAAACATTTTTGTGATTACACATATGTTCTTCTATTCAGTACATTTAACTTGAATAATCTCACAAAAGTCTTTTTTGCTCGGTGTACCAACTTATGCTCTGGCTGATTTTAGTTAAGACCATTTGAGTTAATGATTGGTCCTACGGACTTGTAGATCGGGTACTAATAAGGAATAATATGAACACTGCTTATCTGCCCTAATAAATGATATTTTTGACCGTTTAAGATAGCTTGATCTTATTAAAAGTCTGTTTTTGAATGTAGGAGTCGGAAACCTATCAAAGAGGCTTTAAAAGAAAGAACCACCATCGAAAAATATTATAGTTGTCCAAACAACTCAAAATCATCAAAGATCTGGTTCTCAAATTATGACTATTATGAATTGGTTATATGCAAAGTGCATATCTGATGTTGCCGTAATTCCCTAAATTCGGTTTGGTGCTTTACCCTTGTTCTTTTTTTTACATTGTTGTTGTTGTATTTATGCTCTATCGAACGCTGATGTTTTGCATTTGCATGCTATTGTTTTTGTGCACCATAACAGTATAAAGGTATGCTAACAGTATTAAATTTTTGGCTTTATTTATATGGCGCCAACAGTTCGGAACACTTCGGTGCACAGTCTGCTTTTGAACGATGTACAATGTCCATCACTTGAAGGCTCAATGTGATTTTCAATAGGAGCTGAACATTTTGGAACAGGATGGGAAACTCAGAGTGCTTAGTGGATTTTGAGCGAATGGGACTTACTGATATTTAAGTTGGCAGCGTGAGTATTTTTTAATACAGAAACTGATTTTCACATGCATAGCAGTTGTCGTTAGAATAGATTTGATTCTCCGACCATGGCATTAAAACTTCAAGATCTATGCTTTCGCTTACCTAATAACCACTCCTATAAATTGTGAAAAAACCCACAAATTCTGCAAAAATATTTGGTCTAAAATTTTTTATCGTCTGCAAGTTCGTAGGATTAAACTATTTTTTGAAACTGTGCTCTGAAGCTTAGGCCCCATAGCTCTCTTAACCCAGACCAGCCAGTATTTAGGTTGGTAGAAAACTTTGGCTTTGGGAAACATGTAGATTACAAAACTATAAACAAATTTCCGTAACTATAATGTACCTATTAACGCCGAATGTCTTCAAAAACAATTTTTACAATGTAAAAATTTGATGCTTTACTTATGCCCTAATTTTCTGAGCAATAATTTGAGAATCGAATATATGATGGTTTTCAGTTATTTGGGCATCTTTTATATTTTGCAATAGCATACATTCCTGCCAAGGCCTTTTTGATGTGTTTCCGACTCCCTTATTAAAAGTTCGCAGAATTTAGCTAAAAAGTCCTCATTATTTGATCTGAAATTGGTTACTGTCTTCAAGTTTGTTGGATCAAACGTTTTCTTGCAATATTCTTCCAAAGTCTTAGCCATCTATTCAGTTCAGGCCCGATAGTTCTTAATAAAGACTAGTCAGGCTAAAGTTGGTACAGATATTCTGCCTTTCGAAGCATGTTGATAATAAACATATAAACAATTTTTCGAAACTATAAAAAGGGGTGATGATAATGATTAACGCCGTATAAATTCAATAAAAAATGTACAAAATCTAAAATTTGGATCTGTTATAATACCTCCACTTATCCCATAATTTGAAAATCAAATCTTTGATGGTTTTCAGTTATTTGGACTCTTACAATAATGGTATTCATGCAATGCCGAACATTTTCCGATGCCGAATATCGGAAAATATTCGCTGTTTTTGCATGAGGTACCTTTTTTTAGTTATCGGCGAATGCCGTGTATCAATCAGCTGTTCTTTAAATTGCATTGAAAAAGTGGCAACATTGGCTTAATATTTGTATTAAATATATGTAAAATATTTGAAAGGTGGCAGCAACTGGTTGCCGAAAATATTCGGCGCTATTTACGCATCAAAATCGTGCGGAAAACTGGAAACTATGCCGAATATCAGATTCCATACAAATTTTGACAGTTCATATTCGGCGTTTTCGGTTTTTCCGATTTTCGGCATTGCATGAATACGAGTACCCTTAATATTTTTATTCATTTTGTGGCGGCCGTGGCGCAGTGGGTAGAGTGTATGGCCCATACGCCAGAGAACCCTGGTTCGAATCCCACCTTACGCGGAAAGTTTTTTCAATTGAATTAATTTTTCTGTTCGGCCGTCACTTCTCTGCAGACATTGGCAAACCTCAAAGAGTAAAAACTGCTCAAACTCAATGAGTAAAAAAGACAAAAAGCTTCTTGAGAACATAAGCCGTTCGAAGTCGGCATAAAACATGTAGGTTCAGCTCTCGATTATTTGTGTTCAAACATTTCACAACACACACAACACAATTGATCATAAGAAGCTCGGTCAAAGTCCTTTCAAGGGTTGAAATGGTAATTTCATTTTTTTTTTTTGTTATATATCAGTAACTAAAAAAAATTGACGTTTTGTTGCACTGTGTAAACTAAACTGAAGTATTATTACTTCTGAATACAAATTTTCTGTGAAAACTAAAAGAACTCAACCATGGTATTTGGATCTATTGTATATGGAAGTGTAACCGATTCCGATTAAAAATTGGGATCAATACTCAAGTCTTTTAATAAACCGCACAACAGATAAAAGATTAAAAAAAAAGAAAACAAATAACCACAAATCAATTCAGAGAAACACAGTCAAGTATCAAACCAATTTACATGGTATTGAATTTGGACAAAGTTTATAGAATTTTACACAAAACATCGCAGAGGCAAAAATATGATTTGTTAATTATATATTGAAGGTTATCAAACAAAGGTGTCATCTTGAAATATTAGAATTCTTTTTGTTGTTTTTCTTTGAGACAAAGATTTTTCATGAAGTTGAAGATGTCTTGAAAAGCTGCCGCTTGCAACGACCAAGATTAAGCCACTAAATAACTAAGTATAAGGTATTCCATTATAAGCAATGCATTGTCTTCATCTTGCATATCTTAACTCAATTATTGCGTTCATGGTTTGTTGAGGAACAAATGCTATGTGAAGCATTGAAGCAGCTTCTTTTTTTTCTAAACACTTGCTTTATGAACAACACGTTACCCTGAGCGGCAATGACATTTTAGATTGTCTCAAATATTAGTCTCCAAATTATTGGATGAATATGCATCATTTAGCTAATTAATAAAGATGTTATAAAGACAACTTGGAAGCGAAAGCAATAACATTGAGCTGTTGCACTGGCCAGCATATTGGCTGTTGAGCAGTTTTTTAATCGATTGCGAAGAGTTTCACTTTTAGCCTTGGAAATTACTAGAAAAAATTACTAGAAAGAAACTCAAGCAAAAAAAACTATGGAATTACTTTATTTCATAAAATATAAATATGGTATAAAATATAAAATCAACAAAATAAATGAAAACTTGTTTTAAAACTTGTTTTAAAAAAAAATTAAAAATATAAAGAAATGGTTAATATTTAAACTGGTTTTAAAAAAATTTGCAGGCTAATAAAAGCCAAACATTCATAATTTTAATCATTTTTTTTTTTGCTTTATTTTTAAAAAAGTCTTATGCCTCTAAAAAAATACCCTTTACAGGCTTGCTACAAATGTGGAAATCTGACCTCCTACACAAATTTAATATCACGAGCACATTAAAATTAAAAAAATTGAAATCAATCACAATCAATTTATTCTCATCATCTGCTATGAACTTCGTGGTTTGTCGGACATTCCATTCTAAAAGTTGACTTTGGATCCTAATTTTTACGTAATTTGCTGTCATATATATATATATATAGTGGAATCATATAGTGGAATCACCTGACCAACTTCAAGTAATGTGTAATATTATGATTATAAAATAATTTTTTGAATAATGTTTGACAAAAAATTTTTAACAATCAAAATTGTTAATCACTACGTTGGTTCTCTCATTATCAAAGGCGTAATCAAACCTCCTTTAAATAGAAAATATATAGAACGTCAGCGCTCTTTGCAGCCTTTTCTAATTTGCACAAACCAGCAGTTAGTGCTATAAGACGAGCAAAATCACAGCATTTTTTTGAAAAATTTTCAAATGCTGCTAACAGCAAAGCCACTTGGCGAACTATAAGCGAAATTGGCCTAAATAAGACTTGTACTGACAAAGTAAACTTTGATCTCAATATCCTCAATAGTAATTTTGTAGGCAACCAAAACTGTGATAATATGGAGCTAACAAGGCAAACCATCTGTGATATAATCGAGTCTGACATGAATTCTTTCTTTGATAATCCTTCCCGAAGTGCAATATCTACATATAGTTTTAGTTTTATGTGTCTTTCTAAAAGTGAGGTGCTCTCTAGTCTGAATAATATAAAATCCAATTCGACAGGCATTGACTGTATTACTCCTAAGTTTCTTAAATTGTTTTTGAGTAAACTCGTACCTTAATACAATTTTAACTAAATACATGTTTCCCAAAAAATAGAAATTTACCAAAATAATTACAATCTCTACATCGGGCGATGAATTTCGCCCTAAAGCTATATTACCCTTTCTTTCAAAAGCATGTTTATAAGCAAATGAGCTCATATTTTACTATTGCCCGACTACTTATGAACAGACAGTCTGAATTCAAACCAAAACGTAGCTGTGCAACTGCAGTTGCACAGATGTTTCTGAAACTATTCGCCAAAATATTGAAGCGAACAAACCTACTTTCCTGGTTCTCTTAGATTGCTCAAAAGCTTTCAATTCTATAAATCTTCTTCTATTCTGCCATAAACCCAAAAATAGATATGGATTTTCTCAACCAGCGATAAAATTAATTTGGTCTTATCTGTGTGATCGTTTTCAGTGTGTTTGTTCTGGTGATTCGTCCTCCAGAGGTTGATTTTAGGACCCTTTCTGTTTATTTATCTATTTATTTGTCTATTTATGCAAATGATTTTCCGTCTATCCTGCATCAATGTTCCACTCATATGTACGCTGATGATATTCAGCTTTATGTATCATGTGATAAAACTGACCATTGTAGTGGTGTGAATATCCTAAATCAAGAACTCCAGCGAATTGGGAATTGGGCCGCAGAAAGTGAGCTTGAAATTAATTCAAGAAAATCTTAGTGCTTAGTAATCCTTAAAAACCTATAAATAAGAATGTCTTCCTGCTATAGTAATTAACAATTTGATTATTGAAGCGAAGCTTTTTACTCCTCGTTCTGTGATTTGCTTGGAGTGAAATCTGAAAAATTTTCGACAGATTTTTTCTTGGAAATTTGATGGTTTCTTTGTTGCTAGCGCTTATTACAACAATAAAATGTAATACTATAGTATTAAATACTAAAAATATTTTTTAGTCCGCCCGTGGGGATCGAACCCGCTTTCTCTCAAATGAGAGTCCAACACACTATCCACCAGGCCACGAAGACTTGATAGGAATAGTTGTTAATTCAATATTAGTTATAACAGAAGCTATGCTGCAGTAGATCGTCACCATCTATCAATAGCTAGAGGATTGTGTATTTGCTATGCTACAACTAACAAAAATTTGCTTTAATTTGCCACAAGGTGTCTAATAAAAAAATAAGGAGTGTATATGTTTTCTGTATATATGTAATTTTTTTATGTTATTTTAAATTTTAGTGTTTATAAGTTAATCTATTGAAAAGTAAAAATTATTAAGCTATCAAATCTATGTAACTGCGAAAAAGCTTCGCTTCTCTCGTGTGTCCAACGAAGCACCTGTGTCTTTGAATATGTGTGCAAGGTTAAGAACTTAGGTTTTATTTTTGATAATACATTATCATAAAACGATCACAGCACTTGTGCCTCAGGTAAAGTAAATGGTATGTTGCGCTGTTTATGGCCTTCCAAATACTTTACGCCTTTAAAAATCAGACTGCTTATAATAAAAACAAATTTACGGCTGTGAAGTATTTGCAAACGCTGATTGCGTTCATAAGCAAAAATTAAAAGTTACGTACAATAATCTCGCTCGATATGTATACAATAGGAGTAGGTGCATAGGAAGCAAAATAGGTAAAATCTAACCAATTTTTGGGGGTTCCTATCTAAGGAAGCATTTTTGAGACACACAAATAGGGGTCTTTTAACCCCCCTATTGGACATAATTTTAGGGAGGAACCGAAACACGTGTATAACTTAAAATTGAATTTTCAGTGGACAGTTAAACACGTGTTTCAACGTCCCCCCTCTAAAAATGTGAAAAATGGGGAAGTGATAGACCCTCTATTTGTGTGTCTCAAAAATGCTTCCTCCTAAAGTAACCCCCAAAAAGTGGTTAGATTTTACCTATTTTACTACCCCTTCGAAATATGGAACTTTATAATCTCAGAACATTATCTTCATAACATCAGAATCCAAATTATTGATCCGACTTAGATTGCAAAAAAGGGCAAAATCTGTCAAAATCACAAAACAAAATTTGTTACGGTCCACTCTAGTGTCCAAATAACTTTTTATATTCTGACATCAGAATCGCAATCAGCGACCCCCAAAACAACAAGCTTTCCCAATTTGAACTATTTGGATACTTGTAAGCTTATAAGCTTTTGCCGAACATATCAATCTTTTCAAGTATTTTCCCGAAAATTTCAAGCGCTTCAAGTGTTGCTTGGTTTTTTCAAGTTCAAACTAATTGAATTTTCAAGTACTTGAAAAAGCTTGATTTTTGTTTGACACACAAATAGGGGTCTTTTAACCCCCCTTGAAAAAGATTGATTTTTCAAGTACTTGATGCAGGTCTCTGGTGCATTCCAAATAAATAACAATACCTATGAAAAACTAATCAAAATAAAAGCCCATCAGTTTATTCACAAATTAATATTTTCCACTGAACCTATCTATCTTTTTGAGAGACTTCGCTTTACGCAATCTCGACACAATAGCAATATCATCTTAGCTAGACACTTTAGTCTCTATTTCTCGAAAGGCAATTCTTCATACATGATCCGTGTCTTTGGAATTCTTTAGATTATAATACACAACAAATTAGTAACGCAATAAATTTTAAAAAGAAATTATTATCATCATTGTCGTCCCTTAATTAAGTTTATGATTAACTACTTTTTATAGTATTGAGTCAAACTGTTATTCTTTTCTGACTTTTTTCTTTTATCTTGTCATAAATTTTAATTTTCTGTACTCTTCCCTAGTTTTAGGAAATCGTGTATTTTTGTTTTTTAGTTTTAATTCTAATCTGTATCAATATTATTCATTGCCACATACCTTTTTTAATGATTAGTGTTAGTTGAGAGATTTTACATATTGTATCACTAAGAACTGCCAATCCAATAAGAAAAAATAATAATAATAATCCAAATAAAAGAAAATAATTCTATTTTATAATCGCTTAGCGATAAGCCTCACCTCGAAAAATCGGTTGAAATATAAGTATCCATGGTCTAGAAAGTATCTATCTAAAGTTAGTTTGTTAACTTTATCATTGGAAATTTTTTTAATAAAGATGAAGAATCGATGGTTGTCAAAATAATAATCTCAAAGAATACATAAATTGTGCAGTGAGACACAACTGAGAGCCCATCTATCCGGAACTTGATCTTGATCGAAATAGTGTTCAATGTTATTAATGCAAGCATCATTTTTAATGGGTTGAATAGTTTATTTTAAATACATTTTTTTTTTGTTAAGTTTCCTTTCTTATTATTGTTTGAAATAACTTCAAAAATCATGATCTACAACTATCTAATACTTTTTTAGTTAACTACAACAGGAAACAAAAAATTTTGTCATAAAATATATACGTTCATATAATGAGTCCAGAGCTTTTAAAAAATCATTAAACTCATGCATTCTTCTGACTTTAGCTTAAAATAAAATATTGAACAAAGTCTTTATTACTTTTATTATTTTATTTATTATAGGTTTTGTTGCCATTTAAACTGTGTTAATAATGCTGCAATGGCTGCTGTTTTACTTTGATTGTTGCTTACAAGTATTATTTTTACTCTTCAGTTTTATGGTTTTACATTGTTTTTGGTGCTTTTACGCTAAAACGAACTGCTATAAAATAGCTGCTAGCCGCATTGATTGATATCATTAACCAGTCAGATCTTCAGCTACGCAGACATAGCTGCAATCCGTCATTTCGGTTTGGTTGTTAGCGCGAGTTGAAAGCGTTTTCTTTTGGGGAAAACGTTTAAAAAAAAACGTGAGTTCGTTTCTTAAATCTTTCGTTTTAACTCGAATATTTGTGCGTTGCGGTGAACAAAGAATTCATTTGTGGATTATTGAATTCCTTTGCAGGACTACTTAACGACGTTCAAAATGAAGTTGCTGGTAGGTATAACGGCGAAATGATGGTCAAGTGAAAAAAAGTGTAAAAAATTAAATTATTTCAAAGTTCAAAGGTTTTGAAATGTTAAAAATAATGGTTGGAAGAACTATAAAATCATGAGTTTTAAAGAAAGTGCAGAGTTTTGATGAGAAATTTTTTTAAATAATATTACGTGCAAAAAAAATATCGAACATAATTTTTTTATAATTATGAAATTCGAAGGCTTTGAAACTATTTTGCATGATAATAACGAAGTTTTAAAATAAATTAATTAAAAGTGATAAAAATAAGCAAAACTACATAAAAACAAACAAAAAATTTTGGAAAATTTAATGTTTTTATTTGAAAATTTAAAAAAAAAAATAATTATTCCGTTCACTTCATCCTGCAATTTTTCTTATCTTGAACAAAACTGGTCTATATTTTAACTCTTTCCACTTGAAAATATTCTGCTGAAAACCTCCAAAAATAATTTTTATTGAAGTCAGTTTAAGATCAAAACTAAAAGAAACAAACACTTTTTCTAGCTTCAAAACATTTTCGAAATTTCCATGAAATAAACAAAAAATATCTAAAATTCCTCTTCACTCTTTCTTCAGCGCTCAGCAAGGCTGTTAGCACTGGTGCTGCTCATCGTAGCCACCAGCCCGATACGCGCAGAGGCAGAAAAGCAACAAGCAGCGGAAAAGAAAGCCGCCGAACCTGCTGCCGAAACCAAAGCGGAGGAGACAAAATCTTCCGACGATTCGGATACTTCAAAAACTAAGCGTGGTCTTCACTACCACGAAAGCTATCATCATCATCATGAACACTATCCAATCCATGAGGAGAAAACACTGACGATCATCAAGAAGGTACCTCAACCCTATCCAGTGGAGAAAATCGTACATGTACCCGTTGAGAAAGTAGTCCATTACCCAGTGCATGTCAAGGTGCCCAAACCTTACCCAGTAGTCAAGCATATACCTTATGAGGTCAAGGAAATTGTCAAGGTGCCACATGAAGTGCATCAACCTTACCCCGTCGAGAAAAAGATACCCTATCCCGTGCATGTGCCCTACGATCGTCCAGTGCCCGTGAAGGTATATGTACCAGCTCCATATCCAGTCGAAAAGAAAGTGCACGTGCCAGTCAAGGTCCATGTACCAGCTCCTTATCCAGTTGAGAAGATCCAAAAGTATCCAGTGCATGTCAAGGTTCATGTCGACAAACCGTATCCCGTGGAGAAAATTGAACACTATCCCGTCAAGGTGCCTTATGATAAGCCAGTGCCCTATCATGTTGACAAGCCCGTCCCATACCATGTCGAGAAACGAGTGCCAGTGCCCGTGATTAAGAAGGTGCCAGTACCCGTGCATGTACCCTATGATCGTCCAGTGCCCGTGCATGTTGACAAACCAAGGCCTTATGAGGTTAAGGTTCATGTACCTGCCCCCTATCCCGTTGTCAAGGAAGTGCCATACAAGGTTGAGAAACATGTACCATACCCAGTCAAGGTGTTGGTTGAGAAACACGTACCGGTTCACATTGAGAAACACGTACCCGAATACCATGAGAAGCATATCAGCTACAAGGAGCCCGTCTTCCATCACAAAGAAATTCACGAACATCACGAGCCCATTCATCATGAAGAGCATCACGAAGAACATCACGAAGAGCACTATGAGCATCACGAGCCTATTGAACACCACGAGGAATACCATCATGAGGAACATCATGAGGAGGAAGAACACCATGACTTTGGTCATGAACATCATGACTTTGGTCATGAACATCATGACTTTGGTCATGAACACAATGATCATGGTTACTAAACTTTGTGTATGCTTTGTCTTTCTTTATCTTTCTTTACAGAAATGAAATTGAAATTGAAAACTGAGAAATAGTGTTAGTGGGAAAAAGGTTATAACGCAACATATTGGCAATTGAATTGAATTGAATATTGAAATTTTGCAATTGAAACGCAAATGATCATTTTTAGAACTATTTTTTTTTTTTTAAATACTATTAGTCTGTTACATGATATTTTTTTTTTGTTTTTATATATTTAGTTTTATTTTTAAAACCAATTTAATGCTTTTTTAAGCCATAAGCAATATTGGCGCATGGATCCTCCTACAAGACCGCCAAATACTACTCCGTAAACGAATCTGCCTCCAATGATTCGTCTGATAGCTCCGCTCTTCCAGCTCAGCCAAGGCTCATAATGATAATGATGCTATTAATTATGATGATAATGATGATCTAAGCTAGTTTTAAAGTTAAGCTTTTAAGTTAACGCTTACGTACAGCACTGAAATTAAATCAATTTCTTACAAGATTGATCTTACTTTTAAGTCTTGTTATATTAACTTGTTTAGCTCTAAGTAGTTGTTGATGATGATGTTAATTATTTTATAGTATATGAAACCCTTTATTTTAATTTTATACTTGACTGCAACACATTTTTTTATAATTTTTTTTTTTTTATAACGAACTTTATTGGTGTAGAAAATGTATTAAAACTTAAATTAATGTTGTAAAAAAATAAGTGGAAGTTGTAATGAAAAAAATCGAACTGAATTTAAAGATAAAATAAAAAGTAAAGAGTTTAAATTGAAACTTCAAAACAAATGAGTTTTTTTAACACGAATTTTCATACAGATAATAAATTAAAATATGTCAAATTAACGAAGTGTTTTAAATAACAATGTTTTTTATGTGCTGGAATATGTGATAGAAGCACAATATTATGATATGTAAACATTTAAAGAAATTTACAAATAAGTTCTCTTGCTCAACATTGTACATAAAAAATGTATATCATTAAAACAAAATATGTGCTGCAATGTGCCCAATGTGTGCTTTTATGTGCTGCATTGGTTAGGAAAATTTAGGGTATAATTTTTATAAAGTAACGCTTTTATAATTGGAAGTTAGTCAATTGCAAAAATTGTTCAAAAATTCTGAAATTGTGATGTGTAAATTTCAAATTCTACCGTATATGTAAATGTGCCATAGAGAACTTACAAAAATACGAAGATAGCTCTACACTAAAAACACTATAACTTTTATTCTTTTTAAAAAATTGTATTTGCTTTGCTCTTTAATAGAAAGCATGGTAGTTCCTTGGCCATACTATCAAAATGATATTCTCTTCCTTAAAGTTTCCGAAAATATCAGCTGAAATTGCGCAAATATCAACACATGGCAACACTTTACGAGTAAAACGATAATGTGTTTTTTCTCCCTGCGGCACACAGCAGCACAACTCAAGCACATCACAGCACAATTTCAAAATTTCCCAAAAAAAAAAAAATAGGGCTAGTTTCAAACAAAAAAAAAACAACCGGCATATTTTGCAACATTGCAGATAATAGCACACATCGGCCACATTGGAGCACATATTCATTTAAGCTTGAATCAAAATGAGCAAGACTATCTTCATGCACATCACTTTTTCTTTATTTTCATCTATATGGAAGATAATAATGTTAGCTGATTGAGGTTGCATAATAATACGAAAACTTAGAAAGCTTAGAAAATGTATGAACATTGTACTTAGCTAGAAAAAATAAAACGTGGCGCCTACAACACAGTTCAATATTTTTGAAGTAAAACTTCTTATAGCGGAATTACAATGCGGCAGTGTCAGTGATCAGCTGTTTTTTTAGAAACACTGTGTTTCAATGGTTCTTATCCGAGGCTGGTTTAGTCTTCATTGGGCAGTAGTAATGTGGCGGGACCCAAACCCTGCGCACATTCCATGTTTAAGATCTATGGAGCTACCCGCCGCTCAAATTAGCCGTCAACCTGACGGATGCCAGTTTGCCGTTGCCCAGGGAACACCACGTGGAGAATTGAGTCGACTTGAGACGATTTCGATTTCCATCGCATATAAGGTTCCCTCAAGCTTACTGTGTGAAAGGCTAAAGCCGATTACAAAAACACTGATTGGACCTTATCAGTGTGGCTTTCGACCTGGTAAGTCCACTATAGACCAGATTTTCACGCTACGACAAGTCCTGGAGAAAACCCACGAAAATCAAATTGACACGCACCATCTCTTTGTCGATTTTAAAGCTGCATTCGATAGCCTGAGAAGGGATTGCCTATACGCTGAGGTTCCAATCGTCGGGTATGCTTTCCGCTAGCCATATTTTGCTGATGAGCTGATGCATGCGTCTTATCAATTGTTTATGCGCCGGTTTTAAACAATGCAACAGGCCGTCAGCACCCGCTGCTTTATTGTTTTTGAGTCGTTGGATAGCAACTCGAACCTCTTCATGGCTAGGTGGTGGTCCTTCTACTCCGTCATCGTTGATTGGTGGTGCTGAACTGCGCTCTCCATGGCCGGCATTGGTGCCATCGTCGCCAGTAAGTAAATTGGAAAAGTGCTGTCTCCACAATCTCAGCACACACTGCGTATCGGTAACCAGATCTCCATTTTCGTATCTACAAGTGGATGCTTCGGGCTTGAAACCTTGGGTTAGACGCTTAACCTATTGATAGAATTTTTGTGCATCCTTCTTGCCGTAGTAAAGCTCTAGTTACTCACGCTCACGCTTTTCCTGCTATCTTTATTTGCATCTGAAAAGGCACCTCTCTTCCTTCCTCTTTTCGCGGTCGTTTTCTCGCCCGGCTCGCGTTGCAGCCGACTGCAGCGTTTTCCTGTAAGCGACGTTTTTTACTGCTGTCGCGACTCCTCATCGTACCATTGGATCCGAGGTTGCGGGCGCCTGAAAATAATGTCTACTTCAGCGGCAGCGCGCATGGAGCGGGATATATGCGCCCAAAGTCCGCCGACGTCGTCGGGTCCAGAAGTTGGTCGGTTGAGCTTACCCGAGAGTTGAGTAGTTGAGTTGAGGAGTAGGCTTCGGCAGTCCGTTGTAATTGCAGCTTAGCGACATCTAGCTTTCGTTGCATTCCTGTGCGTATATTCTTCGCATTGCATAATCGCATGCGGATCTTGGCTGCAACAAGATAATAGTCGGAGTCAATGTTGATCCCCCGAAATGTACGCACATCTAGAACACTAGAGGCATGCCTTCCGTCGATTACAACATGATCAATTTGGTTTCACGTTTTTTGATCCGGGGACAGCCAGGTGGCCTTGTCGATGTCGAGGTGCTTAAATCTGGTGCTACTAACTACCATCCTTCGCGCCGCGGCGAAGTCGATCAGTCTTAGACCGTTGTTCGTGGAGGTCTCATGAAGACTGAACTGACCGACAGTGGTTCCAAAGATGCCTTGCCTTCCGACTTTCGCATTAAAATCGCCGAGGACTATTTTCACGTCATGGACCGGAAGGTGGTCGTATACGTCCTCAAGACTAGCGTAAAAAGCGTCCTTGACGGCTTCGTCCTTTTCCTCCGTCTGGGCGTGCGCCCAAATAAGGCTTGACAGGCGTGACAAGGTACCGTTTCCGGCTAACGACGAATCCACATCCAAATTCGCGCCTCTCTCAGTGTGCTTGCTTAGAGCAGCCTTGCACCTTCCATCGCATTTCCTGGATGGCGGTAATGTCAGATTTTATTGTTTTGAGGGCTTCCGCCAGTTGGATAATGGCACCTTCCCTATAAAGGGTCCGGACATTCCTCCGTCGTGGCGTGCGAGCAAATAAGGCTGATGAAGAAAAATTTTGCCTTGATGCGGATCGTGGCCAATCTTTCGTTCACAGTTCACTGACGGATGCCAGTTTGCCGTTGCCCAGGAAACACCACGTGGAGGTTTGAGTCGGCTTGAGACGATTTCGACATGTATAATGCTGGCCTCGCCAGGATTAGGCGGTCAGACACGTTGCCATGTGAATACTGTTCCCACCAGTATTGCCAGAAAAAAATATCCATTTAGGGCTAAAATATCTTGAAAAAAGGTCTAGAAAGGGCTAAATTACATTATTCTTATATCTTATTTGTTTACAACATGCAGTTTTCATTCTAAACCAGTGCCTTCCACCCTGAGCTCTTAAGAGCTCTCTCATTTCACACGTATTCTTACTCTCTCGCGCTTAGTCGCTATTGAGACAGCAGCGACACAACATCGAGAGCGTTTTTTATCCATAGCGTGAAATTTAATGTTTGAAGATGACAAATGAAAATATATATACAAATTTTATTACGATTTCAAACGGTTTTGAAGGATTTTAATGTGTCTTATGTTATGTTTCGATCCAAGGACATAAGAAAACTAATATGAAGAGGCATTATGAAATATTTCATAATGATATTGATCAATCAGATAATGTAGAAAAGCGAAAAACGATTTTATAAAAACATAAAAGCAATTTCTTCGCATAAAATAAAGAATTGGATTTCTGAAATGGAAAAAAACTTGGATGAGAGCAATACAAAAAACAAACAAATTAAATTCAAAATTACATTATCGAAATTAATAAGCTATAATATTGTAAAAAAAAAAAGTAGTCCTTTCTCAGATGGAGCATTTATTAAAGATATTTGCGTTAAAATTTTGCCAAAACTTGATAGCGAAGCAGCCATAACTATAGCAAAGTTATCTTTATCTCACAATATTATTGTCCGTCGCACTGTACACATAAGCAAATATATTGATTCTGAAATTAAAAACAAATAAAACGATTGCAGAGTTTTTTTTCCATATGCATGGACGAGAGCACGGACATAAATGATCTTTATAAATTGGTGGTTTGCATTCGGTGTATAGACAAATTTTTTCCGATCTAAAGTTAATCTGCTCTAAGCAGCACAATTCATTAAAAACAGACAATTCAAATAATATTTGGCTTATAAGAAATTGCGATCAAAGCGTTAATATAATATTAAAGTACGCTTAGAACACAAGTTAAATCGCATCACATCTTTCTTGTTTCTTTACAAGCTGTAACTTTTTAAACAAGTGAACATACGATTTGTAAAACTCTTTTGACTTAGTTACACAAAAAAAAGCATTGCATAAAGTTAATAATTTTAAATTTGAATAGATTTTTCTTTTTAGTGCACTATTTTGTCTGCTCTCCAACACAACCTCATTACTATTTTTGACAGGCACTGCTGTATACACGCTATACTGTTTCTATTTTTTTAGATTATTTTTGTGCTTATTGTTTGAGAGAAATTACTGGAAGAAGCAGAGACAGAAAAAATCCGTTTATTTTGAAACTCGCCCATATATACCTTCTGAAGCAGTGCGATCGAGTTTTTCAACATTTTATTGAATCAATCTACAAATAATGAGGTGTCCATATGTTCATACAATTTTCCAGGTATGAAACTAATATACAAGCATGCCTCAAACTCACAATAAGCCAAGTGACGATTTTGCACGCACAGACATTCGTCTTAAGGTATAATATACGTGTAAATTTTTAAAAAAAAAACATTTTTTTTTTTTGTTTAATATGTTCTTCAAAGTTTGTAGAATATAAAGGGTGGTTAAATTTTAAGGGCCGATGTTGAATGTGAACCACACCTAAACGTCAAGGTTTTTTCTGCATTTCATTTGACATTTCTCAATTTCAGACTAATTCAATTTGAGCCGTGGAAAGATACACAATCGAGCAATGCGTTAAAGTTATTCAGGCTTATTATGAAAATGGGAGGTCAAATCAAATCGTGCACTTCGTGATTTTTTCGGTCAATTTAATCGTACAAATGTGCATACAATCGGAAAAATCGTGCAAAAATTTGAGCAAACAGGGTCTGTAGGAGATGTGAAAACACATGTTCGCGATAGTGTGGCTGAAGAGCCAACCACCTCAACTCGTCGTCGTGCCCAACAATTGCACCTCTCACGCTTGTCGTTGATGAACATTATGCATAAAGACTTGAACTAAACTAAGCTCAAGAACTAAAGCCTCTTGACCATTTCAAGCGTCGTCAATGGTCAGAATGGTGGCAAGAAATGGCAACAAGAAATTTTCGAAGAAAATCATCTTCAGTGATGAGGCACATTTTCACCTCAGTGGATTCGTCAATAAGCAGAATTGCCGCATTTAGGCGAACGATAATCCAAGAGTGATTGTCGAAAAACCAATGCACCCACAAAGAGTGACTGTTTGGTGCTGTTTATGGGCTGGCGGCATCATCGGGACGTATTTTTTCCAAAATGGGGCCGGTCAGGAAGTTACCGTGAATGGTGTTCGCTATAGTGAGATGATAACGAACTTTTTATGGCCCGAATTGGAAGATATGAATGTGGACGATATGTGGTTGGTGCCATTTGACACACAGCTAACGAAACAATGGCTCTTTTGCACGACAAATTCAATGGCCGTGTTATCTCACGTGGTGGCGATGTCAATTGGCCGCCAAGATCATGTGATTTGACACCGTTGGACTTCTTTCTTTGGGGTTATTTGAAAGAAAAGGTGTACGTCAATAATCCAGCAACAATTCAAGAGCTAAAAGATGAGATAATTCGGCACATTAACAGCATAGAACCTCACTTATGCCTCATCGTCAGCGGCGGCAATTTGGCCGATATTTTGTTCCATACATCATTAAACCATACCAATATTATCATAATAGAAAGAAATGACAAAAATTTCCTAAATAATTTGTGTTTTATTCAAAATCAACATCGGCCCTTAAAATTTAGCCACCCTTTACATATATGTTTTTAAAACGATACCTGGCATTGCGGATTAAATAATAGTAAGTTTATCAACCAATATTTTTAAAATATATATGCAAAATTTCGAAAAACAAAAGCCTTAAACGCGATTTCCTTGAAACTAGTTTTTTTAAAACGGTTCGATAGATAACTCGAAATCTATTGGTTCAATTTTAATGAATCTTTTTACATTTTGTTTGTAATTTTGTCCTTAAAGCAACCCCTTTAAATTCAAGTACCTACTATTTTTTATAAACAAAAAAGAGCGCGAAAGTCTTGCCAAATTAGTGGTCTGTACTTTAAAATGACATTTAATTTTTTTTGTTTCAGATACATGGGAAAGGCGATATCCATCGAACCGTTTTGGATGTCTTTTTTTAATGTCATTTTCAGCGCCCTATATATAAAAGCCTGAAAACTATTTAAAAAAAAAACCTATTTTTATTAAGTAATTTTTATGTGCAATAAGCTGTATAAGTTTGAAAAAAAAAAATAATAACTCCTTGTATTTAAAAAATATTTTTGAAAAAAACTGCGTTTTTTGGTTGTTACACGTATATTATACCATAAAGCGAACTATGGCATCGATTGAAATTGGAAAATAAGTGACACACCGCGTTCTGATGGCGCCTCATTGCCAAAGATATGAAACACTTTGATTTTTTTTTTTTTTGTAATATCTGGCACGCTTACTGGCGAAACTGTTGATTAATTAAACTGGCCTTTGAAAATTGTATAGTTAGATAAGCAAAATTTATACGAAAAACTCAATTTGAGCAAAATAAACAACTGCCAGCAGCTAATTATTGTATGAATTTAACTTATATTATACGTAGACCATTATTTTATCTCTTATTCGGAAAAAAATCTAATTAAAACCTGACTGTTCCTTATATATCTAAAATATATCTTAAGCAATTTGAAATGCTGTATGTGAATCAAATTAAACATACAGGAAATACTTAAATAGCTGCTGTTTAAGCAATGGTGTTAATATATGTTGCAAACTTAAATAAATGACACAACATTAATTATGACAAAACCTGGCAGTAAATAGTTAACTCAATAGTAATAACTCAATTAATCGTAGCTAATGCATATTAACTTTTGTATAATACATACCGACACACTTCATACAAAATAAAAGCACCAGCACATTCAACAAAATAAAAAATTATAAGTAATGGCAACAATTAATTTTAACGATACTTCAAGATGGGCTTCACATGTTGAGTAATTTATGTGTGGCATAAAATGTCGGTTAGCAGAAAATATCGGTTAGTAGTAAGCAGTTTTGATAAGCAAAAATTATGCACATTTAACCCATTTAAGAAAGCAAAATCACATAAATGAAAGCAAAAGTAGAAATTTGAAGTGGAAAACCAACAACAGATACAATTACAGGCATAAATTGTCGTAAACCAACAGAGGAAGGGAAAAAAAATTAAAACAAAGGATTTTGTGTCGCAACTGCACACATAAGCAATTGCTTCAGGTTTTTATACAAATAGAAATACAATAGTAAACATTATTCAGGAAAAAATAATAAAAATGCATTTTTTATAACAGGACTTGTGTATTTTTACCAATAGCAGCAATAAGCAACGCCGAAACTAACAAAACTACTGCAGTCGAAATAATATCAAAAAGCACAAGTTTTCATATTGATCGTATGTTATATTCAAAATTACCTCTAACCACCCCTCGCCTTCACCACTCTTATCCAAAAAAAAAAAAAACAAGGAAAATAAAAGTACTGTCACAGCCGTAAATTTTACTCACAAAGTTTGTGCTTTGCATTAATTGAAAACAAATTCAAGCAGCAGCAGCAACAAATGCAACATTTACTTCATGCTCCATGTCTTCAAATTGCATAAATTATGTGCACAAGGTATCAAGTTTAGCTCTGTTGGTTATTTTTTTGCGCTATGCATTAACAGGAAGAGTTTGCACTAGTGACACAGAGTTGCCATCCTGTTTGCTTAGTTTGAATAAATTCTTCTTCAGATATTGCTAATCTTGCTTGGCATTAACATACATAGCTTTGAGAAAGTTGAATTGTTATGTTCCCTGTATATAATTTTTGTCAGATTTCCTCATTCATTTAAAACTTCGAAATTATTTCCTCTTTTATACCTAAAAATACTGTTTGAATAGGACCAATAACCTAATATGTAAAAAGCTCGCATCACGGTATTTGTGGTCGAACTCCTCCAAAACGGCTCGATCAATTTTAATGAAATTCTTTCGTATATTTAGTAGGTATGAGAATAGATATTTAAGTAAATTTCACCCCCATCTTTTAATCGCGATTTTAACATTTTTATGTGAACAATATCCAAATAATTTATGAAATGAAGTCATTTGATAATTTATGAAATGAATTGTCGCGTGAATTTGAAATTTCATTCTACATTTGTAATGTATCACAACGAAGTACGTAAAAAATTTTTTCACGAAAATTTTTTAATAGCCGTTCATTGAAATGAAGTCATTTACAAGAAGTGTCGCGTCACTTTGACACTTAATTGTGCATTTGTTATGTATCACAACGAAGTATAAGCTAACGTCTACAGCGCTCCATACCTCTTTCTGTCATAGATCCCAGCCTAACATATTCGTTTGATATTCATCAAAGAATTGACCGTCATAATACTCGGGCTTGGGAAAACCATTTTCCATGGCGCACAGTGTACTCTCTTGTGCCTCTGAGTGCTCATAATTCTGTAATTTTTGAACGGCTGCGTTTTTCAAGATGTGGCTTTCTTGAAATAGTTGTTAAATGAAATAGGTCTTAGAATATCGTATATACAAAAAATTTATTTAAACAGGGTATTTTTACATGGTGACCTGGAAATTTGAAAATTATGAAAATGGTTTCACTTAAATTTTTTGGAATAACAGCGTTTGTAATTCTCCATTAAATTGGATTAGTCATATTCAAGAAAACATATGGTGCAATTTTATATAATAAGTTGATTTATATGTCCATGCTCCCACCAGTTTTTTTGTGATGATATATCCGACCGTATATTATTTTATTGTTCTTTGCGCGCGATAGATTTTGTGCGGGTTAAAATATTTTGAAATTGAGATAATTTTAATTTCAAAAAATTAAGATATTCTGAAATTTCGGTACTAATATTATCCCACAAATTAATATTGAAGGAAAAAAGTGTGGTTTGATTAGAACTGCAACCACCTTCCATACAAACTAAGCTAACTTTTTAGCCGACTTCAAAAAGAAGGAGGTTCTCAAGTTCTTCAGTTTCTGTTTTTTTTTTTTAATGTAACATATGTACATCGATTACTCCTAAACCATATGCCTGATTGCCATAATTTGCGGTGAACAGATAGATATCATTAACACGGAGGTGCACATCTAAAAAGTGGACGATATTCGAGAAATGGGAGTGGCAATACCAGAAAACACTATATCTCGAATAATATTGACACTATGGCACTGCAATTTAGTGTAGAGAAGGCACAATTATTACAAATCACTGTCAAGATAATGGGCATTATTTGACAAATGGACGTGGCAACACTAGAAAAACAGGGTATCTTGAATAATTTTCAGACTAGAGTACTGCAATTCAGTATAGGGGTAGGCATAATTAGACAATATTAGAAAATATTATAATAGGCAATATTAGAAAAACAATGTATCTCGAATAATATTGACACTAGGGAACTTCAATTTAGTACAGTGGTAGACACAATTATTGGGTAGGCAGGGGTAGGCAAAATTATTAAAAATTACGGTTAATAAGGTAGGCGTTTTACGAAAAATGGGAGTGGCAATATTAGAAAAAACACTGTATCTCAGTTAATATTGATGCTGGAGTACAAAAATGCAGTACAGGGGTAGGCACATATTGAATATATCGAATAATATTCACACTAGGGTAATAAAATTCGTTACAAGAATGGGTATAATTATTACAAAACACGTGACATCTAATGTAAATTTAAGAGACAGATATTTGAAATTTATTTATTTATTTATTTATTTATTCGCCAAACAAGGCATTTACTTATTCTAGGTGTTTTTTTTTTTTTTTTTTTTTTTTTTTTTTTTTTATATATAACCAACAATAACCAACAAACTTTAAGAATTTAATAGAACAAAATTTTTTGAGAACAATTGTATTTATATAGTTTATACACTTTTTTCGAAAATTTATCATATTCCCTAAAAAGGAAGAAATAAAAACTTTAAAAAAAAACCGACTGAAAAATCACTAAAAGTAAAAAAATTTTTAAAATAACTTTCCTTCTAATTCCTTGGTTGATAATTAATTTAAACATATTATTGCATCGGAAATCTTTTTATTTTATTTTTTTTTCTAGTTTGTTTTATTATCATAAATATATTAATTTCATAATGAATACAAAATTTTTAAAGTTGGTGCTTCTGATTAAAAGTCTGATTATATTAGCGCCGACCTTTAAAGCTTTATATTCATAAGGAAATTAATATATTTTTGATAATGAAACAAATTAGAAAAAAATTAAAATAATAAGATTTCCAATGTAATAATATGTTTAAATAAATTATCAAATATGGCCAAGGAATTAAAAGGAAAAGATATTTTAACATTATTTTTTACTTTGATTTGTAGTCGGTTTTTTTTTTTTTAAATTTGTTTCTTGTGTGTGAACTAACAAGAGGATCAAAGGAAGCAATGAGCATTGTCATAAGATCGAAATTTTGAGACTATCTACTCATTTTTCTTGTTTTGTTTTAGCCGAAGTGTTTATATTCTTTATTTTTGGTTCTTGAGCTTCTTTTGATAACTTGTTAAAAAAAAATTATATTTTACTATATTTTTAACATGAACTAACCCTTTATGAAGAGTTGGTGATTTGCATTTCCAGCTTCCATATGATTTATTATATAGCTCCAGAATTTCCGAAGCATGCATATGAAATTTCTCTGCATGGATTACTTGGCGACAATTTTGAGAAATTAAAATTTTTCGAAAACGTTTCAGTAAATTCTCATAAATTTTGGTTATCTTCGCTGTTATAGTTATGTCATTGAAGAAGCGTCTAGCCGTATTGCCATCATTGCTGTTGCCAAGCCTGGTTTGGGAAAGTCTTTAAGCAAACCGCTTTGATTTTTGAATTCATTCTGAATTCTTTGTTTTTGCTCTACGCTAAGATTATTTTTGATATTTCTTTTAAAGGCTTTAGAAATAAAGTCTTCCGAACTGTAGATACCTAGATGTGCGAAGTTGGTAAAGAAACACAATTATACCAAACGTTGCCGCAGTGCTACGCAACCAATAATTATTGTTTTAAATTCTTATAGCATTAAAAAAATGTTGAGACAAGCAATTGGGGGGGAGTTCACAGGTCACGATGTTGAAAGTCAAAGTAAACTCAAAAATTCACTGAAAAAATTCAAAGAAAAAAGTAAAATTCCCAAACTCCATTAATATTTAGTTCTATGTGATCCTCACTATTCTACTATGATCCTCAAAAATAATAAATTTTGATAAAAATTGTCCGCTGCTTCTCATATATTGACAAATTTTGTTTTGTGAGCTTCAAATTTTGTACTGAAATCTAAAACTTACAACAAACACATAGAAATATGAAAAATACTGGTTTACTGTTGTAAATTTGTTGTAAATTAATTTCAAAATTGAAATGGAGTTTTTTTTTTAAAAATTTGAAATGGCTTCCTCGAAGATATTTTTAAAGCCACTCAAAGTTTTACTCTAAATTTTCTTTCTAAACTAACTGAATTTTTGATTGCCTTTAAATGCCAAATATCTCCAAAACTATAAGAGACGCATACAAAATAATACGCAATAAAATAACCAAATTCGAAAAATTTAGAAAATTTCCTATAGGAAATAATATGAAAAATAAAAAACAAAGACAATATTTTTACCCCCTTTCGAGCGCTCAGAAGTACAAAAAAGTACACTGTGCGGTGCAACCCCAAACACGGTCAAACTTTAACTTATTTACACAAATCAATAAAAACTGTATATTTTAAACGGGTTTGATCGATTAGACTAAGATTTAATTATTTAGTTCGTCTGATTACTGTCAGAAAATGTACTACAAATGGGCGTGGTTGCACTATATATGCACCCATTTTCATAAATCATTACAATTTCTGATTTGCAAGACTTCTGTGAAGGCATAAAACGTCTGTTTTCCTCTGATGCCCGTTATTTTGAACCAATTTGGTTTTTAAAAATGTAGATGATTACGGTACGAAGGTTACAGGCAAAAAAAATTGACACATCCCCTTTTACCGCCCACAAATCAATTAAAATGCTTTATTTCAGATAAGAGCGAGATGAAGTGACGCGCGCCGGGAATAAGCTTGAAAAATATAAACTCAACTCTGAGCTTCCATGCATCCATTAGAATTATACCTAAAGGCATAGTCCAGTCAAGTTAGTCCTTAAAATAGGCGCAAGGTTACAAAAATTCTCATTGAGCTAAAAATTGGTATGAATATTCAGAATACTAATGTTAATGAATCGTAAAAAGTCCCCATCGATCCCCCTTGCGCAAAAAATTTTATTGATGATAAAAATTTGCTAAAATGGGTTTTCCGCGTTTTTCAGCTAAACGGCGAGTTTTACAGCAATCATAGTTCCAAAAAAAAATTGTAGACTATCCGATTCTCTACAAAAAATATCTCAACACATTTTGATAAGTATCGCCGTTTTCGTGACATAGCGGTTCAAACATTGAGAAAATTATTTTATTCGTAATATGCACCTATGAGGTAGTGTGCTTGGCTCTTTTTCTTAATGTGGTTTCCCCGGTAGGCCTATTCCACGATCTTTTTTGATCGATCTTTTTATATATTTTCTATAGGTTCGGTGACTGACTTGGACATATTAACAAAATAAGGTTTTTGCCTTCAAAGCAATCCTTTACAAGCCATGAAGTGAATTTTGGATCGCTACTGGAACGTTCAAATAAGTTGCATTTTTTCCCTCAACATAGGGTAATATGATGCTCTCCTATATTTCCTTATACATTAATCTGTCCATGCTATCATTTATTCGATGTATTGAATCCACCATATACCAAGAAAAACAGCTCCATACCATTATATTGTATCCTCCATACTAAAAGATTGTTTTTTTTTTTTTTGCTTAAGCGGACATGAAATTTCTTTCCTTGGGGGACGACGAACTTTCCTTTCCATATCATTAGGAAATACGTTTATTTTTGTCCCTTTATAAAATATTTTGCCACATTTTAGCGCCTTCAGGTTCTAACCAATTTGAAAGATTTTTTGCAAATTGTAACCTCAATGCCAAAAATTTTGGTGGAAGCAAATTTAATTTTCTGGCAATTCTTCCAGGTAGATTCGCTCTCTGTAGTCTTCTACGAACAGTTCTGGAGGACACCACATGGCCGATATCTGCCACAACCACTCTTGATGATGGAAATGGGTGCTTTTTGGGAAGACCGACAATGCGATTATTTGTTATTTTGGATATTTTTTGTTTGGTCTGTTACGAACTTCCTTTGTAGCTTTTAATTTGAAGGCATTTCCAACAAAATTGAACGACCTTTCTAATAATTTAGCGATCATTTACAGTGTAAAATCTTCGTCTCTAAGCTCTAATACCAAGCGCCGTTCCTCAGCCTTACAATGCATATTTCGGTCCATCTTATAAATACAATAGGGCTATTCACAATCTTGAGTATTTGACATTGCAAATTTATGCAATTGTAAAAATTTGCCATCAATCGTGAGCGGTCTTTTTCGGTTTACTTTGCAATACTTGTTGCAAAGAATAAAATTAATGGCTGATAGCTCATTGACTCTATAATGAATTTTTTATTGGGTTTCTCCAGATTAATTCGTTTTTTATTTACATATTTTATATATCTTTTTTTTTTTATTTTTATTTTTTTGACTTTATATTTATGACAATCAGCTGTTTCCTTGGAGTTCAGTATTGCATATGTATAGTAAGTATAAACTATGGGTTTTAAGTGTTGCATATTTACACAAGCGTAGTAAATGCATCTTTGTATATTTTGTTGGTGTAGAGTAAAAATATACTCTACCATTTTCCAAATGCTATGATGCAAGACCATTTGCATCTGATTGTGAACAGCCCTAATATGTTGCAAAAATATTGCTAACACTCTAAAATAATTAGACTGTACCTAAATATTACTTTGTCGATGCAAAATATTCACTTTAAAGCTAATTTGGAGTATACAAATTTGTGTTTCCAAAATCACAACGTTATCGTTCTGCTTAAAGTTTTGCCAGATCCATTTTATAGTCGTAAGTATGAAATATTTATAATAGGGTTGTTCAAAAAATACAAAAAATTTATTATTAAAGTTGTTGAGACATGTACCTATTATTTCGACCAAGTGTGTATGTATTTGCTCATTCCATCACTCCGTTAAATTCTTAAACAACCAGTGAAAGAAGTGAGTAATATTTGATCATTACTTAAATGCCTAATATTGTTTTTTACTTTCTTGAATTTCCTTAGTTTAATGTTTTAATAAATATATTTTGTATAGTACTAATATTTTTGTAACCATTTTTGCATTTGCCAAGAAAATTTTCAAATTGTATTATTTTAATGAGGTGGTATTTTTTTTAGTAAAGTTAGCTCTTTTTGAATCCTAAGCACAACTTAAGCATATCAGTACCACTTCATTTGTAAAAATTTCAATTAAGCCTTAAAAAAAAAGATTTTTTTTCTTTACAAAATACAAAATTTAAAAATTTTTAGTTTTTTTCTAAATTAATTCTTAGCACAAGTTGAGCACATCACAGCACAAGCACCGAAATTCAGATACTTTTCTTAAAAAAAGTGCCTTTTCATAAAAATCAAACTATTAGAGTTAATTGTTTATCTAATGTGGCATATGAAAGCACACATTGGGCACATTGCAGCACACATTTATTATTGTTTCTTTGATTGCAGAGCTAAATTTATGCACATCTAAATGACAGAGCTAATTTTATGCACATAAACATAAGTGCGATTTTCTAAAAATATATGAATTTAATAAAAAAAGGCACAGTTTCGATAGTATCGTAAGTGCAGACGTAGAACTTTTTCGTTTGATATATTTGGTGTTAAATTTGTAGTTTTTGCTTGTTTTAATGTTTATTAAAAATAAATATAATTCGATGTTTTTTTTAATAAATGGAAATAAATACTTCAGAAAGGTACGAAGTTATTATTTTCCCCGCAGTAAGGAACTTAAATATACAGTGTTGGACAAAGAATTAGCGCAATTTGCATCCGGTTACTCTGTCACAATATTAATATCACTAGATTTAACACAGCGCAAATTTGCTGTTATTTCGTTGTTCTGTTGTTATAGCGTCGTGAATTTCTTCTTGCATTTCACAAGTTGCTTGAAAGTATTCTATTCGATTGTTATTCGATTGTTAAAATACGGTTTGTTAAGTTGAAAAATATTTGACTAAAACTTTTTATTAGATGGGCCGAAAGTTGTCCTGTACTCCAGAGCAAAGAAAAGTTATAATATGTTAAATATGAAAATAATGGCAAAACTATAAACGAAATCGCAAACGATATAGGGCGCTCCAGAAAAACTGTTTACAATGCAATTCAACATTTTAAAAAATACAAAACTACTGGATATATTAAAAGAAAAGCCCCTCCAAGAAAAACAAGTGCTGCTGAAGACTGACTAATATCGATGTAAGCGAAGAAAAATTCCTTTAATACATCCGCAGATGTACAGCATCACCAAATTGCTGTAAGCAGCAGGACCATCCGTAGAAGGCTTAATGAGGCTCGATTGATAGGTTATGTGGCTCAGCATAAGCCATTAGTTTCAAATAAAAATATTGAAGCAAAATTAAAATTCGCTTAAATCTTGGAAACAAACCTTTAACATTTTGGAGAAACATATTTTGGAGCGATGAGTCAAAATTTAACCGATTTGTGTCTGATGGAAAGCGACATGTATGGCGTCCACCAAAATAGCAGCTTAATACGAGATACACATTGAAAACAATAAAACACGGCGGTGGAAATGTTATGGTGTGGGCTGCGTTTTTATAGCACGGCGTAGGACCAATTGTCAAGATCGACACAAAAATGGATCAATATGTGTACAAAGGGATTCTAGAGCACCACATGGAACCATTTGCTGATGAAAATTTACCTTTGAGATGGTCTTTCATGCATGACAACGATCCTAAACACACTTCACGGCTTGTGAAGCAATTTCTTAGTGATCAACATATCAATGTTTTGCCGTGGCCTGCACAAAGTCCTGATCTCAATCCTATTGACAATCTTTGGAGCGATGTTAAGAAAGCGGTTCAAGGGAAAAAACCACGCAACTTGGATGAACTTTGGAGTGCCATTCAAGACATTTGAAATTCCATTCTTCAGGGCCGATGCCAAACTTTAGTTAAAAGCTTGCCTTGGAGATTAGAAGCAGTCATTCGCCAAAAGGGATACCCTACAAAATATTAATACTAATGCTTGGTTTTCACTATGTCAATTTCAGTGGTCAATTGCTGCCTATCAAATGAAAAATGCCAACACGTTGGCATTTTTCTATGTTTGACAATGGAGAAATGTCAACACGTTGGCATTTTTTCTATGTTTGACAATGGAGAAAGTTTGAAAACCACTGAATTATCGAATTGAGCTACACAAAAATTTAGAATAATTTTATTTAGGTCATATTTTAATTGATTAAGTTTTATGTCGTCATACAACTGACATAGTGAAAACCAGGCTTAAGATAACGTACAAATCAGCTGAAAGGTTTTATTTCAAAATGTGCTAATTTTGTGGCCACAAAAAAGTTCAAATTTATACATAGATATGAAAAAATATTTAAAATAACTTTCAAACTTAACTGAAGTCTATGTTTTATGAAAGAAAAGATATTTTTTTTTATTTCTCTGTAATAGCAAATTTGAAATATTACAAATTATAATGAAGAAATACAAGTTCTTTGAAAATAAATACTGCGCGTGCTAATTTTCTCTTTGACCAACACTGTACATACAGCCATGGACACATAAATAGCACAAATGTCAACTTATTTTTTAAACGTTTCGTTTGAACCTAATAATGCATATATTAACTGTAGTTATTATTTTTTGAGACTCCAGTGTGACGTTGTTTAAAACTCCGAAAGAGATGTACGGTTACTTACTTTTATTTGCTCAGGTCATCTCTTTCTGTATAGGCATGTACGATCTGCTGTGGTCATATAAATAGCACACATGTAAGATGGTGAATAAAAGTTAAAAATATCGGGTGTTTGTAAAAATTGTAGAGTTTTATTCGGTTAATTTCGCCGATTCTAAATAAAATGGGTCGTGGCAAACATTGCACTCCGGAAAAAAGGTCTATAATTGTCGATCTAAGTGAATAAGCAAAAAACCATCTGAAATCGCGGATATTCTCAAAATTTCGCCAAAAATGGTCTATAATGCACTCAAGCTGGTTACATCAAATGGTTAAAATAATTTCGAGAATAAGCCGCGCAATCCTAGACGTAAAACCAGCGCTTCCACTGATTTATTGTTCTGAATGACTTTAGTTCGCAAAAGTAAAGCTGATCCTTTCAAGACAGCAAAGCAAATTATGAGGGAAATAAATGAAGAAAATAACCTTAATGTTGCAAGAAAACTAGTATCTAGGAGACTATATGAAGCTAATCTTTATAGACGCATTAGCCGAAGAAAGCCGCTCTGAACCAAAAAAAATTTAAAGGATCGGTTAGCGTTTGCAAGGGCCCATGTGAATAAAGAAGACCAGTTTTGTAAGAACGTGCTCTGGACTGACAAAACTAAATTTAATAGGGTTGAACCAGATGGAAAAACTTTTGTTCGGCGCCCCAAACGCCAAGAGTTGAATCTGAAGTATACAAAAAAATCCTTAAAGCATGGATGAGGGAATTGAATGACTTGGGGAGCTTTTTCCTGGTACGGCGTTGGGCCAATTTTTCGTATACCAGGAATAATGGACAAAAATATGTATTTAGATATTCTTAATAACCAGATGGAACCATTTGCATTTGAGAACATGCCTATTAGGTGAATTTTTGTGCACTCTAATGATCCAAAACACACAGCAAAGGTTGTGATTGATTGGCTAAAAAAGGAAAAAATAAATATTTTGAATTGGCCGGCTCAAAGCCCAGACCTCAATCCCATAGAAAATTTATGGAATGATGTGAAGGTCAGCATAAGCAACCAAAATTTCGAAATTAAGATGAGTTATGGAGTGGAATTGAGAAGGCTTGGTACTCTATTCCGAAGGATTGGGTCAGGAAGCTTGTGGAGAGTATGGGACGAAGAAGTCGGGCTGTTTTGAACAATTCGGGATACTTGGTACTACTAGTAAACATATTCGTAAGCTCATTGTAAAATAAAAATAAATCACTATGTCTTCTTTTCAGAATCCAAATTGTGCTATTTATACGTCCACTTCAGCTAAGGAGCAATTTCAGATTTTTCATTCATTTTCTAATTTTTAATTCGTAGTTACAAAGTTACTACTGATTTTAAGTTCATAATGTTTAAACTCAAATACCATGAAATAAATTCTTGTTATCCTCTATGTATTTTATTTAAAATTATGTGAAACACCCTACATGTATTTTTGTGCTATTTATGTGTCCACGGCTGTATATTTTAAATTTAATCAAAAATTTGAATTTTAGCAAACAAACTACTATTAAAGGAGTGACAAAGTCCAAAGTTAAATATTCGTTTCATTCGCCATGTAACTGATATTTTAGCTTATTTTTTATCTTTATACGATAAATATTAAAGGAAATAGGTATACCTCAAAAAGTGAACAAAACGCTGCATATGCTTATAAAAATGTTCAGGTCAAAATACGGTAAGGGGCATATTATTCACCTTTGGCTATATTTAGCCAGTAGAATAATAAGAATTTCAGTTTCAGGTAGCAAAAAAATGTCCGCTGGTTAAAGATATCCAGAGGTGAACAATACGTCCCTTAACTTGTAGTAGACGGTGAAGAGAGAAAAACACTAGAGTGGAAATATATTATGTAATTAAAAACTGATCCATTAATGCTAAAAATTAAAATCAATTAAAACGTCTTTACGCATATGTTTATCAAATATTGCATCTCATATGAATATTTAAGCATTTTCCTTAATATTATATAATCTTTATAAAAATACAACTGGTGGTAATTGACAAGTTTTTCTTGTTTTTTTCCAACAATTTTTCAGCGTTTTTCCTCATTAGTACTGATATGAATAAAATTTTAAATTTAAATTGAAATATCAAAAAATCGCAAAACGTCAAAACAAGAAAACCTGCATATCGCACAAAAAAAAAACCAACCTACAGTCCGCTCCAGTTAACGTTAAACAAATACACACAGCAACATGTTGCCACAGTGTAGCGTGCATTCACTTTCTTTACGCGTCAGTGGCAGTTATATGGTACGAAATCAAGAAAATGTAAGTCAAGTAAACATAAACAATCTTAAAATTGACCTAAAAAAATTATGGATTTTTGTTTCTTTTTTCGTTCGACCTTATCCCAACATTTGACCAGTTGTAAGTCAAAACTAAACCATGCCAAACCACCAAATTCAAACCATGCCAATTAAAGTCAGATACAAGGCTACAAAGTGTGCCAATGTACGCCATGGAGCGCAGCATGTGTGAGCCACGCCAAAAGGTAACAATAACATACAACAAGAAACAACGACAACAACAACAAAACAACAAATGTCATTGACTGTCATTATGACTTTATCTTGTGCGCAGTTTATTATTTTTTTGTTTAGTTTTTACTACGTTTACTTTTGATTTTACTACAATTCGTCGTTATCTTCATCGTCGTCGTAGAAGTTGTCGTTCAATTAACCCAACTGCCATTAACTTGTTTGGAGTTGCTTCCACTTTTATGTTTTAAGTTTTTTTTTTTTCTTTTTATTTAACACATTGAAATGCTCTGAACCGTTGCAGTGACATAACAAACTCATACAATCCCATTCAACCATGTGTGGAATCTATGTCGGCCTGTAATAATATTATTTTTTTATTTTTTTTTTTTATTTTTTACAATGATTTATTTTTTTTTTTTTTTGTAATAAAAAAATTATGCAAATTTGGGTTTTTTTACCCCATCGCATTCAAATTGCTTGTAATGGTTTGTTATCGTGGTTTAAGTGATTCTTTTAATGTCATGATTTTGCTTTAATTAACGATTAAAAAAGTCATTTGGCAAAAGTAACGCCCTAAAATATTGCAAAATTTTAGTTTTTTATTAGAGATGATTACTGAAGAGTGGTATTAAATATATCAATAGAAATGGTTTTTTAACCATTAATTGAGTTAAGACCATTAAGACAATGAGTTGAGACTTATGTGCTCAACATTTTGGGCCTTTATGGGCAAAATCTTTAGTTTAGGACCTCTGCAAATTTATTATTTTTAAATCAGTAGTCGAACATAAAACGAAACTTTTTTTAAATTGTGAACGAATTCATAAAAGAATCATAAATAAGGCTTTTATTGTTCATTTAAGCTTAAGCTATTAAGTTTTTATTAAAATTTATATATATTTTTTTTTTTTTTTTTATTGTTTCACAAACATTACTTTTTAATGTTAATTTTTATATTTCCAATTTATATATTAATATTAACATTAATATGGTTAATAAAATTTACTGGTTAATAAAATTTAAGAAGAGTGCTCATAAAAATAACATTTATGTTTTATTTAAGAACTCATTTATGAATAAAGAAAGTATCATTTGCGCTGATTGGAGCAAATGAATTGACATTTTTTTCTTTTTTATTAAAGCAAAATTTCATGAATTTTTAGTTTTTTGCAAAATCTTCAAGTTCCGAAACAAAACTGCCATTAAAAAAGTCTGTAGGCCATAAAAAAAAAATGCTACTCTTAGTATTGTTTATTTTTGAAAAATTAATTTAAGCATTTTATAAAATAAAAAAAATATATTATAAAAAGCACAATAGCACGTAGTCCTGCTCGTGCATGGGATAAGAAATCAGATTAAAAAGTATGGAACTTTTTGGAATACCATTTAATAGCAGTTTAATGCATTAACATACTAAAACTGTTTCTCAGCTTATATCAAAATTATAAATTTGAAAAAATGCCCAGGTAAAGAACCGGATTCCTTCAAAAAACATTAAGTTTTGCAGTGTATGAATTTAAGTATGAATACTTTTTTTTTTTGGGATTGTTTGTTAAAAATGCATGAAAAATTTCCAGATAAAGTACCGGATTCTTTTATAAAAATATTGAGTTTTACGGTTTATGAATATAAGTATGAATTTTTTTTTTTTTTTTTTGAGATTATTTGTTCAAAATGCATGACAGAAAACTCAAATTAAATTTGTAACAATTCCCAGGTTAAGTACAGGATTCTTTTAAAATAAAAAAATATATAAAAAAAAATTTTAAAAAATAAGCTTTTATTTAAAACCAAAACGTGAACTTAAAAGAAAACAATAAATTTCATTGACATTTGTCATATATGTATGTAGTAGGTACATTCTAGATTCAAAATAACCTCTCCCTTGGTTACCCATAATCATAATAAAAGCGTACGTAAATAGGTAAGTTCTAGGGAAAATTATAAATTTAGAAATTTTCAAAATTGAAAATATACACGTTTACTACACAATATCAGTGGAATTGAATCTTTTAGTAGGCTTATCTGTATATAAACCGCGATCTATTATACAGGCTTACTTCACAATATCAGTGCCTGAAGCTTTTAAAATTTAAATGTATTTTACATTTTGAAAGTTTCTAAATTTATATACATCCCTAGAATTTTCCTATTTACGTACGCTTTTATTATGATGATGGGTAACCAAGGGAGAGGTTCTTCTGAATCTAGAATATATTATATCATAATATTGCATTGTCACCGGGCTTACACATGTATGCTAAATTTCAGCATAATCGGAGACCCACAAGCTGTCGAAAAATTGTTTGCAAGATTTGCTGACATACATACATACGAACGAAGCAAGTTAAATAAAAGCTTATAATAAAAATATTAAGTTTTACGGTTTATGAGTTTAAGTATGAATTTTTTTATTTTGTCCCGCTAAATTGAGAGCACACTGTGCATTCGATACATGCCTGCTAACTTAAAAAATTCAATATATTTTGAAAGTTGGGCTCAAAAGAAAAAATCATCCACGTTTTCTTGTATCAGTTCAGAAATATTTTTTAACTTCATTGTGATGTTTTGCTATGTGATTCATTTTTATAATTTTAGGCAAAAGCAAATATCACTATTGTAGCTTTTTTGGTTAAGCCAGTGCTTAACAGACCTATTCTTGAAAATTTACAATAGTAACCCAGCCGGTCATCTAGAAAGCGAACCGCAATTGTACTTGAGAACAAGCTTAATGCAAACTGTAGATTTTAAGCTTTTCTTAATATCACTTTTAACAAGCTTGCATAAAAGTGAGATCACAATAAAATCTCAACCGTATTTGAGAAACGCTTGATATAGATAACTGAATCTAAAGTATGCTTAATAAACACTTATATATAACAATACAATATGAAATATTACTGAAAAATAATATTTATTTTATGAAATAGAAACTGTAATCATGTTTTTTCTGTCAAAAATAAAAAAAATGTTTGTGTAAGTAAATCACGAGTAAATCAAGTAAATAAACGATAAAAAAGTTAGATTGTGGAAAGTTCTAAAAGTGAAATAGGTGAGGAGTTCAGTGCTGATGTTCTTTGATCTTGAAGATTCGAAGTAAGAATAATTGTGGGGTTAGAATCATTTCATTTTTAAAAATCGTTCAAAATATGGGAAAATGTTTTTTTGTATTTATTAAAAAGAGGCAAACAATTTCTTTTATCCATTTGCTAGTAAGAAAAATGACGGATACCGCTCCAGGGAATAATCTCTCATACATAACTCATTTCTTGCCAAAAGTACAACAGAAGAGTTTTGTTTCTTAACCCTCAATATAAACATTCTGCCTGATATCAAAACTATTATTAAATTTGAACAATTTTTGATGAGGCTCTATCACTGGGAATAGGCGAGGATCAATTTATCAAAGAGACGAGGACTTTTTTCAATTTGCCAAAAACAAAGCACTGCTACGCCCAAATTACAAAAAAAAATCTTCATAAAATAAAAAAGTTTAATGCAATCAATATGCCTCAATTTAATAAATCATTATGAATTAAAATAAACTTAAAAAAATAATTAAAAAACAAATCTATATAGCTGTCGACAGAGGTTTAACAACGCTGGACTCTTCAGCATAGTTAATGAAAACTCTCTCACCGTATGTAAGGCAACCGAAATTTTTTATTATCCATATAGTTCTTACTAATAACACTTAATAAATATTATTCATTTTTCCGTTTCATTAACAATGCTGAAAAGTGTAGTCTTCTTAAACATCTGTTCACAGCTGTACATAATCATTAGTGGTACTCATGAAAGCTCGCAATCTCGCATATTCGTATTTACGCAAATTTGCACACGTGCTTTCATGAACACACCTTACAGGTTACGAATGGTAAATCAGCTGTTGTCAACAGAATTGAATTCATACGAGGTTTACGAACTGAAAATGCATGGGAGTTTTGCGAGCACCGCGTACATTTTTTTTGTATGGAAATAGAGAACAGCTGATATACGAAGTGAAAACTTGCGAGGCTTACGAGGTATACGAGGCATTTGCGGGCTTTCATGAGTAACACTATTGTTGATAAAATATATTTTTTTTAAGCTTCATAAGCAACTTATAGAAAAAGCTTGTAAAATTATTGCAAGTAGTAAGCTTTCCTATACAAGTGTTTACATAATATTCCTTTTTAAGCTTATTCTACAAGCGCAATAAAAGCTTATACAACTATTGAGAATGGTAAGCTTTCCTACACATTTGTTAATATAATATAATTTTTTTAAGCTTATTCTACAATTGCACGAAAAAGCTTATAATAAACTTGCATGAGTAATATTATCACGAGGGTCCCGTTTTGATTTTTCTACAATTGCTGCGATAGTCTTTTTCAATAGTTTCTCAAGATTTTTTTCAAGCTTAAGGCTTATGTTGTTAAGCTTATCATAATATTATTCTAAAGCCTTTTGGCCAGTTGGGAAACCAGTATTCTACATATTTCTATGTGTTTGTTATAAGTTTTTGATTTCAAAACAAAATTTGAAGCTCAAAAAACAAAATTTGTTAATGAAATTGTCAATTAATGAAATACAGCTAAAAATTTTTATCAAAATCTATTATTTTTTGAGATTAAAATTTTGTATTGAAATCAAAAAATTACAACAAACACAGAAATATGAAAAATACTAGTTTACTATTGTAAATTTTCAAGAATATATCTGTTGAAAATTCAAAATACTGTTGAAAAGAAGTGCAACAATTTTCCGATTTTAAGCAATATAATTTATGATTTCAAACATATAATAAGGAATTTAGACCTGTATAAGCTCATCTTTAATGATGTCGTGGATCACCTACTTTAATGATCTCACAAGGAAAGGTCCCCAGGTGTCACTCGCCGATTTTAATGATTTTCGGATATGTGATAGAGGACAAAAATCTAAGGTTGACTTTTTTTTTTTTTGTTTATACGTGCTTAATCCATGGTTTAGGGTTTCAAAATGGCGTTTTAAAATCAGCGGAAATTTCGTTTTTTCGCCATAATTTAATTATTTTCCTTAGAAACATACACATATTTGGTATAAAACGAAAGGTATTTAAAAGGCGCACATGATGACATCTAATTTTCAGAAAGAAGTTTTATTGTTATTTTGTTGTTGAAATTTTTAACAGTATTTAGTCGATATCATGAAGAGCCTGTACTTGAAATTGTTTCATTTTCACTTATGTTTAATTTCAGCTAATTCTAAAGGTTACATTTTTTTGTTTTTTTTTTTGTACTCATACCTTTATATTAAAATTTTCGTTATTGGAAAATGCACTTATTGTCTTAGAAATAATATATCTATATATTGTTATAGATAACGACCACATTATGGTATCAAAAATTTTGTTTTTTCTCAAACTTTACGTATGTGTAGATATTTGATCTGAAATGTTGATATTTTACAGTGCCTCCATACAAACTGTGTGCTTCTTACTTGGTTGCCCGAAGAATGAGAAAAACTCATTCGAAATTTAAAGATATGACTTTCGATGCAAATATCTCCACTGGTTTTAAATATATTTCATTTAATTCCATTTTGTCGTAAAGTTCAATAAAATTACTTCATAAAAGCTATTAGAAGTATACCGTTTGCTGTGCATTCTTTCAAAAATGATCCAAAAATATTGAATGTTTCTCAAAAAGTAACGTAAAGTGTTTTTGTTGTATAAATAATTTAAATCAACAATTGCATTTTAAATTTCCTTCACATGAAATAATATTTATTAGCAAAAATTGTTTCAGTCTCACACAAAAATTAATTCTCTGTTTCTGTCATTAAAAAAAAAGGCTACCCCCTTTGATTTTTTTGATGAAATGAATTTTTTTAAAAGTGTTCTTTTTAAATTTTTTTTTACAGTCAATTGAACTAACAACGATTTGACGTTTCCTTTGAAAAAATGTTTGAGAAATGTTAATGATCTTGAAAAACAGAAACTCGCGGTTTGGTTCTGAAAGTTGTGAAATTAAAAAGTATAGTTTTGCGCACAAAACTTAATTTTTTTTCGCTGGCTAACGATCTCCCGGTGCATCAGCAAGTGCAGCACAGTTCAACTGCCTGTTTTTGGTGGGCAACGCCCTCCAAGTTCTAGCACCAGCAGCACAAGCAAGTGCAGCTCAAGTTTTTCATCAACATCCTCCAAGTGCCATCACCACCAGCACAAGGTAGTGCAGCGCAAATTTTTTGTTTCTTTCGGTGGCCAATGTTCACCGAGTGTTTTTCTCAAGTTTTTCATCAAATATGTGTATTTTGTTAGTGTAGTGCACACATATGCAATAATATTTTGCAAATGCACTCATGCAAGACCATTTGCACTTGATAGTGAACTCAACTAATATAGTTCATCAAAATAATGATGCTTCCTCCGAAAACGATTACAAGTTCTACAAATATCTTAAATTTATCACTCACTTGATGTATGGTATATTGGCGGGAATGTGATATTTAGCACCCACATCAAAATCTTTCTCAGATCTTAGTACTGGGGGCTTAATGCCGCTGTATTTTTCTCTATGGGTAATATAATAATAATAACAGAACATGGACTTGAAAAATATTTAAACCCTACCTCAATTCCCAGTAGTGGCAATTTAAGCGTTTCTTGTTTTCACGACCACTAAACATGTCGTAGCGCCAATTATCCAAGGCCAAAGCAAAAGGTAGAAAGGCGACCTGTTATATAGAAACAATACAAAATTGGTCAAATGGAGAAAAATTCAAATAAAGCTCTCTTAACGCACTTTATCAGCAGCCATGCTAAAGAGGTAGTTAATATCATAACGTGTATCGTCCACAGAACGCTGCAGCAGACCCAAAGACTGAAAATGCTTGGGCGTCGAAATAGACAAGCCAATAGCATCTCCCACAGCCTGATGAAAAGCTGGATTGGCACCATTTCGCAAAACCTTGGGCAGATGACGATATTGAAGAAAATACTGTATATGCGCCATTTCATGATGCACACTCAACAGTCCCTTCTGATTGATTTCCGTGCACAGTTTTACGCGAAAATCATGACGATTGCAAAAGTCCCAAGCCGAGGGTTCGCAGAGCACGCGTCTATCTATTGGTTGCTCAAAAACGGAACGTTGATAAAATTCTGGACCCACAGCAGACATGTTAATCGAGGTGAAAAACTCTTCCGCCAGCTGAAACATTAACAACGGCGTATAGCCCTGCTCTAGCATGGTAGGTGTTACATCGACCACATGACGACCCGGATAGGGTATGATTATATCCAGAATATTTGACCAGGATTGTCCAAACATATTGCCTAGAACATGTGACGGTATTGGGGCAATGCGATTAATCAAATCTGGTCCATAAAATTCGCGCAGCTTGCGACGTGTATAGGCGTGCAGCATTTCATAGAATGGCCTGATTTGTTCCCAAACAATTTCGAGATCTTCACGGAAATTACCTGACTCGTATGCGAGATACCAGTATTCACCGCCATTGGTGACATCTGTGTATGAAGTATAAGAGAATATGTTAAAATGTGCTTGCAATTTAAGCAACACGCCCACTTACTGTTAACAACGGCCACCTCATTCATAACATCGATCAGCTGTTCATAGCCATCACGCATTTCGCGTCCCGCCTTACGATGATACTCGACCCATGTATGCTGTAGTTCACGCCAGTCGCGACTCTTGGCCATGATCTCCTTCAGATCGGGTATATAGTGCAAGTCACAGCGGAAGGGCTCTTGAAAAGCGCAGATGCTGGCGCCATTATAGATAAAGAGCATTTCATTGATGATGCGATTGTACTTAATAAAAGAAAAAAGGTCAAACATTAAAATGTGCATACGTAAAATATATATGTTCAAAAAATTTCTGATGACTATAGCATAGTTTTAGTTCTTAGGTTTGAGGGTAAAATCTCTCCCCCGTACCATAAAAACAAACGACTGAAAGTAAATACATACGATCTATCTATCTATAGGGTAATTTGGGACATAGCCATGAATGGGACAGTAAAAAAATAAAGATAAATTCAAAGAGCATTTGTGTGATGATGCGATTGTACTTAACAAAAGAGAAAATATTAAACATAAAAATGCGCTAACGTAATTATAAAGTAAATAAGTCCAAAAAATTTTTGAGGACTATAGTATAAATAATTTTAGTCCTAAGGTTTGAAGGTAAGACCCCCTCCGTCAAAACAAATGAACAAAAATAAAAACATATTATCTTCTCGTATCTACCTATAGGCTGGTGTGGCCATGAGTGGAACATCGCCATGAATGGGACAGTGGGAAATTTATTTTTTCCTACTGGCAACTCTGAAATTTCGAATGCCATCGAAGCGTTAGGAAGGGTAAAACGTGCTAGTTTTTTATATATAGATATATAGTGTATCTATAATTTAAGTGAATATTTTTGAGGCTGTAAAGTTTTTCCATCGAAGTGTAAGAAGTGTAATGTATGCAGTAACTCTTTCTTTATTGATTTTATTTTCATGAAATGTTAGTCAAAAAATAAACGTCGTTTTGTCATAAATGGAACGATTAAAGTTGCAAATAAATTAAAGTTGTTTTTCATTTAGAAGTTATTTTTATCATATAATAACGAGTTTTGTGTATATTTTTTAAGGTTCCATGTTGATAAATAGCAATCCAAAGGATATTTTTTTGAAATAACGAAAAATCGATGGTTTTCGTGTTGAATTAAATGGATATTGCTTTTATGTTATTCTTTAATTACATTAGAAATAGAATATTAATTTTCAATGATATTTTCAGACAAAATATCACAAAACATAAAATGTTTCAAAGGGCGCTATGAAATAACTTCTCCATGAATATGGTGCCAAAACAGTGAGAAAAGGCCGCTCTGATGACCAGAGCTGGGTCGAAAAGTATTCATTACAATTCAATTCCAATTCCTTGGAATTAGGAATTGATAATTGGACATCTCAATTCCTCAGGAAAGTAATTAGAAAAATTCGCCAATAACATTAAAGGAATTGTTATTAGTAATTGGTCACCTCAATTCCTCAGAAATGTAATTGATAATTTTTCCAATTACATTTCTGGGGAATTAACGAATTGACGAATTTTTCCAATTACATTCCTGAGGAATTGAGATGATCAATTACCAATTCCTAATTCCAAGGAATTGGAATTGACATGAAATTAATTCCAAAAGAAATCATTACAACCCAGCTCTGCTGATATCCCTATTTGGAGTGTTATTTCATTTTTGGGGTCATATTTCACTTTTCATAATGAAGCTAGGCGTCAAAAAATTAAAAATCACAAATTAAATCAGGCCCAAGAAAGCTTATATCTGGAGGTCTTTGCAGATATATTTCCCTTGTACGAAATGAACACTACTTTTGGAATTGTAAACCCATTTAAACTCAATAAATTCCGATTAAAAATTTTTTAAAACGTTTCGTTGGATGGAAATACTATTTTTTTGAAGTGATAACTTCTTTAGATGAGTTAAGCACTTTATGGTAAGGGTCAAAGTTATGAACTCTCGCCAGCACTGCTAACGTCAGCAATGTTAATGTCAGCAATGTTAACGTTAGCAATGTTATATTGCCATTGCGTCGTTTCAGAGCATAAAATCCAAAATTATGCAACTGCGCTTAAAGCAAAGAAAGCGGTAATAATTGATAAAAAACCACTAAGAGAAACGTCCATTCATTTCGGGGTTCCCAAACCAAGCTTGTCGCGTTGCGTTAAAAAAATTCAAGTTTAAGACATTTTTTGGGATATTTGTTTTTTCTGTCCCACTCATGACGACACTATTTTGTATTTTTTTAAGGCTCAAAAATCAAACTTTTTCGAATTCAAATAATGTTTTTTGTATGTAGCCCCTGGAAAGGTGTCTAAAAAGCTAAAGGCTTTTGAATAAATAATTTGTAAAGTTTCGTAGCCAAAACTGAATTAAAAAAACAAAAAGCTAAGGTGGCCCACTCATAACGACTCGTCTCTATAGCCAAAAAAAGAATGACTGCCTAAAACTCCTAAGCCACTAATGCCATTAGCATGAAAATTTATATATGAAGATTTTTTGGTGCGGTGAGTATTTTAGCTTTATATATTTTGCTCTATCTCAAGCAACAGAGGGCGCTGTAGAACAAATCTTTTAAAAAATCGAACCGATGAAAATGTCTATATTGGAACTCTTGGGTATGGTGAATGAATGGTTTAGGTATATTTATTTTGCTATATCACAAGCACCAGCGAGCATTGTAGTACAAATATTTTAAAAAACTGCGAAAAAATGTTGACTATCTTTTGCTATATATTGAACACCAGAGGGCGCTGTAGTAAAAATTCTTAAAGCAACTACGAAAAATTATTTATATTCACTTCCATTAAATTGCACTTTTTTGCTATTGTGCGAAAAAATACTATTCTCAAACATTCGCATCGATCTGTTGAGAGGCACGGGTATTCTCCCTATTGCAGTACTCGACGCAGTCACAGATAAGGATCAATTCGTCAATTATCAGATTGAGTTTTTAAATTCATCGGAGCCTTCCAGATGGCCACCTTACTTGATGACTATAAAAGATGGTTCACCAATATCAGAGCTGGGTCGAAAAATATTCATTACAATGCAATTCCAATTCCTTGGAATTAGGTTTTTTTCCGTCAATTCCATTACATGAACTGTAATTGGTAACAGAATATCTCAATTCCTCACAGGAATTCCATTACAGGAATTGTATTTGGTATTTTTACTCCAATCCAATTACAATTACAGTAACCCCCAATTAGAATTCCTGTAATGGAATTGAAAATTTTTTCCAATTGCATTCCTGAGGAATTGAGATATTCAATTACCAATTACAATTCCTGTAATGGAATTGACGGTTTTTTCCGTCATTGAATTGAAACGTTCAATTGTCAATTACAATTCCTGTTTTGAGGAATTCCATTCTTGAGGAATTTAAAGGTTCAATTACCAATTACATGGAATGTCAATTTTTCCAATTCCATTCCTGAGGAATTTAAAGTTCAAATACCAATTACAATTCCTTTAATGGAATTAAAGATTTTTTCAATTCCATTCCTGGGGAATTTCATTCCAAGGAATTGGAATTGAGGCGGAACTAATTCCAATAGGAATCATTACAACCCAGCTCTGACCAGAGCTAAAAATCAAAAAGTATTCATTACAACTCAATTCCAATTCCTTGGAACTAGGAATTGGTAACTGGCCATCTCAATTCCTCAGGAAAGTAATTGGAAAAATTCGTCAAATACCTCAAAGGAATTGTTATTATTAGTTGGACACCAAATCCTTAGAAATATATTTAATTGACGAATTTTTCCAATTACGTTCCTGAGGAATTGACGAATTGACGAATTTTTCCAATTACATTCCTGAGGAATTGAGATGGAATTAATTCCAAAAGGAATCATTACAACCCAGCTCTGGCTCTGACCATAATGCTGCTTCGGGATTTCCTTATAAATTATGGAAATAATTATTAAAAATTATAAATTATAAAAATTTCTTAGTGTGAATTATTTAGATGCATTATTTACATAATATTTTTATTTTATGTTATTATGACTGAAATCAAAGGCAATTTCTAATATATTTTATTGAACTCATTGACACATCTATAATGATTGCGAGATTTTGAAAAAAAGCATGTCAGTTTGCAAGATCACCTCGAGGATCAAGATAGTTTTATTAATATTTTTTATAACTTTTTTGAAAATAAATTTGTGAGATCATCACAAGAACCACAATTTTTCATAAGTTAAGAGAACAAATTCAAAATTCAAGATCGAGAAAAATTCAATAATCGCGTGATTTTGCTAAAGCATGTCAGTCTGCAAGATCACCTCGAGGATCAAGATAGTTTCATTTATGTTTTCTTTTATGATTTTTTTGAGAAAATATTTATGAGATCAATTAGTTTTTATTTGTTTAGTTTATCAGTGTTAAGCCCGTATGATACTTCATTTTTTTGTCCAATTTTAAATTTTAAACAAGTGGTGCGTGGGCAGAACAGAAATATTTTTTAAGAAAAGGATAAACGTTGTTACTTTTTATTTATGGTGTTTTCAAGAGCAGCTGCATTTAATAAATTAATATTAGCTACACACATCACTTCCAATTCAGCATGCATTTATCTTAAATAGTTTTTTTACTCTAAAAATCTCTAATTAATTATTAACAGCAAAGGAAATATTTGATCGAAACTTAACAAAGAACGAATTGAAAGAAACGGCAAAAAAAATGCAAAGAAAATACAGTCCGTCCTACAAATTGTTCTCCAATTCGTACTATATACGTACTCACTCACACCAATTGAATCCATGCATTCGTACTATTTGAACTGGTCTAGTTTTCATTTTCAATGACAAAAATTGAGCAAAAAAAATTAAGTACCATAAGGCTTCAGTAAATATTTTCAAATTCCTTATCACTTTAAGTTGATCAAACACAATTCAATATATTTTCTTGAACTCAATGATAAAATTATGATGATCGCGTGAGTTTGCAAAAATATGTCAATCTGCAACATCACCTCGAGGATCAAGATAGCTTCATTTATATTTTTTATGATATTTTTGAGAATATATTTTTGAGATCATAACGAGACTAATTATTTTTATTCATCGAGAATCATCGAGAATCTAAACTGTTTAATTAATATGTTTAATGATGGTTTTTGGGAGAATATTTGAGAGGAGATCATTAGTGATTAAAAGATAAGTTTTTGTTTCAAACAAATTAAGATAAATATGATGGAATTTATGATCAAATCTTATTATCAGTAATTAGTGGGGTCGAATATAAGAAAGATCTTCATTTTTCCAAATGTTGTGGCACAATATTTCAATCATTATAATCATAACATAGGAGTAATTGCAACAATTGTGTACTTTCAACATATATTATGATAATAAAATTATGATAAAACTATTATGATCACATGATTTGGCACAAATGTGCCTGTCTGCAAGATCACATCGGTAATCAAGATAGTTTTATTAATATTTTTATACATATTAGAAAAGATGCGTCTATGCTTACTTTTTTTAAAATATCTTGAGACAATTAAGCACGTAATTAATAATAAGTATGTTATGTATACCAGTGATCAGTACCAGTAAAATTAAACGTCAGCTTCTTTTATAAAATGTATGGCAATGATATCTTCAAACCAAGATCAATCAAAATTTAAGCACTGTTCAATCACAATTACTTATGAGTCGAAAGTCATAATCGAATTTTAGTGATCATTCAGGTAAGTTCAAAAGTTCTTTATTTTTATTGTTTTTAAATTGCCTCAGCTAAATTTTCAGACTTTTGTGATCGTTGTATATGAATCATAATAAAATTGAAATTAAAGTTGAAGTCTTAAGATTCAGTGAGGATCATTATTTAGTATTTAATCAAAAGTGTTTTTTTTTTTTTTTGTTTTTTGTTCGAGACAATACTTACTCTATCCAATTCTCCGACTGGTAATGCATTTGGTCCCGCTTCCGACTGTAGCATTAATTGTCTATACAAACGACGATCAAAGATGAGATCTTTATTGATCGTTTTAGATTGTTCAGCCACTAGACGCTGATAGTCCACGTAGCGCTGTTGAGCATTGAGCTGGTAAAAAAACAAAAAAAAAAATTATTAAAAAAATTGTACGTTCGTTTATTTAGGATATAGATCAGTAATTTAACATGCAGCAAAATAAAAACATAAGCAACTACGTTGAACTTGAGTTGTCAGTTAACATAATTTAGGTAATTACCAAAAACGACCTTGCCACATGAAAAGAAAAACTAAAATAATTGACCACATTCTTGGTAATAGACATCAAGGCCAAATAAGAAGTCACATGTAGAAGTTTTTCATGAGTTAGTATTTGAGTGGGAAGAAATTTGACAGTTAAGTATATAAGTGAAGTCATATAAAAAATATGGCAAAACCACTGATAAAATAATTATGTGAAAAAGTTACATAAATTTAAAGTGTACATAGATTGCAGCCATAAAAGTTAGCAAAATTTAAGAAACAGAAACACGCAAGGTTTTCACAGATGCAACAATTTGTTTAATCATAGTCATAGTATATTCGTCTCACTCCAAGTGCTACACGTCGGAGCACTAAAACTTCAACTTAAGACACTCAATAAGACAGTTGAGACAACCTTAACCATGCTCTACTCTCTACTCACCGCTTCCGTTTGCGTGAACTCATTCACATTTGTCTCGAAATTCCACTGAGCAGCCACATTGGCGGTACACTCCTGAGATCCTCTCTGATCAGTTTCGACGAGCAGATTACGCAGTTTTTCCAATTCTATTTGATAGCGCCGCTCCTGCTGAAAACGTTCACGCTCTGCATTGCGATCATTTAGATTGTAACGATCGCGATTTGAGAGGTAAGGATTCTCGAAGGGGTTACGAGCGCGATCACCCGGAAAACGTGGAGCATATGGATCGTTGGGATTTGCGGCAGGATTGAAGGGCGTATCGTTAGGATTGCGATCGTAGGGATTGCGTGCAGGATAGCGATCTTGTGGATTAGGATTGACGCTTGGATCGTTAAAGCGATCTTGACGTTGCGTATTATAACGATCGGTCGGATTGTATTGGTCATAGTTATGATTTTGATAGCGCACATCGGGGGCGTAACGTTCACCTCCAGCATTTTGCCCATTATAGAGATTGTCGTTGCGATATTGCCCACGATCGCTGAACGGTGAGTCGCGCGAGTCACGTGTGATATTTTGTGCAGGCTGCGGATATGAGTAACCGTAACGCATACGATCATCATAGCTGGGGCCATTCTGTAAATTATTTTTTAAAAATTATACTTCTTACAACTTAATCAACGTCTTACGCGAAAATCATCGGCACCATCTTCCCCACCGCCATCATCTACATAAGGTGGCCCAAAACGCTGACTGCGATCAACATCGGCAGGACTTGCAGGACGCGCGGATTGGCCGGCATAGAAATTATCCTGTTGTATATCCGCCGGATTCAGGGGCGGCAAATCTAGCTGGGCATGAGCCTGAGCCTTTGCCTGAGAATGGCGAATGAATATGACAAGCAAAATGGCGGCACTTAAAAGGACTTTCAGATACATATTCAAATAGATTTCCCGAAAATTAGCTGTAACTTTGAAACAATTCCCGTAGCTAAATAGCAATCACTTTAAAGCTATGAAACCTGTCACGAAAGGTTTCAAGTTTACCCGTAATTCCCGTAAATAAACTTTTCGTTTATTTTTTTTTTTAATAATATTCAATTCTCACAAAATTCACTTTGCAAAAACTTCTAGCTTAAATATATTTATTTGAATTGTAATTTCTTAACTGCTCGTTGAGGCGTCTAAACAACTACTGACAAACTTTTAGTCTATCAAACAATAAGAATTTTTTTGTTTTAGTTTTTGAACCGTCTCAAGTTGGGAGGGAGGTTTAATACTACAACAACAACAACAACGACGACTCATATGAGATAATGAAAATTAACATGGCTAAAACAAAAAAAAAAAAAAAACAAAAACATCACCGCACAAATGGTGACTAAAACAATACAACAACATAAGCGACATCAACAGGTACTAAATATATACTATATGTTAAGCTTATAATCAGCAAAAACAACAACTACAAAAACAATTTGTATGTTTGCATGCAACTGCCTGCAATTATAAGGGAGGGCAGCATTAATCTGCGAAGAAAAAGTTCACGATAGTGTTGGCAAAAAATGTGCAAGTAAGACAAGTAACCGGAAGTAGTTCAGGTGTGAAGCTAAAATATTCGTATTTATTATATAAAATCTATAACTATATGGTAGACCGGATCAAAATTAAAATTCTACTTTTTAAGATTTCGAGAGTTAGCGGAACTTTTAAAAATGAGTCTTGCATCATACACCGAGAAAATATTGAAGCAAAATTAACAATAAACTTATGCTAACCTATTTAGTGACTTCGACCGTTTTGAGACTGTTAAGTTATTTGTCAAGAAAACAAAGTTTTAATTGCTAACCGCTTTTATCGCTTTTATCGTGAATGATGAATTAATTATATATTTATAGAATCATACAAGTAACTTGTATAAGTTTTTCTGCATCAAAATTAAAAATGTTCCGTTTTTATCTTGGATATTTTTAAATCTAGCAGCGCTTTCCTAGATTAAATTGATTAAATTGATTATATCATTTATCAAGTTTTCAAATTATCCTAATATACAAAAGGCAAGCATGCTGCTCTGCACACAATATCGCTCAAACTGTAATTATTTTTCCGCTATCAGCCTGAAAGTATGCATAGAAAATTAATTTGATACCTATCAGTGACTTGCTTGCCTTTTATGTGTGTACATGCCTTCAGGCTGAACATTTTTCAGAACATTATGTTGTAAAAGCACTGTAATAATAGCAAAATATAATTACAGTTTATCGTTAATTTTTATCGTTCCAACCCGTCGTAGGACGGGATTTTATACTAGTAAACAATATTTAGCTTAGAAACTTGCCTTATTCCAACTCACGTCTCTTGATTTCAAGTTGGACATATTATGCATTGCAACACTGCAGCTGATTATATTACTTAAGTTTGCTTGCATGATAATAAAATAATGCCTAGGTGTCTAAGTGGCACAAAAACTTTTGTGATTACACATAAGTTCTTCAACTCGGTACATATTTCTTTACAAAAGTCAACTTGTATAGACTATGGTTTTTTTTTTCTTCAATCACCAAAACTAATTTAGTTTTGCAATAAGAGTCTGATTGCGAGCTGCAAAATGTGTGTGAACCCAGTATTTATTAATTTACATTAAACCTAGTACGGATGGAGCTTCGGCAGGGTACCGAAGCTAAAATACCCCCCCGCGGCCATATTGAAGTATATCCGAAGTCTTTAGCCACGACATACACGATGACATTCAGTTTTATATATTAACGAAAGTTTTCCTATTTTGATGGCGTCTCTTTGTATGGGAGGTAGGCGTGGTTTTGATCCGATTTTGCCCTATATCATGGAAATGGTTCATATTATATATAAAAGCTAATGTGCAAAATTTCAAGACATTTCATACATTTTTGTGGATTTTTAAGAGATTTTACCTTTAAAATAAAGCCGCTTTGTATGGGAAGTGGGCGTGGTTTACATCCGATTTTGCCATATATCATACAGATGGCATACATTAAATGCAAAATTTTAAAGCATTTCTTTAATTTTTGCAGATTTTGAAGAGATTTTACGTTTAAAATAAAGCCAATTTGTATGGGAGGTAGGCGTGGCTTTCATTCGAATTTGCTAAATATCATAGTGATGGTCTATATTATATATCAAAGCCTATATGCAAAATTTCAAGACATTTCTTTAATTTGAGCAGATTTTTAAGAGATTTTACTTTTAAAATAATGGGAGGTAGGAGTGGTTTTCATCCGATTTGGCCCATTTTCAAACTTGATCTTCCTTTTTTAAAAATAAATTTATATTGAATTTTTTTTTAGATTTTGACACCCTTTTCCTACCTTTGACTACAATGTGGCACAATTTGAACTCACCCAACCCCTCCATTTTTTGGGTTACTCATTTTCTTTTAGCACCTCACAAAAGTCGAAGGATCTCGTTACTAAGGATCTTCACAAGTTGAAAAATAATACGCCTTCCCAAACATAATTTGTTGTTACTATGTTTCTGCATGTTTCTTGGAAACAAGTAATCATAATTGGTTTCGCATATAATATGATTAATTAATGCAGATTTTCTTTATATATATATTTGCATCTTAACATTATTTAATTGTACCTTAGCACTTGTTGTTTGAATTTAAAAACAATATAATTTGTTTTAAAGAAAATATGTTTTCATATAAATATATTGTAATTATAAATGGACTGAGAACACTTTTAGTCTATTACTATTTATTTGCTTGGAAATATAATTCAGTCAAGAATAACATTAAATATTCACGGACAAATATATATTAATTGGAGAATACATAATTTAATTGCAGTCAAGCAATTATTTTCAAAACGATAATTAAGAACAAATTAATATATTTACCGATGATTACACTATATTTACTTGGAAACATATTTTAGCAAAAGAAATGCCAAAAGTTTTTCACTGTGATTACAAAATATTTGCTTGGAAGTAATTGTTGGTTTGAAGCAAACAAAATATGTTTAGACAAGAGTAAATAAGTTTTTCTCGGATTTAATTATGTTGAAAAGTAACCATATTATGTTTAACCGACATTACAATAATGCCAGCGAAGCACCCGCTTTATCAGCAAAGTTGCTTCAAAACTTTGCCTTTTATTTTGTTTTTTATTTTATTTCCGCTATTTTTCGTGCAAGTGAAAAAAAGGAGTTCTGTTTGTTTTAAATTTGCAGAGATCTGTTCTTTTTGAGTTTAACCGTGATGCAAATATATTTTAATTGGTTAGGTACACACAATTCTAGTTTGTCACAAGCATATTAATGTAGACGTTAGTTTTTTAGCTAAGGCAATTATATTAATGTTGGACACAACTAATATCTTCTTATATCGAAAAATAATGCTATTGAAGGAAAGTTCTTAACCATTAGGAGGTTCCCTCTGAATATTTTGTTTTTGAAACCAAACATATATAAACATATTTTTTTCTCTGCGTGCACACAACACCAATTGATCTCTATTCTACACTAGTGTGACAATTGTTTTGTCAAGTTCAACTTCTCCTTTATGACATTAGGATAAAAAATAAATATGTGAAGTTTCTTTTTTGTCTGAAATAAGCTTTTCTTTGTCTGTAACAAGGCTTTTCTGACATTATCAAGAACACAAACCAGCAGTTGATCAATATTTGAGTTCTGTTTAGGAAATTTTAAAACTGCAGTGCCCTTTATATCCAAGAACCAATCTGTAATGACACTGCCATCTCTCAACTAATTCATTGAGATTTGCTAAAGGCAAAATAAGAAAAGGATAAATAATACTTAATAGTTAATCATAGCCAGACTCAACTCGCTTACATAATCTAGAGCTCAGAACATTAGTCTCTAGATATGAAGGACGCAGGTTCAATTTGCCCTGCGGTTTTGGAAAGTATTTATAGCTACAATTTTATTGCAGGAACAGACACAAGCTAAAATTTAAGAAAACGGTGTGTTAACAAAACGAGACGTTGATTTGAAACAAATTTTTAATTTGACAGCTTATACCTTACTAAGTGTAATCACATCTCTTTGCCTTATTTCATTTACAGATTTCACTTCCTGTAAAACTTTCACCCTCAATACGCCAAAAGAAGTATAACTTCAAAAAATGTTTCATGTTTAGTAACCTCAAATTAGTTTAGGCAAAATATGGTTTGCTTAATTTACTTTATCTGTGATTTCTAATGTATTTAAACACCGAATTTTTAAGGAGATATAAGAAATAATAACGCAAATATTTAAAATGAATCTAAGAAGTTTTACTTATTCTTGATTAAAAATTTAATGGTAGAATTGCAAAATTCTATTCTATAAATATTGAACTATAATATCCTGGCGGCCGTGGCACACCGGTTGAGATGCGTGGCTTGTATGCGATAGAACCTAAGTTCAAATTCCATCTGACACAGAAGGTTTTTTCAATTAAATTGATTTTTCTGTTCGGCCGTCACCTCTCTATAGTCAATGGCAAACCTCAGAGAGTATAAATTGCCATGAAAAGCTTCTTTAGAACATAAGCCGTTCGGAATCGGCATAAAGCTTTGTAGGTCCAGCTCTCGATCATTTGTGTTCAAACATTTCACAACACGCACAACACAACTGATCATAAGAAACTCGGTCAAAGTCCTTTCAACGCTGTAAATTGAAAAAAAAAATTAAATCAATTAATTCAATTCAAAATTTAATTCAATTGAAAAAACTTTCTATGTTAGGTGGGAATTGAAGCAGGGTTCTCTGCCGTATGAGCCACGCACTTTACGCACTGCGCCACGGCCGTCACAATTAAATTTCACTTATTTTTCATTTAACTAAATATCGATAATTTAAGTTTCTTTTTGGTGTGATTTGAGCTATGAATCTTGTACCTACACCGAAAAAAATCGACAAAGTTTCCAATTTAAAAACAATTTGTTACCAAAAATAGCTTAATACAAATTTAGTCAAAATAACATCATAATGTTATCAATTTATATGTGAATATTTCAAAAATTCAAACTATGTATATGAAAAACTACATTTTGAAAATTATAACATTGTGTAGTAATAAAAAGTAAATTTAATCTTAATATCAATTATTTTTACTTTTATTAATTTAATTTAGTAATAAACTAAACCTTTCGTATATATTCAGCCCTATTGTGAATAAAATTTCGTCCGGAATTAAAAAAAGGAATTTTCATATTTTTAACAATGTTCACGGAGTTTTTGAAAAATTTTAACATAATTATTTGAATACATCGTTAAGTTTTAAGATCACAAGAAAAAATGTTTAAAAGCATTTTTCCCTATCTAAAAAATGAAAGCTCCTTTTTTCAATTCCGTGGGAAATTTTATTTAAAATAGTTCTGTTTAGCTGCATTCTCGTGGTCGTTGATCTAGAGTGTGGCTCTTGTATTCACAATGCAAAAACAAAAACTAGAATCAGCTCTTTTTCTGGCTCTATTTCTGATCTTAAAATGAATTTTTTTCAAAACGAACATAGTTGGCAAATCTGAATTGCTCTTCGTTTCCACTGCTCGTATTCGTATTTTGAAATATAAAGGCACAGTAAATGATTTTTACTGTTTTGTATCGTTATTATTTTCAAACAGCTGTTTCAAGGCAGCGCTGCCAAATTGTCATAAAGTTAAACAAAAATTGTTCCATTGAAATTTGATCTGATCCAGTGCCAAGGGAATGCAGCTATTAACACTTTAAGTGAAATAACCGGTATTCATATGCATTAACTTCTTAACATCACTTAACTTGCTTCCCCGTCTATCAACTTTTTTCTATATTTTTTTTTTATTTTAGTAATTTGAGCATTTAAACAATTTCACATGCGCAAACGTACCACACCATCGTGACCTAGACGCATGTGAACATTTTTTATAATAGTTCATACATCGACTCGTATTTTGCTAGTTAAGTACCTACATCAATATTACAGCAACAAGCTTGGCTTAGTACTGATAAACTATTTTTGTTTTTGTTTTCTTACTATTTTCAACATATGTCAACAACAAAAAATTTTGCGATTTACACAAAATGATACAAAAATGCGGGGCTTAAGCAAAGAAATTCAACAAAACGCATGCGCAGAGTTTTTATGTCAAATAACCCAATTTAAAATGTTAACTTATTATGCAAAATTTGTCGGTACATTATATTAAAATATGCTGGACCCATGCAATATTATTCGTAGAGTCACATAGACACGAATGCTGCAGTTAAGCAGCCATCAATTTGTCGCTGTCTAATTAAAAATGCAGCAAGACCGCATATTTTTAATAGTTGTTGTTAAGCTAAAAAGTGAAAAAATTAATTTATTTAGATCCGAATTGTTTCCCACTGTGGGAAAAAATCAATTGACTGGCAATAATGAATGTACGTTAAAGCTGCACTTTATTGCCGAAGAAAATATGAAATGACTTGAATTGAATTTGACTTGATATCATGACTTGACTTTGAAATCGATTTTGTTGTTGATTTTGTTATTGATTTTTATCCTGATCTTGATCTTGAATTTTGATTGTACTTAACTTCAGCTTTGACTTCAAGTTAACTGTACTTCGAGTTGACTTTGACTTGACTTTGATTTTAGTTTAACTTGATCTAGATTGCGACTTCAATTTTAAATTGTACTTAAATTAACTTCAACTTAAATTCAATTTGACTTTGATTTGGCCTTGATTTGACTTGACTTAACTACATCTTGAATTTTACCTCACTTCGATTGGATTTAAGCTAAAGATATTGACTTCGACTTTGACTTTGCCTTTGCCTTTGCCTTTGACTTTGACTTTGACTTTGACTTTCACTTTCACTTTCACTTTCACTTTCACTTTCACTTTCACTTTCACTTTCACTTTCACTTTCACTTTCACTTTCACTTTCACTTTCACTTTCACTTCGACTTTGACTTTGACTTTGACTTTGACTTTGACTTTGACTTTGACTTTGACTTTGACTTTGACTTTGACTTTGACTTTGACTTTGACTTTGACTTTGACTTTGACTTTGACTTTGACTTTGACTTTGACTTTGACTTTGACTTTGACTTTGACTTTGACTTTGACTTTGACTTTGACTTTGACTTTGACTTTGACTTTGACTTTGACTTTGACTTTGACTTTGACTTTGACTTTGACTTTGACTTTGACTTTGACTTTGACTTTGACTTTGACTTTGACTTTGACTTTGTCTTTGACTTTGACTTTGACTTTGACTTTGACTTTGACTTTGACTTTGACTTTGACTTTGACTTTGACTTTGACTTTGACTTTGACTTTGACTTTGACTTTGACTTTGACTTTGACTTTGACTTTGACTTTGACTTTGACTTTGACTTTGACTTTGACTTTGACTTTGACTTTGACTTTGACTTTGACTTTGACTTTGACTTTGACTTTGACTTTGACTTTGACTTTGACTTTGACTTTGACTTTGACTTTGACTTTGACTTTGACTTTGACTTTGACTTTGACTTTGACTTTGACTTTGACTTTGACTTTGACTTTGACTTTGACTTTGACTTTGACTTTGACTTTGACTTTGACTTTGACTTTGACTTTGACTTTGACTTTGACTTTGACTTTGACTTTGACTTTGACTTTGACTTTGACTTTGACTGACTTTGACTTTGACTTTGACTTTGACTTTGACTTTGACTTTGACTTTGACTTTGACTTTGACTTTGACTTTGACTTTGACTTTGACTTTGAATTCTATTCGACTTCGACTAAACTTCAAATTGCTACAACAAAGTAAAGCTTTTAAGAAGTAAATCTCCCAACTTCCTTTCAGCTGACAAGCCAACACGTTCTGTCATTCATCATTTAAACATCCAAGTTAATCGGCATGACGCACAAAAAGCATGAAATACATGTTACTATATGTGTGTGCAATGCGGTTTGCACAGTCTACCTTAATTACAAATCTGCTTAAAATATTATTAGGTTCGCTGCTTACTAAGTCAAAATTGAAATCGTTTCATAGAATCTCATTCTTAATGCAATCTATTCATTTTTAATTTTATAACTACCCAACATATTTGTACGCTACAAATGTTATGGTAGGGTATTACAGTTCGGTATATTAATTCGTAAATACTCGTTCGCTCCCTTAGTGATTTTAAATTCTTAAACATTGCTCACGTGGTTTAATGGAACCGTACCTTAGAAATATAGTATATTAATAAAATATTGAAAACATGGTTAATATCAGATAGTCGGTTAAGATCCACAATAGAATCTTTTTATTATATAATTTATTTATATAACTTGTAAAATTTGCAAAACATGGTAAATATCGTATATTAATAAAATATTGAAAACATGCTTATATCAGATAGTCGGAAAGGACCCACTATAGATGATTTGTTTGCTTGTTTATTGTTGCACTTAATGAATGCTTAAATGAAGTATCATTAATTGTAATGTTTTTGTTTTAATTTAATTTTTTTTTTTAAGTAACACAAAAGTCACACCCTGCTAGACTGATCCAAAAAAATGTGCTCGTATATTACACTCCAGGTGTCCTAATGATTGCATATTCTAAACAGTGTGTGAGTGATTTTAATGATATTTAAAACAACATTAATGAATGTGTCATTATTATCTTGAGCATCATGATCAATACGATCATTATCATCAATGCTGTATGTATATTAAACAACACTTTTTAAACGCAAATAATTGTATCTGTTAAGTTAAAAACTTGAATGAAATTTCAATGTTCATACAAATTTTACAAAACTAAAATTATTTTATTTTGATAAAGGTTACTTTGTGAATAATAAATTAATTGAAGATGGGCAGGAAAACGTGATTTGTGTAATTATTTCCACAATGATTCATATTTCCGATATAAATTCCTAACAGCACAGAGAGAATATAAGCATTCAGAAATTAAATCAATTGAAGCATATCTTCATGCCGTAGAAAATTAAAAAATTAAATCATTAAAACAGAGTCTAATATGATATGATATTAGGAATAAACTTTTAAGCAAGAAAGGTGTATTTGTACGGGTTTTAAATAATAACATTAGTAAAGTAAATTTAAAAAAGCTCGGTGACCCAGACTTATTCATAAATATGTATGTAGTATGGTTCCCTAATCTCAAAAATCAACTTTTAAAAAATATCTCTGGTTAGGTTTTCAAGATATCGATCGTTAATTTTTTTTTTTTCTTTTCGGAAAAGGTAGCCTGATATATTCGCAATATTTTTGATTTGAATTTAGAGATTTAAATAAAACATTCTTTACAGAAGTCATAATTAAATTCCCTATACTTTTTTATACACTTTATCCTTATCGGATGAATATTTTAATGTTATTTTCTTGGAAATATTAACCAATTGTTTAGAAACTTATCGTCGTTTGAAAGTGAAGTCTTCAGGCGGATTGAGTACTTTTGGGTATGGTTAAAAGTTATGAATTCCGCATCAGCACTTTTAACGTCAGCAATGTTAACATGAGCGATGTTTAATTTCGATATATGATACTTCCTTTGCTCATTTTTAGAATAGTCTTGCTCATTATTAAAATTTTAAAAGAAACAAAATTTTTTGCATAGTTCTTATTTTTTTTTTTTAATAATCATGTTATGGACAATTTTGACCTCTTTTTTTTACATTTTATTTAACTACATCAGAAATTTCGCTTATTGTGAAACTTCGTGTTGTGTCTCAAATTTGGCTCTAACAATAAACTCTCTTAACACTTATGGCTCTTAACACTTTGGAGTTAAACTCGTAATACCACAATTGGAAAAATATCCAAAGATACTGTAACCAACTTACTTTTCTGTATTTCAGTTGCTTAAAAAGATAAAAATAAAAGCTATGCTTGAGTTAAATCTTGAGTTTACTTCTTTATTTGTTTTTATTTTTTATATTTCACCTATAAACTGTGTCTTAAGTTTTGTAATACTTTTTCATACGCATCTTCGAGAATAACGAAGATACATATTATTCATATTCTTTTATCACTTAAATCCTTGTGGGGCATTAGACGCAAAAATAGAATCCCTTTGGTCCTGAATTATTATTTTTTTTTTTTAATTTTTTATGGGAACATATTTAAAACTATCGTTCGATAGCTTTTTTAATCGATGAAGCTTATTACTATAAACTACATAAAGTACAATATAGTTCACTATGTAAATTTAAAAAGTAAGGGTGTATATTTTTTCAATTACAAACAATAATTGACTTGAAACCAGCTATGAACAAAATTAGCTCACGAGCTAAGAGCTTTTTCAAAAATGTATACAAATTCTTCCGTTGCAAGGAAGCTTTCAGTCTGCTGGCAAATACCCTATAGGAACAAACTAACTTGTGTTTAAAAATTAATTTAAAATCTAATTTAAAATAAACTAGTGTATGAACTTCTTTGAATTATATTAAGGCGGCATCCACCTTAATTCTAAATAGTTTTTATTGCATTATATATGAAGTAATTGAAATACTACTTAAAAACAAGAGGTTGATAAACTACTTTGAATTATATTAAGGCGGCAACTACTTTGATTTTGACATATTTTAATTGCAAATTTTTATTAGATTACAAGTTTATATATATTTAACCATGTTATTTCATCAAATATTATTAACTTGAGGCTTCACTAACATTTTGTTTCAAAAAGACATTTTTTTTTTATTTACGGCTTTGAACTGCAAGACAGACGTGGTAAACACACTTTAAAACTGATAAACTGACTCAAAACCCTGTGAAACGATTAAAAATTCTTTATTATTTAAGATATCCAAATTACAAACTGGTAGTGTTTAGCAAACATTGCACAATTTGAACTCTGTACGGAAATTGATGCATTGCTCTACCATTCAGCAAACACCTCATCACTTCAGTAGTAAAGACGCACGCTCACATATAAGCGCAGAGTTCCTCCAGCTTCTGGAACTATCACCTGTTGGAAGCAGAAATAGTCCAATGAAGAAAGGAATAATGAAATTATATCTACCATATCTACCTTGAATGTAATTACTAGCCCTTTTTTGAATTAACTGGTAATGAAGTTTGGCATGAATCACTTTTGAATTATTTTAAAATCAATTAAAACACCACAAAGAGCGACATTTCACAATTTTCCATTAAAAAACTCTAATCACTTTTAACTTTGTTTACATTTTGCTTTCAGATTTTATATTTCAGAATTTATTTGTGTCGACCAGAGAAATTTAAAATTGTTATGCTTTTAAATTCATCTTCAGTAAGTAGAATATTAAATAGTTTTCAAATGGTTATTTTAAAGTAATTAAAAAAATAATTTAAATTTAACTAATTTAACAAGTAGTTTAAAGTATATGCAGACGAAAGTCAATTGACTTATTTAGCGGGCATCACCATACAAAATATGTTAGTTCGTTCTATGGAAAAAAGTCAGAATTTCAACTAGTTGTGGTTGACAAAAAACTATTTTATCAACTAATTTTAAATTAGTTGATTTTCCTACAGGGTATGAACAAAATCAAATCGCGAGCTAAGAGCTTTTTCAAAAATGTATACGTATATAAATTCTTCCGCTGCAAAAAAGCTTTCATTCTGCAGGCAGGGTCACGTCGCTTTATTCTTCTGATTTCAATATAGTTACGTTGGGTTTGTACACTGAAAGGAATAAAATAAAGAAGCGATGCTTAGTTCTGTTATATTTGTTTACATTTGGTACTCTAAAAACGCAACGCTTTTTATTCATGTGAGCACTCATTGTTTTCATAGCTTGCAAGCTTAAAATAGTTTATTATATATTTGTTTTGTTTTTAATTATACGCGGTCTAATGTATGCCACTCTGTCATGCATAAAAAATAATCGATTGCAGTGCGATTTCATCCTTTTTTTATTTGCGTCTGTTTGTTATTATTTTTATAGATACGACTTTCAGAAAGCTTTCAAAATGCTTTTACGTTCCATTTCTTTCAGTGAGAATCTTTAAACGTTACACATACATGCAAGCAGTTTAAGTTGTGTGCGTGTAGTCATCACTGCTTTAAACATACGAAATTGTAATTTTTTTCAAACCTACTCCTTTCAACCCAAACAATAACTTAGTTTCGATTAGTAAGTTGGTTGGAATCCTTAGTTTTTTCCAAGCGATTATCCAAGAATCTTTTCTTGTTAATAAAGAAGGTATTTTCAATATTACAATTACAACACAATACTTATATTTATAAAAGGCTTACAAGAAAGCTATAAAAAAGTGATTCCGCTGAAATATTCATTTTATATTATTTGTAAAACATTAGTCAGCATTATAAATACATCAATTCCATTTAACAAACAAATATTTTTTTATTTACTAATTTTTATTTATTAGTTAATTTTCTCCGCCCCTAAAATTTTACCGCCCGGGGGCAGATGCACATGCTTTTCCCCTTCTTATTACGACCTTGCCGATATATTTCAAAGTTTTAAATTTCAAAAGTGATTCAGGCTTTTTCTACATCCTTTATTACAAACCATATCAGTTTCTCGTATAAAAAACCACAGGTTGTCTCTCGTCATTGCCTCTTCCCAAAACCCTGGGTTTTGCTGGGAAGAAATCCAAATGCGAGTCTAGAAAATGCATTTTAAAGGCATGTTGACACCTATATCCCTATAGTTTTTAAATAAATCGTTGATGATTTTAACTTTTTATTGTTGCCAAGAAAACCATCAATGTTAAGTTGCCCATTTAAAACCCTTTTCTTGATTTTGGAATCAGAAAAAATAGAAAATACTCGTATATCTTTTAATACAAATTTTTGTAAAAATTTTCCAGATTTTTGAAATCTGCTATAAATATCAACAACTGAGCTTTTTCTAAGTTTACAAGTTGTTTGACAAGTTGTTTAAAAAATATACTTATGTATAACAGAGTGTCCCTTAAAAATTTAAGTTGTTTTTTATAACTTCCCCCTTAATTTCGGCGCAGTGAAATAACTCCCAAATGAAATAAGTCCCAAAAAAAAAATGAAATAACTCCCAAAAAATTTCCATACATTTTTGGGAGATATTTCATTATGAAATAACTCCCAATTTTTGGAAGTTATTTCATTTATTTTGGGAATTGTTTCTTTTTTTGTTTTGGGAGTTATTTCATTATGAAATAATTCCCAAAATTCGGAAATGAAATAACTCCCAACGATAATGGGATGGGAAGGGGTTATATCATTTTCTTCAATTTTGGCTATTGAAGAGGTGCGATTGTTTTATATGCGCCTTCTACAGAATGAAGTTTGTCAAAGGCGCAACTGCATGGAAAAAATAATGACAAAATTTACAAAATGTTTATCTTTCAGAAAATTATCAATTGTACAACTGAATTACAGAAGTGACTATTCATAATTTTATTTCATTTATTTTGGGGATCATTTAATTTTAAGTTTTTTTTTTTTTGGCTTATATAATTGTTTTGGGGAATATTGTGGCTAATGCAATTTTTTCGTTGGGTGTTATATCATAATGAAATAAATACCAAATTTTAGGTCTTATTTTTTCCATTTTTCATTGAATTTGGGCATAATTTCATGCCGAGTGGTTTGGGGCTTATTCCATTTTCGTTGGGCTTATTTCATTTGGGTCTTATTTCATTTTGGGTTATTTCATTTAGGTGTTATTTTATTTAATAATTGGGACTTATTTCATTTTCCGGTTGGGAGTTATTTCATTAATTTTGGGACTTATTTCACTTTGTGATTTAGGAGTTATTTCATTTTTTTTGGGATTTATTTCATTGGGACTTATTTCATTGGGACTTATTTCATTTGGGAGTTATTTCACTGCGCCTTAATTTCTTATGAGATCTTTGTCAAAAATTAATAAAGGGAGAAGAAAGTTAATTTTTAAATTTTGAAATATATTACATCTCTACCACCCTATATGGTAGTTATTCCAAAAGCTCTTCTCATAAAATATATAATTTACCTAAAAGTATGCTAACCTCCTGTTATAAAAATATTCGAAATCGTACAATTTCATTGTGAACAGTTGCATACAAAATAAACCACCATTTAATGAGATGCACCCAATGGGTTTTTGGTATTATTCTTCAAAATAAAGCGAATATTAGGATAAAGCAATGAGTATTTACTTAGCTGAATATGTATAATGTTAAAATAAACATCTCTTTTAACCAACTTGTCGATTAAGTTTGGTAAAAAAAGCTCAGTTGTTGATGTTGATATTTAGAGCAGATTTCATGGTTATATTTAAAAATCTGAATTAACAAACAAAAACAATTAAATCAACATTACTTCCCCCCTCCTCCCCTCCCCCCACTTCATCCTATTTTTTCTTGTCTTGGCCCAAGGAATCAGCCGACACTTGATTGAAACGTTGAACTGGGACAACCGTATATACAAATATAAGTAAATAGATTTTTTTTAAAGAAAGAATACTATTATTTTTGATCCATTAATATGTTCTACGTACACTTTTACTATACAGGGTGTCCCGCAATTGAGTGCAAATATTTACGTAGCTGAAAAGTTATGTCGAGCTGAGCAAAAAATCGTATGGGAGGGGGCGGGTCTTTTTTCACATTCTTAGGAGCTACAGGGTAATTTAATTTTTCACGACTTTGGTTTACGTTATTGTTTCTAGTAGAAAAACTGACTTACACAAGCCCATAGCCCTTACACATAGCTCATTTTAAAGCCAATGAAATCACCTTTCCAACGGTATATCAACAAACTCCACCAACTTAACTGTTACCGAGCTGTGCTCGTGTGAAGATGAAATTAATTGATTGAAACTACTAATTTTAAACTTTGATCGCGAATTTCTCAGAATTTCGCGTAATAAATGAAATTTTTTTAGATAAATTTTGTAGTTTCTTCAATTTTCTTTTCAATGACACCAAAAACATGAACATATCTTAGAAAATAAAAATGCTGGCTGTACTAAAAAATTATACTTATTAGAAAACAATGATATTGTATACTGCATAACTAATTGTACGAGTAATATCATTATTTATCATTGTTATCTCATAAGTATAATTTTTTTAGTACAGCCAACTTTTTTATTTTTAAAGATATGTTCATGTTTTTAGTGTCATTGAAAAGAAAACTAAATAAGTTACAAAATTGGTTAAAAAAAAAAATTCATTTATTACGTTAAATTCTGAGACATTTCCACTCAAAGTTGAAATTTGGTAGTTTCAATCGATTAATTTCATCTTCACACGACCACAGCTCGGTAACGGTTAAGTTGGTGGAGTTTGTTGATATGCCGTTAGAAAGGTGATTTAATTGCCTTTGCAATGAGTAAAATAAGTTTTATGTAAGTTAGTTTTTCTACTATAAACAATAACGTAAACCAAGATCGTGAAATATTAATTAACTCTGTAGCTCTTAAGAATGTGAATATAGCCCCCCCTTCCCCCCCCCCTTCCCCCCCCCCTCCGATACGATTTTTTGCTCAGCTCGGCATAACCTTTCAGCTCCGTAAATAGTTGCACTCAATTGCGGGACACTCTGTATATTTTCATACATTTCAATACATATTATTTTAAAACTCCCTGCAAACATCCAAATACCAATCCGAAAAAAGAACAAAATATGCGATGATTACACAAAATGTTTATTCAAATGTATCGTCGAATCGACGAAGCACTAGTATTATATTTATTGTATTGTTGTTGTATCTAATCGTCGCACTTTTTCGTTTTTTTTTTTACAATGTTAGTTGTTGTTATGCTGTTAATTAAAATGCTTCATTGCAAAAAAAAATATCTTATTATAGGAGATTTGCGTGTTTGTTTTAACATAACATATGTAAAATAAGCAACACCTTCCAGGGTTAAGGTCTTATACATATACTTAAAAGACTTTTCAGTAATTTTGCTTATAAATATTAAAGATAATTTATGAAGATAGAATAATAAAAGAGTATTCACAGAAAATTTATAAAGTTCGAAATATGAATTCGGTTTGAAAAGAGCTGTATAGCCTTCCTCTCAACTCTATGGAGTACATTCTGTAACAAAAGAAACATTTATCGGTGAAATTTTCTGTGTAGACAAATAATCTTACTTCCTGATTTCTTCCAGCCAATTTCAACAGCTTCGGCACTATTTTTTTCCAACAGCCATGTGTGTAATGGCACAAAATACTCAAGCAAGCCATCTACGCTCAAAGAAGTCTCATTCGTCAAGAGACGTAGAACTTCGGTGTAAGGCGTTGAAGAACCCAAAGACATGGCTTGACTAGAAGAACAAAAAATATAGAAATCAAGCTATTAGTTAACAAGCAAAAACGTACAGCACTAGAGGGCCGATGCTCTTCTGATTTGAAAGATCACATAAATCCAAGGGCCACTGAGGATCGCCTGGCTTATATTGGCCCGTGCGTAAGCAAAAACTTTTATAGAGTGGAAATTGCAGAATAATGCTCATAATTTGACTAGTTTGTGAAGAGATCGATATAAGATTTTGTAATATATTGCATATAATTTGAACAACCTTGTATATTGATCATCAACCTCCATTAACAGCTTTGCGGGGGCATCAAAATCTGCATTACTTCTACTTATGGGAGACTGTGCTCCAGTATATTGCTCTGTTAACTCCCAATATGCACAATTATCTAGTATATCAATTTTTCCATCGAGTATCTCAACGCGATAGCGATCGAGTACATAAAAGACTGGTATGAGAAAAATAGTGCGTAGACCCTGAAAGCGAAAATGTTGGAAAAAAAATCTTCTGATTGATATTATATTTTTTAATAACACCTGCAAATATAGCCGATTTATGCGTGCCTTCTTTGTCGTAAATCCCTCACCCACCAAATGTAGTTTCTCCAGGTGACGTGGTGATGTTGCGGCCAGTGAAAAAACCTTGCCCAGAGCATCACTAAAATTTGGAAAAGGTTCCTCTTGAAATAAAGTGGGCTGTTTCTGCTGATATGCTCTATAGTAGTAAACATCACTGAGTGCCTCAAACATATTTTGAAAACGTTCTTCATCCGAATCGGGACAATAGGAAAAATTAACTCGTTTAAGACTACCATAGTACTTCCAGGCCTTGTGCCAACAATACTTGTCATCAGCACCACCAAGCTCCGCCTTTGGTCGGGCATTATTTAACCAAAAAGTGCTGAAAGATGATAGCATAAATTAAGCCAGTCCTTAACTCTTCACCGTACTCACTCTTCTATATGTGGGAAACCCATGGAACGATAGTATTCTGCCACATTCCAAAAAATGCGCTCCGGATTCGTCAGACCTCGTAGCAGTAAGCCGTGTGTTATATTGATTGTTCCTAGTTCTGAATATGGAAGCTGTATAGGCACATCCTTACCATCTGAGCTACCATAGGAGTTTCCTATAAAAATTTCGGCCAGATTTTGTGGATATGGCTTATTTGCTGGTATAAGAATTGGTCCATAGATCCTGCGTAATCTATTTCGCACATGTGCATGGAACTGCCGAACGATGGGCTGTAGATCGGTAATAATTCGGTTGATAAGAGCCATAGCCTCAGTACTATTCTCTTCAAGATCCTTGAACCAAAAATCCGAAGGTGTAGAAAAGCCTAAAATATGAAAATTCTATAAAATTATTTCTTTTACTTCCTTGGATCTCACCATTCAGTGCCGCTGCCTTCCTATAGAGCTGCACAAATTTCCCAAAAGCACTTCGGGCACCTAGTCCTGTAACCCGACGCCATTCCAACCAATAATATTCTATCTCCTCTACATCACGACTTGTATTTAATATATTCTGCACATCCGGTATGAAGTTTAAATTGCACTTTGCGCGTTCCTTAAAGTGGCAGAGCTGGGCCTTTCTGTAAATCTCGCTCATGTTTGCTGTCACTTCGTACATCGCCTTTAGATCTTGAGAACTGAGCGCTTCATAGCCAACTTCCGGTACCAGCGACAACTGACGTCGCAAACTTTCATTTAGAATGGAAAAACGTTTTAACTTAGTAACCATAGGCGATATAGTCTTTAAATAGGACATTATTTCAGTTGTTGCTATTTCCGACTCTAACAGGGCGATGAGATCATTTGGGCCACGTATTTCATTTTCCCAGCTGGCTAGAACTTCTTTGTTGTAGAGGTCAGCCAGACGATTATTGACTGTGGTGAGAAACTTTGATACGGCAGGGTCATAATTCGTTGCTCCGGAAGCTGTCCGTAGAAGACACTGAAATGAAAAATGTCTAAAGTAGGCGATAAAAAAGTTTGTACAAACTACAACTTTGAAACAATATTTAAACTTTTTTTTTTTTTGAAAAATCAAGATAACTTTTGGGAAGGGAAGGACTACATTACAAATTACAGATATAGATTTAGAAAGACTTCAAGATTTCTCAAGAAAGAAAAAAAACCTTTTTTATGAGGCTTAAAAGACGTCATTATCAATTGAAGAAACCTTGGGCTTAATCTTACCCCAAATAGTCAGCTAAGGGCTAAGATTAATTTTCTAATCAGTTTAAAAAAATGTACTCATATCGTTAAGTAAGACGCATACACATCCAAGACGCATACAGATCTTAAGATCTCGATGAGAGAATTAAAAATTTAGGAATTGGCAGAGAATTGGAAATTACAAATTCTCAAAACAAAGTGCGGCATAAATCTATTACTGAATTCACTAGTAATGAAAATCATCTAGTAAATATAAATTGATTTATCTTAAACTCTCTTGAACCAATAATACTCTAAATATAATGAAGTACTCTAAATACATAGTGGACAGTGAAATTTCTATTCCCATTCTTTTAGTATTGAATCATTTCCATATGAAGTTAAGAAGAATTTACATAAATTGAATAGGACAAAATATGTGAATCCATTCACTTTTACATTTTAACGATTTATTTTAATTATGTAACTATCGATACGTAACTATCGGGGTTTTATTCAGATCAAAGAATATGTTTCAGAGAATGTTAACTAATATTTCTAGTTTCAAAATTCTCTTATGGCAAAGAAAACACGATAAGAAATACCGCGTGCAATACAGCGTATCCACCACTTGCACACACACACACACACGTTGATAGTAAAATTCTACAGGAGTGCAGAAAAACTGCTTTCTTTTTAACTTTTGAATGGTTTTTCAACTAACTCTAAACATTTAGTGATATTAGACACTTGCCTTGTGCTGAAATCAACATTTTATGAAAAATCTGCCCTTTATTAATTAAATCAAATTGAACTAAAATCCAAATTTCAATTTTGGTCTTTTTGCAACATACGCGGTATTGCACGCCCAACGACGAATAGCTTCTCACCCTTTAAGTTTCCAGGCCCGAATGGCATACTACCCGTAGGGCGGCAAAATATGCAAGATATAGTTGCACCCTTGCTCATGGAAATTTTCACAAATTATGTTTATGACTTAACTGCACTCCTAAGGGCTGAAGAAGAGTCAAGGTTTTATTCAAACGAAAGTCGGAAGGCGAGGTCGATCGTTTGTACTAAAAACAATGGAGAAACTTCTCCATTTGTTCTTAGAGACATTCTCAGTACAACTTCTTTATCCACAGCCCAACATGCCTACTTTAATGGGAGATCGACGAACGACGAAAACGCTATGCATGAGGTAATAACAAACATTGATAGATCTCTATTTTTCAAATAATTTACTTTTGCTCCCTTTTTTGATATTGAAGGAGGGTTCAACACATTAGAACTTAAGCCATTCAAGAATAATCCAAGCGGGCCATGGAAACAGCTAGGTTACTAGATTCGTAAACAGTGATACACCACAGCGAGGAGTGTCATGCTTCTCTGGCTCATAGCCAGTGTTTTCACTTGAAAATTTTAAATAGTGGTAGATTGAGACTAAAATGAGAGGTAGATTTAGAAAAATGGTGGTCCATTTTTTTTCCTTACAAAACTTCGAATCAAGTACTGCAGAAAAACATAAAAAAAATGCATAAGAAGTAATGTACCATAATGTTATTTTGTCATGCTTAATTGGCTTTATTAGAAAAAATTCTCATACAGTACAGAAAAACAATACTGCATAGTCTTTATATACCAAAAGGATTTAAATAATAACTGTAATAACATTTCTAATAATGGAATTATTATGTAGAACTTCTTATAAAAAATCGTTAAATTAAGTCCGAAATAAAAAAGTGGTAGATTTTGGAAAAATGCAAATAGTGGATGGTAAAAGTGATAGAGGCCAAGAACGTCGAAAAAAGTGGTAGGTTAACCACAACTCTGGTAAAGTTCTCATAGCTATGAAAGCAGTGCTGAAAATGCTTAACAACAGAGGTGTGACAGTGATAGCATACGCAGATGATGTGGTTGTAGAGGTACGAGTATCTGGTTTTTTTCATCCATAATCTCCGATATTATGGAGGGAGATTTAGACAAACTCAATTATTGGGCTCCCGGGTGCCTAAGAGCAAGTCCTCGCAAAACAGAACTGATGCTCTTCACCATTAAAACTAAACGATCAAACACTCTCACTATCTAGAAGTGCCAAATATCTTGGAGTTATGCTTGATCCGGAACTCAGCTGGAAAATATATTTTATTAAAAGTGAGAGCCGCTCACATCAAGTTCTTGAAATAGTGAGTGAAAATTAGCAGCCCTGCATAAAACTTTCAATGCGTTTTCTGGAAAACTACATTTTTAATGTTTTTTTTTTTTAATACGTGCAATTAAATTATCCATGGAATAAATTTTCACGGATACATTGCATATTGGATTTTTTATTAACAAAAAAGTAACAAAAATTTAAAGTAAAAATGACAAAACATTTTTGAAATACTGTCACTTTGTTATTTTCTAAACAGGAATATTCTGTACTAAACAGGAAAATTTTTTGATTTTTTATTTCATATTCCATTTTATTTCAATGATTTTTGCGACCTGTTGAATGTATCCAGCTTGGTTGGTGTTTTGCAAACTGAACCACGTCCTGCTTCAAGATATTGATAACATAATGTGAAAATTGTATACAATCTTTAAAGTACTATAAATATACCCGAAAAGTTTTATATACCTTTTTTTTTTACTTTTTGCAAAAACATTTATGAAATTTTCCTATTTTTCCAATATGAAATGTTTTTGTTAATCAACCTAATCATGAATATTCTCAGCAGTTTCAGCTCCCAACAATATTCTCTCTGCCATGAACAAAATTCTTTCATTATGTATATCGCAAAAACAAAGATTTACAAAAACACATTTTAGGACATTTAGACATTTAAAAATGTCTATTCCCCAAAGGTTTATAATGCTTAAATTTTTCAAAAATAATGGGACATATTATTTTCCCCGGATGATACCCACTGAACCATAAGCGAAGGTTTTGAGTAAGGTGAGAGTTTTGCGAACGTTTTTGGTTAGAATATTTTTTTTTTTAATTTTTTCTTTTTTACTTTGTCGCTTAAAAGTGCTTGTTATAAAAGATTAAATTCGTGAAAGCTTTTACCATAAAAAAAATTGTGCATATTTTGCGAAATTCATTAAAAACTTATTTTGAGTAGAAAATAAATCATTTTTGTATAATTTCAGTAGGTAAGACTTCCTTGTAAATGAACCATTTTTTGTTCATAAATGAGTTCGGAAATGAATAATTAATGTTTCTTTTTTGCATTCTGAAATGAGTTCAAAAAAGAATAATTTTTGTATCATATCAGTAGGAAACAATTTCTCATAAACGAACCATTTTTTGTTCATAAATGAGTTCACAAATAAATCAGAAATGTTACTTTTTATATTCTAAAATCAGGTAAATAAAGGAACTTAAAATGAAAATGTTAACCTTCGTACAAGCGTCATATGAACTTTTTTACCAGTGCGAGATGGATGTACTGCTACACGTATGCATTTCAACATTTAATTAATTTTCAACATTTCAACATTTCTATCAAAAATTAAAATCAAGCCCAAATAGAATGAAAACCACGAAAACATTCCATGCAAAAATGTAATCAAATAAATTCCCCAATTAATAGCTTAACAATTTTTATATTTCATATATAATTTGGAAGTTTGTCAAATTGGAAAACAATCACGCCTTTTCCCCTTTGAAACATCAATATCATGAACAACACAATGCGTGAATTCCAGCCCAGGTATATTAATCCTATTAACCCAATGATTAATATGATCTCTAATTTTAGTTATAATCATTTCTTCTTTAACAAAATGTCGATATGTAATTATAAATAGTATTATGCAATAATAAACTTTATAATTCAAAAAGGTTCTTTTTTTTAACTCATTATTGAACAAAAAAAGGTTTGTTTTTGAGAGGCAATTCAGTCCAAAGATTGATACAAAAGGGGTTTAATTTCGTTTCGGTTTTTTACAAAAGAACTTTTGTATGGTTCATTTTTTAACTCATTTCCGAAGAAAAAACAGTTTGTTTCTGAGAGGCATTTCCGTCCGGCGATTGATTCAAAAAGGGTTAATTTCTGAGTGCCGAAAAATAACTTTAATGGTTCTTTTTTTAACTCATTTGCGAACAAAATAAGGTTCGTTTTTGAGAGGCATTTTAGTCCGACGAATGATATAAAAAGGGTTCATTTATGAGTGCCAAAAATGAACGTTTCTTCCCGAAAAGGTTCATAAATGAATTCAAAAACGGTAGTTTTGGTTCACTGGGTATGTTTCATGATTGGAATATGCATGAGAGCATTTCGTTGAAATCAAATTTAATTGACTTTACCCAAAAAAAATTTTGTGAAGTTATTTTTCATATAAAAAGTAGCCCAAATTTACTAAGAATTCGTTTTACTTACCAATAAACTCCAAAAGAATAACAGCATATTTGATAAAAAAAAACTGAAAAAGAGAAAAGTCTTTATTAAATTTAGTTCGAAGAGATACTTCTATTGATTTATTTTGAATACGAGCGATTTTTAAGGCGCTTTTATATTGATTGTAACTGAATAAAGCGAGACAAAATTTGAATTGCAAGCAGTGTCCGACCGAATATTCGGTTTCGACCAGACTGATCGGTCTCAATATGGCTGAAACCAAAGCATCAAAACCGCATGCAAAATATCAAATTTTGTATGACATAAATTATTCAAAAAGTAAAATAATAACAAAATATTATTCAAAAAGATAATTTTATATTAAACTTGCTGAATACCCGGCTATATATTCTTTAATATATTTTATATTAAGCTTTATATTAAGTTAATATATAAATAATTTTCGATTTAATTCGTCGATTTGAAAAACTTTTCACAAATTTTAGAAGGAATTTTGTGTGCATCTTTCAAACCGGTAACTTTGGCGAAATGAGCAAAATGTAGCTTCAATATCTAAAAATTATAAGAAAAAGTAAGGAAAATCGTGATTTGTGTGTGCGTGCCGCCGATCGCTTGCAAAAAAAAAAATTTCAAGTTTCATACTGTATTCGATGGATTGCACATTTTTAAAAAAAATCGGAGCAAAATCGAATTTTTGGCAATACGCGAGGGAACTTGACAAAAATTAAATAAGCATTGAAAATAGAAATTGCAATGTCAAAACAACGCCAACTTATGACGCAACTGACTTGCGCATGTGTTTCTGCTTACTCAAATACCACAGAATTCGGCATCAGCTGTCCTGATTTGCGAAAAAAGAAAGTGGAATATAAATACACATAAAGAAGAAAAGAAGATATTTATCACAAATACAATTTTATATATATATTGTATATATATATAGATATAATTTTATATAAATATATAGATATATAATATATAGATATAAGGTATGTTTCATATATATAACGCCACTTCGAAATTTGAAATATTTTTGTAACGGCCAGTTTAAGCAATAGATAATGTTTTGCGAATTTGGTCATCTATGCACAACAACAATAGTGAGCAAAAGTGAAGTTTTTTCTAATAACGGTACATCGTTTATTGCTTAATATCACTTTTGATGCTGTTTCATATTTATAACGCTATTTCAAAATTTTAAATAAAATCGATTTTTTTTTTAATTTATAAAAAGATTCTTAAATTACTGTTCCATTGGCTCCAATAATATTGTAAATGCGATTTGGCATACTTACAGTTAATTTTTTTAATGTATTCGAATCCATTTTGCTCCATTCTACGATAATAACTGATTTCCGTTATTTCACTTTGTCAAATTGTCTGTTATTTTTATACACCTGGCGTACAAGAACACCCCACAAACTCTCGGTGGGATTACAATCTGAAGAGTACGCCGGGCACTCCAATAAATCAATGTTATAGGTCTGAAACCATCTCGATTAACGTGGATTGCCGCATTATCTTGCTGGAAAACTAGTTGTGTCTGTTCGTTTTTTTTTTTCAAAAGTGGAGTCAAACTGCTCTCCAACACACGAGTGTAGTCAGCTTGAACTTCATGCTTGAACTTTCACTGAACCCTTACACTATCTCCACCAAAACTTGCTGTTGAAAACGGAAGTGGTTCGCGTCGAATGTCGTACTAATAAGGCCAAAATCCATCCGGGCCATCAAGATTCTATTTTTTCTTATCGAAAAAAAATGACATGTAATAATTAACCCTCAACGTGGGGCCCTTTTTTAAAACATTATTGAAAAGCTGACAGGTGGTCAATTTGTTCCTATGTTCCTTCTTGCAAATTCCAAGCTTGTTCTCTTATGTTTGCTAGTAAGAGCAGGAACACACTTCATAAATTCACTGCGAATATGTTTACACTGATGTAGCACTCTCCATACCGGTGTTCGGGAAACTTCTTCAGCAACAACACTTCGCAACTCTTTTGAACTGTGTGTAGTGTTTCTCGCAGCTCGGATTATTTTCCACTCATCGTGGTTAGAGGAATTTTTTTTTTGAGGATTGTTAAAAAAATGTTGAATCACTCTATGGCTGCGATTAATTCTACGCCCGATTTCCCGAATTCCATAGCCTTCTTCTTTAAGACTTTTTATTTTTCCCATTTTTTTCGCAAGTATGTTGGGTTGCACGAGGCATTCCGGTCTTAATTTTTTTCTATTATCTCTACACTTCGAACGCAGCAGAAGGAATAATTGCAAGTGGCGTTAATATATGAAACAGCATTGCAAGTAATATTTAGCAATAAACAATGTACCGTTATTAGAATAGACTTCGCTCTTGCTCACTATTGTTGTTGTGCATAGATGACGAAATTCGCAAAACATTCTCTTTAGTTTAAACTGGTCGTTACAAAAATATTTAAAATTTCGAAGTGGCGTTATATATATGAAACACACCTTATAGATACTAGTGGGCCTAGTAGACGTTGTTTTGCCCTTTCTGGTAGTTGGCGCGTCGTTTTGCAATTGTACAACCGTGCTGTTAGGGAACACAACAAAGAAATTCCAGAATCATCAAATCGGATGATTAGATTTTGAGTTATAGAATTAGAAACATATTTTACGTCTTTATTCTATGTACAAGGTATCCTAGACTTAGAGGACAATAATGCCTGTACATGACCATGTACATGACAATGTACATGACAATGACAATAATTTTCAAAAAGTTATTAGGTTTGGTAATCGGTGTGGAGGTATGTTACTAATAGGTTAAAACGTAATGACACCTATTATTTTTGTTTTTGCCTCCTACCTCCCTAGGGGGGCAAATTCCCCCTCCCTAGGGGGCCATTTGCGACCACTCCCACCCACACGATTTTTTGCTCGTCTCATCACGAGGAATCACCCCCCGCATTATTGCCCTCTTAGTCTGGGACACCCTGTATATACTATATATTTTTTTATTTTCATGTGTATGGAATGCTGTGCTTTCTTACTACTTAAGATTACTTGGAAAATTAGTTTTAATAAAATTTTTTTAGCATTTTCATATAAATACTCAGTTCATGTTTCGACCGAATATTACAAAAAGGGCCGAGTTTCGGTTTCGACCAAAATTTTTGAGTTTCGGTCGGACACTTATAACGAGCTTATATAATGAAGACTGGAGTTATTAGAAAATGAGAGTTCGATAAGCTTTAATACATTAAAAAGTGGGCTCAAGAAAAATACGGAAAAAGAAAAATATTTTTTTCATATCTTGAATCACTTTTACTTTCATAAATTTTTCAGCCAAGATTTTTGTTTTTTCAGTGTAAACTTTATTTGTTTGCTTTATGCATGAAATGCCTAACTATGATTTTAACATATTCTGTTGATTTGTTTAACTATGCTGTTAAGTGTTTACGAACAACCAGTCTTTTTTAATTGCCGGTAAGATATTCTTCTAATCGGATCAACGCTCAAAGTTGAACATAAATGATTTATGTGCAAGTATTTGACACAAATAATGAAAATGCTCTAAATAAGTTAATTGGCAAATTAATACACTTTTAACTATGCTTTAAGGGGACAATCTACTGTAAATCAATCCAAGATAATTTTTTTTAAGTTTTTTATAGATGTAAGTCTTAAAAATATTGTCACTAAAATATTTTAGAATTCAAACAACTTTCGTAGTTATACTTTTATAAGCTAGCACAAGGCAGGTGATCACATAGCAGATTAAGGGGGGTAATCTACTGTAAGTCAATCTTAATATATTTTTTCTTGCATTTTTTTATAAATATATATGTGTGTCTTAAAATTGTTGTCACCAACAGATATTTTAAAACATATTCCGATGGAATGCAGTTTTATTTGTACTAATTTAACAATTTTGAACTTTATTTTCATTTTAGAGGATCGCAGACAGAAAAGTAAATACAATAGAATAAGAATTGGTTTTGTTTAGCTTCAAGTTCGAATTACGGCTAGGATTTTGTACACAGCGGCCGTGGCCCTACGTTTGAGTGTGTAGATCTATGCCAAAGAACCTGAGGTGATCCGAAACGAGTCCGAGTCCTAGTCCCAATCTAACACATACGTTTTTTTAATTGAAATTAATTCTGACAGGCCGTCACCTCTCTGCACACAATGGCAAACCTCAGAGAGTAAGAAATGTCATGTAAAACTTCTTGAGAACATGAGCCTTTAGGAGTTGTAATAAAACTTATAGATACCAATACTGGGATGGTATCGGCTAAAGTGATAATTGATAGTTGACAATCAAAATCGTCGCTTTTGCTCCATGTAAGGTGATTATCAAATTGACAATCACTTTTTTCCTATTGATTTCATGCGATAGGTATTTAGGTATCGTTTTCAAAAACGACAATCAGACCAGCGATTATCAACTATCACCTTAGCCGATTTCACCCCTGGATCAATTTAATAACAAGCACAACACAATTGATTATAAGAAGCTTGATTAAAGACCTTCCAAGGGCTGAAATGGCCAATTTTTTTTTTATATTGTACACAGCTGGAACAACATGTCTTGATAGAAATGAAATAATGGTATGTAATAAGGGTAAAATTAAACAAAAATATTTTAGATTTATTTTTAAAATATATAACATAATAACAAATCCTGAAATTTACAACTTGTTGTGATTCTTATGCCAAGAGAAAAAAGTAATTAAAAACCGTTAATTTTTCATTCGCTACAGTAGATTGACCCCTTAAACATAAACATTGGCACATAGCTCATTTATCTTATACACCTTTTAAGCAGCATTTTTTATTTTTGCAAGCTTAGGTTGTTAACCCACATTTCAAATTTTTGCATTACTCTGAGTTCCAAACTTAGTTTTTCTTACTTTTTCACTTTAATGCACAATTATTTACTGACTTATTGTTGTTTTTGCAGCACTTTCTATCCCTAAGCCAGGTTTCGTGTGTCTTCTATTTTTCGTAACTGAGCTTAGGTTTGTTTTCTTTTTCGTTATTTATTCTGAACAGCAATGAAAGCCCATTAAAACCTAACCCGATGGCTTTGCTTTGAAGTCTCTGTTTTGCGTCAAGCCACGTTAAGTTTGCAACTCTTGACTTGAGCCTTCTTCACTGGTAACTGACTCGAAAAAACTTCAACAAGTGTAGCCGGGTGTATTACATGGCGACCACCAGAATGCCGCTGCTACATTCGAAGACACGCGTTTTGATTCGCTGCGGCTCTTTAATGGTTTTAAGTGCTGTGAGAGAGCTTAAAAGCGAGAACGGTTTTAAGTCTTAATATGGCCAATAAAGTTGAGTTTCTACTGCATAGACGTAGATTGTTAATATTTTTATCGATTCAAAAAGTAATCGGTATTAGTTTCAGTAAACATTTTGTTTTGAAACTCGCGTGGAATTTAAAGTACTTTCAAGAGAGTTACCGAGAATAATTTTTTTAAGCAAAACTAATCATTTCTCTATTTATTTTGAATTAAAATATTATTTAAATAAAAGTTCATCGTATTATGTATTTTGTTATTGATATTTTGTGAATTACACCTTAAACAACAGTACTTTAGAATGTGCTCCAAATGTGCTTCAAAATAATCATGTATTAGGTTGTTCAAAAAGACAGTACGGTTTTTTATTTACCATTTAGGTTCATTTATTTAATAAATCAAAATTAACAATAATCAACTATATATTCGCCGTTTTGTTCGATCATCTTCTCCCATCTCTGTGGTAGCTGTATTATTTCGCGCAGTAAGAAGTCTCCACTTTTTTCTGAAAAGAACCTCTCAAGCTGTGGTTTGATAAGGCCCTCATTATCAAAGGTTTTACCATTCAGTGGATTAAGCAGAAAGCGAAACATGTAGTAATCCAAGGGCGCAAGGTTTTCACTATAGGATGGAAAACATCCCATCCGAACTCGAGCAATTTTTTGAGAGTCGCCAAACTAGTATGAGGCCTGGCGTCATCATGGTGGAAGGCTCGATTTCTATGGTTCCCCACAGTAGTCTTCAGAATTTATGGTTGTGGTTGTTATGGTTTTATGGTTGTTATTGTTATGGTCTGTGAGAGAAGCTCGTAGTAGAGATGGGCGCGTGAGTGGTTTTGACTCACGATCACGCACGCTCACGATGAGTTTTCTTCTAATCACGGACGCTAACGGTTAAAATTATTTTTTTGACTCACGATCACTCATGATCACGATGGAGTTTTTTGGCTCAGAAGTGCTCACGAATAAAAGTGTTTAGCATTGGAGACGCTTAATCACGAAAATTCGTAAAGAAATTCGTTGTCGCTTTATTAGAAGTGGTCAGTGTTGCATTTTGTATGCAATTGGTAGAAAAAACGTAAAAAAATCATTACTTAATTTTGCACAGATTTAAAAAATAGAGACAAACAAGTCGTGACACGAAGAAATTTAAGTCACGCACGCTCACGTACGAGGGAAATTTAATCACGCACGCTCACGAATATTTCGTGATTTTTGATGGGTTCACTCACGATCACGACGTGATTTGTCGTGACACTGAGCTCTAGCTTGTACGTAAGTAGACAGACATTTTCCAATCCAATTCCACCAGATTGAGAGCATAACCTTCTTCTGGTGAATGTTTGATTTTACTTGCCTCTTCGACGCTTCATCTTTTTTGGACCAGCTTCTTTTTCTGTTGACATTGTTGTAGACAAATCACTTTTCATCACCCGTAATCAAAGCTTGAGAAATGAATCGCTTTTCATGTTAAATTTTTCATGCAAATGTCAACTCGATGAACTTTGTGAATTTCTTTCAATTCATGCGGGACCCAGGCATAAATAGTCTCAAATATTTTTGAAAGCCTGAACAGAATCAAAGCTACTAGCGATTGGCGATATTTTCAAGCAATAAAATTCATGAAAACGTATGAACACGTCCGAAATGATTTCGCTGATCGTCGGTAGTGGCGAACATTCGCCAGATTAGAATCTATTCTATTTTGTTCTCTGGCGACCTAACGATCCTCTCTTTGAGAACTGTCAAACATGATAAGTATTGCCATATTTTCCTAATTATGGGCACGTTCAGTGCTATTTTCCGAAGTTTTATTATCTTCTGACACTTGTTATCGGTGTCTATGTTTTCTGCATGTCAATTGAAAATAATCTTCTGACATTACGAGTATTTATCTGTTTTTGTTTTCTGCATGTCAATTGAAAGCAATATATTACAGAGAACTGCACATTATTTTTATTATTTTCAAAATAGGATCGAATTCTTTTCACATATTTAATTTCACTTCAATATTATTTTCTATGATAATAAAACTGAAGCAAAAATAATTTTTCCCAAAAATACAAGTGAAAAATACAAATGATGAATATATTGTTTCAAGTCCAGAATAGCTTTCATTCTGGACGTATTTTCAGCGATTGGCAAGAAGAAAGGATCGGTAATCACTTTGATTCTGTTCGGGCTCCGATTTTTCTTAAAAAATTTATTTATTGCACATCTTATGATGCGTCTTTTAGTTTCGTCATAGAAAAAGATATATTTTCAAATAAATTTTAAATATCTGTATAGAACTCAGCAGAATTTATTCTGATGTTGGAGAATTACCACTGAACAATAAATTCTGAGAAAATATAAGTAAAGTAATATTTTTAAGCATGATTCAATAAAAAAACTATAAATCTTTCTGTAATTCAAAAAACAGAAGAGATCAAATAAAACTCAGAGTTATATTTGAAATTCAGAAAAGATCAATTAAAATCCGGAAATTCCACTTGAAATTCAAAAAAATCAATTGAAAATTAAGAAATTATATTGTTCCTTTCTGTTGGATTGTGCAGCATTGCTTATGCAGTAGTTATGCTAGGCAAACATGTTTGGTGAGCTTTTTTTTGTTACTGAGGCGATTACTACCCAATAACCGATCCAATTACCGATTACCGAACCAATTACAAATTACCTAAGCGGTTAACAACCGATTACCGAAGCTCTTACCAATCTATTTCCGAATATGAAGCGAAATATTACGGAAATATTAGATTACTAAAGCGACTACCAACCGATTACCGAAGCGATTACCAACCGATTACCGAAGCGATAACCAACCGATTACCAAAGCGATTAACAAGGAATTTCTAACCAATTACCAACCGATTAACAATTGCCGGGGCGATTACCAACCGATTATTGAACCAATTACCAATTATTGGAGCAATTACCAATTACCGAAGTGATTGCCAACCGATAACCGAAGCGATTACAACGGATTACCGACCTAATTACCGATTATCCAGCCAAAGTTTTTGTGTTACAAATATATTATGTATAAGCATTAAAAAATAGCACTTTATACATTCAATAACGCATAAATTGATAGAGTTAAAAAAGTAGAACGCGTCTGATTTGCCGACTCTATCTACTTCGAAAATTCATAACATCTTAATATATAAAAGGCAAGCACGCTGCTCTGAGCCCGATATCGCTCAAGCTGCAATTATTTTTTACGATCAGCCTGAATGTATGCACAGAAAATTCATTTGATACTTATCAGTGACATGCTTGCCTTTTATGTACACATGTGAATACTTTCAGGCTGAACATTTTTCAGAACAGTTGTAAAAACACTGTAATAATGGCAAAAAATAATTACAGTTTAGCGTTAATGCTTTCAACCCATCGCAGGACGAGCTTTTTTATACTAGTAATTCATAATATAAGATAACATAAAACTCAATATCATTTTTTATCATCTATTTTTTAATACTGACTCACAAGGAATTCACAAAAAAATAGTAACGCGTTTTAAAAAATTTCGAACTTATAAAATAAAGAGTGTTGCGTCATTCTCTCCGTCCATCCCTTCAGTTTAAGATGAAACACATTCTGGAAAAAAATTAAGAAAAAAATGTTATTGGAATATAACAGGCTCTAAGAAAAAACTCACTATCCGATTTAGTCCAGCCGATATTAACATTGTTCAAGGTGTTGTCAGCTTCCAACCAGACGCGCAGAGGTTCAAAATATTCAGCTATAGCTTTGCCGGTCATAGTGCGTTCACCATTGAAAGCGGCCAGTGCATCAGGCCAGGGCTTGGAAGCGCCCAGGGAAAGCATTTTACTGGAATAAATACAAGTTTTATAACAAATGCAGAAGAAAAACCACTCAATGGCAAACTTACTGGAAGGCCTTGCCAACTTCAAGATTGCCATAGATATCGCAGTTGTCGAGTGGCAACTCAGGGTTTTTGGGATCATATTGACCAGCGATAGTGCAAGCAGATTTGTGGAATTGGAATTGAACGATGAACGAGACCAGATATCTGCAAAGAAGTAATTTAAAATTTTCGTTTCAAACTGATTTTTGTACCTGAAAATGTTATACAATATATACCTCAAATACTCCACATCGGCAGAAACATGATACTTAGCGGGTGCATCAAAGTCCTTTTCGGTACGCACTACTGGTGGCTCAATGCCAGAGTACTCCTCACGCAATTTCCAGAAGGCACAGTTCCAGTTTTCCTTTTTAATCTGACCACGGAACAAAGCCCAACGATATTTGTCCATGGTAAAGGCAAAAGGTAGAAAGACAATCTTGTCCAGAGCCTGAGGCATGAAATATAGGAAAATTAATTGAAGAAACATGTGAAGAGGGCGTAGAGCCACTTACAGTCAGGAAAAGCTGATTAATGCGTGCCTCATCATCGCGCACATAGTTCTTGAGTAGTCCTACACTCGTCAAATGTTTGGGCGTGGAAACAGACAATGAGAGCACATCACCGACTGCCTCATGGAAGCCAGGATTGGCGCCATTACGATAGACAAATGGCTGATGCTGATACTGCAGGAAATACTGAATGTGTCCCAGCTCATGATGAACGGTAAAGAATTGATCCTGGGTGACACGTGTACATTGCTTAATACGCACATCGTCCTGCAGATAAAAGTCCCATGCACTGGCATGGCAGATTAGTTCACGTCCATCGGTGGGTTTCTCGATGATACTCTTCTCCCAGAACGACCTTGTTGAAAAATAAAAAGCAGGATAAGCTTTTGAAGAGAAAATGTTGAAAGACCAACTTACTTCGGCAATTTTGTTAAATTCATTGATGTAAAGAAGTCATCACCCATTTGGAACATCTTCAATGGTGTATAATTCTGCTTGATCATCTCCTCGGTAACATCAACGAGTGATTTTTTCGGGAATGGCGTTACAATATCAGCAATTTCGGACCATTGTTGAGCCCACATGTTGCCCAAAAGATGCATTGGTATGGGTCCTGTGGCGGAGACCACATCTTCACCATAAAACTTATGCAGACGATGACGCACAAAAGCGTGAAGTTGTCGATAGAGCGGTTTTATTTCATCAAAAATCTTCTCTAGTGTAGTTTCCATGTTCGGATCTTCGTATTCATCGAGCCACATTTCAGCACCGGAGGTGAAATCTACAGAGTTAAGAAAATTTTTATAATATTCTTCTATTCCCCCATTGCCTCAAACTTACTGTTCAACTTAGCTGCCTTGGTGTTCAATTTGATATACTCCTCGAAAGGAGTACGCACCGCTGTACCCGCCTTGTCATAGAATGCTTGCCAAAAATATTTCAGCTCTTCAGGATCGCGACTCTTCGATATGCGTGCCTCAATTTCCGGATCGAGAGACAAATCACACTTTGTCCTGTCGTTGAAATCACAGACCTTGACTTTGGCAAAATTCGACTCCATCGTTGACATAACTTCCAAATATTGAGCATAATCGCTCTCTGGCAGAGCAGCATATCCTAACTTAGACAGAAATTTAAATTGACGACGCAAATCCTCCGATTGATAGGAGCGCCAATTAAATTTCTGTATATCCTTGGAGACTTCTTTCAAATACTTGGCTATTTCAGCAGATATTTCATTCTTTTTACGTTCATTCTCATCGTTAATATTCGATGCGTAATTCCAAGAAGCTTCAGTCTCTAAGCTAGTACGTTTTGCAAGATTTTTGTTGAGGTTAGCCAAATATTCAGCAGCGGTGATTTCTTCTTTAAGAGCCGCTTGAACGCTTAGCACCATTAGTCCAGCCAAAATGGCTACAAGCACAAATTTCATATTTCTGCTGTTATTGAACTGAAATTTTTAAATAAATTATTTACAATTAATTATTAAATGTCAGAAATTGTATTTAAAAGGTGTTCAGTGGTGAAATTAAATAAGGTATGCCCGATTTTTTCACCTCACGAAAAAAATTTGCTTGTCAGCATTCACTTTTGTACAGAGTGCCTCTCTGTGTCAACATTTTTTGACAAGCGTAGCAAAATTTGTAAACGTCAAAATTTGTAAATTTTACCATGAGGTTTTCAAAAGTAAGTAAAACCTTCTTAACCCTGGTAAAATTTGATTTCTTAAAACTTTTTTACTAAAACTAGTTCACATGGTTTAACTAGTTTATAGTGTATGCTTGCTCTTTAAGTTTAATACATAGTTTGTATCCCTTAAACTGGTATTTAAGAACCCGTTGGATAACTAGATACGAACTCAGTGATGCATAAGTATCTTCTTCGAATTCATTTGTGAACTTTTTGGAGGCACAAACTTCGTCAATGAATCTTTTTTAAATCAGAAGTACGAAACTATTTTTTGTTCTTTTACGATGTCGTAAATTAATTAAAACTTTTTTTTTATAAGTGAGCTTACAATTTAAAAAAAAAAAAGATACTTTTACTAAATGGTTTGCTAAATGTTTTAAAAATAAGGGCTTATATTATTTTTGCGCAAAATAATTTTAATTAATTATTTGTGATCCACTGTTGTAGAGTAATTTATCCATTTCTCCTCTATATCAAGGATATACCAGCCTGATCGTACTAGGTGCTACTCCCGCCAGCCACTCTTGACCTGTTCGAGCTGTTTTACACAAACCACAACGAGCACGAAACTTCCCTAAGGCCCGTCCATGATAGTCTTCCGGTCAAGAGTCCCACCAGATGAGGCTCTTCAATACCACCTACAAAAAGACCAAAAGTTCAAATTTGAACTTTTTTAACTGTTCGTGTACAGTTTATACACTAATGGCCTTATTTTGTAAAACGCAAGCGATCACCTCAATTGGGTTTGTTTTTGTCTGGCAATTCCGCTTTTATATGAACTAACAAAAACTCAATGTCTCTCACTGAAATTTTCTACTGAAATTTACTGCCAGACAAAAAACCCCAAGTGACGTGATTGTTTGCGTTTTACAAAATACGTTCATTAATCGTACATCACTGGCATTCTATCTAGTTATCAGATCAGGATAAATAAATCCATCACCGATAACTCGAAGTTCCTAAAATCACCAAATTACATTATGAGAAGTTTGGATCAAGGATTATATGTCTCTTAAGCTATTACATTAAACCCCTTATTTTGGTCTTAATGTTGTTCTCCTCATCTTCGTGGGTTGGACTATTCCCGTACTAATTAGTTCAACTGGACAATTATCAATTCCTTTCTATACCTGCTCTAAGGATGGCCTATTTTACATGGATAAGGCAAGACTAGTGCATGCTGACAAGCATGTTTCGACTATATGCATCTTAACCATAACCGTCCTCCCTTATCCTGGCTTTAGACAAACAGGCTCACATCAATGATGCTTACCTGGCGTAGTTGATAAGGTGGGCAGGGAAAATATCTTTGGTCCAACAGTCGACAATTTCAGCCTTCACACAACACCTTCGATAAAGGAATGAGACTCATTGGCTTCGCCGCAGCACGAAACATGATCGTAAGTAGCATTAAGTTCAAACATCTCAATATTCATTCCGTCTGTCAGCTGACCAAAACACGCTCAACGAAATTGATCACGTTTTGATTGACGGAAGGCACTCTTCCAGTGTCTAAGATGTAAGCACGATCCGTGGTTCTAACATAGACTCAGATCATTCCGCATCGTAGCTAAGATCCGTACATGTCCAGAAGGCTAGAGGCCGACAAGCTGCAATCAAAAGGGACAGCCGAAGCTTTCACTCAAGTTTCAAGAAAACCCTCTCCAATCGGCGATATATGCGTGCAAAGGGCAAACATCTTCTACTCTGTGCGTCCGGCTGCCAAAGAGGTTACTGGCTACCACCGCCCTCGTCGAAACCAGGGGCACGACCAGAAGTGTCACGACGCCCCTGCAGAGAAAGACGCCACCTACAAAGCCACCCTGCAATCGGTTGTAACGCGTGCAGCTAAGGAGAAGAGAAGGGACCGAGTATTTGCAGGTGGAAAAAAGAGCGTTAGAAAAGCGCGAGAAGATTGAAATGTATATCGACAGGAATGAGGCCCGAAAATTTTTCAAAAAGATAAGATGCCTGTCCGATGGTTTTAAGACCGGGATCTCTTCCTGTAAGGATGAAAACGGGAATCTTGTAACAGATATCCATATTACATTGACGTTATGGAGGGAACACTTCTCTAGTCTTCTGAATGGCGATGCTGACAACAATCCCACCAATAGAGATGATATCCCGAAAACCACAATTATGGATGACAGCATTAAAGTTCCGCTACCCGACTATAATAAAGTCTTGACAGCCATAACACGGCTTAAGAACAACCAAGCCACGGGAACCAATGGCTTACCCGCTGAGCTCTTTAAGAACGAAGGCGAAGCTCTAATTAGATGCATTCACGAGCTTCTATGCAGAATATGGTTGGAAGAATGCATTCCAAACGATTGGAACCTCAGTGTTCTCTGCCCAATCCACAAGAAAGACGATCCCACCATTTGTTCAACTGCCATGGAATAGCCTCCTGAATATCGCATATAAAGTTCTGTCGGGCGTATTATGAGAAAGCCAGAAGCTCATCGTGGTTGGAACTTTAAAGTGTGGCTTCAGACATGGCAAATCTACCACCGACCAGATATTTACTCTACGACGAATCTTGGAAAAGACCCTTGAAAAATTGTTGAAGTATTGTACTTTACTGAAAACACTTTGTTAAAACAAATATGTCCTTCATCGGAATTTTGAATATTTTGTTTTATGAAAATTTTAGAAATTTTCATTTGCTTCAAATAAATTGTATCTTATATACGTACGTTAACAGCCGTATTCATAAAAATATTTTAAAACAGCTTTCAAACGTTCGTTAGTTAAAATGCTTTTTTTTTTAAATTAAAATACTCTTTAAAAGCGTTGTATTCATAAACGAGTTTTAAGAGTCTTATAGCTAAAGTGAGAATATTGATGCTTCAAAATAGGAACAGTTGTAATTAACCGACTTCAAAAAGGAGGAGGTTCTCAAGTTCGGCGGTTTCTCTGTTTTTTTTTTTATTTTTATTTTTATTTTTTTTTTTTAAATGTATGTACATCGATAACTCCTAAGCCATATGCCTGATTGCCATAATTTTTGGGGAACGGATAGATATCATAAGCATGGAGGTGCCCGTAAAAAAGTGGGCGGTATTTGAGAACTGGGCGTGGCAATAATAGATCTCGTAATACTAAATACTACTGTATCTCGAATAATATTGACACTAGGGTACTGCAATTTAGTGTAAGAGTAGGCACAATTATTACAAATAATGGGCAAGAAAATGGGCGTAATTCGACAAATCGGCGTTTCAATATTAGAACAACAGTGTATCTTGAATAGTTTTGGGACTAGATTACTGCAATTTAGTATAGGCGTAGGCATTATTATTACAAATTATTGTCAATAAAGTGGGCGTTATTCGACAAATGGGCGTGCCAATATTATAAAAACACTGTATCTCGAATAATATGGACACTAGGGTACTGAAATTTAGTGTAGGGGTAGACACAGTTAATACAAATTACGGTCAAGAAAATGGGCGTCATTTGACAAATGGGCGTGGCAATATTAGAAAAAGATTATATCTCGAATAATATTGATAATATGGTACTGCAATTTGGTATAGGGGTAGGCATTACTATTTCAAATTATGGCCAATAAAGTGGGCGTTATTCGACAAATGGGAGTGGCAATATTAGAAAAAAAGTATATCTCGAATAATATTGATACTATGGTACTGCAATTTGGTATAGGGGTAGGCATTATTAGTAAAAATTACGGTGAAGAAAGTGTGCGGCTTTCGACTACTGGGCGTGGCAATATTAGAAAAACAGTGTATCTTGAATAATATTGACACTAGGACACTGAAATTTATTGTAGTACAGGGGTAGGCAGAATTATTAAAAATTATGGTCAATAAAGTATGCGTTATTCGATAAATGGGCGTGGCAATACTAGATAAACACTATCGCAGTTAATATGATGGGGTACTGAAATAAAGTACAGGGGTAGGCACAATTATTGGAAATAACGCTCAAGAAAGTGGGCGCTTATTTAACAAAGGGGCGTGAAAATATTAGAAAAACACTATATCTCGAATAATATTGACACTATTATTAATAAAACTCGTTACAAGAATGGGTATAATAATTTCAAAACATGTGACATCTAATTCAAATTTAAGAGGCAGATATTTGAAATAATCAACAAACTTTCAGATTTTAATAGAACAAATTTTTTCGGAACAATTGTACTAATGTTGTTTATACTCTTTTTTCGAAAATTTATCATATTCTCTAAAAAGGAAGAAATAAAAATTTAAAAAAAAAAAACAACCGACTATAAAATCACTACAAAGTAAAAAATAATTTTAAAAATACTTTTCCTTTTAATTTCTGGGTCATATTTTATAATTTATTTAAACATATTATTATATATGAAATCTTATTATCTTAATTTTTTTCTTATTTGTTTTATTATCATAAATATATTAATTTCTTGATGAATACAAATGCTTTGAAGTTGGCGCTTCTGATTAACAGTCTGATAATATTAGCGCTGACCTTAAAGTAGTAGTTATGTATAATATATACTTGTATATACATATCAGGGGGCAACTTCCGTCCTCTGCCCAACCCTCATTACACCGATGTATATGTATATATGTTTATATATGTATAATATATACATGTATACACATGTCAGGTGGGCAACTGACCTTCCCTTTCTTACCCTCGCTACGCCCATGGATATGTATTTATGTTTATATATGTATATATTTTTAATATAAATATACATATACATATCAGTGGGAAAAACTGCACTACCCTCGCTACGCCCATGTATATATATACATATAATGCATAGAAATTATATATATATTTCATGCAAATCGGATAAACAGCTTAGCAGTTTTTTGACTTTTTTTTAAATATTTGTACTACAGCGCCCTCTGGTGTTCAAGATGGAACTGAGTAGATAAGTCAGAAAAACTCACCGTATCCGAAAACCTCTACATACAAATTTGCATGCAAATCGGATGAACGGCTTAAGAGTTTTTCGACTCTTTGTAAATATATGTACTACAGCGCCCTCTGGTGTTCAAGATAGAACCGAGTAGATAAGTCATTGAAGCTCAACGTAGCCGAAAACCTCTACATATAAATTTTCATGCAAATCGGATGAACTGTTTTTGACTTTTTCGACGGTTTTTAAAATATGTGTACTACAGCGCCCTCTAGTGTTCAAGATAGAACAAAGTACATAAGCTATTACATAAGGTTTAAAAATTTACCGTATCCGAAAAACTCTACTTACAAATTTTCATACAAATCGGATGAACGGTTTCGGAGTTAAGTTAAAAAAAAGAATGCCTGGAACCCGATCGCAGCGCCCCCTACAGGGTCCAACCTTTTTTACTGGATAAAAGTAGCCTATCTTATGACCGGGTATATAAGGAACCTAGATGCCAAGTTTCATTTAAATCCGTTCAGTGGTTTTCGCGTGATGCTTTAACAGACAGACAGACAGACAAAAATTTTAAAAATGCGATTTTCGGAATCCTCGTCATTCAAAATGTCCAACGCAAAAAGAATTTCAAAAAAATATTTCATGAACAGATTTTTTTTTTTTACAATTTTATATATATTTATATAGATTTGTTTTGATTTTTGTTTGACACAAAATGAGAAGTTTGTTCTCAATTGAGAACATTAAAATTTCAAAATAGCTCTGTAGGAGGTTTTCAGAAGGTGTGTTCCTATTTGAAAATTCTCTCATTTGTGTAGATGTTACAAGAGGTTTTTTTCGTTATTGAACGTTTATGAATAACGTTTTTAAAAGGGTTTACAAGAGGTTTGTAACATTTTATGAATACGGCTGTAAATTTGTGGTGTCCAACCGGTAGTTCGTGGGCGCCTGGTAGCTCGAGACCGTATTTTTAGGCGCCCGCAAACAAAATGATGCACTGAATAATACTTAGAGTCGGCGATTTGCATAAGCATGCTTATAACATGTTCAAATCGACTTAGTTTAATATGTTAAACAAAAAAGAGCTTTCCATTTAACACGCTCGTTCACACTGCCTGAACTAGTTTCAAATTGACTGCGACAGCAGCTTTGCAGACGCTTCCATTCTTTTCTGTGCCACTCATGCCGTAATCCATAAATTCTTCAGATACTTGCACAATTATGTACTGATATGGAAGAGACCAGGATAGCTTTCTCTTCCACACTACTATTTCTAATTTTCATTGTTTATGACTTCCTATTTTGCTTCAAAATCTTTTTTGTCTTCATTAAAAGAATCAAATTTTAAAGCTTCTTTAGACAACAAGCAAACAAAAAATATTTCCATCGCTCGTATTGGCAAATTAAGAAACTTTTTCAGATTTGGGTGTGATTAACAAAAAAAAATATTTTGGTTTCAATACATGAATACATGGTTTCAAGGTAGCCCCCAGTACAAATTCGGTTAGACACCACACCATTAAATAAAAAAAAATTTGTTTCCAATTTTTACAACAGAAACAAATCGACACCCAGCATCTTTTTGTCGATTACAAAGCCGCCTTTGACAATCCAATAAGGAATAACCTACACTCCACCATGTCCGAATTTAGTATACCTGCAAAATTAATCCGTTTTTAAGGTACCAAACGAGGTTTCAGACAAGGCGATTCCTTATCGAGCAACTTTTTCCATTTAACAATGGAGAAAATTATTCGAGCTGCTGAGATGAGGCAAAGTGGCACCATATTCTAAAAGATATCAGTAGAGAGATAAAACGAAGGATAATTCTTGCCAACAGATATTACTTTGGGCTCAGGAGGCAATTGAGAAGCAGAGCCTTCTCTCGACGAATAAAAGTCACGCTCTATAAGTCACTTACCTCCTGCCCGTCCTGTTACATGCAGCTCAAACCTGGACGCTGAGCAGCTGGCTTTGGGAGCCTTCGAGAGAAATATCCTTCGCAAGATCTACGGACCGATCTGCTTCAAGCGCATTAAAATCAAGCGAATTCGCTGGCTAGGTCATTTTGAGCTAATGGAATACGACGGTCCAGCGAAGAATATAATCGATCCGTTGGAAGAACCAAGTGGAGGACAACCTGACGAAACTTGGAGCTACCAACTGGTGCCAGCAAGCGCAAAACAGAAATAAGTGGTATAAATTCTTGGACGAGACCAAAACCGACTTACGGTTGAAAGCGCCACCTAAGTTAGTAAGTTGCTATAAGATTAGATACCCAAGTCACACGCTGCGATTTTGGTTCCGATAAACAGAACAGAAAGATCAAAGTATTGCTGAATGCCTTTCCTCGTGGCAGCCGTGGCGTAGTGGGTAGAGTACGTGGTCCATACGCCAGAGAACCCTGATTCAATTCCCACCTGACACGGAAAGTTTTTCCAATTGAATTAATTTTTCTGTTCGGCCGTCACCTCTCTGCAGACAATGGCAAATCTCAGAGAGTAAAACCTGCCATGAAAAGCTTCTTGAAAACATAAGCCGTTTGGAGTCGGCATAAAACATGTAGGTCCAATTCTCGATCATTTGTGTTCAAACATTTCACAACACACAGAACACAATTGATCATAAGAAGCTCGGTCAGAAGTCCTTTCAAGGGCTGAAATGGCCATTTCGTTTTTTATTTTTTTAAAATTTTTCAAATGAAGTCGACAATCCGAAAAGGCACATAAAATACAATCAGTATCCAAAACCAAACCAATTTAACAATCAAAGTTAAAGCCAAACGGGGACAACCACCCCTTTTAGCATCCACAACAGAGCCAGTGGACTCAAATTTATTGATTAAATTGACCACAGTATTACGAGACGGTGCGTTATGATGACCGAGAAGCGTGCGGGTTTTGCGAACCGACTCCGCACTATTTTTTCCAAGTAAGTTTTCACAATTTGCACGCGTTGCTCGATCGTGAATTTCTAGACTCTGCGCTTGTTACAAAAAAGTAATGCCCGAATTCCAGTGACTTTTGGCGCACCTTTTGTGGCCCAAAATTTCAAATTTTGATTCGAAATTGCATTTCAAATCAGCAGAAAGTTTTGCAGAATCTTGATAAAAGTATGTTAGTATAACAAATTTAGAAACCTATTATAAAACAAAAACTATTTCCACTTATCATGATAACCAATACTAAAATCATAAATTTATTTGATATAACAAAGTCTTTTATGATGATTTTAATTGCTATACTAGCCAGCTACTCATTTTAACCAAAGCCGAAAACTTAATTATTAAACTAACCATGCTTATCTTGCCAAACATGACCGGTTGGAATTAAGTCGAGTTAAATCCACTTTGATATGCAATAAAAGTGTCAGAAATAAATAGAAGATTTATAATGACTATCAGAGAAACGAAATATAAATAATACCCATACATAAGGAAGAAACAATATAATTTTTTTTTTTTTTTGTTTTGTTCTACGAAAAATTTTTATGCAATCATAAATATTTTTGTTTCAAAGAGAAACTTTTAATACCATATATAAAGAGATATTTTAACGGAGACTGTGATTTTTCGTTAAAAATACAATTACAGCTTGTTTTTTTTTTTGGCAAAATCATTGAACTTCTAGGTACTTTGCGCTGTGTTGCGATGCATTACCAATTAAAGCGAGTTGTTATTTTTCATTAAGGTTAGTTGTATGGAACGTGCTTGAATTGACTAATTAAATATTAGCTAATTTTTGGATATTCTAAAGAATCCAATTTTTTTGAGTAATTTTACATAAAATAATAGTATTGAGCAATTAAATTGTCTTTGATAATTGAACAAACAAATGATGACAAAATTGATTAGCCACATAATGAGTAGTCTATTGAAAGTAACATATAATAGAAGTCATTGGGTTATAACCACAATTGAGGCGGAACAAAATATTGTTAAAGAATTTTTGGAAATTAAATATTACGCAATAGCTAAAAATTACCATTCATTATCTTTGGAAGTAATTAGTTTTTAATTTTCATATTCACAATTCTAATTCTAATTATAGCTTATAACTTCCTCGACTGAGAGGAACTGCAAGTTTAGCTTTTTAATTTGTACAAGTATAACTTCCAATTTCACTTCATTGAAAGTTGATTGGTTTTTTTTTTTTTGTTATATAGATATATTTTACTTTAATATAACTAGAAATTTTATCCAAATGAATTCACAGTTTCAAAACCTGTTGTTATTTTAATTTTAACATTTTGTTTTTTGTACTAATTTTTTTAACAATATGTGAGGATTGAATAATAAAAATTTGAGAAAACAAAGATATCAATGTCAAGGCTATCATAACTAACAATAGAACTTATGTAAGAATATTCACGTCTCAAACAAGTCCCAAAAATTATACTCTTCTTAAATCAGTAAAATAAATCAGATACTGCTGTTCCAGTAATTTTAACGAAATCAAAAAAATGTCCATTAAAATTAAACTTTTCGGAGTTGTTAAAAACTATTTTAGACCAAATAATACCGAAAAAATATACACTTATGTCAACAAATACTTCAATACTGAAAACATTTTTCAAACACATTTTTCTGAATCGACTTCAGTTCTTGCTGCGAATTGTCTTTTATGTTTTCTATCGACTAAATATAAGTGCCTCAAATTGGTAATTTGAGTTTTGGAAAAAGAAAGAGAAGTTAACCGGAGCCATTTAAGGTGAATACAGTCAGAAATTTGTTCAAAATGATAGTAGTCTTTGGAGTTATTGCGTTGTTGATTTTCTTTCAACATTATTACCTTGACTTTTGATCAACATCAAAACATTACCGTGACTTTTGATCGACTCCGAAGTGGTTTTTTTTTTGGTTTTGACTCAGTTGGAGAGCGCCGTTCTGAAGCATATCATGTAAGTCCATGTCTCATCACTACCCTATAGGAACAAACTAACTTGTTTTTAAAAACAACTAATTAAAAAACTAATTTAAAATAAACTTGTATATGAACTACTTTGAATTATATTAAGGCGGCTCCCACTGCAATTCTAAATAGTTTTAATTGCATTATATATGAAGTAATTGAAATACTACTTAAAAACAAGTGATTGATAAACTACTTTGAATTATATTAAGGCGGCAACTACTCTGATTTTGACATCTTTTAATTGCAAATTTTTATTATATTACGAGTTTATATATTTAACCATGTTATTTCATCAAATATTATTAACTTTAGACCATCAGTAATATTTTTCAATTGGTTATTTTAAAGTAATTAAAAAAATAATTTAAATATAACTAATTTAACAAGTAGTTAAAAATATATGCAGACGAAAGTCAATTGACTTATTTAGCGGACATCACCATACAAAATATGTTAGTTCGTTCTATGGGAAAAAGTCAGAATTTCAACTAGTTGTGGTTGACAAAAAACTACTTTATCAACTACTTTTTAATTAGTTGATTTTCCTACAGGGTAGTTATAATGCGTTTTATGAATGTGGGTTCGGCAAACATGTCTTCAGCGACCTGTACGCCATTGAGTTTTTAAAGAAAATCCAAGCCTTTCGGAACTAATCGAGCACCAATATGTTTTATGTCCAAGCAATCGTGTACAATGGTATGAATTGATTCGTGAGAACCAGAAAGTTCAGCGGACATCTTTCTCAAACTTAAATAACGATTTTCCATCATTAGTTTCTTTGGCAAGGAAAAGCTTTGGTAAGACTGAAGGCAACATTCTTTCTTCTGTTTTCTATTCAAAACATGTTTTCTCGCCGTGAACATAATTTGTCGGCTGCTTGGAAATGTTTGGATGAAAGAGAAGCTCTCTCAAATTCCAGTTTTTTCTTTTACCCGAAAACAACAACTCATTTAGGACACATAGCAGCAAAATTTTGGAAGTTTCGATATATTTGTTCCTCTCGCTCAATGTTGTGTCTGCGGTATACTACACACATACTTTTCTCTTTTGGCAAGGCTGAAGGCAACATTCTTCTTCTGTTTTCTGTTCAAAACTTGAACGTACAACTCGTCACGTAAAAATGTGTTAATTAAATGCAATTCAATAACGAGTTGAAAACGATTCCGTGCCGAGTTGTACGTTCACGGAAGCGGCGATTTGGCCCCTTTTTTTACTAGTTTTCCAAATTGTTTTCAGCTTCGGACCATGAACATAATTTGTCTGTTGTTGGAATTTTTAGATAAAAGAAAAGCTCTCTCAAATTCCAGGTTTTTATTTTACCCGCAAAAGCAACAACAAATATTGTTGGTGCCCGAAAGTAGAGCATGCACTATAGCGACACAGTTCTGTTGAATATCGCTCTTTTATCGAGCACACTGAGGACCTAAACAGAATGAACTTAACGCCGTGTCAGAATCAAAAAACTATTCAAAACGTATGGAATCAACCCCAACTGTTTGCCGCTGGCCGTTTGGCACAAAAATATCAGGGCCATTTTAGCCCTTGAAAGGACTTTGACCGAGTTTCTTATGATCAATTGTGTTGTGTGTGTTCTGAAATGTTTGAACACAAATGATCGAGAACTGGACCTACCAGTTTTATGCCGACTCCGAACGGCTTATGTTCGAAAGAAGCTTTTCATGGCAGTTTTTTACTCTCTGATGTTTGCAATTGTCTGCAGAGAGGTGACGGCCGATCAGACAAATTAATTCAATTGAAAAACTTTCTGTGTCAGGTGGGGTTCGAACCAGGGTTCTCTGGCGTATGGCCCACATACTCTACCCACTGCGCCACGGCCGCCACTCATAAAACACATACAAAGACATTTATAAATGTTGTTTATATTTTTTTTTTAATACTTTTGAACAGGAATCGAAAAAACGTCAAACGAAGCTTATGTTAGGTTAATGTTGCGTAGATTTAGAGAACATTACATTAACGTTGTGCAGCGTAGATGACTTCACTCATTATTCTGTAGTGTTATAGTTTGGTGTTATAGTATAGTAGTAGGTAGAGTGTGTGGCTCATACGCCAGAGAACCCAGGTTCGAATCCCCCTTTCTTTGTCAGATAAGTTTTTTCAATTGAATTAATTGATTATTTGTGTTCAAACATTTCACAACACACACAACACAAATTGGATTATAAGAGGCCCGGTCAAAGTCCTTTCAAGGGCTGAAATGGCCATTTCGTTTTTTTTTTTATATAGTTTGTGAACTTGAACGCAAACACAAAGAATACACTACGAATGATACAGAATTTTAAAGAATGATCAGTTTTGTGTTTAATTCTTATGCCATCATAGAGTAGAGCATGTGTTTGCGATCGTGTACACAAACATATACGCTACGCAACTATGAGTCATGTTTTCTACGGAATGCTAAAAAAGCGTACCGCTTCCCATCCGGTACATATCTCGTTTACAGCGGAAACGAAGAAAAATATCGCATTTATTCCTAAATGGCTGCCAAAAATTGAAAGTTATTTTATATCAATATTACCGCTTCAGTTATAATAAAAGTAAAAACGTAAACAAATAATTTTTCAAAACATAAGCGAACCTTCGCGTACGATGTTACCGTTACTTATCATTTTCACAGCGGTGGTTTTATTTCACCGTGGTGGCGAAATAAAGTGCTGGCTGACGCCGTTCATTCTGTTCATGCAATAAGTAGGTGTGTTGAGCAATAAAAAAAAGAAAAATCGATTTTAATATGGTCGAATTTCGACCACAGGCGAAACTAGTGCATAATCAAAAAGCAAAATTTTTCGTGCCAAGCATGACACAAATGACTTTTTTTCTGAGGTGATAGGTGTGGAAAAGATTTACATTGCAAGACCTATCTCTACTTCTGCTTCAACTTTTATCTACTTCTACTTTTACTTCTACTCCATCTGCTTCTACTATTATTTACTCTACTTCTATCTACTTCTTCTACTATTATATAAAATCTACTTCTATCTACTAGTCTACTTCTACTCTATCTACTTCTACTTGTTCTTCTACTTCTACTTCTACTTCTACTTCTACTTCTACTTCTACTTCTACTTCTACTTCTACTTCTACTTCTACTTCTACTTCTACTTCTACTTCTACTTCTACTTCTACTTCTACTTCTACTTCTACTTCTACTTCTACTTCTACTTCTACTTCTACTTCTACTTCTACTTCTACTTCTACTTCTACTTCTACTTCTACTTCTACTTCTACTTCTACTTCTACTTCTACTTCTACTTCTACTTCTACTTCTACTTCTACTTCTACTTCTACTTCTACTTCTACTTCTACTTCTACTTCTACTTCTACTTCTACTTCTACTTCTACTTCTACTTCTACTTCTACTTCTACTTCTACTTCTACTTCTACTTCTACTTCTACTTCTACTTCTACTTCTACTTCTACTTCTACTTCTACTTCTACTTCTACTTCTACTTCTACTTCTACTTCTACTTCTACTTCTACTTCTACTTCTACTTCTACTTCTACTTCTACTTCTACTTCTACTTCTACTTCTACTTCTACTTCTACTTCTACTTCTACTTCTACTTCTACTTCTACTTCTACTTCTACTTCTACTTCTACTTCTACTTCTACTTCTACTTCTACTTCTACTTCTACTTCTACTTCTACTTCTACTTCTACTTCTACTTCTACTTCTACTTCTACTTCTACTTCTACTTCTACTTCTACTTCTACTTCTACTTCTACTTCTACTTCTACTTCTACTTCTACTTCTACTTCTACTTCTACTTCTACTTCTACTTCTACTTCTACTTCTACTTCTACTTCTACTTCTACTTCTACTTCTACTTCTACTTCTACTTCTACTTCTACTTCTACTTCTACTTCTACTTCTACTTCTACTTCTACTTCTACTTCTACTTCTACTTCTACTTCTACTTCTACTTCTACTTCTACTTCTACTTCTACTTCTACTTCTACTTCTACTTCTACTTCTACTTCTACTTCTACTTCTACTTCTACTTCTACTTCTACTTCTACTTCTACTTCTACTTCTACTTCTACTTCTACTTCTACTTCTACTTCTACTTCTACTTCTACTTCTACTTCTACTTCTACTTCTACTTCTACTTCTACTTCTACTTCTACTTCTACTTCTACTTCTACTTCTACTTCTACTTCTACTTCTACTTCTACTTCTACTTCTACTTCTACTTCTACTTCTACTTCTACTTCTACTTCTACTTCTACTTCTACTTCTACTTCTACTTCTACTTCTACTTCTACTTCTACTTCTACTTCTACTTCTACTTCTACTTCTACTTCTACTTCTACTTCTACTTCTACTTCTACTTCTACTTCTACTTCTACTTCTACTTCTACTTCTACTTCTACTTCTACTTCTACTTCTACTTCTACTTCTACTTCTACTTCTACTGCTACTTCTACTTCTACTTCTTTGTTTTGTTTCCAGGTAAACTCCAATAGTACTGGGTAGGTTTTTATGATATAAATTTTAAAACGTTAAATTTGTGCTACAGCACAGCATAGGTATAAGTATGTTTAATTAAAATGCTTAGTTTTTTTAAGAAATCATCCTCTATGCCACGAAGTGCTTGACCGTTTTCTTTTCACATGTTTCTGTTGCGAGAATTTCAATAAACTTCATGTTGTTCTCTACTCTTCTCTTTTTCTGTTAGCACAACATAAGAAACAGATGAGCCTAGCTCAAGGCAAAAGGAGAGATACATATAAGTGCAGTGCTGCAAAACAAAACAAAACAAAAGATAAAATTTTTTATTTGATTTGACATGCATTGTCGTAAGGGCTGATGTCACACGATGATCATTTCAACTAGAAACTGCCAAAAAAGCAATGAGAGTGAGAGCGGATAAGCACATGGTAGAGCAATTATATGTTCATTTCCGACCGCAAGGCGATTTACTGAACACCTTTAGAGTGTTTAGATTTCTTTATATGAAGTTTTTGCTCTCTATCTCTCTTCACACTTACTCAAAGAGTAGCAAAAACGTGTTAACGCCCTTTATTGATAAAAAAAACCTGAGTGCCGAAGCCGCGGACTACTGTGGCCTACTAGTATTCTATATTGTTTACTTAATAAAGCAACATAAATATTAAAGTAGTTCCAGATAACTCTTGGAAGTTGAAGCCTTCTTAAAATTACTTAAATATAATTTTATTGTTTTTTAAGGTTATCCAAGATAATCTAATTTTTTTTTTTTAAGAAAACCTTAATCAATGTTTGAAATGTTTTTCCATAATAAGTTTTGATCATTTAAAAAGTCCGCTTAATGTGATTTTAAAAAATCTTTTTGTCGCTAAGTTGGCACAACTGTGCTCTACCGCGACGTGGGACTGAGCGCGATGTGTCATTTAGTTTGTTAATAGTCCTCGATTTTTTCAGTTCATCTCAAGAGTGTTTTATGATTTTAAAAATATTAAATAGAGAATTTGTCTCACATTTTGTATTGCTAATGGAAGTTCGTGTCCCAAATCGCTTTATCAAAATCACGTGAATTTAAGTGGTACAGTGCATTCGAAATCGGTCGAGATGAGGTGAAAGTTGTAAGCTAACATCACTGAAGTTAAGTTTAAGAGAGATAGCCGTTGAACTTTCTGTATCTCATGAATTAGTTCGTACTATTGAACACGATATTTTGGGCATGAAACGCGTTGTCGCTTGACTAGTTCCGAAAGACTAGTCACATTTTGAGGATCTTATTTGAGGATCTACATATTTTCTGAAGATTTAAATTGCTGCCACTAAGAGCCCCAATGCATTTTATTTATTTTATAAAAAAGTTTTCTTCATCTAAGAGAAATATATAGGTAATTAAATTAAGTGTCGTTAATTTTTATTAGCACATTTTTTTCAACCGGTTATGCCCATGCCCAATTCTGCAAAGCGGAACTATTTAAATTAATGAATTGACATTTGCTAAAATTTTCTTATCAAAACAACCGAAAATCACACTCTAATTTAAGTAAAATAAGGTCAACATCTTAAAATTATTATTGCAATATTTGTATTTAGCTATATTTGGTTAAAATTATGAGACGGCGATGCTTAAATAGGTCATTTTCACTTTTAATAACACGCTAATTACTATAAAAATGGCAGTTGAAATCTTATTCATTGGATAGATTGGGTCAAAAACTCTGACTGGCTTAAAATTCTGCTTAAAGATTCTGTTTTTTAAAATACCCTCTTTTTCAAAATTCGTTTTTTTAATAATGCAATTTCTTAAAATAGCGAAAAAGATATTTAAGGAGGATTTTATACTGCGCCAAAAGATTAAGTCAATATCATTTAATATGTGCATAAATTTTAGTTTAAGTTGTTATTAATTTTGTTGAGTTCAAAACAAAATTCACGCTTCAACTTATTTAATATTACAGAATCACAGTTTCACACGCAACACGCAAGTTTTTATGTCATATTTAACAAAAAGTTAGAACTAAAATTAAAGCAACTTTAAATTGATTTGTATTATTTAGAACAATTGAGTGAGCAAAGAGATCAAGTTCGTTATTAAATAGAAATTCAATTATAGAGGTGAAACGCTCTATAAGTTGTGATAATAGACATAAAACTAAAGAATTAAAATTTCGAAATACTTTGGCTTTTTTAACAAAAAGATATTTATTGCCAATATTTGGACAAGTTCACTTAACACTATTTTGGCCGGCACAAACATAGCAATTATTAATAGAGCATTATACTGCATAACTTACACAAAAATTATTTAAAAATCCAATTCAAGCGCGATGCACGAATTTTTATTTACCGACCAGACGTTATGGTCAACGCTTCCAAACTAAAAGCGTAGTTTAGATGAAGTCGACTTTTATGCGCACCAACAGCGTTGGTTGATCATCTTTTAAAGCAATAGCCAAAAGCAAGAGCGAGTAGAGTTTATTTAGGCTGTAACGATCGTGTATACCTTCTTTCCAATCAATACAAAAAAATAAAACGAACCCATTCGATAACGATTTGGTTTTCAAAGTGGTAGCTATAAACAATGGTCAGAGTCGCTTCTTCGTCGTTGTGTGGAAATAAGTTGACAACGTTTGGTTCTTTTAGAAAAGCAAGCACTTTGAGATTGTTTCTTATTTATAGATAATAGCTAAGAATTTCTTGGATGAAAGCAGTCAGTAGGAAAAGTAAAATGTTGCACTTAAAATTAACGCACGCTCACAGGTATGTAAATGTAAATCTTCTTATCTACAGCTGGTTGCCGGCGTTTAACCCTCTAACCAGCAAAACTCACTTGAGGCAGTCATCGCTGTTTTCAATGTAATTTTGATATTTTAATTTTTTTCAAACTACGTTAGTTTACTTTATACAGCCATTCAAAAGTGATTATTTGTGTTTTTGACAAATAAATGATTGCAAATCATCAAAATAAAGAACTAGAAAAAACTATTCATTTTCAAGTGTGGAATATTAATGGTTTTTGTTTATGGTTGAATAAAGCCGCAGTGTAGATGGAATTTAAGCTACAGGTGCACAAGAAAAAATCTCTTTCAAAAATCAAAAAATTTCTTTATATAGTTAGTTCAATAATAAAAAAAAATTTTAAGTAATAATCTCATTACATTTCCATTATCATAATCATAATCATTCACTTCATAAATAAACTAAAACTTCATTATTAGTATCAGTATAATTATAATTATAAGTTACGGCCACCTAAGTAAGTATCTTTGTTTAAATTTACTGCACTGTAAAACAAATGTCCAAAAGAGGTGATTTTTTTCATACACACACACTCATACACTCCAAAGGTACATACACCACTCTTCCTTAAGAAAGTCAAAGGTTATTAACCTACATTGAAATCCAATATAATAAACTTTGTCTCCCCAAAATTTCAAGTCAAAAGCTTAATGCGTTGATTTTTGAGATTTTTTTAAAGTTAGCGTTGCTTTAAAGCAACACTAGCACTCAATCGGTTAAGATTATTAAGTTTTCGTTAAAAATTTTAGATAATTAAAAAATGTTTATTCCAGCTGCACTTTTTGCCATCGAGGGTAGCTCCTTAGTTTGCCGCTAAAAACAAATACATCTACAAACATTTTTCACCTTAACTCAGGATATCTTCAAATTTTATTTTTTCTTGTTTTTTGTTGTCAAAAAAGTTAATTACTGTGCTGAAATCTATGTATTTCATCTCTATTATTTGGTGCTCTATATATATATATATAATATGGAAAGATTACCTAGACTCAAGGTACGTACTAATTGTAGATCTATAATACGTTTTTATGAGTCTTAACTTTAACAAAAATTTTAGGAACTGTAGGTTGAACTTGAAAATAAATTATAATAGCTTAAGTGGACATTTATTGCATGCAGAAACGATCCTAGGAGCAGGCAAAGCAAAGCCAAGCTTGTGGCGCCGATAGGATGGGGATACGATAAAGTATTTGAAATTCGAAGTTTGTATAGTACTGATTGTTTGAAACTTAACGACTGCATTTTATTTATAAAGGCTGCAATAAATAATATTTTCTGCCAGGATGCTTAAAAGAGAAAGTAAAGATAATGGTATTTTTGCGGTAAAAAAATTTTTAACGGTAAAAATACCAGTTTGACTGTCATAATTGAAGTATTTAAGTTTCCATCTTAAAGGTGTTCTAACCGGAACCGGTTAGTTCAAAATGGGTGGGAAAAGAATTAAATTATGTGGGGGCCCAAAATAAGAAAAAAAAGATTGACTATATATGTGTTTTTTACATGGGGACCCTCAAAAGAGTGGCAGATAGATAGTTAAGTGTGTTCAGGAGAAATTTTTAAGGAATAAAAGGACCAGTTCACATAGTTGACACCAAAATTTGATGATTTATTCAAAAGAAAATTCTAAAATACTCGAAAAAAGATACCGAAAAGATTTGTCGATGTACCTATGATACTAAGTAGAGACTTCAATATTAACTTTGCAGATTATAAAAATCTATCACTTATAGAATTTTTGAAAGAATGACTATGTCTAATGAAAATAAATAAGACGACGATAAATGTGGTTTTTACAAGATACTTACAGAAAATCCAAACAAACATTTTTATTTCTTACTTTACCATGTGTCATTGGATCTTTTTTTGGAATATAATGAAATAATTGAATCGTGAATGATTTGATACTATAATAAATATGAAAATTTAAAAAAAAAAATACTTGTTTCATAGCTTAGCTTTGAGTTCTCATAGCTCATAAGATTTTCATAGCTTTGAGTTTTCACTTCGGTCATCAGTCCCCCCACTGCCTATTTTTCTATTTTAAAAATTATAAACAGCTGAAATTTCTCGTCTATATGAATAAATATTTTCAGAAATCTTATCACTTACATCATTATTTGTCCATATCATCATCACCGCACCTTGTCATTGTGTTTTATTTGGTATTTAACCCTAAAACGGCACCATATTAAGAATATTATTTCCTAGGAAGATTATTTCCTTAAAAATAAACTAAAATTTCATTGTCCTTACATTATGAAAAGTTAGTTTAACCTTTTGTGTTTGCTGAGTTATAAGCAATCAAAAAACGTTGGTGCGAATTCGGACTAGTATGTGTTGTGACATATAAGGGTTAATGAATGATACAATGGTTTGATAAAACCGTGTGAAGCTTTTAAAATTTTTTTATATATTATGTGAAAGGGGAGCCAAAACATAATAATTGGCTGTTCCTACGAAATGCCTCGGTACGCTCTCGCTTGCATGCCTCTGAACCATTGTAATAATAATTATGCTAATAATGATAATGATAATGATAATGATAATGATAATGATAATGATAATGATAATGATAATGATAATGATAATGATAATGATAATGATAATGATAATGATAATGATAATGATAATGATAATGATAATGATAATGATAATGATAATGATAATGATAATGATAATGATAATGATAATGATAATGATAATGATAATGATAATGATAATGATAATGATAATGATAATGATAATGATAATGATAATGATAATGATAATGATAATGATAATGATAATGATAATGATAATGATAATGATAATGATAATGATAATGATAATGACAATGATAATCATAATCATAATCATAATCATAATCATAATCATAATCATAATCATAATCATAATCATAATCATAATCATAATCATAATCATAATCATAATCATAATCATAATCATAATCATAATCATAATCATAATCATAATCATAATCATAATCATAATCATAATCATAATCATAATCATAATCATAATCATAATCATAATCATAATCATAATCATAATCATAATCATAATCATAATCATAATCATAATCATAATCATAATCATAATCATAATCATAATCATAATCATAATCATAATCATAATCATAATCATAATCATAATCATAATCATAATCATAATCATAATCATAGTCATAATCATAATCATTATCATTATCATTATCATTATCAACAACCCGTGTTCGGGTTTCGGCCGACCTTATCAGCTCTCGCCAGGCACCTCTGTTTTGCGCGCCTTCTCCAATCGGATACACCAAGTGCGGTTAGGGCATCCTCGGCCTGGTCTATCTATCGGAGGCATTGTCTTCCTAAACAAATAAAGCTCCATTTCAAGTAAAAATATGAAACAATTACGACCAACGTTGCTTTAAAGCATCACCCATTTTCCGGGAAACCAGAATTTAGATTTTTTTTTTAACTCAGAAATTGTGATCTAGGGATCAAAATAAGCACTTCCTGAAAAAAATCATCGAAATCGGCTGACAGAAGCACACCGCGGCGGTTAATGGGTTAAGCCTTTTTTACCTAACATCTAACCTATCAATCGAATTGACAATCAGCCAGCAGATTTGTGTTCCTGGCACACACATTTACCAGAAACACATATTCTGGTATCTTTTTTTCCCATTATTTCAACCTTCCTGGTTTGAGGGTTAAGGCTTAGCGAGATGTGTTTTAGGTACGCTCAAAGATTTATGTAATGTTGTTGGATATTGTCAATAAAGATTTAAATTTAATGCAGTGAAGCAGGAGAGAATTATTAGGCATGCGATAAGGAAAGTAAATGTGTAGGCGTCAAAGAAGATAAGGTACAATTTTACATTGGAAACCAAAATCAAATTAATTTGCCTGCAATCAAAGCTAAATAAAAAAAGTACAAAAAAATTATTATTTAATACTTCTTATTCAACTGTTTGATAACTTTCTCTTAGATAAAGCAGAATTATTTTATAGTTGATAATTTAAGGAAATTTTTCATCATACAGATGAAGGATTGTGCTTAATACAATTTTTGAAAGAAGAAGTTAATTTAGATTTAGTTTCTGGAAGAACAATGGAAACGACTAGATATGGTACAACCATTGATGCTATGTTTTTTACTTTATTATGATCATTATGATAATGATAATGATGATAATGATTATGATAATGATAATATACCTCCTATAGCAAAGGAAAATACATTAAAAAAATATGCAAATAATTCTATTTTTTAAGTACTACTGAATAACTACTAAATATTAAAAACAGAATCGTCAAAATCAATTTTTTTCGGAGTCTCCGATACATCCAAATACTTTTTTCCACTTCAGCACTGACGAAAAACGCATATTTAAGAGATGAAATGTCGCTTACATCCAAAATCCTTTTCAGTTGCATATCTCCAACATTTTGTACTTAATATTCACTTTCATTCCCGGAATTTTTTTTTTTTTTCAATACTTGAAATTTTGTAAATACATTCTCACCATATATTTTAATCAAAATAATTCCATTTTCCAAAGTCAATGAAATCCGAGCCCTGGGTATAACTAATAAGCAAAAATTTTGAAAATACTGCTTTATTTCATGTCACAGCTTATTTCATGCACTTAAACTTATATCTTAATTTACAAAAAAACTTTAAATTTTTCATAAAAATCTATACTTGAAATAATAATAAATACCCTTTTGCATTTGTTATATCTTGATAACTTTTTGAGATAGAATCTATAAGTTTTTGAGAAGTTGCTGGGATAATTTTTTTACACTCTTCTATAATGACTTTTTTTTTGTTTTTCCTTGTTGGAAATAACATGTTGCCGAAAGTTTTTTCCAGCATTTCCAATAAATTTTCAATAACATTCATGTCTAAGCTCTGTGCCAGCGGGTCCATTAAATACGCACAACTCTTAATCAACCAAGCCTACACAATGCCAGGTTTAAGCTTTGGGTCGTTGTCTTGGTAGAAACGGAATGTTTCCGGTATTCCAAGATTCGTTGCACTGTAATGCAAATTTTTATTTTTAAACATTGAGATACATATTTTCCATGTTCATTGTCCATGTTACCTTCAATGAAGTCCAAATTTCTAGCTCCGGCTGTCACATGCAGGCCCAAATCAATAAGCTACCACCACCATGCTGTAACTTTCAAATTTACTTTTTAGTGCTTAGTTTTAAACTTCCACCATACGTATGACATGCCATTAGAGCAAAATATGTTATATTAAGACTCATCTGAGAATGTAACGCTGTTCTAGAAGTCCGACTTTTTATTGGTGTGCTCCTTAGCAAAGGCAAGTCGATTCTGCTTCTTTTTTTTTTTTTGGTCATGATTAAAGTATTGGTCTCGGAGCTCGCGTCAGACAGTTTCCGCACTGCACGGCTAACCTAGTCCTTGCTGTATCTCCATCACTAGGTTTGGAGCCGTTAACTTTGGGTTCACCTTGATTTTATGAACAAAACGTTCGTGTACAATAATCGGCGCACTTATGTCATTAAATTAAAATTGATTTTCATGAACGAAGCTATCAATGATGCTCTGCACTGTAGCGGGACTGACATTTAACAAATTGAGCAATTTTCCGCTGGAATTGGTCGTTTTTATAATGATTTAATAACAATTCTCCCTACTTCATTTTCGTACGACGACCCATTTCAAAATATGTTTCTATATCGCTACATGTACAATATCACACAAAAAATTTACTACAGATGATTATTAATACTTCAAAGGTAACATAAAAAACGGAAGTTTCTTTACACAGCGCGACACGCTGGCAGCAAAGTGAAAACAAGCATCTGCATGAAATAAGCTGTGACCTGCATTTCTTCTGCGCAAACGTTTCTTTCAGCCTAAAGCTTATCGGAACTAATTTTTGTGTACTTTGTTTTATTTATTATGATCAATAAGAATGCTTTTCTTAGCCCTTATCTAAAATTTGATGATTTCATTATTAGTTTTTAAGATACAGTGTTCCAAAGTTAAAAAATAGCACTGCATGAAATAAGCTACGAGTCACTGTATATTCTGCACAAAAATATCTTGCTGCACATTTTTAATTGGCTTCGTTCTGCAAAAAAAAAATGTTTTGCATTTATAATAACATTGATAAAATAAATTCTTACATTTGACTCCATAATTCCAGAAATTTTTACGGAATATTAATTATAAAATAACTGACATTTTTCTGTCGGATTATTTTTTCTTGCCTAAAATTGTTCCCTTTTTGAGCATTCGAAAAAGAAAAAAAAAACTTACAAAATATTTTTAAGTCTATACAAAATTTTATTTGTATAATAAATGTTTCAAAGTCTAAATTATGAATTAATGTAAAAAAAAATCTCAAAATAATTATGTTGAAATGCAGTTCACAAGTATATGAGTATAAATGATTTGAAATAAAAAAGTTTGCGATTTCAAACACACATAAATAGCTTCAAATAAATATAGCTCTACGTGCTAAATGGTGGACAGCAATCAGGTGCAACCTCTGCAAGGAAAAGGAACAAATTAATAAAATCAATAAAAATGTTCGCTATTTTCAAATAAACACACTATTTGTGGTTTCCCAGCCTAGTGGCACGTTCAAGCGTTTAATTTCCTTTTGCAACCACTGACGCAATGGCTTAAAATATTCCAACAAAGCTGACGGATCCATTGCTGTCTCGCCTGTGAATTCTTCGAGTGCGACTTTCCAGTGCTTCGAGGAACCAAGTGATAGTATTTTACTAAAAAGGGAATGCAATTATTTATCAGTCAATTTTAAACTTAAATACCTACCTAAATGCTTTGCCTGCTTCTTTGCTGTTGTAAAAATCGCAATTGTCTAGTGTTAGTAGCGGATCATTTGGCTTAAACTGGCCAGCGAGCGTGCACATTGCTTTGTGGAATTGAAATTGGAAGATGTGCGCAGCAAAATAACGCAAATACTCAACATCAGCATCAATGTGGTACTTGGCAGGTGGATCAAAATTGGCATCGGTGCGCACTACTGGAGGTTCCACGCCTGAGAATTCTGAGCGCATTTGCCAGAAAGCACAGTTCCATTTTGATTCCTCCACCTCACCGCGGAAAACGGTATAGCGATATTTATCCATGGTATAGGCAAAGGGCAAAAATACAACTTTTTTCAAGGCCTACAAAAAGACAACGTTTTAACATCAATATCTTCTAAAAAAACAAGCTATCCCACCCCACTCTTACCGTTTTGAATAATTCATTGATGCGACTCTGCTCATCTAGCTGACCAACTGGCGACAAGCCTATCGATTTCAAATGCCGTGGCGAGGAGACTGACAGGGCAATAACATCTCCCACCGCCTCATGAAAACCTGGATTGGGTGCACCTCTAAAGATTGTCGGTTGTTCTTCATACTGCAAATAATACTGAATGTGTCCGAGCTCATGATGTACCACATACAAGTAATGCGTATTGACTTCGGTACACATTTTGATGCGCACATCGCTATCTTGATATAAATCCCAAGCAGAAGCATGGCATACGATTTGCCTATCGGCAGGCCGTTCTAAGACACTGAGATTCCAAAAACTTCCCGGCAATGGACGCATACCAAGCGATTTGAAAAATGCATCGCCTAGCTGAAACATTTTTACTACGTTATATTGTTGGCGTTGCATCTCAGCGGTTACATCGACGAATGGCTTTTCCGGAAACGGTGCATACAAATCGATTGTCTCTTCCCAACTTTGTGCCCACATATTTCCGAGCAGGTGCATCGGTATGTTACCTCGCTCTGGCACAACTGCATCACCGTAGTGCTGGCGTAAGCGATAGCGCACATAACCATGAATTTCTTTGTATAGTGGCAGGATGGCCTCGTAGACAGCATCGAGATTTCTTTCGAATGCACGATCTTCATAGAAATGCAACCAGTATTCTGCATAAGAAGGATAATCTAGGGGAGGTAAAGGAAAATGTTTTAAGATGATAAATTGAAATATCTTTAAAGAGGCAATTGAAAAATTATCATACCGATCTAATATTTTATTAAATAACAAGTATAAAAACCCGTCCTACGACGGGTTGGAAGCATTAACGCTCAAACTCTAATTATTTTTTGCCATTATTACAGTGCTTTTACAACAAAATGTTCTGAAAAATGTTCAGCCTGAAAGTATGCACATACATAAAAGGCAATCACGACACTGATAAGTATCAAATGAATTTGATGTGCATACTTTTAGGCTGAACATTTTTCAGGACAGTACATGTTGGGAAGAAACTGTAATAATGGCAAAAAATAATAACAGTTTGAGCGACATTAGGTGCAGTGCATTGTGCTTGACTTATATATATTAAGAGTTGAATTCTCCACAGTGAATTTTGTAACCGATTATACATAATTCACTCAATAAATTTTTGCGATGGGCCTGAAATTAATAATTTTACGTTTTTTATAATAATTAAATTATAAAGCATTTTTGCAAGAAGGCTTTTTAAGCCTTTTATTTTACTTTCGTTTATAGATCTATGGGTCCACAAAGGAAATGGGTCCACTGCTAAAATCTTTAATAGCTGATTCACAATGCTCCGTTTGATCGCTCGGACTTTGACAGCTAAAGTAGAAACGCACGCTTTCTTATGCAGCAATTCATAATTCGACTTGACGACCTAGACACATTGATTGCGGCTGCAACCACAAGCTGTCAAATTAGGAACGATTCTATATCCACGCCAAAGCCGCTGCGGCAAGTGCGGCATTACACCAGTTTCTCTCCATAAGAAATAAGGCCCAACCAAAATAGACGAAACGAGACGTCTGACGAGTTGAGACGCTAGCAGTTCGGTTCTTACGGAACAAAACGTATGGACAAGCTCTCTAAAATTAATGAAAATTGCTGATAAATTACGTTTGTTCACTTTGGGCAGCAACATTGAATTGCATTAAAGCGAACATTTTCGTTTCTACTCGTTACGGAGCAACACGTCTACTTTGGTTGGGCCTATACATGTAAAAAATGTTGACAGATGCCGCACGGCCTCAGCCGCAGTCAATGTGTCTATCATGCGTTGATCGTAAAAAAACGATACGAAGAGGTAACGTACGACCTAACGATATGAGTAGAGAAATTTCTACTTGTTCTGCGTTTTGACATTCCTTGCTATGGAAGGGTTGCATTTTGTTGAGCTTTTTGTAGAAAAAAAAAATTGTGAATGGATGATTCCTTAACAGAAAAAACCATCTGAAGCAGCTAAAATTGTCAATATCGACTCTTATAAGTGTAGAAATATCAAAACAGGGGAGACCATTTTCAGATGGTATATTCCTAAAACAACTTTATATTAAAATGTTCGCCTTGTCACCCAGAAACAGCTCGCCGTACTGAAGAAATATGCTTATTTCTTAACTCGGCTATTAAAAAAAAAAACTAAGCTAATGCCAATTTTTTCCATATGCTTATACGATAGCACTGATATAAATGACCGATTTGAAGTACAAAAATTTTTTCAGTGCAGCTTCTCTTCTCTCAGCAATACAGTCTCACTTTTAATTTTTCCGACCACTGCTTTAATGGACAATATTGGTTATTTGGAAAGAAAAATTTCTGTAGCAAATTCTATTGCTCCTTTAATATTCATCATATACAGATAAAATATATGCCAAAATATCAGTTTTAGTACGAATGAATCGAATATATTCATTTGGATTTTGTCATGTCTTTAATAAAGACACAAAATAGCAATCTAAAGTCCCAATCAATGATTTGAAGAAATGAATAAAGTCAATGATTTCAAAAAATTAATGCAATCATTTCTGCAAATCATCGATTGGGACTTATAATTTCAAATCACAATCAATGATTTGAAAAAATTATTGCATTCATTGATTGGGACTTGAAAATTCAAATCACAATCAATGATTTGAAAAAATTATTGCATTCATTTTTTCAAATCATTGATTGTGAATAAAATGATTTTAAGGGTGCGTGCGAATTGAACTAAGGGTGTGTGCGAGTTGAACTAAATTGCTACCTAAACTAAGTTAGGGTAAAGCAGTTAAGATTTATTAAGGATAATTAACGCTAATTACAAATAGGTTAAAGGTTAAGAAATGTCATTATTCTCTTCTCAAGAAATGCCATTAATTTAGCAAGCATTTAGGTAGCTCGGAATTTTCCAAAATTAATTTTGGAAACACTGGATTATCGACACAATTTATTTTATGTCGCACTTTAATTCAATTCGTACACACACCCTAAATTGCTACCTAATCTAAATTGTGTTGATAAAGCAGTGTTTCCTGAATTAATTTAGGAAAATCCCGAGCTACCTATTTCTTAAGAGAAGAGAATAATGATATTCTTAACCTTTAACCTATTTCTAATAAGCCTTAATTAACCTTAATTAACCTTAACTGCTTTACCTTAATTTAGTTTAGGTAGCAATTTAGTTCAGTGCACACACACCCTAAATCACAAATGATTGCATTATTTTACAGCTCTGATACCTACCCCCTATCTGCCACCCTTCTGGAGACCCACTACAAGAACACAAAAACAAAATGTCGAAGTTCATATGTCTCACGAATTATTTCCCCCTCTTAACATTTCTTTTCAACACAGCCACCCTTATCTGCCACCCTTCTCTTAGTCCCCCTACAAAAAGTACAAAAACTGAAGAAAAATGTCTATTATACTTCATAGCTCTTCTGAATTGACCCCTTAAGGCGTCAAATGTATGACTTGATTCTTTTATTCACCCTCCTGAACACATCCACCCTCTATCTGCCACCTACAAAAAATACAATGTTTCCCGAAATGACATCTAGAGCAGCGGTTCCCAACCAGTGGGTCGCGGAAGGATTACAAGTGGGTCGCGACTCGATCTTAAAACTTTCAGAAAACATCAAATAAACCATCAGAAAAGATAAGAAAAGCAAAACAAAAATTGAGCATATGTTGAATGAGCAAATTTTTTTACGCTTGAAAAATTTATAAAGATTTTTTTAATATTCAATGAATAACACTAGATAACACAAAAAAGATTTGGGGTGGAATCGGCTAAGGTGATAATTGATTGCGGGTTTTTCTTTGTCGTTTTTGATAGTATTTTTTGATAATTAACTTTTCCTTGCTCCGTATAAAGCGATCACGAAATATTTTTTTTTCATGCAATAACATAGAGTTCAGCTACAGCTTTTTTGCACTTCCTCAGCATTAACCCATTTAAAGCCACAACCCAGAAGTCATTGAAAAATATCAGTGTTATGGATACTAGTGACTCCAAACAAGTTAATGTGGGAAAAATTTACCCACCAATGTATGGGTTGGGCTCAGGGACAACGCAAGGGACACTAACCATGTAGTTGTAGTTGATAACCATAATATATAAATTAAATTACACAATTATTTTTAATCTACTTTTGAGTTGACCTTTTGACAAGTTAACATCAAAAACGCTACAATTGTTAACAAAGGTACTCATGCGGTTTAAAGGAGCAGTCGCCATATAATTTGTTCTACTGAATGGTAAATAAATTAGATTGTTAGCGTTTCTATTGCTTCTACGGTTAGTGTTAAAACTTATATGAGAAAGAAGTTCTGGAGAATCGAATACACCTGTTATAAGTTGGTGTAAATATACGATATCAGCAGACTTCCTTCGCTCACTCGAAGACTGCATTTTTAACAATATTAAACGATCCTCATAAGGAGGAAGGTCTAATACGGTAATTCCACTTAAGCCTCTTAGAGCAAACCGAACAAAACGTTTTTGGATTCTTTTAATTCTATCAACATGCACATTGTAACTTAGGGACCAAACTTGACTTGCATACTCTAAGTGAGGACGCACAATTGCATAATACAACGTTGTAGTTCTAAATATGCTATTAAATTCTTTGGCCCAGCCTTTTATAAATCCAAGCATTGAAGATGCTTTTTACAAATATAATCAATATGAATGTTAAACGATAGCTTAGAGTCCATGCATACACCTAGGTCTTTGACAGTACCTACACGACTTAAGGCAGTATCTTTTATCTTATAATCAAAAATTAAATTATTCCTTTTACACGAAAAGGTCATAGTTTGGCATTTATCTGGATTTAGAAATATATTATTTTTGGAACACCAAACTTAAAAAGATTTCAGATCAGACTGGAGTAGATCTGAATTGTCCTTAGAATATACCGTTCTGTATATTTTCATATCATCGGCATAGATAAGCAGATGAGAGTGTTCCATGATGTGAGTTACATCATTGATTGCTAAATTAAACAGAAGTGGTCCAAGGTGGCTACCCTGAGGAACACCTGATTCAGCAATAAATTCAGAAGACAATACGCCTCGGAATCGTATTTGATAAGATCGCTCCACCAAATACGATTTAATCCAGTTCACAAAATATTGCGGAAATCCCATTAACTTGAGTTTAAATAAAATTAGGTTGTGTGGTAACTTATCAAAAGCTTTACTAAAGTCAGTGTAAACGCAGTCGACCTGGTAAGCAGCGTCAATCGAATTTAAGCAGAATGTTTTAAAATCGATAAGATTAGACACAGTGGATCTGCCATTAACAAAACCATGCTGATGAGTTGTTATGACTTCACCACAATGAATTTTTACCCGATCGTACACGATCCGCTCAAAAAGTTTAGGAATCGATGAGAGCTTAGCGATAGGCCTATAGTTACTGACATCATTCCTGCAACCTTTTTTATAAATAGAAGTTATAAATGTTTTTTTCCAAAAAAGTGGAAAATAACTTTCGTTAATCGATTTATTGAATAATACAGAAAGTGGTTGACTCAGAATAGGACCGCATTTTGTTAACACTGCGGCGGGAATTCCGTCGGGTCCAGCGCTAATGTTCTCCTCGATTGATCCAATATACTTTAAAATATCCTCCAAAGTGAAGGACATAGATTTCAAAGAAACTCTGGGTACGGAATTCATATATTCAAAGTACTCTCCATCAGGATTAAAAGAATCTGAACAGAATGATTATTTAAAAAGGTTGGCAAATAGGCCACAAATTACGACGGGATCATCAGTAAGTCCGTTAAGAGTTCTGAACTTAGAAGGAAATCCATTTGATTTTTTCTTTGTGTTTATGAATCCTCGAAATTTTCTTGGATCAGACAATATCCTCAGCTTAACACCATTTAAAAATTCGTGATATAATATAGCTGAGCGATTTTCAAATTCCAGAAACAAACACTTGTAAGTCTCTAGGTCATTTGAGTCTAGGCTACAGACGTATTTCTTCCATGCCCTATTCCTGTTGTTGCGAAGAGATTTGAGGTCCTTGGTATACCAAGGGTACGCAGAATTTTTCGCAAATTTGAGGCTATATGGTACAGGCTGAGAAAACATTGCAAGAAGTTCCATGTAAAAAAAACTAATGGAATTATCAAAACTATTTTCATTTAAGTATTCTAAAATTACATTGAGCTTATTATAAATTAAATGATTCAACTTTTAAATTTTAACTGCCAAATTTTAAATATTTGGCAGCACTTTTATTTTTTTAGAAAATTATATCATTTAATTTTTATCGTTTGCGAAAATTGTGTCCAAAATTGAATTCCTTTTACGAAAAATGTAACTATATCTTAGAATATAAATATATAGACATATTTAAGAAATTTGTTTGTTATCCTCTAGGTGTCATTCAACAAAAGGAGCTAGCTAGGTCCTACAACGCTCTCTCAAGAGCTGCTCGGACCACCCAACAGCAGAAATGATAGCAACTGGCGAGGTCCTTAAATGTTAATCGACCACCAATAACATCTGTGTCGAAGTAATAAAGACACAGAAGAGCACTTGAAGTTATTTTTTCATTATATTATCGGTTTTTTTTTTCTTATTTTTGACGCTTTTTATTTTGAGTAAAAAATTAAAACGTTAAAATTTTTGAAAACGACACCTAAAAAGCTGTTGCATGAAATCGATAGCTAAAAGCAATTGTCAATTTAATAATCACCTTGCCTAGAGCAAATGATTCAATGACAAAGTTACCACCAAAGTTTCCAAAGTATTACTAAAATTCTGCAAGTCGTAGACGCACATTAAAAACTTTTCATTTATATTTTTTATTTATATTTTCCATACCCTATCCCTGATGCTGTGAAGTGTTTTCAAATAATTTTTTTTTTTTGTTTATTCTAAATTATTATATTAATTTTTTTTTTGTCTAAATTATCTAGCCAAGCAGTATTTTATACACAACTTGAATTCAAACAAAATACATTGCCATTGAACACGTGCATTATTTTCTGTTAAAGCTGATTATTGACTCTTATCTGACTCTTATCACTAACAAATTTCAAATTTAAGGTAGTTATAAAAAAAAGACCGCAAATTAAAATGTAAATAAAGTGCAACTATGAATTTATAAATAAAAAACTTAAACCACTCAAATGAACAGGCAGCAAGGCAGGCTTTAAGAATGAGTTGCAAAAAGTTGAATCCTGACAGCAACAATTGTATTGCAAATGTTTTAATATTAACCCTCTAATTGCCGGACAGTTTTTGACTGTTTCCTAAGTTCAATAAAATTCTTGCCACTATAATTTGCCAAAAAAATAATGAAAATGTGTTGACAACTCTTCGAAAATTTGCATTTATACTTATTTTTTAGACTAACAGCTGTTACACAAACTATTGATTGTGAAAGTTAAAAAATCATGAAAAAGCGCGAAATAAATCATTTTGATAAAAAAACAAAAATGAAACAATAAATAAAATACTTCCGTGGCTTAGCGGATTAATCGATCCAAAAAAATGATGAGTAAGAAGTCAGCCGTCAGGGATGGCAGAAATACAGTAAGAAATTGGTAAAGTGCGTTGTTCATCAATTCCCAATTGCTTAAAAAAGTGACACAAAAGAAACAAAAAATTAACAAAGACCTCGCAGGAAACATTTCCGTTTCCTTTCCCTTCGTTTCTTTTCCTTTCCTTTCCTTTCCTTTCCTTTCCTTTCCTTTCCTTTCCTTTCCTTTCCTTTCCTTTCCTTTCAATGTATGTAAATAAAGTTACATTCATTTATCCCTCTAAAGAACTTTTTTGCTCACGTGTCCAATACCGCCTTGTGGCGTTCAAAGTTATTTGGTCAGATACCACCATTTTGCGGTTGACATTTAAATAAACAAATCCAAAAAAATATTGGTTTTAAAAAATTGTTAGTTCAAATTCGTCTCTTTGACCTAAAATCATGCCTCTACAAATTTCGTTACTGAAAACAAAAATCGGGTCGATAGAGTGCCAAAATATTTCGCTTATCCTACAAGTCATCAATTGTGAAATTTTACAAAATTTCCCAAACTTGAACTCAGCTGTATCAATAATTTTATTTTTAATTTCCTCCCACCAACCACAATTCATACTAACTCTACTTACTGTTCATTAACGCAGATTTGCGGCTTAACTCGACGTATTTAGCGAAGTTGGCACGCATTGGGGTGCCTGCCTTGTCATGCCACTGCTGCCAGTAGTGAGCCAGTTCCTTAGGATCTCGGCTATTTGAAAGACGTTCTTGAATATGAGGTTCCAAGGTGAGCCCACATGCTGTATCATTCAAGTAGGCACACACAGTAGCAGTTGCATAATTGGTCTGCATATTGCTAATGGCCTCTTGCAACAACTTGTAATCCGCTTCCGGCAGCACACTAAAACCCAAATCTGCAAGGAACTCCACCTGACGTTGTATTGTGGCATCTTCTATTTTATCATAGCCCGAACGGCGTATAAGCTGCGCTAGTTTTTTAGTATACGCAGCATTGGCCACATAAACTTCGATCATGGCTTGACGATTTGCTTCAGTTACATTGGTGTTGTAATTGTAGGTAACCAAGTTATCGATGTGACGTCGTTGACGTAACAGTTCATTTTCACGCTCAAAAAACGCTTTGGCCTCCAACTCCAAGGCGGTGCAGACTTGAGCAGACAACGCTGCAGGCTAGTGGAAAGGTTTATAGATTAAAAATTATGAACACTTTGATTGAATATCGTACTTTTGACCACAGCACAACCAGACAAAGTAATAAGCACAGACGCAGCGTCATATTTGCCGGGGCTTCGAATATTTTTCTTTTCCAATTATTAATCTCTAGTAAAACAAGTTGCTGTGCTCGATCCACACGCTATACAAAATAAATCTGTCTCGTTTGAAAACTAGCGGCTACCTTTATAAGCAATAATAGTTTTTGATTTTAATTTTAAATCGTTATCATTTTTGTTATTGCTCTGCAGCTTCAGATCTTCTCTCTTTTGCTCTCAGCGGCAAAGCATCTGTAATTTTTATTTCAAATAAATTAAAATTTTTTTAGCGCAAAGGTTATCAAATTGTATTTCGATGAAGGCTTGAGGATTGGGGACATCCTATGCTTGCTGGGATACCTTTTTTTCACTTAACTTACTAGTTACTTTTCTTTTTTGTATTTTAGTCCGTTTTTAGTTATTTTTTTATTTTACTATTTTTATACATTAATTTTTATTTATTTATATAACAAATTTTCCAGCAATAATAAAAAAATTTCAATTAATTTAGCCGGCTTTGTTTTTTTATTTTTTTTCCCCGATGCGACATCTAGCGTTCAGTAGAACACAAACCCGCTGCAAGAAGTAGCAGTCGGTAGGACAGTTCGAAACTAGTGCAATGATACAGAATCAAATGGTTTTAGTTTTTCGATTAATAAAAAGGGGCTTCAAGCGATACCAAATTTTGCAGTATGGCACAAATGTAACCAAATGTTGCTGTATGGCACCATACAAACTATAATGGTTGATCGCTCCAACGCGCAGTATATCAAACTGACAACATGTTGAGTTGTTATAAAAAATTGGTGACTTTAAGGAAATCATGCCAGGCACAATCTAGACACAATGGTGCAGATTGCATCTCATTCAAATCAAAATTTGTTGTTTTCCCAGAAAAAATAAGTTAACTCTTTGTTACAGTGAAACTCCATTTTTTATAACTACTTTCTATTTTAATGGATGGCCTTCTTGTCCCCGCTTCCAGTGCCACTGGAAATACTATAAATTTTTTTTGGTACGAAATAGTATAAAGCAAATTTATTTTATCCCTCACTTTTTTCTGTTAGCATTACTTTTAACGCTGACTCAAATCTCTTCACCTTTTTTATACTAGAGGACCTTGTGTGTCATATTTAAATTTAAGCTCACATATTTATTAATGTATTTACTTCATCCTAAAAATATTTCAACCACATTTCCAGTGTTAAACTCACTTTACAATTGATTTGCTAGCGAGATAGCAGTTACGTTATTAGAAAATAGTTAAGTTCAAATGTTATCTGAATATCTGAAATCGTTTTCTCAGTATAATGGGAGAATTCGATTTCCTTGAAGTGTAATTAACATAACTGTGATAATTAGGTTTAACTGATCTTTAAAACAAAATTTATTCCATATAACACGTTTGTTCACTCAAATAATTTGGAAAAAACAAACAATAAATTTAGACCCATTGCTTGCTTTTTCGTGCAGATAAAACTAATTTAAGCCGACAGGTTTGATTTTTTTTTTTGTTTTGTTTTAATAAACATGCACATCTTCGTTAATTATTAATTTATACAAGCAAACAATATGACAAAGAAATACATTACTTCATTTATTTTTTTTTTTTATTACACAAAATTTTCAAACTTCTGCTACTGCTTAAACAAGATCAATAAACCCGTTAAAGATGTAAATATATCTCTTTTGCAACACAGATGTTTCTTAACTAAGCTTTTGTTTTTCATAGCTCAATTTATAAGCTTTTGCTAGTGCAAACAATAACAACTTTTTGAAGACTGAAGTTATAGAAATTTAATAAAAGCAATTCATGCACGTCTTTTCACGCATTCTCGTCTCTTGATAATTTCATGCTCATTGTTGATTACATAATTACTTTTGCAGTTTATTCACGTTTTTTCGTATAGACATTGTTTTAAAAGTTAAGAATGAGAATATATTTCATTAAGAGCCATGAGAACAATTATTTTCTTTTTTCTACGAATGAAGTTAATTAATTCCAATAAAGCTAATCAAATACTTGAAATTAATTCAATTCTACGATATATTTTCAATTTAATGTGTAAATTTAAATGTGCTGATAGGTTATTATAATTTATATGCATAACCAATTACTTTGTTGTTTGATAAATAAGTTAAGGTAAATACATAAACTTGAAGCTTCTTATGCATGTTGTGAATAACAATAACAGCTTAAGTTCAAATTTCATAATTCGGGAGCACGTGCTTCAAATTTTTAATTTTATTTCGGATCTTAACTTTAGCTTCAATCACGCTAGAAGCACCAAATTTTGTTTATGGAAATATAATCATGGAACATATCAACAGTAGTGCAACCAAAGAGGGGATTTTGGGGCTAAAGCCCCCAAAAGTATCGTAGCAAAAAGAGAAATAGGATATAATCAAAATGACTCACACGAAAAGTTATCACAAGTTTTTATCAAAAGAATGAATACCCAAAATATAAATTTCAAATCTATTGTCGTTGATCCATAATCTTTTAAACTATCCATGTTTTATTCGTTTAGAATACATGTGTTTATATTTTTTAGTTTTAAGTCTGATCACTTGGGGTATTCTTGACAGTTCTTCGATTTGGGCATGGTGTGAGAAACAAGGTGGTAGCGTATTTTGACAAGCGTTGTTTTTTTATATGTAAGTCCGACCTGTTTTAAAACTCCCCAAAAAATATTTTTGATTGCGCAGCTACATATCAAGATCAATTATTCAGTTGTGTTTTAAGTTGACTTAACCCATTAACACACAAACGTCCAAAATGGACTTTGATTATTGTTTCTTAGCACAGAATTGTCAATTTTATTCATTTATTTTTTAAGTAATGAAATCATAACTTTTCATATATTGTGTTTAAAAGTTAAGAACAAAAACAGCCTTACTAATAGACAAATTAGTCTACTCTACAAAAAGCCTACTATTCCAAAATGTGACACGAATAGACAATAAAAGTTTTCTACTTTAAAAAGTCGGCTTTATTTAAGCAAATCTTTCAAAAATCTTAATATATAAGAGGCAAGCACAATGCTCTGCACCTAATATCGCTCAAACTGTAATTAATTTTGCGATTATTAGTTTCTTCCTAACATGTACTGTCCTGTAAAAGGTTCAGCCTGAAAGTATGCACTGAAAATTCATTTGATACTTATCAGTAACGTGCTTGCCTTTTATGTATGTGCGTGTTTTCAGGCTGAATGTAAGTATGTTGAAAAAGCACTGTAATAATGGCAAAAAAATAATTACAGATTATAGGAAGCGTTAATGCTTCCAACCCGTCGTAGGACGGCCTTTTATACTAGTGTATTAATATTTATCAAATATTTGAAGTGAAAACTTCTTTAGGCGCATTGAGCACTTTTGGTAGGTGGATATGATTTTTCGTCAGCATTGTCAACGTCAGCAATTTTAACGTCAGCAATGTTATATCGATATCACTGTTTGTGTAATGCCTGCATTCCTGATTTAGCTATCAGGCAAGCAAAAAATAAAGTAACGTTTTTTGTATACGGACTACGGACCTTCAGAAGGGTGGCAAATAGGGGGTAGATGTGTTCGGATGAAATGTTGAAAGATGAAAGGTGAAAGAAGCTGGTCCTTAGCTCATATATTTGACCCCTTAAAGGGTCAATTTGGGAGAGATTTTTTTATTCGAACATTTTATGGTTCAAAAGGTCTAAAATATTCGAATAAACAATTTACCGACAATTTTGACGATGTACCTATGATAATAAGTGGAGACTTCAATATTAACTTTGCAGATGTTTAAGATCTAGAACTAGTTGAATTTTTGAATGAAACATTAACTATGTCCAATCATCGAAAACTCAGAACTACTAAGCAAGAGCATCCGCAAGGGGGGCAAGGAGAGGCAATGCCCCCCCTAGGATTCAGCCTAAAAAATTTATATTATTTTGTTATATATGCTGCATAATCATAAAAAAAAATTTTAGAATTTCGAATTATTTCAATCAATCAAAAAAAAATTAATCTTTCATTTTACATGTAATCAGTAACATAATAATAAAAAGGTATAAAGTCATTGACCTGTATTTTACTGGGATACATTAAGGCGGGACATGACATTCGCGGCAGAGAAAACAGACCTTGTTTTAAAAATTCATAACTCAGTCAAAAAGAAACATTTTCCCAAAATTACAAATTACAAGAAAAAAAATTCAAAAAATATATTTTTCACTCCAACATGGTTTTATAGAGCTCCAAACTGGAGGCAGAGAAAAAAACGGGGCCTCGTGGTTGCAGCGCTGGGAGTTGCAAAAATTGTCCGATCTGGGAAAAAAATTACTTTTTTAAATCTTAACAAAATTGGTTATCGTATGACACGAGCTTTTTTTTTAATTTTTTTTCAATTTTTGTTAATGTTCCAAATTTGAAAGTGTGTTTTTTCGAAAAAAATATTGACTTTAAAAATTCATAAAAAATCGAAAAAAAAATTAAAAAAAAAAGCTCGTGTCATACGATAGCGAATCAAAAAAAATACAAAAAAAAAATTCGTCAAAAAATGAACCCGCTAGTGCCGCAACCAGTACGAAAAACATGGTTTCGAGATAAACGCGTTCAAAGTTTGTGAACAAAGAAAAAAAAGGTTACCTTCACTCTGACATGCCTTCTTCGTACTGTATGCCTTCGTTATCTTGTGTTGTACTGTTTCTTATAGTTTTTTGCAATCGTTTATCAATTCGGGCTTCACCCTTCACCCTTCAAGTAGGTACGAAATAACAACCACCAAAAGTTAGGTAGCAAGTAAAACAAGTATATACCAGCTGCCGTACGTAGGTAGCGCAAAAATTAAAAATGCGCTCTCACTAAAATACAAAATTATTAAAAAAAAGTCGATCTCAAAAAACTGCCAATTTCTTGTAACCCCTTAATGCATATTAGCAAATTTATAAGCCGGATCTTAAAATGGAAATATGAACAAAAGTATTGTAAAAAACTAAACTCTCTGTAGAAATCATTAATCTTATTCTGTTTCAAAAAAATAATATTACTATCAAAACATTTAAACTTGAAGTCACATTCTTATGTACCTTTATGTAATTTAAGCGATTCTGAAGGCGTTTTTTGAAGAATACTACAAAAAATGGTTACAGATATTGATATACAGCTTTTTTATTGATTGATTTTTATTGTGATTGCATCACGTACACGCAATGTTTTCATGAAGTGATGAGAAAAGAGTAGGATTATTTTGCTTGCAGAATAACATGGTCTGTAATCATCTGGAAAAAATATATATCTGTAAAGTAAACACTTACGGAGAGGTAGTGACTTTGAGTTTTTTTAAAAATTTTTGTTTGTAAGAAAATCGCGCGTCTCAAAATTGATTGTTTAAAAAATTGGTGTAAATTTGAGTACACAACGAGCTATAAATTTATTTTCAGACTCATTTTTAAAAAAGAGCGAAGTCACTACCTCGGCGTAAGTGTTTACTTTACAAACATATTTTTTTCAGATGATAACAGATCATGTTATTCTTTAAGCAAAATGATCCTACTCTTCTCGCATTGCTTCATGACAACGTCACGAATACGCAATTGACGTCACAAAAGACGTGCCAAAAAGGTGCCAGTTTTAATATACCTGTAGCAGGATTCCCAAAAAGTTAACGACAATAATAGTTGTCGTTATCGGTCATTGTGCATGCACAGTTTCATAGTAAATGACAGTATTCGCTAGTTAACTACAGCGACAATCGTCGTTAAGGCGTTTGGGAATCCCGCAACTGATCTTTCCAAGTGAGCACGGCTCCGATGCAAATATTTTTTGCATAGTTTTAGTTCGAAAACATAAGAATCACGTTGCTGAAACAAAACTGCAATAACGAAATAAAATAAACCAGCATATACAGTTTTAACTTTTAAGGCCAAAAAATTTCGATTGCTCAAAAAGTAGTTTTTTAGTAATTAAACAACAAACGAAAATTAAAGAATTTTTCAAAAAGTTCCATATTGGCACCTTGTGCCAAATTAAAAAATAAGTTGCTATTTGAAGCAAAATAGAGCCGAATCTGACACGTTTAGTGCCAAGTCCGCAGCCCTGATTACCATAGTGTGGCATCAATATTACTGGGACGAGGTCTGGCAACCAAGAATTAATCACAGCTTATGTATAAAGAATCAAAACAAACAAACAGTTTTGTGATATTTTTGAAGTTATTTCTATTTTGATTACGTCACTTTGAAAGGAAAGTAGGGGAGTTTTCATTCGATTTAAAAAACTCAGAATTATGGGCTCTCAGAGAAGTTAAAACTCAGAGCCCATATTAAAAATGAAAGTAATGCATGTGCAAAATTTTTTTAGTAATTACATTATTTTTGTAAACTTTTAAAAGATTTTAGCAAAATCTCAAGCCATTAAATTAACTTCTGTGAAATTTTAGGAGGTTTTAACATTTTGATATCGTCACTTTGTATGGGAGATAGGAGTGGTTTGCATTCGAGTTTCTTCGTAAGGGACTCTAATATTAGAAACCAGGGACTAATGGTTACATTTCAAGTCAGTAAAATCACTTTTGAGGATTTTGGCAACTTTTTCGTTCACAGCGGTAAATGCGAAAAATTTTCTTATTCGAACGCTGTTTGCTTGTCTAATAATTACCCTCAATTCCACTATGAAGTTCGTTCATACTCATCTCAATGTTTTCAGATTAAATGTGTGTATTAAGGCCCTATTATGTAAAACAACTCAACTTTAGTTGACTCGATGCAACTCGATTTTTTTCGTATAACGTATTACAAACATTTTAGTTGAATTATGTAATTTGAAAATTCTTAAAAGATTAAGACAAGCTATATGGTTCAATTCAAATGAATGTAATACGTTATGTGAAAAAAAAATTTACTTCAATAGTGTCAACTTAAGGGTTGCTTACATAATAGGGACCTAAATATATTGAAGTAGTACTTTATTACAAGATCTGACCAAACACATGCACTGAAAAAGTATCTTATGGCCGCGACTAGGCATTTATACTTGTTGAAACCATATTGTTGTTCCAGTCTTTTAAAGTGCATATATTTTAGTATCTTCCAGTCAAAATTGCAGTATGGATTGACATGTTGGGGTGGTACCCATTACAATAAAGTATATCCGAATTTAGTCTCGTAAAAATTCGTTTAATTCTTAAAAAATGCTCATGGTGAAAGTAGTCTGCCTTCATTTTTTTACCGTTTAAACATCTTTTCTACTTTAAAGTCTTAAAAAAATTTTTCAGTATATCTGGTTATTCGTTGAGCAGAAGTTTCAATAACTACAACACTCGGGACTTAGTATATATTCCGCAACACAACTATCAATTTTTATTGAAGTTTTATATAGTAGTTGCTACAAGGCTATTTAATAGACTGTTCATTAAAGCAGTACTGCAGTAAATATTTATATCTCAAAAAAGCAAAATCAAGACTTTTCACTTTGTCTTATAATGCTGTTGATGAACTCTTTCGTATAGTCATTTAATTTTGTGGATTTTTTATCCGGACTATTATCGATTAAATAATCTGTTTTTTTGCTACTTTTCTTGGTTGTTACCTAATAAATCTTTTTTTCCCCTTTTTTTATACTGTTTTGCTATTTTCATTTTGATTTAATGCCACATTTCAAACTATTATTCGTTGATGAAACAATTTTCTGGATTTATTTTTTTCTAGTTTTATTTTTTAAGTTTCTGTATCAATAATCATAGCCCCACTCTGTAATAGTTGTAATTTTTTATCATTAAATACCCCCACTACTTTCGCCTCTTGTTTCCCGTAAGCTATAGATTATTGTTGTTTAATTCTTTTTTAAGGAATACCCGGCTTATATATTTCTTTTTATTTCCAGCTTAAATCCGTTTAATAGATACATACCTATGAATTTGTAAAGACAATGTATACCCTGTGTAGTGTAAAAAAATTTTGATTAAATAAAAATTAAATTGAATTGTTTTAAGAGATTTTACAGTTTGGATGGCGTCATTTTGTATCGAAGGTAGGCGTGGTTTTTATTAAATTTTGCCAAATTTTATAGTAAGACTTTATATTAAATATCAAAGCATATATGCAAAATATCAAGAAATTCTTTAATGTTTTCGATTTTTAGGAGGCTGTAAGAAAAATAACGTCTGTTTATGTGGGAGGTAGAAGCGGTTTCCATCCGATTTTGCCAAATTTTTTAGTCACGATTTATTTTAAAAATCAAAGCCTTGTGCAAAATTTCAAATCATGTTTAATTTTTTTTGTAAGGGACTTAACCATTTTAATAAAGCCACTTTGCTAGCAAGTGTGGTTTTATCCGATTTTTCTCATTTTCTAAAGTAGTTTTTATTTTTTATATATAATCTTAAATATCGGATTTCATCACGATAGCTTTGAAATTACGGCTGAAATCGTAATCACAAACGGACAGACAGACGTACATAGCTAAATCGATGTTGAACATAAATGTATGTATACCTACTATGCCTCCTTATGGGCTAGAATAAACGAAGTCACAAAGTTAATATACCCCTTACGCAGTACGGGAGTATATAAATTTGGTATATGTTTTTACCACTAAGCGAAATACAAATTTTTAAGTATTTTTGATAATTCTGACTTACAACTATCCGATATGCGACTACCTTGTTTGATTTGACAAGAAGTTATAGGCAAAAACCAAAAGATGTGACTTTTTCTCACCTTTCTAACAGTTTATGTCATAAAAAAATTTGCAGTAAATTAGAGTGACCTCTTTTGAATAAATTATATCAGTGAATTACTTAATATCAATTTTTTGGGGAAAAGACCGATAGTATTAAGTTTTATACCTTTGGTACCTAGTGGCGTAGATATGGGAATTCCGTTGGTCCTGGCCCCTGTCCCCACCCAGCGCCATAAAAACATTACCAAATATCACAAGTTATTGTCAATTAATTCTATTAATTTATGCTCGAATCCAAAGGTATATGTATTGCAAAAAACTCTTCTTTTTCCGAAAAAAGTTCTCAAAATTTTATTTATTTCAGTGTTTAATTTGTCTAAATTGGTCAACAGTAACTACAGATATCGTGACATGTATAATAGATACGTTAAATTTTGTACTAAAATTCAAAAATGTTATCCAAATACGCGGTAAATATTATGAAAGGTGGTTATAAGAGAGAGGTGATCGTGGCCGTGGCACAGTGGGTAGAGTGCGTGGCCCATACGTCAAAGAATTCTGGTTCAATTCCGACCTGACACAAAGTGTTTTTTCAATTGAATTCATTTTTCTGTTCGGCTGTCACCTTTTTGCAGGCAATGGCAAGCCTTAGAGAGTAAAAACTGCCATGAAAAGCTTGTTGAGAACATAAGCCATCATTCGGAAACATTTCACATTTCGCACAACACAATTAATCATAAAAAGCTCGGTAAAAGTCCTTTCAAGGGCTGAAATGCCAATTTAGTTCGTTCGTCGGTTATAAGAGAATGAAGAATCACGGAATTTTAGTTTAATTTTTCAAAAACTGACATATACTCTCACGCTTGATTATTTAAAGGAAATTAAAATTGTTCTCAAATCAAAAGGTCAACCATTTAGTTAAAACAAATAAACAACAATTAACACAACAAATTAATAAACAACATTAAGAGTTAAGAAATAATACAATAAAAAGTTTATAAACTATTACCAATAATTCAAATTTGTTACTGATTCAAACTCGGTTTTTTTACCCAAAACTTATCCGATTGTAATTTTTTTTTAAATTACCAACATTAAATTTACTTACACCCTGATCTATTTCCGTTTTACTATATCATCTGTGTGAAACTCGTTAGATGAGGTAAAAGCAAAAATTTTAAAAAAAATTTTGACTTTACCTAGCACTGGAAACTGCAGAATTAAGTTTTCACAAATTCTAGTGATAACATCCGATAAATCAGCGGTAAGTTTTAAATATGAAATAGTTTCTAGAATATACATACAAGTTTTTGCATCTATACCTGGCATTGTAGAATAAATAATAGTAAGCTTATCAAGTGATAATTTTAAACATATATGCAAAATTTTGAAAAATAAAAGCTTTAAACGTGATTTCCTCGAAACTACTTTTCTTAAAACGGTTCGATAGATAACTCGAAATCTATTGGTTCAATCTCAATGTACGCTTTTGTTGTAATTTTGTTTTTACTTTGGTTGTATTTTTGTCCTTTAAGCATCCCCTTTAAATTCAAGTACCTATTATTTTTTGTTTTTTTTTTTATAGACAAAAAAGCGCGCGAAAATCTATCTCTTTTTTTAACTTTATACCCTAGCTTTCGCCACAATTTTAAAAAAACTCCCCGGTGGTTGTGCGTAGGGGAGATGCCTAATTAATGGTCTGTACTTTAAAATGACACTTAACTTCTTTTTTTTCAGAGACATGGGAAAGGCCATATCCATCGAACCGTTTTGAATGTCTTTTTTTAATGTAATTTTCAGCTGCCTCTATATAAAAGAGTGATTGACCGCATAAGCCAAAAAATTACACTCTTCAATTAGCACACTCCTATTATTGCACTGCCTTACCAATCAACGTATTGCAAACGGCGAATTCATTAGACGGCAAAAAGCCGGCAACAACAGTTTTTGAGCGCCAAAAGTTTGACAACCGCAGGCAGCGAGATTTACACAAAAGTAGCGATTTGTGTTTTTAGCATAACAACGTGCACAATAATTTGTATATTGAATAAATTACAATATAATTTAAAGTATTGTTATCCACACGTTATTCAATTAGAAAAACTAAACGTTAAAATAGTGCCGACATGGATGTAGCTGAAGCACAGATTGGACAACTGCGTGTCAAGGATGAAGTGGGCATACGTTGTCAGAAACTATTTCAGGATTTTCTGGAAGAGTTAGTTTAGCACATATACAAAATACATCATAAGTTAAACATATGACTATTTTAGATTTAAGGAAGATGGCGAAATAAAGTATTTAAAACCGGCAGCAGATCTTGAGTCACCAGATCGTTATACGCTGGAGGTTAGCTTTGATGATGTTGAGAAATACAATCAAAATCTAGCAACAACAATAATAGAGGAATACTATCGGTGAGAGCAATGGCAACAATAATTTGAAATTCAGTAAAATTTAATTTATAACTTTGTAGAATTTATCCCTACCTCTGCCAATCTGTGTCCAACTACGTAAAAGATCGTATTGGTTTAAAAACGGATAAAGAATGCTACGTATCTTTCACAGAAGTGCCCACACGCCACAAAGTGCGCGATTTAACCACTTCCAAGATTGGCACACTCATTCGTATATCTGGCCAAGTTGTGCGTACGCATCCGGTGCATCCTGAATTAGTGCTGGGCACCTTCATGTGTCTCGACTGTCAAACCGAGATACGCGGCGTTGAGCAGCAGTTCAAATTTACTAATCCAACGATTTGTCGCAATCCAGTCTGCTCAAATCGTCGCCGCTTTATGTTAGATGTGGAGAAATCCTTGTTTGTGGATTTCCAGAAGATACGCATACAAGAGACGCAGTCTGAGTTGCCAAGAGGCTGTATTCCGCGTTCCGTAGAGATTATATTGCGTGCTGAGTTGGTGGAAACTGTGCAAGCGGGTGATCGTTATGATTTTACTGGCGCTCTGATTGTAGTGCCCGATGTGGCTGTACTCAATATGCCAGGCGCTAAGGCAGATCTCGGCTCAAGACACAAGCCTGGTGAGGGCCCCGAGGGCTTGAGCGGTCTCAAGGCTTTGGGTGTGCGTGACCTAAACTATCGCATGGCTTTCTTGGCGTGCAGTGTTCAAGCTACAACAGCCCGTTTTGGTGGTACTGATTTGCCCATGTCTGAGGTCACAGCCGAGGATATGAAAAAACAAATGACCGACGCGGAATGGAACAAAGTCTATGAAATGTCAAAGGATCGAAATTTGTATAATAATCTGATCAGCTGCTTGTTTCCTTCAATTTATGGCAATGATGAAGTGAAGCGCGGCATTTTGTTACAATTATTTAGCGGTGTTGGCAAAACGACTCATGAAAGTAAGTTTTTGGTCGATGGCTTAAATTAAAATGTTTTTAATGAAAATAAGAGCTGGCAACTTTGGTCTGCTTTGGTTTTATATATAATTTGTTCTGTATGTGCTAACTTTGTTTTTGTTGTTTGTCGTTTGGGGTAATGACAGGGGGTATAGCTCAGTGGTAGAGCATTCGACTGCAGATCGAGAGGTCCCCGGTTCAAACCCGGGTGCCCCCTGTGTAGATTTTTTGTAATTTTTTTTTTTTTTACATTAATACTATGTTCACACTGAGGGCTAAATGCGCATTTAACGAAATGCGCATTAGCAATTTAGAATGCGTGGCCGTATGCTCCTTGTAAGAGTAAAAGAGACAAATATATACATTCAATTTCGTAAATGCGCATTTAGCTCTCAATGTGAACGTAGTATAATACACATTTTTTTACTTCCTTTTATATAAAAAAAAAACAGATTAGTTCAAAATTTGTGATGGAAAAATGGGAATTAAAAGAAATCTAAAAAAGTATTTGATTAATATTCTTAAATTTGCTGTAATTTTTCTATATAGGAATCTTACGTACAATAACGGAAGGCAGCTACTAAGTTTTTACGATTTTGAGTAAAGCAACTTTTATTCACCAAGGTTTTTTTGTTAGCCCTTTATAATTGTACAAACATAAAATCTATGTTTTATTATTAAAAAAGGTACTGTTTGCATTGACGCAACTTAAAAATGATTTAATGGTAATAGTTCCGTAGCTATAACATAGAAATCCTTCTATATTAGTCATTTTGTATATTTGAAAAAAATAAAATCTTAAAAGGCAGCAACTTTGCATAGAAGTTGAAGTTGAAAAAAATTATAAAAGTAATTTTAAATATAATAGTATTATTACAACTCATTTAATATTATTATAAAGGAATAAATAAAAACTATCATTATAATTCAAGATAACATACAAGAAACTGATATGATACATCCTAGACATAAAAAATTACCTCAAATTTAATTTATACAAAAGATATTGATGAAGTGTTATTAGTTGCCACTTTACTTTAACACTGACACAAACACCCAAGAGGAGGGCAAATAAAGAAAAAGCCATTTGTTAGAAAGAGATTTTGTAATTTTAAATTTTCATTACTCACAAAGAACTAAGCCCCCTACTATGAATTACAATTCAACTAATGGCGTTTTCTTTTCTTGAAAAAATTGTGCATTTTTTCTGCCCTTTTTGAGAACCCTGCAATTTTTGTGTTCTTTTCTCATACACTTTTGACCTCTAAAATTAAATTTGGCCTGAATTTTGGCCTGAAAAGTATACAAAATGCAGAGTTTTTGCACTCTCTAGATCGACGGTTTCAGAGTTCTGTAGCAGAATTCCCAAACAGTTAACGATATTCATAGTTGTCGTTACCGGTCATTGCGAATGCACAGTTTCATAGTAAATGGCAGTTTTCGCTAGTTAACTACAGCTACAACCGTCGATAAGGAAACTTGCAATTTATTTGACGTTTCTGGATATAACAAGTCAGCCAACACAACATTGAAAAAAAATGTTGCATTTTTATGTTATTTTCTCGACTTAGAGCAGGTCCACATTTTTTGAGTGGACCAAATTGCACAAAATTTAAAAAATTATGCACTCTCAGAGGACTGCACCATGTCTGAGCTCCTAAACGCATTTATGCAAAGCATCAGTGACTTTTTCTTTGAATTGGTGCTTAGTTGATTCACCAAAACTGCGCAAATAGATTATTATTTTTAAGCACGGTTTAATTGCGCACTTTTGGTGAATCTACTTAGCACCAATTCAAAGAAAAAGTCACTGATGCTTTGCATAAATGCATTTAGGAACTTAGCCCATGTATGAAACTTGTCAAAATAGAGCACCATGTCAAAAAATATATCGAAAAATGTCATGGGATGAGAACACCTTATAAATATTCCACCATGGGGCTAATGATTCAGTGGGGACTAACTAAGTACGACAAGGAGAGCAGTTCATTGAATCCAAAAACTCAGATATATATGATCATAAAAAACTTAGTATAGTAAAAAAATAAAGTAAAAAGGCAGTATACAGTCAACCAAAGAAAAACTTGTACAGCATACTTACTTATGTTTATGTTGCATTATCTTGGAAACTATGTACGCTAGCCATATGAAATAAAATGTTAAAATATTCTTTAATTTATTCACTTTTCAAATAGTTTCAACAAAAATTGTGAAAATATCATCTTCTTAAAACAAATCAACAAAAAAAAAAACAGGCACATTTTATGAAGCCAAAAAAAAACTTGTACACTCTTTACATTACGCAGTCTGGTGAGGTACCGTTATTAAAACCAGTTTTTTTTTTTCATTTATTGGCTCCACATTCAGTTTGCTCTTAATATTTGAAAGAAAGAAAAAAAAAATGGATTCAAAGCAAACTTCAATAGAAATGAAAAAATTAATTATAAAACTTTGGGAAGAAAAGAAGAGTTTGAGGAAAATTGCTGAAGTGGTAAAGAAGCCGCACTCTACGGTCAAATATATAATTGATATGTTCCAGAAAAATGGGTTTTTAAGTAGACCAAGTGGAAGTGGAAGGCCAAGAAAAATTTCATCTTTACATCTATTTCAAAGAAAAATAGGTCGCATAATTAATGAAAATCCTAGAATATCTGCATCGAAAATAGCTCAAAACTTGAGCGAACAGGGAATTATTCAAGTACACCCACAAACAGTGCGAAATTTTTTGCATTCGGAAGGTTTAAGAGGGTATGCACCCCGAAACAAGCCACTGTTGTCAGCAAAAAATATAAAGAAGCGACTGGAGTATGCCAAGGAGCCAATGTCACGAAGCCAGTAGAGTTTTGGAACTCAGTGATATTTACTGATGAGTCAAAATTCAACCAATTTGGATCAGATGGACGACGTTTTGTGTAGAGAAAAAAGGGTACAGCATTGGACTCCAAAAATGTTAATAAAACCGTCAAACACGGCGGGGGCAGTGTTATGGTTTGGGGTGCAATGGGAGCTAATGGGGTTGGGAACTTTCAGTTTGTTGAAGGCACTATGAACAAATTTGATTATTTAAATATTTTAAAGAACAATTTGCGACAAACAGCTGCAAAATTGGAAATTGTCGACAATTTTAGCTTCGTTCACGACAATGATCCAAAGCATTCCTCGCTTGTGGTCAAAGAATGGCTGCTGTACAATTGTAAAAAAGTGCTACCCCATCCCCCCCCAAAGTCCCGATTTAAACCCAATCGAGCATTTGTGGGCTCACATGGAAAAAAAACTAAGAGAAAAACCAAATAAAAACATAAAAGAGCTTAAAGATGCACTCCAAAACATATGGGCGTCAATCAGCCCTGACATCACACAAAATTTGTCTCTCTCAATGCCAAAAAGGTTACAAGCCGTTATATTTGCTAAGGGCCATCACACGAAATATTAGCTTTAAAAAATAATATCGTAAAATCTCTGCTTTTTTAAGAATATCTGAAATGTACAAGTTTTTTTTTGGCTTCGTAAAATGTGCCTGTTTTTTTTTTTTGTTGATTTGTTTTAAGAAAATGCTTTTTTCACAATTTTGTTGAAACTATTTGAAAATTGAATAAATTAAAGAATATTTTAACAATTTGTTTCATATAGCTAGTGTACATAGTTTTAAAGATATTGCAACATAAACATAAGTAAGTATGCTGTACAAGTTTTTTTTTTGGTTCACTGTATATAGTTACTACTTTATGTTTTTATATTTGGTAAATATATCGCGGTGTTGCACGCCCTTCAAATTTGTTTACTGCTATTTTTTCGATAAAACTTACCATTAGCGAGATTTTTGCGAGAAACCTTTTAGCTTTACCTTTGACCCCGCGTAACATTTTTAGCGGCGCATGTTTCGGAGGACAATTTTTGGATCTTGTTTGAAACGACAAAAGGAAACGTCATGCAAAAATTCAGCTTTCCTTTGTCTTTCCAAAGTTCAATGTCTTTATTCCCCGGACTATTATTTATTTTTTCTTTTTAGTCTTTATCTATTAAATTAACTTGTGGGCGGTGATATTTCCCTAAATCGCCTCGTACTCGAAAGAAATGTACTGACAAAATTTTAGCTTTAATTGAATAGGAGTAGCCAAATTTGCTCTAAACTATCTTCTACTGGAAGGAGATTAACTGCCAAAATTTTAGCTGAATCGGCCCAGTAGTTTTGCCAATAAATTTTCTTACTTTTCTTCGGAAACACATATATTTATTTTGGCATATTTTCTGTACTCTATCTAGCCAAATCCCAAATAATGGAAAAATACTTTTACAGGTCATTTACGTGTCTTCATTTTATTTCGATAGTATTCCATCATTTGATCTGCAATTAGAGTTTCTGAATTCCCGAGAATTACATTCTGTGTTGACTTAAAAAAGCTTAGGGGGTAACTTTTATATTGAACAAAAGATATACAAAAAAATTAATTTTTTATAAGGCATTTTTTTTTTAGAGAATGAGAATTGCCAGTGCAGTTGAGGACTTGGGCACTTTCCAAAAAAAAAAACATGCACGTAAGTCAAAAATCTCACACAGTTGTGTACATTCAAAAATTTGACAACATCTTTATGTTTGGTTTATGAAATCTTTTCTTTTGCTAGCCGATAACAATAACAAAAAACTGATTTTGACAAATAAAAAATACTTCACACAGGTAAAAATTTCGCCTAAATAAACTGCGAGTAAAGCTTTGTATAAGGAATTTATGCAGGAAGAAGAGTTTAAACTTCCTTGAACAATCCTTGGAACAAGTTTTATAAAAGGTCTATGCAAGGAAAAAAAGACGTATGAAATTATTTCATTTATACAAGAACTTTTATAAAGTTTAAAGTTTAATAAGGTTTTTATTCAAGGCTTATTCAGGAACTCGGAAACTGAAAAAAAATATACGTTTAATCTTTGTATTCTTATTATATCTTTGTATTCTTATTATATCTTTGTATTCCATTGCCCAACCAGCGCGAATTAAACTCAGGATCTTTTGTATCGACAGCTGCACGCTCTATCCGCTCGTCTATTCAGAAGTTTTCTCGCGCGACGTTGAAACTTAATTTCTATTTCCTTTGAAATACAATAATTTCAAATTCAAATAATTAGTCTCGATTGCAATAATTTCATATATGCACTTAATTTGAGGTTGACAAATTGGCTCGGTAGCCCAGCGGTTTAAGGGTACATTTTATCAACAGATAAATCCCTGGTTCGATTCCGGGCTCAGACAGAATTTTTTTTTATAATTGAAATAGTTTGTTTTTAGTTTTTTTCATGATAGTGAATGCTTTTTTTTATTTAATTCAGGAATTTCTAATGTTATTGTTTTCACACACTGAAACTTTGTTTATCTAAAAAAAATGCTTGAGTAAAAATCTTGAATACTTCCTAAAAGCTTTATATAAAACATACAAGAAAATTAAATTTTCAAGGCTTTTACAAGGCTCTTTCAAGAAAAGCATGAACAATTTTTTCATTCAAGGCCTTCTAAAGTTGAGTATGAATAACTTAAAATATTTATGTGAAATCCTTATTTGGGCAATCAATTTTTCAATCTGATCTTTGAAAAAGTGTAGACTGTTCACTGTTAGAAAACTATTGGTAGTGTTGATTACCTTGTAGTTAAAATTAAAACTTTATTCATTGTTTTTTTCTCAGATTTCCCGGGAATCCCGGGCAAAATTTCCCGGACTAAAATGTACATTTTCCCGGTTCATCCTGGGAAAGAAACTCTGCAATGAAACTCAACTCCAGCCATTTTCTCATTGTAGTATTGACTTCCTGCTGGAATTGCTATTGGTAGTATTTGTACAGGATGTTCATGAACTGAGTGCAACTAATTACGGAGGTAAAAGATTATGTCGAGCTGGCAAACAATAAGGATATACAGGGCTACCTAATAATTCAAGACTTTGATTGACGTTATTGTTTCTAGCAGAAAAACCAACTTACAGAAAACTTTGACTTTGATAGCTCATTGCAAAGTCAATAAAATCATCTTTCTAACGGTATATCGATAAACTCCATCGACTTAACCGTTACCGAGCTGTGCTCGTGTAAAGATGAAATAAATCGATTCAACTTTGAGTGCAAATTTGTCAGAATTTCGCGTAATAAATTAAATTTTTTTATGATAAATTTTGTAATTTATTCAATTCTTTTTTCAATCATACCAAAAACAAACATATCTCTAAAAATAAAAAAGTTGGCTGTACTAAAAAAATTATACTTATTAGAAAATAATGACATTACTATTAGCTATGCAGTAGATAATATTATTGTTTTCTAATAAGTATAATTTTTTTAGTAAAACCAACTTAATTTTTCATATTTGTGAGCTCGTATGAAAAATTCCACTAGCGCCCAAGCAACACAATTGTATTATCTGAACTCTGGTTTAAATAATATTTCGTCACATTTTCTTCAATTTGGATTCTTAATAAAAATTATTCATACTTACCACGTGGCATACTTTCAATCCTATCAAAGTGTCAAGAAAAAGTGAGCTTTAAATCTAATAAATGAATAAATGCAACTTAACAAAGTGGCACAATAAAGAACTAGAAGGATGGAGCTTCGGCAGGGTACCGAAGCTAAAATACCCCCCCGCGGCCATATTGAAGTATATTGGAAGTCTTTAGCCACGACATACACGATGACATTCAGTTTTATATATTAACGAAAGTTTTCCTATTTTGATGACGTCACTTTGTATGGGAGGTAGGCGTGGTTTTGATCCGATTTTGCCATATATCATAGAGATGGTTTGTATTATACATCAAAGCTAATGTTCAAAATTTCAAGACATTTCATTAATATTGTGGATTTTTAAGATTTTACGTTTAAAATAAAGCCAATTTGTATGGGAGGTAGGCGTCGTTTTAATTCGATTTTGCCAAATATCAAAGTGATGGTCTATATTATATATCAAAGCCTAAATAAATTATATGCAAAATTTCAAAACATTTCTTTAATTTGGCAGATTTTTAAGAGATGTTACTTCTAAAATAAAGCCACTTAGTATGGGAGGTAGGCGTGGTTTTCATCCAATTTTTCCAAATTTTATAGCCAGAATTAAGACTGAAAAGCAAAGCTTACAAGCCAATTTTCAAGGTTTTTTTTTAATTTTTGTGGATTTTAAAGACATTTTACGGTTAATATAAAGTCACTTTGTATGGGAGATAAGCGTGGTTTTCATCCGATTTGGCCCATTTTCGAACTTGATCTTCCTTTTTTAAAAATAAACTTAGATTTTGAATTTCATCGAGATAGCTTTAAAATTGCGGCTGTAATCGTGTCGACGGACACACGGAAATCGACTCAGGAGATGATGCTGATCAAAAATATATTAAAATATATATATTTTTCTATACCTGCAACGCATCCTTCTTGGCGTTACAAACGGAATGACAAAGTTAATATATCTCTTACGCAGTACGCGTTGGGGTATAAAAATCAGTTCTCAGCAAAAATCAAAGCTCAGTTTGCTTTGGAGCATTATGACCGTTATATCCTGGCACCCTTTTCTCCCTTTATATCTATTTAACTTTTTGAGGTTACGTACTTATTTGTTTAATACTTAACCGACAGTTTGGAATCACGTTTCTTTATAATCACATTACTATTTTAACCCCTTCATTTTGTGTCACAAAAGAATCACAGAAACGATAAGGAAGACATGAAAGCACTTCTTTATTCCATACTGCTTGTCGTTGGTATAATTTTTCGTGATACAATTATAATTAATTTCTGCGGAATTTATTACAATCTCGCAACAATGCCTGTATTACCAATGTTTTTAGAAATGAAGACTAAAAGTTCGCCTCTTGTTATAATATCTAAAATATATATCTTTATCTATAATATGCCCCTATCTATCTTAATTAACTCGTATTTATTTATTTTCCTCTCTTTCCTTTACAGAAACCACACTCCGTGGCGACATCAACGTTTGCATTGTAGGAGATCCTAGTACCGCTAAATCACAGTTTCTCAAACAAGTTGCTGATTTTTCGCCACGTGCCATCTACACTTCGGGTAAAGCTTCTTCGGCGGCTGGTCTAACGGCGGCCGTTGTGCGCGATGAGGAAAGCTTTGATTTTGTCATCGAGGCGGGTGCTCTCATGTTGGCCGACAACGGCATATGCTGCATAGATGAATTTGATAAGATGGATCCACGTGATCAAGTGGCTATACACGAAGCCATGGAGCAGCAGACCATCTCAATAGCCAAAGCTGGTGTGCGCGCCACGCTCAATGCACGTACCTCCATATTAGCTGCTGCCAATCCCATCAATGGTCGTTATGATCGTTCAAAGAGCCTACAACAGAATATACAGCTTTCGGCGCCGATTATGTCGCGTTTTGATTTATTCTTCATACTCGTAGATGAATGCAACGAGGTGGTGGACTATGCCATAGCACGCAAAATTGTCGATTTGCATTCGAATATCGAAGACACTGTTGATCGCGCATATACACGCGAGGAAGTGTTACGCTACATAACATTTGCACGACAATTTAAGCCCATCATCAATCTAGAGGCTAGCAAACTGTTGGTGGAGAATTATGGTCACTTGCGTCAACGCGATACAGGCACTGCTGGACGCAGCACTTGGCGTATTACAGTACGTCAGCTAGAGTCCATGATACGTCTCAGCGAAGCCATGGCCAAGTTGGAGTGCATGAACGAAGTGCAGGAGAGGCATGTAAAAGAAGCCTTTCGACTGCTGAATAAGTCAATTATACGCGTTGAACAGCCCGACATACATCTGGACGATGATGATGATGCCGCTTTGATGGGCGATGTAGATATGGAGAATGATGCCGCTGCGGCCAATCAAGTGGTTGATCATAGCGAAGAAACCAATGGTGACGCGCACACTGAATCTGATCCAAGTGCAGCTAGTGGAGTCCAGAAGAAAAAATTAACGCTAAGTTTTGAAGATTACAAGAATTTATCCACCATGTTGGTGTTGCATATGCGCAATGAAGAGGCACGCTGTGAGTCGGAGGGCAGTGATTCAGGCATGAAGCGCAGCGATGTTGTTACTTGGTATTTGGAGCAGGTAGCCGATCAAATCGAATCCGAAGATGAGCTAATTTCACGTAAAAATCTTATCGAAAAAGTTATCGATCGTTTGATCTATCACGATCAAGTTATAATTCCTCTGAAAACAACCGAATTACGACAGCCCGGCAGGAGTCCGAGCCGCACAACATTGGCCGAGGATTTAGCGGAAGAAAGTGATCCCCTATTGGTGGTGCATCCTAATTACATTGTGGAGTAGTAGCTGAGCAACAAGTTTAATGCGCACAATTTTTGTGTGCTCAGTTTTAAGTTTAGCTATTTATCATAAGTTGCCGCAATTGTTGTAGTTAAGATGCAAGAATTTTGCGAAAATATTGTTCAAGTTTTTTATTGTCCTGCGTCGTTTTAACTAAAATAAACAATTGTATTGTTTGGTTTTCTACTTGTTTATTCTGTCAATAAAAATCTACCAAAAAATAATTACTTTTATTTTCGTTTTTTAAAAGACAGCAGATAGATCAGCAAAGTAGATCGGGTTAGATTCCAAAGCAAAACATTTGGACATCCCAGAAAATGGTCAACCGGTACATTGTTACAGAAGATGCAGCAACATCTGCTGCTGCAGGTAGAAATTTCTTTATCTTCCTTATCACCTGTGGCCCTACTCTGTATTGCGATACGCGCGAAAATCTGTACAATCAAATCAATTTTGCGGATTTTTTTTGTCGCATCGCAATAGAGTATGGCCCCTGTATTTACTTGCTAGTTTCACTAATTAAAAAAATACTTTTGTTTTAGATCTAATCGACGGTTTATTTATTTCATCAGCGTCTACAACTTTTCTTTGCAATACTGAATAAAGTTTATTTTTGTTTTTTTAGAATTTTATTTTGAACAAAATTCGGCTGCATGAAATTAGCATGTGTGTATAAAATAAATTGTTCCAAATTTGTAAAACCCAAGAAAACATAAAACGTAGACCTAGCTAGTTTATATAATATAGTATGTAGTACATTAATGTAGATGTTATGTTAAATATTAGAAAAGTAGTAATCAACAAGCGAGAATGACAAGAAAAATTGTGCATCTATTGCGCAATTTAACTCTCGTCGTCTTCAATTTTCGGTGCCAAATAGTAACGAATGTGCCCCAAATCTGGAATACGATATTCTACCACCAACGGCACATCGGCCGACATCGACAGCTGCACCTGACTTGAAAGTGGCGTCGCCTTGGTGAATGCATTCAAATAGCGACAGGCAAAGGTGAGTGTTACGGGCTCTTGCATCTCAATGACCACAGCTTCGTCTTCTTTGTCCACAGAGCTGGTTTGTGCTAGCTTAACATTGGCAGAGCCAACATCACCGGAAGCGGAAAACTTGACACCTTCCTTGGTGCAGCATATAACCACAGATTCGCCAAATTGTGCCAAATCGCGACAAATGCGCGCAAATTCCATGGCAGGCATGCGTACCACGCAAGAATAATCTGTTTCTGGAATGCCAAGATGCTCTTGATCGAGATTCATCAGCTTCATCTCATAGTCAGAGACTTTCTCATGATTTTGCGATTCAAACATAAATGTGACAGTATCTGCATTGTCCTGTGCCTTCATTGTGACGGTATCATCGTTGTTGGCGCACTTTAAAATCTTGGCCATACTGCTGAGATTCATGCCCATAGACAGATTACGATCGCAGCGGAACTTATCGAAGCCATCGGAACGTAGCGTGAGTGAGACAAGCGAAACGTGAGAGTTGTCCATGGCTTGCAGCTAAAAAACAAACAAAAATTAGGATTTCACCTTTGCAAACTTTTTCTCTCTACATACCTGTATTCCAGAATCACTGCAGTCGAAGGTGCCCTCATTGAGCAAATCCTTGATGGCATCGAGTACCTTCTTCAATATGGTTGCGTTGATTAAACGTGCTTCAAACATGCTGCTACTTATGCTTGTTTATTTAAGGAAATGTTTGTATAAAATAAAATCTCAAAAGAAACTGCCTCCAATTTTGCAGGGAATTTTACACAAACTTTGCAGAATACTCGTATGCCGTCTACTTCAATGTGAAATTTTTAAATGATTTGTTCGTCGCCCTTTTTTCTATGGTACGCCGCTGACAGCAAAATGCTTGTTTTGGCGCCAAGTGTCAAAATTGCAACAACAGAACTTCAGCTGTGAATTTTCTTAATTCGTCGATACGATGACAAATTTTACTACGCTACCTGGGGTGAAGTCGATAAGTCCGTTTTTATTCACAATAGCAATAAAGAATTTTAGGGGCGTGTGCGAATTCATTGCAAATTTCCAGCACCTATCATTTAGAAAAAGAACTGATAAAACTGTGCGAATTCAGTTTTGGCAACTAAATTTTATGTCGCTTTTTCCTCATTGTCGAGCTTACAACAACAAACAAAAGCACAGTATTACCAAATGATTACGTGAAAATGTGCTAGAAAATGCTAAAAATATTTTGCAAGAAAATTTGTACTGCGTAGTATGTGTCACGTAGGCGCAAATTTTCAAAATTTCCGCAAAGACTTTAAGTAGAAGTACTACAATTACGATCAAAGCCTACTGAGCCAACATTTTATCGTTTAAAGTATTTTATGCCTTTTTTTTGCTGAAGTAAGCATTACACTTTTATTTTTGGAGGCAGACTTTGTCAGAATCCTACGTTCCAAGTTTCATCATCTTCCCGTGCACTGGCCTAGTCTTCTCCTGTACCAAATTGAACTATTCTGGCATTAAAAAGTATCGATACGGAATATTTTTTCATCCACAAACGATTGATAAGAATTTTTTTAAATTAATTTCAACACATGGCCTTATATCTTCTACGATATGAGCATAATTTTAAAGTCCCATTTTGTAATTTTTTTAGATCCCTTTAAATTCAGTGCATCACGTTTAAAAATCTATAAAAACCCTAGATGGAATACCCGGCAAAGCCCGGGGTGGTGTAGCATTTGGGGTGTATATGTTTGCAAAAAATAGGGACCAGTCTAATACCACCCACTTTTATAGACCTTACTGCTCATTATACCAAAGAATATATGTGCAACATTTGGTTGAAGTCGGAAAAACAGTGAAAGAGTTGTTGGGGTACATACAGATATGAAAATATTCATATGGGCGGGAAAAGTTGGTGTGGCAACATTTGTATATATAGTGACCATCACTTGGTCACATAGCACCTGCACACTAAGTATAACTATCAAAACATGTACAACTCAGGAATTATAATGATTTCTGAAAAGTGAGCGTAGTTCTACCACGCCCATTTTTAGTGCAGTTGCCGAGAGTAACCATACGAACTTAATTACAAAATCTTATTCTTATACAACCACATTCGTCTGAAATATAGCATTTTTAATGATTTGTGGGCGGTAATAGAGGGTGTGGCAATTTTTTTTTATTATTTGAGATATGAACCTTGATAACAGATGTTGTAAATTTACATTACCTTTAGGTGCCTTAGGTACCCTTAGGTGTTACCGTTCCTGAGATCTTAAGAGACACCAACCCGCACGAACGATTTTATATATATAGATTTCGCACATGGGACAAAATATAAAAAAAAAAACAAAAATTACCCAAAAACAATAGGTGCAATTTCGCCCAAAATATTTGTCAGATTTTTCATATGAAAACTAAAAAAAGAATTTCACAAAACAAAAATACAAAATTGGACAACTCTTTTCCCACAATTTGTATGGAAAATATTTTCATTTTTCTTTTGGACGATATTTCATAGTGCCATAACATCTTCGTTTATTCAGTTCATTTTAATTAGAGAAAAATTAGAATATGAATGGAAAAAAGATTTAATTTAAAGGTTTATTGCATTCATATTGACAGAGCTAAAATAATTGGACCTATTCGGCACAATCTATTATGAAAAAATTTTTTAGTTAGTCAGTTGTGACTTCCCATACAACTTTTTCGAGCTGTCAAAAAATCTGTTATTAGACCTAAATTCATATTCTGCACGACAATCTTTTCTGAAATCTGTTATGAATCATAGCAGATTTTTCGAACCGTTAAAAAATCTTGACGTTAAAAAATGACATCAGAATAGCAGATACATATTTCTATCTTTTATCGTAATAAGTTTTTAGAAAAAAAACATTTTGGTGTGAGAAATGGATGTTTATTTAAGAATTTTTTTAAGAATGGCTCAAAAAGGGAGGCAAATATAAGATTACATAATTAATAAATATGTGTGTGTGTTTTAAGGCGACTGTTCCGGGTTGAGGTGTGTTTTTAAAGGCTGATAAAAAAAAAAACTGCTGCAGATATTTATAAAAACTTTTTTATTATTTTAATCAAGTTTTCAAGAATACAAAAAAAAAAGTTCAATTTGCAATGCCTCTTGTGGGCTTACATGAACATGAATTTTTCAAAATATAATTTTTTTTAATAATTTGAATTTGCTTCACACTGCTTCACACTGATTTGTGCCGCCATGTTGTGTGCCACACGAGTTCGCTGATGTGAAGTTACATTACATTTTTCAATTTCGTCAATCACAGGTCGTTAAACTAATAATACAGTCTGTGTCTGCTTTGAAATAACAAAATGGTTGCAGCATCGATATTTTCAAATAGGAAAAAAAATCAAACCCATCAATTCAATAAAAATTACCAATTACGTTGTGCGTTATGTAATATTTGAATACAATTGATCGAGAACTGGGCCTAAAATTTTTGGGAACAAGTTACTTTTAGCTAAAATCGCCTTTTTTAAATTTTTTTATATAATGCGTATTTTGAGCTAAAAACGCTAATGGTAAAAAAATTTCGGCCCGCTCTCAAGTAGTTAAGAAGTTATAGGCGATTATAGTTGGGAAAATAGGTGTAAAAACTTGTGATTTTTTTGTAGTTTTCCAATCAAAATAAGCGTTATGGATATCAAAAGAAAGGTTATGCTTTTACCAATTTAACGAGGTATTGACCATTAAAATCCATGCATGAATTGTTAAAGAAAAGTGCCGGATGCGAAAAATTTTGTATGAAAATTTTATTTAGTGAAAAATTTTTCATCTCTTTGCTATTGTGTCAAAGGGTGAATCGCAAATGAAAAGCGCCGCAGGCGAAAAATTTCTATAAAAAATCGCGAGATTTTTTATAACAATTTTTCATGATTTTTCATCAAATCATGTTTTGATATTTAAGCCTGTAAAACCTGATGTAAAATAGGTGGGACGCAAAAAGTGTTATATCTTCGAAAGTGATGCACTGAATTTTATGTTTAATACTTTATTGAATAGGCAATTGCATAACCTTTATTTTGATGCCAATAATGCTATAATGCTTTCGTAAGAAAATTTAAACAAAAATCACAAGTTTTTTATGTCCATTTTCCCAACTTTCGAGCACTATAACTTCTAAACCAATTGAGAGCGGCCATTAATTTTTCCAGATTTGGCATTAGAAGGGCTTAATGCATGTGATCAATAAAAAAAAAGGTTTAAAAAATTAATTTTAGCTAAAAGTAAATTATGCAGAGATATTAACTGCTTTTTTCCAACATTCAAATCCGATTTGGAAACAAAACAAAATCGATTTCTTAATATATTCACCACGCCATTTAGCTGTGAAATCGATTTTTTCCACTATGAATCATAAATTATGTCCTATTTGAATGTTAGAACAATAGTCGCTATTATTTTAATTGAAAAAATTTCATATCAGATGGGATTTTAACCTGAAATCTTCTGCGGTTTCTTGTTCTACGTTCGATAACGACACGGTATATAAATAAGCATCGCTAAATTGGGCTTAAAATTAGTTCTCGCGCTGCAATATCATTTCTATATCATTCTAATCCTTTCTCAACTGTGTTCTCAACCTTCAGCAGTTTAAGAACAGCTGTAAACAATAATTGCTGTCAACCAGCAAAACGTCAAGTAAAAAATTTGCAAAAAATTTCTGCCTTGAGGATTTGTACAAAAATGTTCTTAACTACGGATAATTAAAGCCATTTATGTAAAAATAAATGTATTTAAAACAATTATGTTTAGTTGCAAAAAAGTTTAGTTGTTAAGCGACAAAAAAAATGTCAAATGATTTTTATGGCATATGTGGTGGAGGTTCGGCGACCAACTCGAACTCTGGAACCACTTCAGCGGCTGCTTGCTCCTCGTCGCGCTGGCTCACAGAAGAGGTTTTCAAACTAATCGATATCGTGCAACGCGATGAAGCCATCTATAATCCGCGTCACAAATACTATTTTTGCCGGCCATATGTGGAGAACTTTTGGCGTGAGGTGGACATGAAGTTGGAAAAGAATCGTGAGTGGAAGTAGAGTAGTTTGCGAATAAGCTGTAATATTTTCAATTGAATTTGCTTTTTTCAGCTGGTGCCAGTTTAGCAAAATGGACAAATCTGCGTATATCATTTCGACGTGAATACACCAACTATGTGGAGGAGAAAGTGCCACCCTGCTGGTCTTATTTTGATCGAATGTTCTTTTTGCATCCTTATCTGAGAAAGTAAGTAGCTGAGCAAGTTTAGCAACAGGTGATATCTAAATAGAATAATACAAATATTTGGTAAATAGAAAACATCAACAACCCAAATCGCTTGACTCGCAAGTACAAGACGCCTTGGTGCAGATTAGCTCGTTATCTAATCGGTTGCAACGTGAGCGCGTCGCTGCAGCAGCAGCTGCTTCTGCCGTTGCAGGTATTAATCTCCACAATGGTAGCCGCAGCGGAGCATTGCAAGTCAACCGTGGTGACTCGGCGAACTCGCATTGTTTTGTCGACAGCTATTTGGACTACTTTGAAGATGATGCACCAAATAATTCCGAGTTAGATGAAATAATTGAGGATGAGCAACATGATCAGCAGCACTCGCGTTTTCAAAGTCTTGATGCGCGTTCCCTAAATAATGACATAAAATCTGAATGCGAGGAAACTCGAGATGAATATGAGGAGCAGCAGTTGGATAATAATCGCATGACACCACTGCAGGATGAAGACCCAGAGGTTGAGGATGATCAGGATATTGTGCATAATTTTGTGTTGGATGCGCTGCCTGCTGCACGTGATGAGAAACGTAAAATAATGATGCAAAATGGGCAACAGCAGCACATGCAGCGTCTGCAAATGCAGCGTGAAAATTACCACGAGGAACTGCATCCCACCTTCGATCACAAGCGTCCACGTTCGGAAGAAAGCATAGATAGTTCTGCGCAAGCTGGTTCTTCTTCGTCGTCAATTGCGATCGCTACGCAGCGTCTCATCAACTCTAGCACGCCAGCGCACACCAATGTTTCTTTTGTGCGTCCTACATTTACGAAACCTATGGATATGGTTAGCACAACCTGCGGCAGTCAGACTGCCAATGGTGTCAGTGCTACGTGTGAATCGGATGCTTCAACATCTGCTGGCTTGATTTCATCGTCCGTGCATCTGCGTCATCAACATCGTTCAGCGGAATTGTTGGCTGCATCGAGTGTAGACCGTGTTGAACGCGCTGATCGTGCAACTCATTATGATCTCTGTGATTGCAAAACTGATCCTGATGCCATGTTTCTGATGAGTCTGCTACCCGATATACAGAAACTAAATGGACGCGATCGTGGCAAGATAAAGATTGCATTTCAAAATATCCTCCAGGATTTTCTATATCCGGATTAAGTCGTGATGGTAGCTTTACTTGAACATCCTTCGCTTGTGATCTTATTTTATTCTCATTCTATATTATTAATCAGTAAAAATAAATATTAAACGAAAAAGAAAACAAATTCAAAACTAAAACATGTATACTCCATGCACTAGGCTGCGCTCTTCAGTGTTGGCTTTTAATAAAATAAAAATATATATATACATATATGTGTATATATATTTTTTTAGATTCTAAGCTATATTAAATAACATAAAATGAAAAAATCCATTTGTATAAGTTCTACCTAGTAGAGTTTTAAGTAGCTTGCTTTATGTTTCCAAAATGTATACAACTAAAATAATAAAATATGAATGAAAATTAATAAGTGAAAAACTGTTAAGTGTAAATATGGAAACGGAAATCTAGTAACATATATCCAGAGCATATAGAGACGTTATGGAGGTAACACTCCTTTAGACTTCTGAATGATGACGCTGACAATAGTGCCGCTATTAGAGCTGTGGTTCCGTTGCCCGACTATAATGAAGTTTTGACAGCTATAGTTTGGCTTAAAAACAACAAAGTCGCGTGAGACAATGACTGACCTGCAGAGCTGTTCAAGAACTGGGGCGAAATGCATTACCGAGCTTCTATGCAGAATATGGTTGAAAGAATGTGTTCCAGACTATTGGAATCTCCGTGCGCTCCGCCCAATCTACAAAAAAAGAAGATTTCACTATTTGCGCCAACTACCGTACTTAAATTCTCTATATCGCATATAAGGTCCAGTTGAGTGTGTTATGTGGAATACTGATCATATTCAACCACATGATTTGCTCTTATAAGTATGGCTTTAGACCTGGAAAATCCATCATGGACAGCTATTTACGCTACGAAAAATATTAACACAAGGAATCGCCTGAATTTGTCTGAATTTTGTATACCTGCAAAGTTAATCCGTCTCTGCAAGATGACACTGAGCAACATTAGCAGAAGGATAACACTTACCAACAGATGTTACTTCGGGCTCAATCGTCAATAAATTATATGAAACCCTAAGCTAATCTAAAAAGAAATATAGTTGCTGTTATTGTCCATGGCCCATGGTATCTAAGTAAACAGTGACCTGTAAAATAACTTGTAAGAATTTTAAGGCCTGCTTTGGTTAGCTTGAGTAAATCTTTCGATTTACCTCTACTTGGAGTTAGAAATGTCTTTGCTTGCCTCTGTCCATTAATATTATTCCAGAGACACCGAAATTAATTGTATTCCCAGATCCTAACCTTTTCCGCAAAGTAGCCCTGCAACACTCCAAAATGGATCGGGGCCAATAAGAGGTCGAGATGCTCCTCTTTTGGCAAGGCAATCCGCCCCTTTCGTTGCCATCGAAACCTTCATGACCTGGTACCCACCACAATTCTATTTTGTTGTTTTGTCCCAAATCATTGTGTTTCGACGCGATTAGAAACTATTTTTGATTTAAGCTCATAAGACTGCAAAGCCTTTAGTGCCGCTTGACTATCTGAAAATATGTAAATAGATAGATTTCCCCATAGATTTCCTACGGAGACATCCCCGGACATATACCTCAATGGCGTGAATCTCCGCTTCGAATTGGTTGGAGAATGGCGCATTGGAAGAGCCTTTTGGAATTTGGAGCTGTGAGCCAGGATCAGCTGTGAAGCTATCGCTAATCCACAATTGCCTGTTGGGTATAACAACCCTCAAGCGCTTCGAGAAGTTTAACTTCGGCAGCATCGTGTCTGGGATTTTTAGAAAGGTCTCATCTTCGAAGTTTTGAAGTAACTTCATGTGTCCCTAGCTTGTAATCACCTATTCCGTTACTTCTTTGTGTACTAAGACCGCCTCTTTTTCGATTGCAATCATTAAGGGAGGCAGGCCAGTTATTACATCGATGGATTCCGATGGCTGTGATCCCAATGCACGCTATCCTTTGCAGCTTTTTTAGCATGTTAGCTGCTGAACGTTGTTGGGCCTTGGGTCACCATGCAAGTGCCGCATACATGACTATAGATTCAACAATGGTAGTAAGCGTCCAGTAAATAATTTTTGGTTTTAGACCCTAAATTTGTTCATGTAGGCGTTGACAGGCATAAGAGTACGAGCTGCCCTGCCTATAATAAATTTAAATGAGTGTTCCAAATAAGTTTCTTGTCAAAAGTCACCCCTAAGTACTTGACCTCGTTTGAACAATCAAGGATTTTGTCGTCTAGGATTGCCCTTTTTAGATTTAAATTCCTTCTCCTAGAGAGGATACCAGAATAGTTTTGTCAGGATTTATGCTTAACTTTTTTCCCGACACCACTTGGAAGTTATGCATAGGGCACTCTGCATTTACACTCTCCGATATTATCAGTTCATGAAAACCCAGACTTGAAATAACCAAATCATCGGCATTACCTCTGGTGCCAAAACCCTGGTTGCTGAGACTTGCGGGGAGTTCATCCACAACTAAGGTCCACAGAAGGGTTGAAAGTATCCCACCCTGAGGACAACCTCTGGTGGTAGTGATGGAGTAATATGGCCTAATGAAAGACTGGATTTAAAAATCCGAATGAGTGGAAGGGCAATGGAATCAATGCCTTACTGTAAAAGGCACTGGTAAATTTCGTCGGGTCCTGGAAATTTGTATGAGCTGAATTTAGATATTACCCAACGAACACTATCGGAAGTGAAAAGTTTGCCTGGAAGACTACTTTGACCACCGATCACTAAGTGATTTGTCTCAGAGAGCAATGAGGTGTTTTCTGTAAGTACACTTCCCGGAAAATGCGTCATTAATAAAAGGCAATTTGTTTCATCCGAGGCTTAAGTGTAGCTTCCGTCAGATTTTTGTAGTATACATATGCCGTTGAAGTGATCTTTTGATAGTGCCTTTTATAGCCTGGTCGTTGCTGAGAGGCTATCAATCCTCTTGCAGTAAGCCCGCCACGTGGTCCTCTTTGATATTCTCAATTCAATGTTGTATTTTGTTAAAGCTTGCTTATATAGGGCCCACTCCCCCTTCAGGTTAGTTTTATTGAACAGTTTTGTATCGTTCTTTTCTGAGCTTTCCAAGCTCTTTATTCCACCAAGATACTTCTCTACAAGACTTGATAGCCTTCAGCGGACAGCTCTCTTCAAATATTAGCGTTATGTTTGTTTTGAGTTGTGTGGCCTCAAATTCAATCTCTTCCCTAGTAAAAATGGGTTGGTTTGAGTGGCTTAGGTCAAGGTCTAGTCTATGTCTAATGGTTTCCCAAGTTGTATTTCTGGGGTTAAAAAAAATATGGAACACTTCTAGTTTAATGAATGGTAAAAACGCCACTATCCCCCTGTGGCCAAGCAACCCCTTGAAATTCAGCGGGTTCATTAAAGTAGACTTAAGTCAAAAATATTAAATAACATAAACGCCTCTTAACGCCCATTTTTTCTTGCTGACGGACTCCATTTCTCAGAATATTGCAATAACATATTGTAGAACTACCGAAATCAATTCTTTATACTTCAAAACATCCCAGCTCTAACAAGACCAAACAGTTCTTAAATAGAAAGAATTTATGGTGAAGAACAACTATCCTGTGAATATATGAGACTAATTCTGGGTTATGCTCTCAAATACGTAGAATAACCGAACTAATGTGTAATCTATAACTTGCATTGGCCTTCACATGTATTAAGAGTTTGGAAACATAGGCTTTGACACGTATTTTAATTGCTGTCCTTGGCGATGAAACTAGCATTGACTTGGAGTGTATATGAGTTTTTTAATTTTGTGTACACAAATCCCGTACACAGTTATAGAAAAGAGCACCTGAAAAAGCCTGTCAATTCTTTATAATCGAATACCATCAACTTCATATTTACGCATAAAAACCCATTTACAACATATCGATGTGCAATTCTCAAGCAGGTCTACCAAACTCCAAGTGTTGTTGTCCGTATGCTGCTATGTATTGAATTTGAATTCCTTCACCTTGGATTTAATCACCGACTTCTTTGCCAATGTACTCTCCTCCTCTGACTGACCTTATTATTGTTGGATTTCTGTTACACAAATGTTTTACCATGGACACATATTGTTTAAGTGCTTTATATAATTCTGATTTCCACGTCAATAAAAACATGCAGTATCTGCAATATCTGCTGTAATCATCGATGAAAGTCAGCACAAATCTATTGCCAGCTGGTGTTTGCTCATCCATATGTCCACAGACATCCGTATGGATTATATCATGAACCGCTTTGGAGCTAATATTAATCTTAATTGAAAATGGTTCCCGTGTTGACTTTCCGATTAGACACACCTCATAGCCGGTTTGACATTTGCAAGCTTTGATGTCAAAACCAGTTGCAAGCCCTTTAGATTTCATCTGTAAAATTGCATGTGATGAGCGATGACCCAAAAATTTACGGCAGTAATGAATACATTTATAACTACACTCCTCTACAATATTAATACATTCCTTCTCAAGAGATTACAATCCTGGATGAATTTTAGCTACAGCAGCCGATACACCATTTATATTTATATTTATATAACATGTGTCGCCTTTAAATGTAACATCACACTCTTTGGAAGTCAATTTCTCAACTGAAAAGAAATTTATTTTAGCTGCAGGCACATGTAGTACTTCCATGAATTTAGCATTTGTTTCTATGTTAAATTTGTTAACAAATGGAAGTCGAACAACACCTTCACCTTGTAATTCTACTTGAGCACCATTTGCAAGCATAACTTTATTTTTAACCAATGAATTAAAATCTTCAAACAGATTTCTTTCATTGCAAATATGGCATGAAGATCCCGAGTCTATAATACATTTGCCGTGTCGAGTGCAGGAAATTGTTAAACAAAACTAAACTCATCGTTTTCTACTTTTCTTGCTGCACTGACCTGCTGACTTAAATTATTTTTCTTCCACTCGGCAAATCGCATACCGAGTCTCATTTGGCTCTTTTGGTGACAAAAAAAAATTCCATATGCGAGATCGGCTTTTTTGAAACGGAAGAAACTCTTTGCCGGGAATCAAGAGCAGTAATTAAAATATCGTAGCTACGTGGTAAGCTACTCGAAAGCATAGCAACGTTCCAGCTTTCACTGAACGAATTTTCTCCAAGGCTCTCCAGCTTCAAAAATAAATTACCCATCTTACCAACATGAACTTCAGCATCACCACCTTCTTCCAACTGCAAACTGCAAATCTGCCTCATTGTGCTTACTTTGTTGATTAATGTATACAGCTCATGATATTTTGCTAAAGTTTCCAAGACTTCGCTTACTGTGGAACAGTTCCTTATGAGATGCAGCTGATCATCCTCCACTAACAGAAAAATTATTGTTCTGGCTATGCCATCCTTGGTTGTCCACTCAACACCTACATTCTCAGGCTTTGGCCTCGAAATTGACTGTCACGCGCCTTCCTTGATGAGAAGCATCTTAACTTGATATTTCCGTATAAAATAGTTGCCATCGTTCAATTTTGCTATTGAATATTTTATATCCGCTGCCATTATGTTGTACTTTATTTATAAATCTTTATACTTTTGTTTGGGTCTGGGCCCTACGTTATGAAATTGAAAAGAAGAAAGATTTTAATGAGTTTATAAAAGATAATAATAAAGATAAAGATAACAGGGCTGCAAACTAATTTACATTTGTTAAAGAGACAGTATTGACATATATTATGTTTAAAATGCTTTTCAACAGTTTTATCTGAATTTATTCCAAGACTTTCTTAGCAAAATTCCATTAATGATATAATATTTCGATGAAGCTCATGACTTTTAGGGCCGTATTCTTCACTCCATGCTAAAAATTGTTAAAATTTGAAGTTGAGGGCATGTTTCCTTAAGACGAGCACGTATTCTTAGCGAGTAAGGATGCATGCTAAAAATTTCGTTTTCTTCACCTCATGTTTACGGAGAAATAATCCTACAATTTTGCAAATAATCAAAATGTTCCATAATTTCACTGAAAAATCGCGATAGCACTCACTTTGAGAAATACGTGAAGAAACGAAATTCACATAAAAAATGCGGAAATCTGCATGCGAAGGCCGCTAGCAATCCTTAATCAATGCAACTTAATCAGCAACACTTCGCAAAACGGGCTGTCTACACTGGCCTCACTATTCATGCCAAAGGAAACTGCTTAGTGAGATCAGTATAGCCAGCACTTTTTGCGCAGTTTTTATGAATCAGTTGTATTTCCGATCATGGCCTCTATCTTAGATCTATCAGCACTTGGCTGGGTTTGTAACTAGTAAACTTAAAAACATATTTATTTAACTTATAAATTTTAAAGCTCAACGTCTTTCGCTGGGGAAACTGGGGATATTATACCAAACATACCTCATTTTTCCGAAGCTTCACATTTATTCGACTCAAGTTGTTTTGATTCAAACATGTGCTTAAATAGAATTTTTAGCCGTTTTGAAAATTTCAATTCAAAGTTGTTCTGATTCAAACATGTGCATAAATAGAATTTCTAGCCGTTTTGAAAATTTCAATTCAATTCTCATTTGTGTTTGGTTTTAATTTTTGAAGTTAGTTGTAAAGTGCATATATGCAAGGATTTTTTCAAACCATTAGAAACGAAATGCTTGCTGTTAAAAGCTCGATAAATGGTCGCTTTAGTTTGCGCTCGGACATTGTTGTTCAACATGTACTGTATTTACATACGGAGTTAACTCGGGGCTTACTCGTAGTTAACCCTGCATGTAAACGAGAGTTTAGTTGAGTTTCGTTAAATCCAAGTAAACTCTACGAAACTTGCTGGATCTAGCTGAGTTCTATCTGTCAAAATGCATTATGGCATTTATTACTAAAGAAATGGCGGCTGGAAGAGTTTTTCGAGTGCTCACAACACAACACACACAAACTGTTTGCAAATAAATATGGCATTTGGTCTCATTTGTGTTTGGTTTTAATTTTTGAATTTAGTTGTAAAGTGCATATATGCAAGGATTTTTTCAAACCATTAGAAACGCAAATGCTTGCTGTTAAAAGCTCGATAAATGGTCGCTTTAGTTTGCGCTCGGAAATTGTTGTTCAACATGTACTGTGTTTACATACGGAGTTAACTCGGGGCTTACTCGTAGTTAACCCTGCATGTAAACGAGAGTTTAGTTGAGTTTCGTTAAATCCAAGTAAACTCTACGAAACTTGCTGGATCTAGCTGAGTTCTATCTGTCAAAATGCATTATGGCATTTATTACTAAAGAAATGGCGGCTGGAAGAGTTTTTCGAGTGCTCACAACACAACACACACAAACTGTTTGCAAATAAATATGGCAAATGTCAAGTAAATTTGACAAGTCTAACTTAACTCGATGTTTTGCATGTAAACAGCATCGAGTTAGCGTCGCCATGTTTTTAACTCAACGAAACCCCTAACTCCGAGCTAACTCTGCATATAAACTCAGTAATGTTGTGCCGGCGTGATTGAAATCGACTTAAGGAAACGAATAAGAGGGGTAAAAGCTATAAAATGTGAAGTACTCCTCGGACTTAATTTATTTAGAGTTTTTAAGCTTATTATCTTTAAAATTAAATCGTAGCAGTCTAAGTTATTGGTTTCGTTATAAAAAATATGAATTAATTTATTTTTACCAGATCTTGTAAGAAATATTTTAAAAATTGAATAAATCGAAAACAAATCGATGCATAGAGTATACTTTCTTCCATTCCTATGATTATATAGCCTCGGAAATCATAATTGCCTTCACTACTGTAGATTGCACAATAACGTCCCAAAATAATATCAAGTTTTTATATATTTTCTCGTTGTTCTTGAAGAAAATGTTTCGTTTAGAATATCGGATCCGAGTATAAGCTCTGCTCAGTTGTGAAACTGTCCTAAACTCAAATTTTTTTATTTATTCATTAGTTTTTGCCTAATTATAAAAGCAGTAGATTTCCGCATAAAATTCAGTACACTTCGTTGAAAATTTACTGCATAGAGGAGTAAAATTGACGTTAATGGAATTAGCTTACGATGCTGTTACACGTTCAAGATTTTTCTTTCAAGTTGATCACACATACTGCTTGTTAAAATTAATTTGAATTGACAGCTGTGACGTAAGCTGCACTCATTTTGATAGTAAATTGCATTGCTCTTTCCCACTTTAGCTTTTTCCGCACTATAGGCTAAAGTCGAAAGGACTATTTTTTTCTTTACATTTTCCACAGACATTTCATGTCAGCAGAAATGGATTCATAGGCCGTTATTTTTAAATCATTCCATAGATATGCCGAAAGATTCATATTCCATAAAACTTAATCTTTCGTCTTATTGAGGCAGAATTTTTGTTAAACGAAACATGAAAATTTATTTACAAGAGCTGTGATTATTTTTTTAACTTGACCGCCAAGATGCCACACGAATTTAAATGGTATCTTTAAAGGCAAAAATTGAACGTGTAACCCACGGATTACTTCAACAAGCTCATGACGAAAATTGTAAGTCGATTTAACGACAACGCCAAAACCATCATTCTGAGCCAACTTTTAACGATTTTTTTTTGTCGACATGACAATGACAGGATTCTGCGAAGCCAGTAAGGTCGCTGCTTTAATTCAATAGCTCTTAAACTTTCGTGCTCTTTTTCGGTGCACATGTCAAAACTGCGCGAATAGCATTTTTGTCTCTTTCTTCACACATTTTCCCGAATTTAGTTTTCTTTGTCTACAACGTTTGCGGAAAAAACCACAATTTAAGTAGAAAAATTATATTTGCGACAGGAAAATAATTTAAACACAGAATTAACACGCACATTAGGTCGATTTTTTAAAAAGTTGAAAAAAAAAACAGAATGCCTGCAGTTGTGCGTGTTAAACGACGCATCGATGAAGAGCCACTAGGAGCCTTTGTGCTGAATGGCAAAAAACGGCGCCTGGATGGCGACGTCGCCGCTGCTACCACAAGTGGAGGTGATACAATAGCCAGTGGTGCGGCGGCCAAAGATGAAATCTCAACGATACTTAAATTTGCAGGCACGATTCAATCACAGGTGGGGAAAATGTTTTTCATTTGAAACTTGGAAAAAGTAATTAACACTTTATACTAACTTTCAGGATCATAGCGCCATTTCACAGCTGGCGCGTCTTAGCAAAGACGAAGCCAAGCAGTTGGTGCAGCAAAAGTCGCGCAAACCTAGCAATCATACGGAACGCGCGCGTCAGGAAATGCGTGCATCACTGCATGAGAACCGTTTTCGTGTTGTCAATTGTCTTCGCACGACGCTAGATCCGGTGGATGAAAATGAAGGCGCCAACGTTGGCACAAACACGGCTGAACCGAAAGAACTAACAATTGTAGATATTGAAAAACATGCATTGCCAATGACGACAGCGCAGAACAGCAGCGTGTTGCCATCGTCCTCGTCAGCAGCCAACTTAAGTGCATCCGATGTCGCTGCCAATACCGCCGCTCCGGTTTTTGCAGTGGACCCCACTCAACCCAGTGACTCTGATACCGGTTATGTTTATGACTTATATTTGCCCGAGAATGAACAACAAGCGGCTTATGTTGATCTAATGGATGATAACTATTTAAGGTTGGTTCTACAAATCGATCAAATTTTGCTCACAAGTCGTTTTATCTAGATTGAGATAGTAGAAATTAATGAGAACAGACATAAATTAGCTCCAAATTTAAAAATGAAAAAAAGATCAAAAAATTATCTTAAGTTATGAATTAGCAACTTTTCAGCCTATATATAAAATATGATGAAAAAAGTGACTATTGTAATAAGCATGTAATTATTATTAATCGTTAAGGTTATATTATCCGTTTAATTACTACAACAATTGCTATTGGTAACGACAACAACAAGAACAACACCAAACTAACAAAATTGCTACTATCTACCACTGTAATCAGCAGCTGCAGGGCGCGGCACTGTCCACGCATGTGATTTTTTTATATCAATTTAGTTTTAAGTTTATGGTTCTGCCGGCATAATTTTTACCACTTTAAAACTTATTAATTAAATCCAACAAATTTTTTGTTTAAATTCAACAAAAGCAAGAAGTAATTGCTGTAAGTTTTTTTGTTAACTTGACAACATTTTTGTGTAGCAGATGATGAGCGCCAAAATTCTGAAATTTTAAATATTTAAAACTGAAAATTATGGCATTTTGCATATTATTTGACTAGATATTTATTCATAAATTTAAATTGCAATCTTTTTTATTTGATTTCAACTTTGGGGGAATTTCATGTTCGCATAAAGTTGTGTCCTCCACAATTTTTGATTTATAACTAAAAAAAGTTATGTGCTGCAATGTGCCCGATATGTGCTATCAAGTGCATCATTGAAAACAAAATTGGTTCTAAGTGAAAGATTTTTTGATAAGCTAAACTCGAACTTAATTTTTTCAAGAATTCCTTGTTTGTGCTGCGATGTGCTAAGGATGTGCTGCAATGTGCCATAGAAAGAGTAAAAAAATCACATCATTGACTATTTTAAAAAAGCGAATGGTACAGAAAACATTTTTTCACCTTTGTTAACATGACAATTTTACTTGCTACTTGCTTGCACATGGCAGCATATCCTGAGCACATTACGACCTAAACACAACTAACATTTTGATTTCCAAAAATTAAACTGTATAATAATTGTCGTTATCGGTCATTGTGCGAGCAACGTTCATAGAAAATGACTGTTTTCGCTTGTTAACGACAGCGACAATCGTCGTTTAGGCGTTTGAAAATTCCGCTACGGTACACAATTTCTGAATTAATAAAAGAAAAAGAGGGCAGTTCTATCTTGCGACAACTCGTCTTTTTGTCGAATAAATTTCATATTTCGTAAATGCAAATTTTGAGAGTCAAGCCAATTTTTAAGATGTGGGAACTAATTTATGGGTGTTGAATCTTATATATAAAGCTGAAATTCAGCTTGTGTTTCCCAAATACCAAGTACAACATCAAAGACAAAACATTTTTACTGGCTTCGACGGTTTCATATTATTTTAAATACAAATGGTCAGATTTAAGGCTGATATAAACATTTGTAATATTTGCCTCTTAATAAAATATATCTTATTTACTTACTTAAATAGGTGGCCGTAACAACCCGTGTCCGGGTTTCGGCCGACCTCTTCAGCTCTCGCCAGGCGCCTCTGCTTTGCGCGCGCCTTCTCCAATCGGATACACCAAGTGCGGTTAGGGCTTCCTCAGCCTGTTCCATCCATCGGAGGCATGGTCTTCCTCGTCGTCATTGACCAGCGACCCTCGCCTCGAGCACCTTTTTCGCTGGAGCTTCGTCGTCCATACGATGAACATGACCCAGCCAGCGTAGTCGCTGCACAGTTATACGCCGAACTACGTCAATGTCTTCGTAGAGCTCATACAGCTCGTGGTTCATTCGGATGCGATAGTCATCGCCGACTCGAACAGGACCGAAGAACTTTTCTCTCGAACACCCCCAGAGCGGCTGCGTCAGTTTGCGAAACTACCCATGTCTCGGCGCCATAAAGCACAGGTAGAACGAGCGTCATGTAGAGTGTTAGTTTTGTCGATCGGGCTCTGGAACTTAGCAATTATTGTTCTTCGCTTTATCTCCAGCCTGATTTCGTTGTTGGTATTAATGGCGGTGTCAAGGTATACAAACTATACCTTATATTAAACAATCATCGGCATATAAAATACCCTTCGAACCAGAAGAGACATGTGGAAAGTCAGAAAGAAAAATAAAAAAAAAACGGTGCCAAGACAGAGCCCTGAGGAACTCCACTCGTAACCAAACCAAGTTCAGAAACCCCTTCGCTGATCTGGACACAAAATTTACGCTCTGAGAAAAAACTCGAAAACAGCTTCAATTATGGGTCAAACCCTAAATTTTAACAGCGCATAAACAGTCGAGTGTTATTTTTTGAAACCGAATTGATAAGGGGATATAAAATCGTCTTCCAAATCGAGGGTCATTTTAGTTTTTAAAACATACTCAAACATTTTTCCCAAATTTGACAGCATCGAAATCGGGCGGAAGTCATTTAAATCTACACTGTTTGAATTTTTCCTGATAATAGGAATAATATTTGCGATTTTCCACTTAATTGGAAAGTAACCATTGTTTAAACAATTAAAAATTGTTACAAAATCAATTGCTAACGACGGAAATTTTTTAATGATAAAATTCGAAATTTTATCCAAGCTAGACATTTTTTTTCTGTTGATGCCTTTAATTATACTACTTATTATGTCAGAATTCACAAAATTAAAACCATCTTCATTATCCAATGAATTAAAATTATCCTGAAAATTATAAATTGTCAACGGAAGACTTGTCAATCTCTCTGCAACAGAATCTTTATATTTAGATACATTCAAAATGCTGACGGAAAGCGTCGAGCTTATCCCGATCATCATCAATAATCCTGCCGTTGCTAGGATTTTTTTTTCTGTTATCAACAATGGTAAAAATTTGTTTGTAGGCTGACGGGCCCGGCTTAATAATTTGCAATCTTTTTTCGAATTCTCTTGCTTGCTCTATTTTAACTTGTTCTTTTATTATGATTTTAAGAAGCTGAATTTGTTTTTACAATAAGTTGTACTCATCATTAGTCCTATTCGAGTATCTATGAAATATTTTTTTCAAATTTTTTTGCCATCTATGCTCTATTTTATAAAGATTCTGAATACTATCTGAAATAAAGATCTTGTTATTTTTGAAAACCACTTTTTCCGAATGTGCCGAAGAGACAGAAACAACTGAAGAACAAAGCTGAAATTTTCGATATAATCGTCAATTTCATCATTCTGCAAATTTTTATTAGATGGAGGAAAATTTTCAGCTAGCGATGATTCCAACTCATGACAAAAATTTCTCCAGATTGTTTTTTTGAAAGAAGATCAAAACCAACTAGGTCAATTTGCAGACGAATAGGGAAATGATCAGAAAATGTTGATAAACTGTCAACAGAGAAATTTTGATTAAATAAATTAATAAGGTTCGAGCTAACCAGAAAGTGGTCTAAAAATGAAGGCCCAGAGGGAAAAGATGGCCTGTTGTCAGATACTCGAATGAAATCCAACGAAAAATCCTGTAATCATTTAAAAAAATCCTTCCGTTACTATTTTCGAGAAAATCGCCCCAGGCAGGATTCTTTGAATTAAAGTCGCCGCCTATAACCGTACCGTCAAAGTTTTTTGCATACTGAAGTATTTTACAAAGTCCTGCATAAATCTGTGAGCTTGGGAAATTACAAGGTAAGTAAATCGAACTAAAAAGAAATGTTTTTAGAAAGCCGTTAGCAATTAACTTAAGTTGAATAAATTTGTGAGGTAAATCAATTCCCTGTGTATTGAAATTAGAAAAGTTTTATGATTTTTTTAAGACGATTGCAACTCCGCCCGGAGAGTTGTCATAGACAAAGTTATAGTCCTCGAGAAAGACATTTGAATTGTGAAGATGGCATTCCTGAATAAAACCGACATCAATATTATGCTTTCGTAGAATGCTTAAAAGATCTATATTCTTCGACTTACGTCAATCAACGATCGGACATTAAAAGTTAAAAGTTTTATGTTTTTACGGCCCATAAGATTTGACCTGCGATAACAAATTTATAAATTCTGTTTTTGCCTGCGTTTTAGGCATCGTTTTGTATGTAGCTAAGAAATTCTGTATACGCTGCTCTAGTGATAATGGTTCCGGAAATATGAAATTAGCCGACAGCTTAAGAAATTCTTCTACTATTGAAGGAGATGAATTGGAGAGGCTGGCCATCCTGTTGATGGAGAGATCTGTGTGTGAAAAAGGCTTGCAAATGTTTTTTTTTTTGGTTAGGAGTACTTAAATCAGAAATGACTTGGTTGACGTTGCGTGCACAGTAATTTTTTTTTTCGGTAGCTTCCTTCAGCCGCTTTTTTTTTGCCATCAAATATTTCTGAAAAACCGGACAGCCCCTCCAGTTAGCTGGATGGCCAGCCTGCTTGCAGTTGTTACAAAATGGCTTTGTGTTTGTGTCTTGGTCACGGGAGCAGTTCCCAGGCTCGTGGCTTTCATCGCATTTTACACACGTATACTGTTTGTTACAATTGCGCGCAATATGCCCCCAAAGTTGGCAACGCCTACACTGAATTTCCTTGTTTTTAGATAAATGGGACTCCCACGACACCGCCTGATTCAAAAGATATCTTATTTGACTGACATCCCCCATTTTTTTCCCCGGAAGCAGCGACACCAAAAAAAGACCAGTATCAATTTTTTGTTTTCTAGAAAAATTTGTGTTGAACTTAGAGACTCTGCTTACAAAACCAGGGGCAAGAATATCTAAGGCTGCTTTTAAATCTATTAAATCAGTCATGAAATATAGGCCACGAAGAACTAGGCCGAGTTGTCTTTGCTCCTTCGGAGTAAATGAGTAAGAATTTATTTTTTTTCTTCTAGAAGCGCCATAATCTCAGTATGAGATTTCGCATCTTCAAGGTACAGTTTGCTTTTGTGTCTATTAATATTTTTTATTTTAAAAGAAATCTTTGGTACCAAGGCTTCGAGTTGATCGACTAAATGTTTAATGTTGACGTTAAACAACAAGATTGGCGGACAAGAAGCCTTCCTAGAATTTGGCACCACGCTGCCACCAGACAATTTTTCCCTACTACAAATATTTGGAGTATTAACTAATGGAATGGTGGGTTCAATCTCTAAATTGCCCAATAAAGCAAATCTATTATGATTAATTCTGTTTACAGAAGTACTTAAATCTACCTTATCTTTCTGGATCTGCAATCTGGATACATCCACTTTGGAGGGAGAGGTGTTTGAGCTAGAAATATAGCATCTCTTACGTTTGGGCATCGTAACTTCGTCTTCAACTGATCTCTGCTGTAGCAACAGTAGCTGATTTGCTGCATCGGTTGTTCCAGGAGATGCGGCTATTTCCAGGTCCATAGCAGCATCCGAAAACAGATCCTGACTCTCAGGTTTTGTGTTATATTGGGGAAAACTTTGTCGGTGGTGTCGTGGTGCATGCGTTGAATTGGCAACATCCTCAAAACTATGACAAAATGGCAGTGACAGCGGAGGAAAATTTTGCAGGTTATGTTGAGGTGCCTACATCGAAAGTCGGTTGACAGCACTCTCATTGCAATCTGAAGCACCGCCGGTACTTAAATTTTCGTTGGAATCAGCTTTCGAACTAGGTTTGTCCGGTGGCTTCTTAATATGACGGAAGTCCCCAAATTCAGGGCTCTCCGGCTTCATGGAGGATTACGAACCACGTGTGAGCAGCTGTCGACCAGTAACTCGTGTTTCCAAATACAAATGAGTAGAGATTGAAAGTCTTATGCTTCAGGCAAATTAATGATAGGAATGTTCCTTTAATTTTGATTTTGGACTCTTTATTAACAATCTAAATTATCAGCAACCAAAATGTGTCCGTCTTAAATCGTGCCCAAAAAAGCCAATCTTTAACACACGATAAAAATAAGAGATGCTCACATACAGGGTGTCTTAAGAGTCACTCAGTCCTATTGTGAATAAAATTTCGCCCGGAATTAAAAAAACGAATTTTTCTTATTTTGAATAATGAATTATTTATTTTTGAATTGAATTAAGAATTCAGTAACAAATGAGGGCCTGCTTGTAAATGAATTTAAATCAGATGACGCATTTTTTCCATCATGAAAATGACTAGCAAAAGCTTTGCCTTTAGAGACAACTGCGTTAACTGCCCTTGCGGCACTGACCCTGGTCTCCTTCACGGCCGCTATCTGTTTCCTAATTTTACGCACATACTCCTTATATGCAGGGCAACCCTTAAAATTTGCTGGATGACCAGCCTGATTACAATTAACGCAGAAGGGTACTGACTCCACCCCCTTTACAAAAAGACATTCCCCAAAATTATGCGTTTTCTCACATTTTACACACGCGTAAGTCCTATTGCAATTTTGGGCACTATGTCCCCAAAATTGGCATCTTTTACAATGAATATGGTTGGCTCTGGATTTAGGAGCTTCCCAGGATACAGATTGGCTCAGTAAATATTTAATTTTATTAATGTCATTCATTGTTTTCCCCGCAACCAAGGTTATAAGAAAAAGTCCAGTATAAAAATTGTTACGCTTGCAGTGCGAAGTAACATATTTTGTAACATTGTCAACACATCCTGGGAGCTCCTCATCCAAAGCCAACCTTATTTCATTTGTATTAGAACCGAAGTAGAGACCACGCAGAACAACTCCAATTTTTTTCAATTGTGGTGGAGTAAAGGAGTAGGAGTCAGCACCCTTCTCACGCAAAAGTGATATCATAGCAGTGTGAGCTTCTATATCTTGGAAATAAAGTTTACTTTTATGCTTTGATATGTTTGTAATTTTGAGTTTAACTTCAGGAGATTTCACCTTAAGCTGATTAATTAAATTACTGATGTTTATATTAAATAATATAATAGGAGGACAATATCTATCTCTCACGATACTATTTTTTTTCCGAAACAGAGTTATTTTTCGATTTTAGATTAATATTAATATTAGCATAATTTTTAACATTAGCATTTTTATCAGTAACATTTTTTTCAATATTGATATCTCCCAAAGCCGCACATCTATTTGATGATATAGAATCTACCGTGTGTTGAAATCCAGAAACATCCAAATGCTTCACAACTCCTCCAGAAGAACGCTTAAAGCGTTTGTATTTTACCTCATGGAAGACGTCATCTTGTAGGACAAGAAGCTGTTCCGCGGCCGAAAGTGTACCAGGCGTGGAGGCATTGGTATAATCCATGGAATTAGGAGAGTAATCCTGTGACAGAGGCACATTCAAAATCGAATGCACTGCACCGTCTCTAGAAATTGTATCCACAGAACCAGTAGTTGATGTTAGTGTGTCGAAAACAGGTTGTGACACCAATAAATGTTGTTGCTGTTCAGCACAGTTAGACTGATATAAATGTGCTGATTGTTGCTGGGAAAGGTTATGAAAATGAAAATCTACGCCATTTTGATTCTGCAACTCATATGTATGTTGATGTAGCGCATCCGTTAACTTTTGCCTCTAACCTGCACCCGGCAACCGCTCAGCGTCAAGACTTGGCTAAGCTGCTTGAACTTCATTGTACCCATCATAATGATGAGCTCCCTGAATCATGCCAGAATTGGCTGGATTTATTAATGCATTGGGCATAATAGCGATATCTTGCTCGAACTTATCAGGCGGCTTTTTTTTATTAAGGTCTGCACCTCCATTTTTACCGGAATCCATGGCGCTCAAAGCGCCAACAAGGCAGAATTTCGGCAACTTTTAGTTGCTTTTCACCAATAATTATTGTTAAGTAACAACAGTTGACGTTAAAAAAGATAACAGGAGCTTACTTTTTTAATTGAAACAAACAGGAATTCATTTTAATTTTACAGACAAAACAATTACTATAACCACACTATAACAATCGATTCTAACTTCGATGCACTAAGTTTTGACCATGATAATACAAAAGTAATATGAATACAGCGACACAGAATTATGAGTATTGTTCTGTCAATATGTGAGAAGTATAGTTATATAAAGGGTCCGCCAAATAACTTTTTTTTTTTTGAAAATGCAAAAAAAAAACTGAATATTTTCTCAAATTTCTTTTTTTATTTGATTGTAATAATGGAAAATAATTTCATTCAAATGGCTGCCTCGGCTGGCCATGCAGTAGCCTACACGATCGTTCCAATTTTTAAGCACATTATCGATTGTGTGCAGCTGTATTTCACCAATGGCTTCACGAATATTGTCCTTTAAAGCGTCAATTGTCTCTGGCTTGTCGGCGTAACACTTATCTTTGAGGGCACCCCACAAATAATAGTCCAACGGTGTCAAATCGCAGCTCCGAGGTGGCCAAACGACATCAGCTCTGCGGCTGATAATGCGATCTTCAAAAACAGGGCGCAAAACATCGAGTGTAGCTTCGGCTGTGTGACACGTAGCGCCTTCCTGTTGAAACCAAATGTTGCCAATATCCTCCTCTTCAATTTTTGTGAACAAAAATTCGTTCAACATGGGCCGATAACGATGGCCATTGACTGTAACGGCCACTCCTTGCTCATTTTCGAAGAAAAATGGCCCAATTATGCCTCTGGACCAAAATCCGCACCAAACAGTGACTCGTTTTGGGTGCATCGGCTTTTCAATGTGTGCGGGCGGGTTTTCTGTGCCCTAAATGCGACAATTTTGCTTGTTTACATACCCGCCAAAATCAAAATGAGCTTCATCTGAAAAGATGATTTTTTTGGCAACATCGGCATATTCTGTAAGTCGATCGCAGGCAATATTTCCCAGCGTTGTTCAAGCATATTCACAACCATATTCGTTCAGCGGAAGGATAAAACTAATTATCTGTCAAATCAGACATGTGCTAAGTGTTACCATTCACGAAATAAGTACTAGTTGAAAAAAAGAAGTTAGATGGCGGACCCTTTACTAACGCAACACGCTAGCGATGTAAAGAGTACAATAACCGAATATTAAAGTAAGAGTTTAAACAGTGTTTGCTTCCGACACTACAGATTGACAAGGTTTATTAAAACAACTTAAAACTAAAAAATAAAATATATATATACACTTTGTACGAATACAAATAATAAAAACAAATGAAAGCGAAAGCTTTCTCACTAATTAATGAGAATGATTTTGTCATGAGTTATATTAATATATATGTATTAATAAGTATCTTATCTTACCCTTTGTGAGAGCCTGCTCTCACTTTTGAAAAGAAGTCTGGAGGTAGAAAATTTGGAATACTATCAACCGAGTTCTCATGTATGATCCCAACAGGCGATAAATAGTTTGTGTTATGCCAAGAAATTTTTGATTTTTGATAATTAAAAGCTTCCACAATTAAATCGTTTTCATGAAATTCGAGCCTTTCAATAAACTGAAGTTGTAACTTAAGTGAATATGTTAGAATAGGCATTATATTGGCCTTTTCATAGTCAAATCTGTTCGAGTATCTTTTATTACATGATTCAAAGTTTTTTCCAATGCAAAGTCTTATAACTTTCCTTTCTAGAATCTCTAATGATTTCGCAACTGAGAGTGAGAACCAAATTGGAAACACATATAAAATTGCCGCTCGGATACTAACCTTGTAAATTAATAGTTTTGTCGTTTGCTCCAGGAATTTGTTGCGGAACAGAGCGGAAAATAGGTATAGAAATTTGTTTGCTTTTTTGATACTTATCCTCGCATGAGTATTGAACTTAACTAAATTCGTGAAATTTAAACCCAAATATTTAATATGATTTTTAAACGGTATCTCAATACCTTCAAGTCTAATTGCAAGTCTTTTACTCTCCGGAACCACATTCCTATGACACTTCCCAGAAGCATTCCTGAAGCAAATTGCCACTGATTTGGATGTATTTATTTTAATACCGCCAATCACGATAAAATTTGTTCACTTTTAAAAGATGTTGTTCTACCAAGTACGAGGCGTGAATTGGAGAGTCACTATGAGCATAAATCAAAGAGTCGTCCGCATATAGCATGCTTTTAGAGCTTCTAAAATCGTGCGGAAAATCAAAAATAAGTATGTTATAGAGGTGGGGGGCAAGAATTGCTCCTTGCGGTACCCCACAATTGATTGTACCCAGGTCTGAAGCATTCTGCCCAATTTGAACAAAAAAAGTTCGATTTTCCAAGAAACTATTAACTATTTTTATCAGAAAGGGGTCGAAACCAATTTGAATTAATTTAAAAATGAGGCCTTTGTGGAAGGCTTGGTCAAACGCTTTTTCTATGTCAAGAGACACAGCAACAGTGCACTTTTTTTTCTCAAATTTATAATCACATCGCTGTGAAATTTAGAAAGTGCATGCAGGATGGAATGCCCTTTTTTAAATCCAAATTGTTGGTCAGGAATGAAGTTGTAAGACACATTTTTTCTTTGACTACTTTTTCGAGTAACTTTCCAATATTGGATAACAAGGAGATAGGACTGAAATTACTTAATTCAAAATTATTAGGTTTTTTTTTTTAGTGGAATAATTTTTGCAATTTTCCAATCTGAAGGAAAGTATCCATTATTCAAACCATTATTGAAGATTATACATAAAAATTTCCAGGCTACTCTAGGTAATTTTTTGCGTACAAAATTTGAGATTTGATCTGGACCCAAGGATTTTTTTGTGTTAGTTGTTCGTATTATTTCTAACAAGGACTCTGTGTTGGTAAAGTGAAGGGTGTCAGTATTATCTAGACCCTTGAAATCATTTGAAAAAAATATGTTGAAGAGGGTAAGTTTTCTAGCGAATTTGTAATAGCTTGATTAATCGTGACCATATCTGCGTCAGGTGGAATATTGTCTCTGTAAATGTTATTAAAATGCGATATAAAGTTATCAGAGATATATTGTGCATCAAAAATTGGAAAATCGTTAACTGTTACAACATTTTGTTACAACATTTGCCTTTTTGGTGATTTATCATTTAATAAATTTCTTTATATGCAAATGGACCTGGCTTGATTTTTTTAAGACGCTCAGCCAAAAGATCAGCTTGATGTTTTGCTACTTGGTTTTTTATCATAATCGACAGCAATTTAATTTGCAGTGAAAGACGCCTATATTCCTCGTTACTCCTATTGAGGTGCCAATGAAAGATTTTTTAAGGTCTTTCTGCCAACGGTGTTTAAGTTTAAAAAGATTCTTAATATGATCTGTGAGCGCAAATTTTTGATCCTTTACAGTGTTTTTTTTTTTGTATGCCCGCATATAGCATGCTTTTAGAGCTTCTAAAATCGTGCGGAAAATCAAAAATAAGTATGTTATAGAGGTGGGGGGCAAGAATTGCTCCTTGCGGTACCCCACAATTGATTGTACCCAGGTCTGAAGCATTCTGCCCAATTTGAACAAAAAAAGTTCGATTTTCCAAGAAACTATTAACTATTTTTATCAGAAAGGGGTCGAAACCAATTTGAATTAATTTAAAAATGAGGCCTTTATGTCTTTACCCTTTAATAGTTGAGGTGAAAAAATTTATTGAAGAGTCGATCTCACTATTTGACATATTTCTTGAATCTACTGGCATAGCATTTAAAAAACAAGGTTAAATTTCAGTTCCGAAATCCTCCCAATTAATTCCTGTTAAGTCTTTAAAAAACCCGGTGTTTGATAAGGTAAATACTGGCTCTCTGAATTTTATGTGCATTTTAAGTGGAAAGTTATCTGAAAACGATGGTAAGCTTAAGATTCTATAATTTAAATTTAGAGAGTCAATTATGTTTGAACTTAGAAGGAAATGATCCAGGAAAGATGATCCACCTGGAAAGGACGGAGAATCATCACAAATCCTGCTAAAATGTAACGTTTTATCTTGCAGCCAATTAAAAAATATTTTTCAATTACCACACAACAATTTGGGAACAAGACATTCCTACACCTTGAGAGGAATTATCCTTTATAAAGTAATAATCTTCAAGAATAATTCTCCTAAAGCTTTTAAGATGAAGTTCTTGTAAAAAGGCTAAATCTATTTTTATGCAAAATGTGTAGCAAATCTATTTTCCTACTTGTTTCTACCAGTGATCCAACATTCAACGTGAGGAGAGAAAGATTATCACGGCCCATAAGTAGATAATACTTCTTTAAGTAATGAATAAATTCAACTTTGGCTTTATCTTTGTTCATGGATCTGAAATTTATAATAAAAATTTGAATTCTTTCTTCCAGAGACAAACTATTGGCTTCTTCAAAGTAACTTGCTATCTTAAGAAAATCTTCTACAATTTTTGGCTTGTATATGAATGAAGGCCCCCTTGAAAAACCTTTATCTGTCTATTTAAAGAGACTGGCAAAAGATTTATTTTTGGAAATAACATTGTTGTTTATTTCTTTCCTAGCCTCAACATTTTTAAAAACTGCTGACTGAGCATCGGCCTGTTTTTTGTTTCTATACTCTTTTAGAGCCGGGCAGCCCTTGTAATTAGCTGGGTGGCCGTCTTTTTTACAGTTAGAGCAGTATGGAAGTCCAACACTGTCATTTGGTTTTCTAGCACAATTGCCTGGCTCATGCGATTGATTGCATTTAACGCAAAGGTAATTACATACGACTGCAGTTTTTAGCTATGTGACCCCACAACTGACACCTCTTACATTGAACTTCCTTTAGATTTGCTCTTGGGGCTTCCCATGAGATAACCTGACTTGCAATAAACTTAATTTTGTCCAGCTCTCCTACCTTCCTCATGGAGCGAGCGTAACAATGAATAAACCTGTGTCGTACCCATTTTTAATAGATGAAGCTGTGGAAAATTTTTCAACCTTCTCAACGAGGCCAAAAAAAATGCTGTCCAATTCCCTCTTAATCTCACCCAAATCCGAATAAAAAAAGCCCTTTCAAAATAGCTAATCTCACGAGGAGTGAAGGTATAAGACTCTACCTTTTTTCTTTCAAAAATGTCATCATTTCTTGATGAGTTTTCATATCTTTAAATTATATTATATTTTTATTTATTAATTACCTTGAAATCAATTTTTGGCTCAATATTTTTAAGTTTTTTGATAAGACTGTCCATATTCACATTGTACAAAAAGATTGGTGGACAAAACCCGCTCTTTGGGGTATCCGAATTTTCCACAACACCAGGCGACCTGTCGGGAGCTATATTTTTAGAATTTATTTTAATATGTTTTTTAGTAAATGCTAAGTCTTGTAAATCTTGTAAAATTTTAAATCTATTCTGATTTGCACTGGAACCTCCTGGCAGAAATGAATAAGCTTGTGCACTGGAATTTCCCTCCAATTTGTCTTTACGAGCGGCGTAACTTCTGTATCTGTTAGCGCCCGCTTTAATAAAAGGTGCTTAGTTACTTGCATTAATCGAAAAAACATGGCTGCTTTCTCCATTTGCACTTAAGTTAATTAGCGTGATGGCTGTTTCTAATGAACCCGGTGACGGTGGAATTATGTCATTGAACGCCACATCGGTTATGTCTTGCGGCTCCATTTGATTTTCTGGAGACTTTTTGATATTCAAATTATTGAACATAGCGACAATGCGTTTGCTTTTTTTTTGTTTCCTCAACCTTGTTCCCACACGGCTTGGTACAGTTGGCAAAAGAAATACTTTGGAGTCCAATTACTTTGGATCCAGCTGAGCTCTTCCAAAATCACACTGTTTCCAGGAACAATCAGTGTTCAATGTTAAAAAAGATTATAAAACTGTTTGTTTAAATGCTTTTAATTAATTAAAAATTTAATTGAAATAAGAGCACACAAAAATTTATCGTTTAACAATCAACACAATCACTCTCTCCGTTTTTTTTTTTTTTTGCGGGATTTTGTTTTATTTTTGTGTACATTTCGTTGCTGATCAGAAATTATAATTTTAGGATTTTGTCTATTTTCAAGTATCTGACTATAGAAAATCCCTACAATTTCTTTATTTCTGATTGGATTGAAATGCACCCAAGCACGAAATGTTAGGAAATTATCAGACCTTTAAAATGACTTTATTTTTAAATTTTTAATATTTTTATGAAATTCTTTTGTTATTAATTATATAATAATTATTTCATCAAAATTAATTTCTTTGGTAAGAAAAAGAATTAAAAAGAAAATAATAACACAATTACCTTTGCAATGTAGGATTTGTCTGCAGGTGTTCTTTGTGTTTAGTTTAGCAGTTTAGTTTAAAAGCATGAGGAACACATTGCTTCTGAAAATATTCGGTCCATTCAGTGGCAAATTGTGCAGTGAGAGTGAGAGGTCGACAATGGATTAAATGACTGCAATAGCAACAATTTTCTTCAAAATAACAGTAAAAATATATTATACGGACAGACTTCGGACGGACTTCGGACAGATGAACTAAGCAACAACACAGATTTCCGGCAAAGAATTTATTCGTTCTAACATTGTAACAGACTGACAGACAAAAAGAGAAAAGACAAACAGACGAAGTGACAAGGATTTTTTAAAAAAATTATAACGACGAATGGACAGACAGACCTTCAGACAGACTTTCAGACGGACAAACAAACGGACTGTTTATGGGTTGGTAAGCCTTTGCATTTCTGCATTGGCTTTCCCTTGTTTTTCGGCAGATCGAATTTTTTTTTTTCTTTTCAATTCTTCGGACACTAGTTTTTATTTTAACCATTTTGAGTTCTTTCGAATCAAAACAGTTATTAAAAAATCTAGCATGGTTTGCCTGTGCTCAAAACAACTACCATTTGCATCGAACCACGCTGAAGTTCAACGATTTGAGTGTGCAATACAGGAGTTGATGATATGCTTCTTCAAACCGGATTCGTGACAACTTCTATCGGAAATACCTCTGTATATCGCAAAATGTTGTGTGCAAATGTGGAAGAAGTCATCGGACGGATTTTTCAAAAGAAGCCGACTGTCACTATAATTTTTAATGCGAACTAAAGATTCTGAGTCGAAAGAAAATTTTTGAGTTTCAGAAGGTTTTCTTGGCATCCTTCGCACCTACATTTTTTCAAATTTTGCCCTTAAACCGTACCCAACAAAATATCGACCCACTGCTATTTCCAACGGGCTTAAGGAAGTGGGCTCAGAAGTTTCCTCTAATTCTTCTGTTATATCTTCTAACTCTACGGACGGACTTCTTGGTAAAATGGAAGTTAAACCTTCATCGGATGGAGCGAAGTTCCATTCCAGCATAGGATCATTTTCATGCACGGAATTAAAATTGCGGACTTATGTGTCATGAGCTTCATCGAGAGAATTCTAGCAGAGAGGTTTTGTACTTCTCTCACAGATGGCTCTTGTTGTTGCCTAGTTGTGATCTAAGCACAAATTTTACATTTGGATCTTGGAAGAGATCATTGACCAGTGAAATAATTGCTTCTAATGTATGTATCAGACCTATGATACATCTGTTTTTGCCTATGCTTGCGCTTGGAAGCTGCAGAGTTTTAAGATAGGAAATGAATTCTTTAATTTTTTCTATCTGTGCAGTTTCTGGTAACCGGACTTTTCATGACAAAAATATAAATAAGATATTTTTGTCATGAAAATTTTTACTATCAAAATAATCGAATCCATTATTGCAATTCAGAACAAAATGCATAGTTGCTTCAGCATTCGCCCTGTTTGCATCATTTGAAAAAAGTTTTCCATCGATGCATTGACGAAAAGCTGCAGTAACTGCATTGCTTAGTACCTGAGTTGCAAGTCTAACCCCCATTTTGTCGAACAATTGTGGATAAATATGCTTATCAGAAATTTATCGGCAACATTTGGAGGGTACTGGACTGGTCGATTTTGTAAACCTCTCTCAGCACCTCCCAACTAGCCACTCCTTTTTCAGTCTTTATATTGTTTGCAAGCAATGTATTCCTTATGCTTTTAAACAAATGACAATAGTCAAAAAGAACATAAATTTGATGTCCTAGAAAGTCAAAAGAAGTTTTTTTTAATTATGTGTCAGTTTATTTACACAAAAAGTATTTGTTGGCCCTTGGTCAGCTATAATGCATATAGCAGTATAACACCCAGCAAAATACCATGCAAGGTGCCACCTGAAATTGAGAAAAAGAAACAAGACAAAGAAATTTTTACAGAATTATTTGCCACATGATGATAAGGATTTGGGTAAGGTTTTGGATGTTATCAAGTCAATATAATAAACAACAACGTACCATCCATTCCATGGTCTAAGCAATAAAAACTATGGACAAACTTCCAGCTGTCCATTAGACCTGTGACCATGAATGCCTGCAGTTTACTGGCAAGTACTTTCCTGCGGTCACCATCTCCTATGTCGACGAAGCCATCGATGTGATCTGCAGTCACGTTGTACTCCAGCTCTTTTCTGAGGAGGACTTCATCGAACACTAGCACACAGTTGCGTGATTGCTCGCTCATGCTCGCACATAGTTCAGTGAAATGTTTCTCCATTTCAGTGGTAACGCCTGTGGTGATTTGTTTAAAATAAATACGGATCTTATTAAATTACTTGTCTTTTATACACTTATTTGTGTATAAACGTAAAAGGGGGGATTAATATAAATTAGAAATTGGATTTATATAGATTTTTTTTTTCGAAAACTAAGGTGTCGTATGAGGGGATTATGAAATAATAGAATAGATAAAAAATTTAAAAAAATACCATGTCAATCTCAAGTCTTCAACCATTATTTCTTAATATCCTCGTAAAAGAGACCTAACTTTTTCACAAAAATTAACATCGGTTCCCTTAAATGCAGTTGTAAAATTTTAATAAAATAAATCTTGTATTAAACAATACCTGGCATAACGATTTTTATAGGCCGCCATCTCCAAAGCGTACTGACATTTGGGAGGTTAAAATCCAAACTCCATTTGAGAAATCGATATGCTCTCGATGAGTTGTAATTTAAGGATTGGCATATTTCCCGTTCCTCACTTGAATATTCTCTCTTTTTGGCACTTTTCGAAATCATGTCGGCAAATATTTGTACGGGGGTTGAGCCGGAAACAGCAGCGATTTGGTTTTCGCGCTTCGCAGACTCTTCCAAATCTCTAATTTTGAGCTCAAGTGCCTTAACCTTGTTCAGGAGATCTTCTTGCGCTTTCAATTGCGATGACTTCTTTTGCTTCATCTCTTTTTGCAGAGCCACGTAGTTCTTACGATGGTAATCGGCAATTTTGCATAACTTGTAGCAGTTGGAGCACACATTTTCGTCACACTCTTGCAGCACTTTCTCGAAAATATTTAAACCTTCAATGTTCAGTGGCTCAATATTTTCGGAAATTCCGTGTATTGGAAAAGCATTTTTCTTGAGCCTGCTTTGATTTATATCTGCGGCCTTAAAATGCGATTCACAGATATTGAATTTTTTTTTTTTTGTTTGTCCTTCCAAACCGCTGAGTACACTACAAAACAAAAGTAAAACAAATCAAGTACTGTACTCAAAACCGAAATGTTTTCAATATGAAATTTCCTCGCGTACTTGTGCTCGTATACCAAGTACATGTCGATACTCCCAACGTATAAGTTGGTAACTCGAAAATCGTAGTTTTGAGTTATCACCATTTTAGTGTTGTTTTCGTTATAAAAATAAAACCAAAAGCAAATTTTCCATACAGGTTTCTGCTTATTGTAGAAGAAATGAATGTCTGTCTACTATTAAATCACTGTATTTCCTAAAAACATATTTTATGAGATATTTAGAATTTAAACTTGTTACTTGGACAAAATAAATGCATGAAAGTTGTTCCTTAAGTAACCAACTTGTCTTCTGCAACATTATTATTTTTGTGGTTGCACGTTCAGGTACAAACATTTTAAAAGATTTTTTTAAAATTAAATGTTTGGTATTAAGACTTACAAACATATTGCATGGAAAAAAAAGCTATCAGTGATTTGTAACTGAGTTTACAATTATATGGAATGAACTTATAGAAAAACAGAAAACCTTACCTTTAATCAAAATAATTAAACAAACAAATAATTAAAATAAACAAATATTTATTTAAAAATAGAACTTAAAAAATCACATTATTCATTGTAAAACATTAAAAAAAATCACATTATTCATTGTAAAACATTAAAATAGAAAAATAAACAAAAATTTTTGCTTAAAAAGAATCCTCGTCATTGTTTTCGGAACTGCTAGACTCCATGTTTTCACCCTTAAGATTTTTATAAAATCCATGGTATAGTTTTGGAATATAATTTCCTTCGCATAGGCTAACTAAATCTTTTTTCTTTTTTTCGGATATTGGTAAAGGACTATTGAAAAGCTTTGGAACATTTGTATTGTATGGATTTTCAACAATTTTTGTTCTTCCACGTTTGATAGTGGATATTGGTGGCTCATAAAGTTTGTACTCTTGGTAATCTTTTTCGCGGAAGTCATATTTAAATAACAATATAAAGGGATTATTTTTATTAAAACGTATCTCTCTTATCTTACTTATATATATTTTTGGTGTCTTATTAAAATTTATCTTTTTAGAAAATTCTTCGAAATTCTGAAAGTCGTCAATAACCATTTCAATTGCCCTGTAAGGCTTACCAGAAACCTTGGCGTTGCGAATTATTGAGTACCATTGCATCGGAACAAACACAGTTTTTCCCTTTTTTGCTCTTTCAATGGTGGCATGTACGCTGTCACCTTCGTTCTGGTTGTGCTCTTTTTCAAGAAAACGGTGTTGTACTGACACTGAATATTTATATGAAATCCACGAATAAAAACAGAAAACTATTTTATTACGATTTTGCCCAGGACAGTTGTCGGACCAAAATCTAAAATCCTTGCATAAATTTGCTTTTTCTTTTATAAAGTCATGAAGGCAGCTTACTACTTCATTTGATCCCTTTTTAGCAATCGATTCATCCCATAAATAGCAAAAAGCCTCCTTTTCGCTCATATCGAAAACTGTAAAATTAAATGCTGCAAATTTTCTTTTATAATATAAAGCACTGACATCAGCATTTGGGCAAGTTAAAATTTTTTGGAAGTCGTAACATGCACATACAACTCTTCCATTACTCTCCACAGCACATTTCTTGTCATCATCTTTAAGTTTTCGTGCTTCGTCTTTGAAAAATAAGTGGAGATCCTGCTCCTCCTTAGCATTTGCTTTTTCCACCTCATTCAAATTTTCAAAAGAAGTGCATGTGTTACACTGGTCCGCTTTTGGTGAAAAGAACGAAATGTTAAACTCGGTATTAAAAATATCTCGATATTGCCGAAGAGTTGCCTTTTGTAACTCTGCATTTTCAAAGCATTTTTCCTCGTACAACCTGTACATTTTAGCACAGTTTAAGCCTTCTGCGTTGATGTATAATTTAGACGACCGCTTTCGAGTGTAATGCGACTCTACTTGTGGAAACGATTTGATGTGCTCTATAACATTTTGTTTTATTTTTTGTGACAGTTCATTCACTGTTCTTTTAAATTTTCCTCTCATATCTGGTGACAAATACCCAAAGTCTTTATTTGTTTTGGATTGTGCTGTGTCTACCCATTTCCACGTAATTCCGAGTGTATCAAGAAACATTTTTGAACAAACCTCTTGATCTTTACCTGAGGAATCTAAAGGTAGAAAATATTTCCTTGAACATGTTCGCCGTTGGTAAACTTGGCCTAGTTTCATTGATTTTTTGTCAATGGATTTTGAATGTTTTGAAATAAAATTCCATTGTCCTTGTTTGTCGCCAATTTTCCAAAAATTTTCAAATAAAAACCGACGTTTGTCGTTTGAAAAAAAGCTGCTAAATTTTTTTCGGCACTGCTCACCACATCCAATCTTGAGCTTTTTTGGCTCTACAAGGTTACCTTTTGCATTCACGTAACTCTCACCTGTATTGCACAGTTGCTTAGCTATATTGCAATTCCACTCCTTCGGGAAAGCTAGTCTCTTCTTTCCTACATTTTTTTTACATGATGCTGCTCGAGTTTTTGGAGTAATTGGACTGAACTCCGGGCTTAACTCATCATCACTTTCAGTTAGATCCACGGAATCCCCTGCAACAGATGGCTCATAGCTAGAATCGTCGTTTGTGTCAAAGTCTATATATATCAAAAATGTTAGTCCCATTAAAGAAAATTTTCCATCGATGCTTTATCTTACCACTTGCCGAATAAATGTTTGAGTTTCCTGCTGCATCCGAGTTTGTAAGCGACGCAATTGGTTCCATAAAATCACCATTATCCTCTTCTTTTACTAATTGTGTACCTGGCAATAAGTTAACAACTTTGGAGACACTTGAGTCGGCTGTAAAATCACATTCTTTTGAATTCATTTTATTTGTGTCTCTGTCATAGCCTATTCAATTTATTAATTGTTATTGAAAAATATTAGTGAAATAAAACCAAATTACTTTTTTTTTGCGAAGCCATTGCCAGCATTTTCTTTGCAATCGACATTATTCACATTGTTGGTGGACACTTTGATTCAAAATTCAACAACTGATAACAAATGTCAATTTTCCCGCCAAGCAAACCCAGTAAAAAAAACGCAAGACCGCAAACCCAGTAAACAAAATTCCATGAAAAATGTTGGCAACTGTATTTGCTAACATGAATTAAGCAAAATATTTCAGCATTAGGTTGGTATTTATGACTTCCAACCATAGTTTTTTTCAGGAAAAATTGCCTATAACTTTGTACATGAAGTTGCCAACGCAAACTGTTTTTTTTTCCCCATGAATAAGTTGGTAAATAAAATAATCAACAGAAAGAAATAAAACTGTTTTTGCAATATATTTTTAACTGCAGGTGCCAAGTTTTTGCATGAAGACCTCACACAAATATACCAAAGTTGTAACATTTAAAATAGCTGTCAATCCCTCAAATTTTTAGCTACAGATTCAAAAAATTGCCCGCACATGGAATCCAATGTGGAGATTCAGATAAACACTGTCCCTTTTAAAGTTGGTATCTCGAGCTATCAGCGTATACGTTGGGAGTATCGATGTATATAAGTTAGATTAAATAAAAGAATGTGAAAATAATTCATACACACCTTAAAAAGAATAAAATTTAATTTTTTAAACTTTAATAGTTTTTAGTTTTAGTTTTACTTTTTTAGACATGATTTTTTAACTTGATCTTCATATCTATTTCGAGCGGTACAGCAAAATCTACTTGGTGTATTTGTTTGAAAAGGCAAAGTAGTCTGCAGAAAAATAGCTATGCAACTAACTATGCAACTAACTAACAAAGTTGTGTACACACTCTGTTAAGATTCAACCGGATGATGTACACTACTCGCTTCAACCTGTGTTGGATTTGAAAGTACTGTACACAAGTTTGAAAGATACTATAAAATGTGGTACAGTACGAAAGAGTGCACTTTGCTGCAGGCAAAACAAATGTATTCATGCAGATGTCTATTGCGTATATATAGTTTTTGGTCTATGGTGGATTTTACAGGTCAAAAGCCGCACTGATAAGGTCCAATTAGTGTTTTTGTAATCGGCTTTAATCTTCCGCACAGTACGCTTGAGAGAACCTTATATGTGAAGGAAATAAGACTGATACCTCGATAGTTAGCGCAAATTGTTGGGTCTTCTTTCTTGATTATAGGGCAAAGTACGCATAATATAGGCTAAACGAAATAAGAAAGAGGAAAATTCTTTTGGTTTTTTTTTTTACCACAAAATATGAAATTCACTGAGCTTTTATAAGATTAAACAACAGTGTGTTATTTTTGTGACCAACACGGTACATTTTCGTAATCTAGTTTTCTAAAGTTCTGGCTAAATAACAAGATCGTTACTTGAGCATTTAAATAATTAATAGAGCTATGAGTTAACAAAACTATCTTCCCTCTAAGGGCCAGTTTTACAGTACGTGTTTATATGACTAGACTATATTAAACAGAGTTTAACTTACCAAAATTGAACGTTTTTACTCAATTTAGACAAAAAAGAAACGCATCACATGATAGTTTAAGTCAACTTAACTTATACGAATGCTAAAATATCTGGTTAAACCGAGTATGGCAGAGCTTATACGTCATTCAAATTGAATGAAGAATATCGCGTTTTTTGTTTTCCCTTACTCTCTTTGAGATATTTGATTGAATAGCTGCCCACACGTGATTTTTTGATTGAATGGCCGATGCCGACTACCAGAAAAGTTGATTATGCAACCCTGTGATTGATTGATGCAGGTATTGAGCTCCATCAAAATTTTGATTGATGCAATAAAGTGCTGAAAGTTCATTTCCGCTCTCGCAGAGAGTTCATCTTTTTTTTCGCTGGGAAAACAACAACAAATTTTTAAAGATCCTTCAATTTGATGAATGACGTGTAAACAGTGCCTATTATAAATGTTCAATTTTGGTGAGTTAAGCTCGGTTTAATTTGACTAAAGCTTAAACTCGAACTGAAAAACTGGCCTTAACAAAAATAAACGTAACGCATTTTGCAAAACGAAACCGTACTGTATACGTACCGTTATTTCCTTAACACTTGCGTAGTTTTTCATATAAAAATAAGATGAAATTATTTCAACGTAAAACTCTTTGTAAACGTACCGGTTTTGCGACGCCTTGGCATTGTAGTACCAATACATTCAAATGACAACTTTCTTTCGTCTAATTATCTTATTCTAAACTTTACGTTTACGACACGTTTTCATATCGCAAAATCGATTCGTTTTCGCAGTCTTATATGAGGAAAATACTTCGTCTGCGCTACGCTTACGTGCCAATTCTCTTAGTGGGTGATGTTTTTTTTTATTAAATTGTTAAACTTTTTTGAATACATTTGTTTTTCTATCTACCAAAATAGACGAGTTGCTCCGTAACGAGTAGAGACGAAAATGTTTGCTTTAATGCAATTCAATGTTGTTGGCCAAAATGAACAAACGTTTCATTTAACGAAGCTGAACGAAACAGCTTGTCCATACGTTTTGTTCCGTAAGAACTGAACGGCTAGCATCTCAACTCCTCAGACGTTCGACAAGTTGCAATCGTCTCGTTTCGTCTATTTTGGTTGGGCCTTTTTCCATAAATATGAACTTATTCCTTTAGTCAATTTACTCTGCACAATTTTGTGTTTTATTGCATTAAAACTTGAATTTTTTATTTTCACATAAATTCCCAAACAACTTTGAAAACTCCTTAATTTATTATATTGAATAAATGAATTTTTTTCTTAAATTTTAATTATTTAATATTTAGTTACATTAAAAAACATGCCTTAATTTATCTTAAAATTTATTTTAAAATTAAATAAAATATTCTGCCGCTTTTTTTTAAATCCCAATTTTTTTATACTTACAGCGACTATTCATATTTGCACGCCAATCTTGCTTGTCTAAATTTGTTCTTTTTAACTTTTATATAAGCCAAAAATTTGTTAAAATAAAAAAAAAATCCATTAATGAACAAACGATGACTTCAGCGTGATTCAGTTAATATATTTTTCTTAGTTTTAAGTATATTGAACTATTTTATGTAATTACAAGTACGTACACACAATGTTTATATGTTGTCACATTGTATGTTGTATTTATTGTTCCAAATGAATGAAACGAACAAAAAAGACTAATTGTAGAACTTTTAAAATGAATATTTTTTTTCTTTTGTATTTATATTAAAATGTATAGCATTTATGTAATGTAATTATTTGTTTTTTTGAAAATATTTACTTGGTTTAAGTAAAGATAATGAAAAGAATAACGAAATATAAATGAATGCTAATGCTTAAAATTTTTGTAATAAAACAAAACAAATCAAAATGATTTACTATTTATATTTTTATTATGCGTATAGTTTACTTTTTATGGAACAAAAAAACAAAAAATACAAAAATAAAAAAAAATAAAAAACTACAGTTATAAATATATATAAAATCTTAAAGAAACTGAGTACAAATTGTTTTATTTTTCACTTTACAGCCAACTATTTCGAGTTTTGTGCTTAACGGTTTTTGTGTTTAGTTAAACCAAGTTTGTATCTTCATATCCTTAGAACATAAAGAAACGGGTTTGTAACACGAAAACTTAATCGTTTACGATAATCACGCTTGATTCTGTGAAATCGTTCTATCTCATTTCAAGCTCATCCCTTTATTCCTGCAAATACGGCGAGCTTATTCCGTTACTTAGACACCATTACTTCTCACGGTGTTCAGATAAAAACATAAAGTAAGATAATTAAAATTCCAAAAAACTAAATGAAAAACTAGGAGTTTCGTAACTATTGATTTCCTGCAAAAAAAAATGGTACTATACCTCATCTTATTTAATGTTCTAATTTCAACATCGTGCTCTATTTTCCACCTCCAGTGCTGTTGTTATAAGCGTTTACATAAACCTTTAACACTTTTCTTAAATCCTGCCATTAACTATCTCGTTCTAGTGTCCGCCCTTTTGACGATCTTGTTTACGAAGATCGTTTTAACAATGACATTGACGATGAATACGATTCAGAGGACTCGAATCAAGAAAATCATGCTGGTAACGAGTATCCCGATGAAGATGATGATCGCCAAATGTATGGTAGTGATGATGATGATGACGACTATGATGATGCAGAAACTGAAGATGCACGTCATTTGCGCCATGCCGTAAAGAAATTTGTCTTAGACGATTCTGATGATGATGATGATGATGATGATGATGAATATGGCGATGAATTTCACGATCAATCGAGCGAGGATGAAGATTGTATTGCCTATAGTGATCCGTATGTTCATTCGGTAAATGGCGTTGAAGATAAACGCTTTGTAGATGATGTTGACCGTTATGGCATGGCCTATGCGCGTTACAAAGCACGCATTTTGAAGGAAAGAAATGGTGGAGCTGATGCTGATGATGACGATGCTGATGTTGATAAAGATAATGATAGCGATAAGCCCGAAGAATTGGTAGAAGATCGTTATCATAGTGCAAATGAAAACTAGGCACATGACAACATCTCATTGTTGCATTACATCATATATAAACTTACCATTTATTATTTTTATTTAAACATAAATTATAAACTTATCAATCGGTCTATACATATGGCTATCTATTTATGCGCATATCAATTGAATATTCTCATAATACACTCCTTAATAATTTTATTTGTTTAATTTTTTCGGTTATAAATGAACTAAAAAATAATTGCTTTTGATTAAAAAAAAAACAAATTGAACGAGCTTCTTACAGCGAATGTTTGATCACAAATGGTCGAGATCTGGACCTACAAGTTCTATGCCGAACGACATTTTTTTACGCTGGTGTCGGCCGATCAGAAATATTTAATTAAAAAAAACATTGTCAGATGGGGTTTGAACCCAAGTCTACCAATAAACAATTTTTAATTAAACAATTTTAAAATGTACATTTTGCTTAAGGCAGTATTCTAGTCTAGATGGAAAAATGTAGGTCATTTTTTAAAATTCAATATAAAAATAATACTTAATATTTCAATAATACACAAAAAATTATTGAAAAATTGGAAAAAACTGAAGATTGAAAAATTATACGCTAGTAGAGTGGAGGGAGGGCGAGGGGGAGGATAATAAAAGGATGCCTACCGTGAAACGATTTCATTTCGATTTGATATAAATAATTAATACATTTTTAAAATTGATATGAGTTAAAAATTTTATTTATGAATCAATGAATGAATGAATTCACATTAATTCTGAATCTGAAGCTTACAGCTCTGAGCATAACATGCTTTGGTCACAGAGTTTATCAAACGAAAAAGAGCCTAAAAAGTGACGTGACCGAGGAATCATTTGACCGCCAGCATATCGGCTTACAAAATATTAGAATATATATATTTATTCAGAGCAAACATTTAATTGAGCAAACAATTTAATCAGAGCAAACATTTAAAGAGAACAATATATGGCAACTCTGTTTTTAATTACATGTCGCCGCAAACGCGTTTCGATTTTGACATTAAGCAGGGATGCCAAAAAAGGGAAATTTAGCTTCTTACGTTATAAAGTATAAGGCCCAACCCAAATAGACGAATTGCTCCTTAATGAGTAGAGGCGAAAATGTTCGCTTATTAAATTAATAGCATGTTCTCACGGCAGTCTGAATTAAGTAATACGGCCTATGAATTACGAATGTGAATTGTCCTGTTCTCACGAAGCAATCGTAACTCGGTTTGACAGCAGTTCTTTGTGTATTTTATTTAAATTTTATAATTATTATTATTTTTATTTTAATTGAATAATTAAAAACTTGACAACAGAAGAAGTGGGATGTTTTTTGTAAATTTGTTATTAAAGTCCAATTTTTCATTAAAAATATGTGAAATAAATGTTAAATGTCGTTCTTATATACTAAATGTTTTAATCCTTAAAATGTTTTAATTGTTTTTCCAGTTTTCCCTGAAGATGATTGCCGACGGCGATCGAAATATCGGAAATTAAAATTAAAACCACAAAAGTTTTTAATTTTTAATATTTTGGACCTTGAGCCCGCAGAATTCAACAAATAAATTTCAAAAAGGTCGAAAAACAAATAAAGATTTAATTTTATTTGATTTGTTGTGGAGAACGAAAATGGCAAAAAACTGTTAAAAATAAATATTTGTTTATTATATTATTTACTTTTTTAAGCAATGATACTCTACCTGCTGACTTTGAAAATTTGACTATTTGTTTTGTCTTGTTCTTATTTCTTCTTGTATTTTGCTTGTGGTTTTTGATTAATTTTCGATAAAAATTAGAGATGAAACCGATTTTTACGTAATTCGGATGTTAATTCAAACTGAATTACCATCAACTGAGTTAATTCGCTTGTCAAATTTTGTATGGCGAATTACTTAATTCGGAACATAATTTAGCCTCGAGTTACGAATGAAAGCCGAATTACATTGTTCAGTCTACCGTGAGAACATGCTATAAGCAGAGTTATATCTGACAAAGAGAATATTGTCGTTAACCTTCAATATTTTGATAGATTAACTAGGTTTTTGATGTGTATTTATATATCATATAAAACGTATTAATTAATCATGGAAATTATTCGAAAATATAGGAAATATCAAATCCAACTACGCAGTCTAACCAAATCTTACCAAAGATCTGCATGTAAACAACTGCTGTTTAACGACGAGAGTTAACGACGCTACTTTTTAAATTCGAGGAAAACCGTGACCTCAAGTTGACACTGCATGGAAACGTATAAGAATGATTATATTAGCATCATTGCCTGTTTGGGATGAATTATCGGTCAATTGCGCTATATTTTCCTTAATTTTGTGCATAAATACGTTGAAAAACATATGAAAAACATTTATAACCAGATCAACTATGAAAATAAACTTTTATTTCCTTTTTTTTTTGTACTGCAGAGTACAAAATAAAACAGTAGCAATAAGAAAAAATATTTACAATATAAAGCAGCCTGACTAAAAGCAAAACAACTCAAAATTCAGAAAAATATTGCGAAATATAATATTAAAAGTCATATGACTCATATAACTATTAAGTCATAGTTTGAATTTTGGAAAGGTTGAAAGTTGTATGGAACAAATTTTTGATATCGTTATTTATTAATGCGATTCTTCGTTAAAGGTCCTATTTAAATAGTTTTAAGGCTCAGTTTTTACAAGGTTCAAGTTTTTTAATTAATTGCATTATTCTGGGAATCAAAACTCAGCACTTCATGTTGAGCGTAGTGAAAGCAAAGCAATATTGTATTTTATAAAATGATGTTTTGATTATAGGAATTGTGAATTTCATCACATACTCTTGAGCTCTTCTTAGAAAGCATAATTTATCATTACATATATGAATTTTTTATTATATTCTTATATCACAATTCTTAGAAAGTTAAAATTTCAGAATACTCCCTCAAAATCTGGCAAATTCAATAATATCGCAATGGCCGCATAAGTATTTGATATAATTTAAAGTTGTCTTTCTAGTTAATTTGTTTATCGAAAACTCGTTTTTATTAAAGAAATCAATAAATTGTTGCATGTTTTGCCTATAATAACATTTTAAGCTTAAAAACTAAACGATTGGAGACAAAAATTTTGTTTTTATATATTTAGAAAAATTTATTGAATCGTGTTTGCAAAATTTCCAAAAGAAAAAATGGTCTGAAATGGTTTAGGAGACAAAAATTGTGATAGTTTAAAAAAGTGTTTTTTTCGTAAACAAAAAAACTTAACTTTTTATGCATTCAAAAAAAAAAAAAAGAAGGTAGTCCTGACAAATGGCTATTTTCTTAGAGCACAGACCATCAATCCATACAAAGTTTAACTTTTCATCTGTTTTCTGCTAATTTCTCTCTTTTTCGTTGTCGTTCGTCGTCACAAAACTGTTAAAATTAAATTTAAGTGTTTCTTATGTAAAATATCGAGTGTATTATTCAAGATATTGAAATGAAAACTTAGCGAAAGTGTTAATCAGTTCAATGAACATCAAAAGTTCAATGTTCAGGTGAACATCAGAAAGTGCTTAAATAAAATTTTAGTATTTTGAATGTAAAATTTAGAGAAAAAATTGCCACTACTTTCAATTAAAATTTTAATTTATTTTCTTATTAAAAGTAAAAGTTAAGTCTGTGATGTTATACTCAATATGAAAAAGTTGTGAGATGAAAGGAGCGAGCGCGGCAGGTATAAAATTATTATAACAAACCGCCATGATTTTGAGTAAAAGTTAGCATTTTCTCTTAAATTCTTTAAAAAAATAAATCCTTATTGTTATGAATCGAAAATTAATGCATAACTTCATTTAATTGGTGTTAAAATATCAATTTATGGTAAGCATCACTTTTGCAACATTTATCTTCTTTATACTCCTAAAATATTAGAGACCGACGTTTTGATAAAAAAAAATATTTACTCCTAGACCATTAAGTAAAATTATGCCTATTTTTGTGCCGTATTTTATTTAAATCTATTAACATGTTTTGTGTAAATTGTTCATGCCTGTTTTTAAATGTTTCGTAAGAGTTCAAACTTTAAATAGAAAAATACACAAAAAAGTATGCCTTAAAAAGCTTGCATCCCTGAAAAAGTAACAAGCACAACTGGGATATTTCTTTGACAGCTGTCAGTCGATGTTGTTGTTGCTTTTCGCTGAAGCAAAACATTTTGCCGTGCTCTCTTGCATTCAAGTGAAATTTTCCAAGATGAATTGTCGTATGTTCGCTGCGTATACGTTTGAAGGCTGCGCGAATTAAGTTTTGTGGGAAGAAAACAACCGAAAATAGAAAAATACAAACATTTTTTAAGTCTTTAAACAATATTGTGCAATTAAAACTAAAAACAAAGGCCATAAAATATAAAACTGCAAAATTTTGGTATAGAAAAATAGCGAAATAAACGCAAAAAAGTTCGGAAAAGTTGCTTCTTAATGGCTTTTTGAAGAATTTCTTTTTTTACGGGGCGAAAATTGTTCGACTTCTGCTCTTCACTCGGTGTTTGTTGTTGGTGTAAAAATTTTCTATCTTTGTTGTTGTTGGTGCGGCCTCTGCTGCTGCTGCTGTTGTGTATATCGTATCGGCACATATACGAACAAACATTGAAATAAAAAAAAAACGATTTTTTTTCACTGCTCTGTGTCCAACCGAGCGCACTCCGCCCTAGTTGGGGGTCAATCTATATTTTTGGATTTTCCATATTTTGTGCCGACGTTTCAAGGATTTGCAAGATTTTCGTGAAATTCCAGCGAATACCACTGCATCAGCAGCTGTGCCTCAAATTGTGTGTGGAAAAAAAGTTGGAAAAATTTTTAATTTCGCCAGAAAATTTGTAAAAATTCTGTAAGAAGCAGCAGTGTTCAAGTTCAAGAAAAAAAATTTCCAGTGTTTAAAAAATAAATAAGTGGAGTTTCTTATAGAAAAAATATTGTAAAACTTACAAAGTGGCAAGTAAAAAACTTAACTACCAGATCAACTAAATCAGGAGCAAAATAATCATTGAGAAGGTAATAAATTTTTAAATTTTATAAGCGAAAAATTAATCAAATCTATTTTAATTTTAAGAACTAATGTTATAAAATGGGTCACTCCGATATGTATTATTAGAGCAAGTACTGTTCTGCTTGAAGGAATTCGTATTCATTGTATGGAGCAAAGTTCCGATGAATCTGAACTAGTTAACCAAGTCAATTCCCATTTATCCTTGTTCCATCTTCGTGACTTCAATTGGTCTAAATTTTATTAACCAACCGTGCTGTAACACCATCATTTATTTTGTTTTATAAATATGCTTTTCATTAAATATCTTGTAAATAAGTCAACATTCAGGTTTGATGCATAGAGTTGTCAAGTTTTCTGTTTACCTAAACAAATTCCATGTTAATCAATAATCAGCTATGCATATAATAATGCATCTCATTAATTACAGATTATTAAAATGTATTTAAGGCGACTGTTCCGGGATGAGGCGTGTTTTTAAAGACGACTTTTAAAGGCTGATTAAAATTCATGCTGATTTTAAAATTCATGTACATGTAAGCCCACAGGTGTCGTTGCAAATTGGCGTCCAAAAAATCCGATGGGACAAATAAATCCCTACTGGGTCATCTGACAAAAAAAAAAAAAAGGTTTGTGGCTAATTTAAAGGCCTAACTTGGGATCGCCGTTGCCACACTGACATTCACAAGGAAAAAAAAATAAATGACTTTGACCATAAAATGTCATAAATTTTCGGGCTTTCAACTTTGAGCTCTTTTTTTTAAATCAAAAATTTAAAAATCGGGCCACGGAGATCCCAAGAGCTAGGTCTTTAAATTAACCACAAACTTTTTTTTTTAGATGACCCAGTATGGATTTATTTTTGTAATCTTGAATACATGATTAAAATAATAAAAAAGTTTTTATAAATATCTGCAGTAGTTTTTTTTTGAATCAGCCTTTAAAAGCCGCCTTTAAAAACACGCCTCAACCCGGAACCGTCGCCTTAATGTAATGTTTTCGATTGAATAAATAGTTCCATACTTTAGTGAAATTTTCTTGGTTAGTAAATATAAGACAAAGTTTATTTTTCACTACATTGTGCTTTTCTTGATCTCGCCTCAGCACTGATCTTCAATAGATTAAAGCCAATAATCTGCTCAAGAGCCCGAATCGAAGTTAAGTGAAAATCTGTCAAACTTACAGAGAATTCTACCAATGAATGCTGAGTTGCTGAGTTTAAGCCTAAAAATAGGTCTCGAAGGACGACTCAACCCATCTGTCAGGCCCATAAAATCTAAATAGGTTATCCCTTTACTATCAAAATGTAAGGCGGTTACGTTGAAAGACGCTAGACATACCTTTTGTCAACTCAACCTTATCTGACGATAGTATCGCGTTAACTGAAACTTCGCTGAATGGAAGCATTACTGACTTAAAATTGTTTGATAATAGTTTTCAAGTTTATAGAAGGAACAGGCACGCTGTCTATGGTGAAGTCCTATTAGCTGTAAGGAACTTTTCCGTAAGTTTCTTTATTGATATTCCCTGCTCTGCTAATATCGAACTCATATGCGTTAAAGTTATATATTGTAGTTGTAATGTATATGTTATTAATGCATATATTCAGCCAGAACGTTGTGCAGAGTTCTATGCAAGCCTTGCTGATTGCATAGAATCCCTGTAGGAAAATCAACTAATTTAAAAGTAGTTGATAAAGTAGTTTTTTATCAACCACAACTAGTTGAAATTCTGACTTTTTTCCATAGAACGAACTAACTTATTTTGTATGGTGATGTCCGCTAAATAAGTCAATTGACTGTCGTCTGCATATATTTTCAACTACTTGTTAAACTAGTTACATTTAAATTATTTTTTTAATTGCTTTAAAATAACCAATTGAAAACTATTACTGATGGCCAAAAGTTAATAATATTTGATGAAATAACATGGTTAAATATATATATAAGCTTGTAATCTAATAAAAATTTTCAATTATTTGTAAATTAATTACGACCTTCTTTCATAAGTTTTTAAGTTATGTGTTTATATAACTTCAATAATTTTTCAATTATTAAAGGTTATATTTTATCGAGCTCAAGGTCAATGTTGCTTTCCGAAGAAAACAACTGAAGGAATAATAAAACTGAAGGTTATTCCTTCAGTTGTTTTCTTCGGAAAGCAACATTGACCTTGAGCTCGATAAAATATAACCTTTAATAATTGAAAAATTATTGGAGTTATATAAACACATAACTTAAAAACTTATGAAAGAAGGTCGTAATTAATTTACAAATAATTGAAAATTTTATATAATAATAATAAAAATATAATAATAAAACTGAAGGTTATTCCTTCAGTTGTTTTCTTCGGAAAGCAACATTGACCTTGAGCTCGATAAAATATAACCTTTAATAATTGAAAAATTATTGGAGTTATATAAACACATAATTTTCAATTAAAACATGCCAACATCAGAGTAGTTGCCGCCTTAATATAATTCAAAGTAGTTTATCAATCACTGGTTTTTAAGTAGTATTTCAATTACTTCATATATTGAAGTGGATGCCGCCTTAATATAATTCAAAGTAGTTCATATACTGGTTTATTTTAAACTAGTTTTTTAATTAGTTGCTTTTAAAAACAAGTTAGTTTGTTCCTATAGGGATATTATTAATTTACTTGACGTAAATGTCGACATTTTATTGTTGGGCGATTTCAATCTGCCTGACTTAAAATGACATTCTTCAGACAATTATACATATTTTTCTGCATCTTATTCGAAGACACGCCAAGAACATATATTTGTTGACAATATATCGCACACTAAATACAAAACACTCAACTCAAAATTTTTCAAATTCGACTTTTAGCCATAAATCAATTCACAATACACATCTCTAACTGCTGTTAAAATGTCTTTTTCATAACTTTAGTCTTTAACTGGAAAAATGTAGTTAGGTCTGTCTTAATGTTAAATGCGTTGCTTCTACACTTTCAACCAAAGAGTTTTATTTTTAGTTGTGTCAAGGTGTCTTAGATCAACTAATATGCTTTGTTGCACTTAAAGAGTTTTATTTTGAGTTATGACACTTTATTTGTAACAACTGAGAAATTTCAAAGTGTATTATTTTGAATTGTGATCCTAGAGATGAAAAAAGTGAGTAAAATCGACTGTTTTATTTTGATGTGTCTTTTTTGTTGAAATAACTGTGATTAGCATTAGTTTAATCAAAAATTAAAGCACATAACAAATACTACTTTAATCGTACAGGCCCTATTCCGTCAAGTGATAAATTTTTTGTCCTTGAGACTATTTTGACCAAATGAAGTTTTTGATGTTTTCGCATATATTTGGACATGGTTTTTCGATCTATAAAATGAAATTTTAATTCAGTTCTCAAGATAATTAGATAACAAAATTGTAATTTTCATTGTTATATATTAATTTTTCTTCAAATATTATTGCAGCTGCGATTTGCGACTCGTAACTTATTGGGGGTTGGAATTAATTGTAAAGGTTTTTTTTCGGTTTTTGAGCATTTATTTAGAAACAACGGTACAATGTATATTATTCAAAGTATTGTCCATCGTTAGCTACAACATTTTCCCATCTTTCTGGCAGCATATGGATTCCGCGCCGGAAGAACGACTCGTCTTTTGAGGCAATCCACGAATCGACCCATTTTTTGGTATCCTCGTAAGAAGTGAAGCGCTGCTCAGCCAAGCCATGCGTCATCGATCTGAATAGGTGGTAGTCGGAAGGGGCTATGTCTGGGCTATAAGGCGGGTGTGGTAGCACATCCCAATTCAGCGCCTCCAACGTTTCCTTGACGGTTCTTGCAACATGTGGCCGTGCGTTGTCATGTTGAAAAACCACTTTGTCGTGTCTTTTGCCATATTCCGGCCGTTTAACCTTTAATGCTCGGCTCAATTGCATAAATTGTTGTTGGTAGCGTTCCCCAGTGATGGTTTCGTTAGGTTTTAGCAGCTCATAGTACACGACACCCTTCTGATCCCACCAAATACACAGCATTAGCTTGGCGCCATGAATATTCCGCTTGGCCGTCGATGTTGATGCATGGCCGGGTGGTCCCCACGATTTTTTTCGCTTAGGATTATCGTAATGGATCCACTTTTCATCGCCAGTGACAATACGATGCAAAAAACTCTTCCTTTTATGCCGTTGAAGCAGTTGTTCGCACATGCAAAATCGCCGTTCAACGTCTCTCGGCTTCAACTCGTACGGCACCCAATTTCCTTTCTTTTGAATCATTCCCATGGCCTTCAGGCGTTTGCCGACCGTTGATAAGTCGACTCCCAATGATTCTGACAATTCTTGAAGGGTTTGACACGGGTCTTCATCGAGCAAAGCCTCCAATTCCTCATCTTCAAACTTTTTCGGCTGGCCCGGACGCTCTTTGTCTTCCGTATCAAAATCACCACTTTTAAACCGACGCACAATGGGGCAGATCGACCCTTTTGGTGGCAATAAATCGAAAAATGAAACTGCCCGTATGGGGCCATTGTTATTTTATTTTAATAGTCAAATACCCCACTGTTAATACTGTAAAAGTTTTAAACCGTTATCATAAACACATTTTGCATGATAAACATCGGCGCAAGCCATTCTTGTTCACAGATTAGCTTGAGTTGGGTGAAGAAATTTGTGAAGTGTTTTAAATTAAATAAAAAAAATAGAAATCATAAAATATTAAAGTTTTTGGTATGGAGCCTTCAAGTTCTGGTAAATGTTAATCTATTTAAGATTTTTTTTTTGTGAGAAAGTGATTTAAATTATATAAAACCGTAATTATCATAAAAAACTTTAAAATTACTTTTTTTTTTGCTTCTTTGTGCAAACATTGATCGGTTTAGTTGTGTTCCCAAGCAGTCCCAAGAACAATTTTTGTTTTTATTGATAGCATGTCTTAACTTGATTAAGGAACTGCAAGAAAATTCAGCGGATTTTTGTGGTTTTGATAAAAAAGCTTCTTTACAAAATGTGCTTTCTGACAAAAAAAAAAAAAAAAACTGTAAGAATTTATAGTATTTGTTTTATCCTTTAGGTACTAGTTCAAACACAATTTTTATAACCCGGAGGGAGCTTGTCAACATAATGCAGTCAGTTGAAAATATTAATTTACAAGGGCGATTTGTGTTTCTGGAAGAAGAATTAAAAAAACGAACAGGAAACTTCGATAACATGGGTTTAACTAAAACACTTTCTCGATTCAAATCTGAGTATAAAACTCGTTTTGAAAAGGCTTTTCGAAAATTAGAGACGTTTTTTAAAACAAATAATTCATGGCTTGAGACATCTGTTTCTTTTCTTTGTTGCCCTGAAGAAAAGCTTAAGCGTCGTCGACCAAGTGTTTCATTCGATGAAAGTAGTGAACGTACAAAAAGAATGAAAACAGAAAAACTAAGAGAGTCTACATCGATTTCTATGTTGAGTTTTGCTACTCAAATGAGCTTGAGAGCAGTGGGACAGGTTAGTGCTTCTAAAGTGTTAAAGGATATAACAACAACTACCCCTGAGCGAGCAAAAAAAATATCGGAAGTCATATAAGGAGTCACTGGAACCCAAAAGTTGTAAAATGTCAGGCCAAGAAGCACTAGGGGTTGCAGTTGAAGCGCAACTATCTCGACATCAATACAACGTTATCAGAATGAGTGCACCAGAAAAATTTCCTGCATATAAGGTCCTACAAGCTGCAAAACAAAAATGTTATCCACCCCCCGAATGCATCGAAGTTAGCGAAACTTTAGTAAAGGTTACGCTTCAGGCACTACTAGATTTAACCACAAAGCGTTTGTTGGAATCACAGATGGAAGTAATTGGTGTGTTAACAACATTTGAAACGGAAAATCTGAGCTTGTTTTGCAAGTGGGGCTTTGATGGAAGTTCGGGACACAGCTCCTACAAACAAGCTTTCCATGGCCTTGAAGCAACTGATTCTTCGGTCTTCATTACTTGTGTTGTTCCTCTTAGACTTTCTTCCAGTTCTAGGATTGTATGGGAAAATCCACGTCCAGGTTCTACAAGATACTGTAGGCCATTAAAAATAGAGTTTGTAAAGGAATCTACACAAATCTCTATTGCAGAAAAGAATAGAGTTGAAAATGAGGTGAAAAATTTGCAAAAGACAACAATGTTAATTGAAGAAAGAGAAGTGCAAGTCAATCATACTCTACTTTTTACAATGATTGACGGCAAAGTCTGTAATGCTATTACGGAAACGTCATCAACACAAAAGTGTTTCATATGTGGTGCGTCATCTAGAAGCTTTAATGATATAGATAGTATGTTGAAAAGGGAAGTTAAAACAGAAAACTTAGAGTTTGGACTGTCCGTTCTTCATGGATGGATAAGGTTTTTCGAAAATTTACTTCACTTAGCCTACAAATTGCCTCTTAAGAAATGGCAAGCTCGAGGGGATGATGACAAGATAGTTGTTGCTGAAAACAAAAAAAGGATACAAAAAGAGTTTAAAGATCGTTGTGGTTTGATAATAGACAAACCAAAGCCCGGATTCGGGAACTCGAATGATGGCAATACAGCCAGGCGTTTCTTTCAATATCCTGAAATTTCCGCTGAAATTACAAAAATTGATGTACAACTCATAAAAAAGATGCATATTATTATGATTGTTGTGGCTAGTGGCTATGAAATAGATGTAGAGAAGTTCAAAAATTTCGCAATCGATACTGCCAGATTTTATTTGGAAAAGTATCCATGGTATTACATGTCACCTACCCTTCATAAATACTTCATTCATGGACCGGAAATAATAGCCCATGCACTGTTACCGATTGGGCAGCTGTCTGAAGAAGCTCAAGAATCAAGGAATAAAGACTTCAAAAATTATAGAGAGAACCATTCTCGGAAATCCAGTAGAGAAAACACTAACCGAGATATTTTCAACTCTTTTTTATTAAGTTCTGATCCCATTATTACTAGTATGAGGAAACTACCCGAAAAAAAAACAACAACACATCCCAATTGAAGCATTGAGTTTGCTTAAAGCTCCCCCTGTTGATAATACAAATTCTGAGGTACAAGAAGTGAAGTGATGAAGTGATGAAGAAAGGGATGATTTTATTCTAAATTAATGAAAAATCAATACATTTATTCAATTCTCAATTCTGTTCTATTTTCTGCATTAAAATAAATGTTATGTGTACTTATTTTTTGAAAAGAACAAATATATAATTGTTTGTATTTATAGCCAAATTTGACAGCCCTAAATGTTTATATATTAAATACGGTGGGTATCTTCATTTGACAATTTGTTCCGAAATTAAAAAAGTGGGCGTTTTGGTGGGCGTGGTCATTGTTGGGTTTTGAAATATCAATATATTGATTCTATAAACAATTTCAGAAATTTTCAGGTTGCTAGCTCTATTCCCTGATTTATTGCCACCAATAGGGTCATTCTGCCCCATTGTGCGACGGAACCAGTACTGACAATTAGAAATCGATGGAGCATAGTCCCCATAAGCCTCAGTAAGCGTGCGTTGTGCTTCAACCGCTTTTTTCTTCAAATGGAAGCACAAAAGTAAACCTTCCCGCAAATTGCGTTTTGTTGGAACGAAAGTCGACATGTTCACAGAGAAAAAAATATATGTTGTTTACACTTCAGTGGAATGACACATACTGAAAAATGAAGCTTAGACAATGTGCTTTGAAATGAATATAGTCACAGGTGTGCCCGATGCGATCTATTGATAGTTACGCCATCTCTTAGAAAACCTTTAAAACTAATTCCAACCCCCAATAAAAAGATAAAGATACCAACTTTCAAAGAGTATGTTTAAGAAAAAACAACTTAAGCCTTTTTAAGTCTTGAAGTTGCATCAAGTAAGTAGTTTACATTGAAACTAATCAAAAGTTTATTTTTAAATTACTATTCAACCTCTGACGCAAAAAGAATATGCTAATTTTTCTACTTACCAATAATACGCTTTAAAATTTAAAACTATGCTCGGTACATTCCGAAAGGCTACTGCTATTAGAAGTAAAGAAAAAGGGCACCAAAGATCTGGCAAATCAAAATCACATTCCTAAAAACTGCTACGAGTCTTTCTACAAAAACTTCATTAATATTTAAAAACTAAAAAATAAAAGTTTTGAAACAAATACATTATATTTTTGTAATGTACTGAGCAATTTTTGTAATGTGTTAGAAATGAAAAATTAATTTATTTTAAAATGAATTTTAATAAAAAAACATTAAATAATGTTTAATAAGCAATATTTTTAAAAAATTCAAACAATTTTTATATGTTAAACAGACAACTTGAATTTTAAACGAAAAATTTCAGTTAAAGGGTCATAAGTCCCCAAAAACTTTTTATTTACACAATCATAATAAAAAACTACAAAGTCTTTAGCAAAACTGTCTTCTAATAAGAATAAAGCTTTATTTTCAATTAAACAAAAAGTAAATTTTATGTTTTTTAGTAATTTTCTGATTTTAATGTTTGAGAATTAGGAGCTGTTGAAAATTCAAACAATTTTTATCAGTTAAATAGGCACAACTTGAATTTTAAACAAAAAATTCCATTTAAAGTGTTAAAGTCCAACATTCTTTTTATTTGCACAATCACAATATAATTGCTGTGTTTTTTACCAAGCGAGTAGTCAAAAAACGACTGCTAAGTTGCTTAAGAATGTTACTTAAAACTTGGAAGCATTCTCTGATTTGTCAAAAATGTAAACAAAAAATATAAACAAAACAAATCCGAAGTCACAGTTGCCACCCTCATAGAAAAAGTACACAATAATTGAGAAATGACTTGGAAGCACTTTTTTTCGTTTGCTCGCTAAACTTTAAGCCACAATTAGTTTCCTGTGTTATTTAAGCGAGTATTTCTATGATAAGCGGGCGTTTTTTTACAGCTCGCTTGGTAAAAAACACAGCTATTATTACAAGAACTTTAGCAAAACTGTTTTCTTATAACAATAAAGCTTTATTTTCAATTGAACAGAAAGTAAATTTTGTGTTTTTTGGTAATTTTCTTACTTAAATGCTTGTAAATTAGGAGCTGTTGAAAATTCAAACGATTTTTATCAGGTAGAGTCACAATTTGAGATAATATCACTAATCATACGAAAATATTTCAGCTAAAGGGTTATAAATCCAAATTATTCTTTTTCACAACTATGATAGGATGTTAAAAAAAACTATACAAAAACTTTCTTTAAAATGGGGTTTCTTTGTTGTGGAACCATTTTTTTTTTAAATATTACAATCATTTTACAATTTGTAATTTGCTTAAACAGTTTTTTGCTTCTTCTGAAAATTCGTGTTTTTTGAGTTGTGACTGATTTGCATTTAGTGTGCGATATGTTCTGATTAACAACGAGTGGGTTGTATTTATATTAGTCCTGACAGTAACAGCGGCGGATCTAGCAAAATATTATTGCTTGCACAACTAACAATTTTTTTTTAAGATTAGAAAACACTAAAATTATAAAAAAATTATAACTTAAGGGGGGGAGGAAGGGGAGGGGGAGGGGTAGACTTGCAACTAAATTTTTTCTAAAATTATTTTAAGGAGTGAAATTGGTTAATTTTAAAAAATATCAACAAAATAATACTTTCTTTAAAATAATTTCGACGAAGCAAGTTCAAATAGACAGCATCTATTTCCCAAGACTTCCCAATGTCGACCAAATTTTTTTTATGTTTTCACGAAGAATTTAATAGACTCCATTTTTGTTAAATGATCACAAAAATAATTTTAAAATAAAATTTAGTTCCAAGCCCTTAAAAAACCTGCTTTTTATCTGCTTTTTTTTTTAAATGTAAAACGCAAAGTTATTATATTTCAGTGCATATTTATTAAGTTATTCAACTCCCTGCGTTTCTCAACCAACTCTTTCTTGTTATTAAATTTATCAAAGAATCATAAGAAAAAGCTGGTTCGATGGAAAGCCCACAGAGATACTACGTACTCTGGAGAATGCAAACTATTTTCTCCAATATCAACTGATACTTATGTAGTATGAAAATTGTAGTGAGACTTGCTAAGGACTGAAATTGTTTCATTATTTTTTGAAGGAAACTATCACGGTAGGAATAGGGAGGTAATTTGAATTGTACTTTGGTCCAGTATAGTTTGAAAATTTGACCATATTGCAAAAAGAAAAATTCGTTTATAAATCGACATATGCCATTCCTAAAATTACTTACTTACTTAGGTGGCGCTTACAACCGTAAGTCGGTTTTGGCCTGTTGTAACAATTTCCGCCAGCCATTTATATTTTGCGCTTGCTGGCGCCAGTTGGAAGCTCCAAGTTTCGTCAGGTTGTCCTGTACTTGGTCCTTCCAACGAAGACGCGGTCGTCCTCTTCTGCGTTGACAGCCGCTGGGTACCGTATTGAATATTTTCTTCGCTGGAGCGTCGTTTTCCATCCTTCGAGGCCAAGGTAATATTTTTTTTTATTTGTGACCAATGCAAAATAATAAAACATTTTTTAAGATCTTTTTTTTTACAGTAATATGATAAAAAAAATTAAAGAAGCGAGTTTTTAAATTATTTTGCAATTTTAATTTTTTAATTTAAAGATAATCTTTTTAAGAATACAAAAAATCATTCAAAATGATTGCCTTTTGCTTTGATGCAGGCTCTTAACCCATTTTGGACTGACCCATGTTCCCGTTGAGCTAGAATGATGAAACTTTCCAAAAATATCTACTTTTCATTGACTTAGAATAAAAAAAAATTTAAAAATGGAGTTGCCACCTCTATATTTTTAATTTGAACGATATTGAACGATATTCTACAAGCAAAATGGAGCGTTTTGCGACAATATTGATCTCAAGAATCTCAAGAACAAAACAACAAAAAATGTGTCAACCCGCGGGAGCCACGTATGTCAGTCAAACTTCATAAAAATTCACAAAAGTTAAATATAATGCCTATGAAAGACGCTCGTATAAGAATATAAGAATTATATATCACTTAATTTTTTTTTTTACAGTTTTTAGAGGTTTAAAATTAGAAATAAAAAAGAAATGGAAAATTCTCAAATTCTCCAAGCTTGGAAATGTAAGTAAACGTTCAGTAAATGCTCAGCCTTGAGTTAAAACAGGTCGATTAGATGAAATTCTTAAAATAGTATATTCTTTTTGGAAATCATGAAAATCTATCACTGTATGTCCTCCAGGTTAAGAAAAGTGTACCATTGCGTTAACGCAACGCTGGACAAAAATGAGTTAAACGGTATGGCCATTGGGTTATAGCGGCACGTAGGTTTCCATTGGTATTGATGACGCTGCTGTAATTAGCACTTGCCTCTGAGACTTTCCAAATTTCGGTGGCGAACTTTGCAACCCTTTAAATCCGGTCATAATTTGTAATAAAGAGTATTTAAATCTGAGCTTCCTGAGGGCTTATCTTCAGCAGAAATAAAAGCTGGAATATTCTGGCGTAACCACTCTTGCGTTGTTTTAGCTTTATGAGCTGGAGGGATATTGAATTTTATTAATTCCAATAATGATGGACAATGAATAATACCTCAACAAGATCAAATATGAATAAGAGCGATGCGATCATTCTTCTATTTTGGAGAGATTTTAGCACAAGTTAATGGTATGTCAGCCAAAAAATAAGAGGTAGGAATTGGGCAGTTTGATTTAGTAAACGTAGCATACACACATTTGTCTATATTAAGATATAAACGATTTTTTGCACACCAGGTATAAACAGCATTAATATCCGACTGTATTAACACTGAATCGGATAAATTACGTATTTTTAAAAAGATTTTAAGGTCATCTGCAAAAAGCAAATATTTTAAGTGACGCACAACATTAGCGATATCATTAATAAATAAAACAAATAAAAATAAAAATACTGCCTTGCGGTACTCCAGATGTAACTGTGAATGGGGGAGAATTATAATTCTCAATGTTAACAAAACTTTTTCTATTTTCAAGATATGAACTAAAGCACTTCAATAGCATTAACAATAACGAATGAGACACCTTGTCAAAAGCCTTTGAAAAATCTGTGTATACCGTATCAACTTAACACCCAAAATGAAAGGCAGAGATACAAAATTCAGAAAAGCAGGCAAGGTTAGTAACTGTCGAGCGACAAGGAAAAAAAACCATGTTGAGATGGTGAAATTAAACTTTTAACCGCAAAAAATATCTTCTGCTTAAAAATATACTCGAATAGCTTAGAGACTGTCGACAATTTAGAGATTGCCCTATAATTTGTAATATTATTTATTGCCAGCTTTATAGATACATAGGTGTTATAGCTGAGATTTTCCAATCTGATAAAAATTTACCTGTATTAAGGGATCTATTAAACATTAATTGTAGTGGTTTAACAAGATACTGGAAACAATTTTTAAACAAACATGCGGAAAGCCCATCAATGTCTGACTTCATAGGCATTTTCAGATCTCGAATTCCATTTAGAACATCTTGCTCAGATACTAATAAAGAACCCAAATCAATGGCATGCCAATCAACACTATCATATTCACCAGCATAGTCCATTAACGGTTAAAAGTTATCTTGCAAATACTTTGAAAAAAGCTTCGCTGTATCAAGGTCCGAATTCGAAAATTTATCCTTGTGGAACATTGTATTTGGAATATTAGATGCATTCCTTTTTGCGTTTACGTAACTCCAAAAAGATTTTGGGTTAGAATTAATATTTGCTTCAACTCTCAAAATATATTGCTTGAAAAGATAATTGTTAAGAAAATAAAATTGTATCATGAAATGCCGATATTTAATAAAAAAATCCATTTGATGAGATACAGCATATTTCTTATAGAATTTATTTCTCAAGTTTTTCAGCTTCAATAGTCCCGTCGTGTACCACGGTAATTTAAAAGTTTTATCTAAGGTGCGAGGAATCCTCTCATTACTAATAGACGCCAATGACGTTCTGAAGAATCTGAAAGCTTCATCTAGATTTAACATATTAAGCTCACGGTCCCAGTCAATACCACAAATTATACCATTAATGATTCCAAAATCACAATTTTTATAGTTAAATTTGAGTCCAACTGATTTCCGTTTTAAAAATGAATAAAAACCCAATTCAATACATAATGGAGTATGATGCATATCAGAGACAGACATTGGAAAAACTACATCGCATAATTTAAAACTAATATTATTACTAATATAAATCAAATCAAGAATTCTGTTTAATCTGTTAAAACATCCGTTAATTTTGAAAAGCTTTCATATGGAGGTCATCACGGATAAGTAGGGACATGGATCTGATAGACATGTCCATATCTTTAGCCATCATTTTCTGCTTTCTTAAGGGATTTCGGCGAGTTCGCTTACGTACTGCGTTTGGTCTCCAGTCGTATGAATATACGCGGATGTTCACTTCTGGCGCTGTGCTCTACTTGAGATGATTCCGAAAACCGATTTATGGTACGATACATAAACATTCTGAATATGTCAAGTTTTTAAAACAACTAGAATATCTGACTTGCACTATTTCCACACTTGTGTAACGCAATCGCAGCGATACGATTTTCGCCCACTCAATATTAACGCGGTGAAATTCTAAACAAATTTAACTTGCAATAAAATATTTTAATAACAAAAACTATAACAGGACTTTTTAATTGAAATTTCAACGCCTACTGCTTTGAAAGTCTTCTAACAGAAATTATGACAGTACTAGAAATATTTTCAGAAAGAAAATGATTTTTTTTTCAAAAAAGGAAATTTATCAATGTCATAACGTAAAATTTTCTAGTTTAAACACTACGAAAAGTGGGGAGTGTGTAATTTTAGGGTTAATTAAATTTATAAAAAAGCCATTCTGATCAATAACAAAAATACACCATTAAACAAAAAAAAAAAAAACAAAAAAATAGTTAAAGAAATAATTTCGATCCTGCCAGGAGTCGAACCTGGAATCTTCTGATCCGTAGTCAGACGCGTTATCCATTGCGCCACAGGACCATTCACCGCCTTCACAGCATAAACTGCTATTAACGTTGCTCGCTTGCTCATAGCTATAATAAACTAAATTCAATTAATTATAAATAGATCTTAATTAACGCATTTAAAATATTTTATGCTTCACATAAATATCTAGCTTAAAACACAGGGTAAGAAAAAAAATTTGATTGTTCTTGTCTGCTTACTTGTATAATGAGAATAAGTTCACATAACTTTTTCAATACAAACTAGTTGCCTACAAATTATTCTACACAGTAGATAGAGATAGCATAAAAAACTGCTATTCATTAATTTATTTAATCATTTATCTTGATTCATTATATTTGACAGCCTCTCTTATTGCTTAATTAAATCAATCTGTGTATACCTGTGAATGTAGGCATGTTTTTATTTACACTACTGTTACTTCATTGCATGCCATGCCATATAGAGATATAATTTAAACCTGTTGGCTTTTTCTCTATTGAGTTGTAAACTTTGTCTAACGCCTCCTCCTTTCTTTTTGTTTGATTTCTCAAATGTTTTTCCTCACCCAAATTAATATTCTTCACATTCAACTGATTAGCAGCAACTCACTCGAATGCACAAAATGTTGCATAACATAATTTTTTTTAAAGTTATCGTGGATGCAGCGCATCTCTACGATTACCACGATTGCCAGCTAGGCTTCGTGATTGACAGATAGATAGACAGACAGACGGACGGACCGACAGACAGACATTGTTACAAGCAGAGCTGGCTAGTGTCTGACAGCTTGTCTGCCGCCTCGTTTTTTGACGACGGATTAACATAATGATTTGAAGAAATAAAAATTTATTTATTTCATTGTTGCTTAAATATTTTTTTTTAAATTTTTATTTATTGTCTTTTTGGTTATTCCAAAATATACAGTTAGGTGTTACGTCATTGCATAGATGAGTTGAATTTTCACCTAAACTTGTGCAACTCGCACCATAGAAACCTATTTTAATGCATTATTAATGAAAATTGGCAGTTACAAATACATAGTTTAAAAATTAAAGATACATTGGTGCATTTTGTGTTTTTTTGCTATAAAAATTGGCTGCATCATTGCGCTTTGAATTGTTGAAACTTAGATAGATATAAGAAAAAATACGGAAAAAAATAAACAATTACTTAATTATAACATATGAATAACTATGCGGGAGATGTACAAACAAAGCCACTTCAACTCTATAGGCTGCAAATCTCACAGGTAAATTATTGTAAAGTTTAGATAACTGAGACATGAGAAAAATGTGCTCGTGCTTTAAGTTAATTAATCACGCTACATTGTTGGGATTCCTTTAGTTTATTGTTAACTAGGTTAAATAATTAACTAAAACTTATTTATTCAATTGCTAAAGATATCAAGTAATTTTTTTAACTTCATCACTTTCCTGATCAGCAATTGTGTAGCACATCCGATTTTTGAGATTTGAGATAATAAGTGCGGGAAGATAAAATCGTAAATCCGACGCTATCTTAGCAAAGACACAAACCCATATTTCCTAAAATTACGAATAAATAAATAAATTCAAATTTAACTTTAAGTACGAATTTATATAAAAAACTTCGAATTTAACTTAGTTTGATAAGAAATCTTTTTAAAATTCAAGTAATTTAATATTAAATTATCATTTAAAATTCAAAACATTTATAAAATATAATAAAATTAAGGGAAAAATACAAGATTAGTTCATAACTGAAAATTCGATGCAGAATTGATCATAAGAAGGTCATAAGAAATTTTTTAAAATGTCACTAATCATATGTTTATGATACTAAATTTGAAATAAAAGATCGTGACTATGACTATGACTAATAGTGCCGCGCTGAGGATTTTGGCTAAAGGAAATTTTTTAAAAAGGAGTAATCGATCGATTCATAGTACTTACTTTGAATAAAAAAATATCCCAGTTCCAAAATGTAAGTTCCAAAAATTCGTAGTTTTTTTATATAAATTCGTACTTTTTAATAGTACGGAATTAACATATTCCTACTATTAGGAAATATGGGTTTGTGTCTTTGCTAAGTTAGCGTCGGATTTACGAATTTATATTCACGCACTTTGAGATAACTACGAAATATGGGCTGAATGAATGTAATGGTTTAAAACTTATTCATTCTAGTATCAATAAACGTTATAGCCTGAGTTATCGCTTTCACACCAACTTGTCACTGAAGAAAGTCAATTCTAAGGTTTTATTAGTCGGTCTAATAAGTTCGAAAACATTGAGTTTTATAAGGATTATGACAATTGATTTAGGAAAAGTTAACTTATAATTTGACTCAAAGAAAAAATTAAAAGTAATTTTCAAAGGATATCCCCTTTTTTCGGCATAAATAGTTTAGGGAATTTATAATATGCTCAATATTCCAGAAGACTACTGAAAATGCTTTACTGAACATTATTTGAAAAGCAATAAATTCATATTTCGTTGAAATTCATCCAATTCCGTTTGACCTCTATCTATGGTACCACTTAATTCCAAATATTAAAAATACAAAATAAATATTATTAAATTAGTTTGGAAAACGTAATAAAAAAAGCCGGTTTTTAATATAAGCAGTATTGTCAGTTCGAGAATAATGAAAATAAAGTTCTTGAAAAGGAATTTAATATCAATTTTAAAAAGTCGCTTAGGTCGCGTGATGTTTTTATACCCCAAGGCGTACTGCGTAAGGGGTATATTAACTTTGTCATTCCGTTTGTAACGCCAAGGAAGAGGCGTAGCAACTATAGAAAAATATATATACTTTTGATCAGCATCACCTCCCGAGTCGATTTCCGTGTGTCCGTCTGTTCGTCTGTCCGTCTGTCGACACGATTACATCCGTAATTTTAAGGCTATCGCGATGAAATTCAAAATATAAGTTTATTTTAAAAAAGGAAGATCAAGTTTGAAAATGGGCCACATCGGATGAAAACCACGCCGACCTCCCACACAAAGTGACTTTGTTTTAAAAGTAAAATCTCTTAAAAATCTGCTCAAATTAAAGAAATGTCTGGAAATTGTGCACATAGGAGGCTTTGGCCATTACTATGATATTTGGGAAAATCGGATGAAAACCACGCCTACCTCCCATACAAATTGGCTATATTTTAAATATAAAATCTCTTAAAAATCTGCAAAAATTAAAGAAATGTTTAAAAATTTTGCACATATCCTTTGATATTTAATATTCAAAAATTCTATAATATATGGCAAAATTGAATGAAAACCACGCCCACTTCCCATACAAAGTGGCTTTATTTTAAACGTAAAATCTTCGTACTTTTTAAGAGTACGAATTTAAAATTCGTACTTTTAGGAAATATGGGTTTGTGTCTTTGTTTAGTTAGCATCGGATTTACGAATTTATCTTCACGCACTTTCTATTTGTTTAGCTGTGCTAAGCACCATGCACAAATTATAGCCGGGGTCCATTCTACATCGCAAACCACTTGTTGGTTAAAATATTGCCCGTATGATTCCGCGATATTTTCACTAATATTGCGCCGAGAGACCATTAGCGTAATTTTTAAAACCACATAACAAAAGTTATTGAAATAAACAGGGGAGTGGCCATTTTTATTGCTTCATTTAGACGATCAGTGAAAAATTCGATACACAGAAAATTCGTTATAAAGAAAACAGAACCTTCGAGGTTTCATTTATTAAAAATGCGAAGTTACATTGATATGCGTCACAAAAATTTATTTGAAAAACTTCGTTGGAGAACATTTAATTTATTTTTTAAGCTCTTGGAGGATTATATACCCGAAATGTACGTAAATATAGGTTAAAGTACTGAAAATATTTGCAATATTACCTAATGCTAACATTAATGCAACAAAATTTTAACTTTTATGCCTGATAATGGAACAAATATGAGAAACTCAGTCTTAATACCTTTGAGGCCATTTTGGGAATACAGAAGGTGGGTTAATTTGGGTTAGTTTGTAATTTCATTTAGCGCCATTATATCACGGGAATATTTTTCCCGTTTAAAAAGCTTACTAGCTTTTTGTTTTAAGAAAGCTTTTATGCGAAAAATCGGGTTTTTTTTTTATATATGGGGCTAATTTGGACCATAGGGGTTGGGTTTCGAGGATTAAACTATAGCAATGAGGGCCCTGATGGTATTGCACCTATAACACTAAGAAAATGTGCGTCATCGATCGCACTTTCGATAATCTTTGCTAAATCTTTATCATCAGGAGTTTTCCTCGATATTTGGAAACTATCCCAGTATAGTACCTATCCATAAATCTGGCCCTAAGCACGACATCGTAATTTATAGACATATCTGCAAATTAGCCGCTATTCCGAAACTGTTTGAAAAAATAGTTAATTGTAAATTAGCTTACCTTGTTAAAAATATTATGTCCCTCTTCCAACATGGCTTCATGTGCGGGAGATCCACAACCACCAACATGGTTCTCTTCTTAAATAATATTATTCATAATATAGAGAATCACTTACAAACAGACGTAGTCTTTACAGATTTTGCTAAAGCCTTTGATAAGGTAATCCATAACATCTTATTATCAAAACTTTCGGCAATCGGAATCCATTCCAACATGCTAAACTGGATAAAATCGTATTTACTTAATCGTCGTCAACGCGTTCAAATCAACTATATTACATCTTACCTAATTAATGTAATGTCTGGTGTGCCGCAGGGTAGTCACCTTGGCCCGTTACTATTCCTGTTGTTTATTAATGATCTCCCGCTAGTAATTAAATACTCCCCTTGTCTTATCTTCAAGACGATCTAAACGCAATATTTGCTTGGTGTGAAACAAAACATCTCAAAATGTAACTATTCAATTTTTGCGAGAATTTTGACCCCTCTTGTGGGCAGCTACCACATTCACTCTATACTGCTAGAAAGAATTTTTACTAAAAAAGACTTAGGAATTATTTTAGACCCACTTCTTAACTTTGGTGATCATATTGATTACATTGTAAATAAGGCAAATGCCATGCTCGGTTTTCTTAATAGACATACCAAAAAGTTTAACGACCCATACACTCTAAAATCGCTTTTTTCATCTCTTGTACGGCCGCACTTTGAATATTGCTCAAATATCTGGAACCCTTCAACAAACTTAACATTCTGAACGTATCGAAAAAGTTTAACGTGAATTCATCCGATTTATGTTCAATCAACTAAGATGGAATCTGCCTACCTCCCCTTCGTACAGTACAAGATGTGCCTTAATTGGATTAAGCACTCTATGCTGTAGAAGAAGGGCATCTTCAATAATTTTTCTTGGAGACATTCTTCACCACAACTTAGATTGCACGGAACTATTGGATAAGCTTAACCTCCACATACCCTCCAGATTTCTTCGTAGTCACTTCCAATTTTATGAAACTTTTCATAGAACTGCCTGCACAAAATGAACCCCTGTCACGTTGTATCAGAGAAGTTAACAAGGTCATAAACTTAATTGATATATTCGTAAATAGATTTAAAGATATATTTAAGATTTCATTGTATAATGTTCTTAGGTGCCAAGTCACGTAATCTAACTACTGTATATCTCATACTCATTTAAAAATAATCTGCTTTGTATTAAATCCGCAACATAAATTGAATTTAACTCTGGCTTTATGATTTAAGATTAGACTTTATTTTTAATTGTAAATATTATAGTAGTCTATAAGAGCTTGTACTCTGTAAAATTAAAATAAGCTGTTCTAACAAGTTATTCTTCAGGTAATTCTTAATGTTTCACTTATTGACTTCAAGAATCAGGTTAAAAAAGAACTGAAGTATTGCTCAAACCTTCTTGTCAAAGGAGTGACGTATATGGGCTCTAGAAAATGAAACCGCTCACCGACTGAGAGAATGGTGCCTACACTTGTCGAGAGAAACGACAGTGTTGAAGAACTTTTTGTTTGTAAAATATTATCTAATTTTATTTGATTTTAATTTAAAGTGGTTTGTAGGCTGTTGAAAAAACTTTGATGAAGCAGTATTTGGATAACTGGTAATAAAAAATTTCTTCCACTGCAGCACCAGCCGAAGACACTCAAAGTACTCAGGGTAATGCCAATTCGTCTCGCAAATAAAAATAAAAACTCCATCGAAGGACATTTCTGTTGATACATATGTTAATATAAGACTCATATGCTAAACGCGTTTTCTTAATTGAGTGTTCTTCTTCTAATTCTCAAACGACGTAAAAAATTTATTCGCAGAAGTTAACTTATTTTATTTCATAAGTTCTACCATTTTTTTGGTACCCAAAAAGCTTAGAAATGTTTATCCTTTATTTTGGTTATAAATATTAGCTCTCAAATTCAATTCAGCGCTTTAAAATTTTCATTCAGCTACTTTGCTTTTTCATTCAGCACAGTGGTGTTCATTTTAACTTATAGAATTATTCAATATTTATATAAATGACATTAACTTAATATTGAAATTTAGTACAATTCAGTTGTTTGCCGACGATGCACTAATTTCTATAAGTGGTAGGAATGAAATTGATATAAGAGAAAAACTTCAATTTGATTTGGAAGCTCTTTATAAATGGCTTTGTGGTAACAGACTCAAAATTAATATAGAAAAAACCAAGTACATGGTTATAACTAGAAAAAATATTGTGAATATCGAGAGCATTACAATCAATAATAAAGTAATTGAAAAAGTAGAGAAGATAAAGTATCTGGGAATACAAATTGATGATAAACTGAAATTTGATGAACACATTGACTATACAATTAGCAAACTTGTAAAAAAGATATGGTTTATTAAAAGAACTTGTAAAAATCTTAGTCAATTTTACAAAGTTAAAGTTTATAGATCAATCGTTGAACCACACTTTATCTATTGTCCCACAATCTTTTTTATTATGAAGGACTCTCAAATTGCGAAGCTACAAAAAGTACAAAATAAAGCTATGCGGTTTATTTTAAATAGGCGTTATGACACACCAATTAAAGAAATGCTTCTTAGTTTGAATTGGCTTAGCATAAAACAACAAATTTTCTTTTATACAATGAAATTTATCCACAATATAAAAAACGGTAATTTGCCGGATTATTTAAGAACTAATATTAAATTTAACTACGAAATACATGACATAAATACAAGAAACAGAAATAACTTTAAATTACCACTCTATAAAACAGAGTCGGAAAAAAATTGTCTATTTTATAAAGGACTAAAATGCTACAACGATTTACCTGAAAATATTAAAAGCTGTGATATAAATGTGTTTAAAAAAAAATTGTATGAGTACACCAAAACTTTAGAAATAAGATAGATGTTGCTTGATTCGTGGTACAAGTTTTATTGTTTTAGTGTTTTATATTTTAATGTTCCATCTTGGAACTTACAAGGTTTCACATGCATCTTTCGTTTTTGTTAATTGATAAGTAATAACCAATGTAATATACTTAGAAATTTATATCTTTAAATATTATGAATTAGGCTCGTCGAAGCCGTAATAAATAAATAAATAATAAATAAATAAATAAATAGAATTGCATGAAATGCAAATGTGAACACTGCTTGTGAAAATGAGTTTTTTTATTTTGTGTTCACCGAATTTGTTTGTAGGTGTTCATACATCAGTCAAATGATTGAAGTATATCGCGATTTTTTACTCTCTTTAACTCTCTCTGAAAATATTGATTGACGCTTGCTCACACACGATTTTTTGATTGAAGCTCCGACGCAGGCATTTGTTACTTTTCTGCTACCTACTATTTTGTGAATTCATATCGTGCTGTGTGCATTACTTTATTTGGGTGTTTCTTTTATTTAGTTGTTTTGTGTGCATAATAATTTTACAAAATGGAAAACAATAGATCACATTAGGAAATCAATACGCCGAAAATTATACCTATTTGAATGACCATCGCATGCAAGTCATAAAAAAACAAAAGAATTAATGAAATTATGGCAGGAACTAAAGAAACAACACCTCTTTTTCACTTTAAAAAACTACCTTTGTTTTCAGTTAACTACTTTTCTTGATATAATTGCCTACTAAAAAGCAGACAAGTAAAATAATGCAACCCTTTGACTGATTGATGCAGGTCTGGAGCTCAATCAAAATTTTGACTGACGAGAGAAGATTTTGGAGTTCATTTTCGCTCTGAGATAAAGTTAATTTTTTTTTACATAGGAAAGCAACAACAAATTTTGATTGATTCAATCATTGGACTGATGTATGAACACCTACTTTCACAGTTAGAGAATCCGCTCCCTGGTTGCAGACTAGTGTAATTTGGAAATTTTTTTTTTTTTGTCAAGTGTTGTTTCTACATTTGTGCTTCAATCTTTCAAGAGAAGTTCACACTCAAAGCAGACCAAATTAATTACGCACAACTCAAGCTAGCGATAGCTTTTTTTTCACCAACGGCCTATGAATTCATAAATTACACCAATTTAGATTAATTTCAGTTTCTATTCCCTTAATCGCCCTCATTTGTGACTGTTTGTGATTTCAGCCGACTACAACAAAAATCATACAAATTAGCTATCATCAAGAAGCTAGACGAGGAGAAGACACTTAAACCGGAAATACATATTTTTTTCTACATTTACACTAAATAATGACAATAATAACGAAGTTTTTCCTCTTTGTGCCCAGCTGATTGCGCTCATCAAATGTCAATCGTCAAAAGCTGCACGAAAGCACGTGCGGCAGGGCTCAGCAGACACTGCAGACACGTCATTATTTAAGAGAAATTGTTGCTCCCCAATAATGTCGCGTGCGTTACCTTTGAAAACTTTGCAAGCAACAGTTTGTTTGAAGCCGAAAAAACAGCAACTTCCTGTTTGACTTTTGATAAATTTAGGCAGAGTTTTTGTGTTCAAATTCGCCTAATTTGACATTGAATTTTATTTTCCCCTAATTTATTGCATTTTAATGTTATTGAAGCGTGCTACAATAACGCAGTGTTCATAAATCTTCTATTTTAACTGCTGCTTAATTACGACAAAGTCCCGCAATATTTCTTCACACAAGCAAAATTTTCCATTTATTTTATACTAAGAGTTTTTTTTTGCTTTGGTAATTTTTAAGGGAAAATGTTCCTTTTTCTTTTTATTGTTGTCTTTGATTATTTTTAGCAGCCCACACAAATACACCTCCTACGTTCTACATGATGATTTTATTTATTTATCTACAGCTAAACTGCATAAATAAGAAAAATCTCTGAAATCATAACATAGAGTTAGTGAAACACCCTGTCAAACACGCATTTCTGCAGACATTATTTTTTGTCTGTCATAGCTTGTTGTTGTTCTTTTCTTATTTTGTAGTTTTTAAAGTTTGTATTTTTAAGTTTTTTCGTTGTTGTTGTTGCTATTCTCATGTTTCGTAGAAGTGGTGGCATTTTTTTCCCAAAATAGTAAAAACATTAAAATGTAAAATTTACTGCGGCATAAATTGTGAATTTATTTGGTTTAGTTGTGCTTAGCCGTGTGCTCGGCTGCATATGTGTTGTGGTCCATATTTTCTAAGTTGTTGTCTCTGAGAATACTACAGAAATAGTTTTAGACTTGAGTAAATAAAGTTTGACATTTTAAGTGTTCACGGAAAATTTTAGGGTTTTACGCTGATTTTAGATTCTATCGAAATTAAGAACATACAGTTTTAATTAAATGAGAAAACATTTCTCAGAAAACTGACATAATTATAAATTTAAAAAAATAATTAAATGTTTTTCCACATTTCCTTTTCTATACGAAAAAAAAAAATAATAAATTTGACACAGTTAAATGACAAAAAATAGATTTTTACCAGTGATTTTTTTTAAGTGAAATTAGCTAGCTCTGCCATTAAGTTTTTTTGGAAATTTGTTAATTGTGCTGTAATGTGCTCGGGTTGTGCTATAATGTGCCATAAGCACTTTTACACACTTGCTCATTTTAAAAGCGAAACGACAATTTTTAACGAATAAAGTTCCACGCCTTTATTTTTTTTGAGAATAATCAGAAGGGTGTATAAATGTCAATCTATTGTGTATATATAGTAAATTTTTATATAAATGAAATGCCGAAGCTGATTGATTTTTTGTTTCTTTATTTTTTCTTCTACCTTCACCAAATTTAATTAAGAAGAGGTCGAAAAGACTGAAAAAATTCTTAAAGAAAGCTCCTTTCACCTTAAAAATAAGGAAATTTGCAAATTTTTTAATCTCTTCGCAGCATTTTGCAGCACAACTCGAGCACATTGCAGCACAAGTAACGAATTTTTGAAAAAAATGATGGTAGAGCTTACTTTATTGCTAGTACAGCACCCACTAAATAATTTATTACTTAATTAAAAAATACTCCTAATAATTTCTTTACCATAAACTTATATTATTTCAAACAACATACTTTTAGATTTTTACAAGTTACCGGGAATACTTGTCTCTAACCTTCCGATTTATGATCGAGTCGGAAAAAATTATAAGCAGATTGTGAGTGCAGGTGGGGAAGTGACACATATTATTTTGTTGCATTTCCTGTCCAATTTTCAATTAAAAAATGATAACCTATGATGTCTCATCAAATCATTTAATTCACATAAATTTCAGATATATTCCGGATTGGAATTTGTGAACTTTTTGAGGTATTTTAAATGAGTCTTATTGTTAGTTCACGGTCTGTAGTCAAAGTGTTGGAACACCCATGGCTACAAAGTAACTGTCAAGAATATATGAGCAATTTGTGGTTATTGATCTTGACTTGAAAGCCATTCCACCTCGTGTCCCTGATGATGTTTCACATTCTGAGTGATTTTTTACATTGATGAATGTATTGTGTCTGGAAAATAATTCAATGTCTACCTCAGAATCATTCCAACGTCAAAATTTTTCATTCGGCTTTATGTACATATGTAAAGTGAATTAGTAAAGAAAAAACTTTAAAAAATTCAAAAGGACGGCTTATCTCTCTTTATTTTTTTACCTCTGTTTTCCATGTCATTAATACTAGGTGTGACGATGCTATATTGTTGTATAAAAAATGGGACATTTAAGGAATCTTTCCCATTAGGAAGCTTAGCTTTTAACAAGTGTGTGGAGTGTTGGTTTAAAATTTCAGATCGATATCTTGAATAAGAAGAAAGTTATAGGTATATATATTAGGATATATCGAAATACATGGACCTAAACTTGCACTTAATTCCACGCCAAAATATTGAAATATTTCTCTATGCAGACAATTCAGAAAATATTTTTTTTTTTTTTAATAAAGTTTTGGTTTCCCAACTAGCGGTTTTCTATGAAAATCGTGTGTTTTTATACTGGATCCCATCTTACAGTACACTTTTTTACAAAGAACACTATAGATCTCGATTCACCATTGAAAATAATTTATGCTTGCACATTTTCCGATAGATCAAACTACGTACAAGAGTGTGAGCATAGAAATAAAAAACGATCTTACGGTACAAGTTTTTACAAAAAACGCCATAGACATGGATTCAATATAAAAAACCCAAGTCTACACAAGTTCAAGTCAACCCAAGAAAAGCTTTCGACGCTATAGTGCGCTCTATTTTTTTGGTTTATACATTTACTATTAGTCACCTGTCGACGACGACAACCTGTCGAGTCATTCAACTTTTCCTTAAATTCCTTAAATTCTTTTAAATCTGTCTTACAGAAATCCATTTATAATTAATGTTTAAAGAAAATTGTCTTCAAATATTTTTTTGGATGTTAGTGATTGCTTATTTTTTATTAAGTAATTTGTAATATCGAAAGTGGATACTACTTTTAGAAATCTCCTATTTAGAATTATAAATTTGCGCCTGGGTTTTAAAATTGAATGAGGAATCTTGAATATTATTTAATTTTTAAGTTGCCGGGATCTGAAATTATGATATTTTTTCGCTAAAACTGATGCAGGGGACAGTCTTTATAAGTGCAACACCTTAGCCTTTTAGTTCATACTTTCTTTTAGGTTTCGAACTATATACCGTTGGAAACCTACAGGCTTAAGCTACAACTTTGCGATATAAAGTATATAGATTGTGCTTAGGATAGCAAAATATAGCCATCCGAAAAGTTGTTTGATTTTTGGGCCTCAACAAAAATGTTCCATGAGTGGGACACCTGAAAAAATTGCCATGAAATGTGGAAAATTTAGATCAAGTGCAATATTGTTGAAATTCCAGAAAAATTTTACTCGAAAATGTTCGATTTTCGAGCCTTAAAAATGCCGTCATGGGTGGGACACCTGAAAATATATGTCAAGAAATGTCAAAAATGTCACATTTCACCAAAATTTTCAGAAAATTTCATATATTTGCGCAGAATGTTAAATTTTTGAGCATCAAAAGAAATACGTCATGAATGGGACACCTGGAAAAATTTGCCAAGAAATGTCAAAAATGTTATATTGATATTTTATCAAAATTTTTAGAAAATTTCTTATATATGCTCAGAAAATTTTCATCTAAAAATGATATATTTTTTATCATTTTTATAAATTTCCCAAAAAATTACAAAATTGCTATATTTAGCAATATTTATTGAAATGAAATGAATTAAATATGATGACATTTTTTTTATCAATATTTATTCAAATTTTCAGAGAATTTTAACAAAAGAAGTTGGTATATTCATGTGAATCATTTGATTCTTATTCGCAATGTTATCAACAGAAACACTAACTTTTCTAACGTACCGCGACAAGCTCGATTAAGAAATCCCGAAAAGAATGGGCGTTTCTATCAGTAGTTTGATTGTTTCAAGTGCATTTTAATAATCTTGGATTCTATGCATGGATAAATTTGGCTTGTTTTGTTACATTTTATCTGAAAAAATCATTTACAATTTACCATATATTCCCAATGTAATAGAAAAATAACATAACTAGTAAGGGGTCGCTGGGGTTTTGAGGGGTTTTGAAAATCACTACGATATGTAACGGAGGGGGTGGGGAGTTACAGATATTGTAACGTTACCAAAAATTTTAAAAAAATGTGGAAAAAATTCATATTAAAAAGACTCCATCATTTGAAACATTGTCATCCGTACATCTTCATGTTTGACCGTCTTAATTGACGGTTAACTATTGACGAGTGCAATAGCCCTAAGACCCAATTGTAAATATTAAAAAAAAAAAATTGGCTTAAATGATAAATGGCAACAGGTAAAAAAACATATACACAAATTATTAAACGATAAAATTTACGTCTACATGAAAAAAAATACATGAATAATGCCCCATTCATGACCAACACTGTCCCATTCATGACCAAAACTGTCCCTTTCATGACCCGCACTGTCCCATTCATGACAAAATGACGCCATTTATTCGATTTACATTTTTTCACTCGAGCTTATTTTGGAAATTATCTTACATGCTAAATATACAATCAATTCTTGGTGTACTGCATACTTTGTTCTTCTTTTTAAAATGAAAAAAAATTTTAAAAGTCTCTAAAATATCCACTTTATACTGTCATTACTCAAAATCCTGACATAATGTGCCAATTTAATGTGCGATTCGGATTCTAACTAGGAGATTATTTCGGAAATGACCCCACCCATCTGGCCAGAGACATCATCTTTTAGATCTGTGTAATCTTTTGAAGTGTATTTTTGAGGGTTCTCAGAAAATTACTGAAATTGTTTCTTGTAAGAAAGAGGATTTCTTTCTTGGAAGGTCTTCGTGAAGCTGTTCTTTGAAATTCAACTCTAACAATTGCAATAACTAATAATAAAAGCAGCGTGAAGTTTGAATTGCTGACAATCATTTTATGCAGCTTTGTACGAAACATTTGTTCCATGCTTCCAATTCACAAATTATTTGCGTAAATTTATTATTTTGCATTTGCTGTAATCATATGTTCCGTTTTTTTTTTGCACACATCTCAACATTTGTCTTATATTGCACTCAAATTTTTACTTTCATTTTTGTTTTTGCCTCTATCTAACAATAAGACAAGAAAAAATAGCAAAAAATAAAAAATTATAAAAAAATTAAAATTGCAAATCGTGATTATTTGATTATTTACGAGCGAAATGCTGCTGCTGCCATCTTCAAGCTTATTGCTCATGCTGTGTCTGTCCGTCCGTTCCTACATCTCCGTCCAACTGTCTGACTTTGTGCAAATGCATTTGCAGCAAGATAGTTTAATGATTTTTAGCTTATTTTATTTTCAATACATTTCTTTGCCTTCGTTTATTTGTCGTTGCCAAACATTTCTTAAGTTTCAAGTTTTACTTTTTTTTTCACAATTTTTCTTGAAATTTATTTTTACCAACGCGCGAGCTCACGAGTTCATAGAAAGTTCAAATTTTTTGCTGCTCGTATTTGTTTAAATTTTCCACGCTGTTTTGCTTTTTTTGCACTTTGGCGATTTTGTTTTTTATTTCACTTAATATTTTCACTCTTTAACAGTTTTAAAGTTCAATATTTGTTCCCAGGGGAAGATGATACTAAAGCTTTCACCAGCTCTCAAAAAAAAAACAAAATAAAATATAAGACAAAGTTTTACCATAGAAAGAAAACCAATAAACATTTTCGAAAATTTAAACTATCTTTTTAATGAAAAACAAACTCAGAATCCCCCAAAAGCATTCAGCAGTTTATAAGAAATTTTAATTGAAATAGTTTTCTGTCATAATGAATAGCAACAAAAAAAAATACTCGCAAATTCACAAAAGTACAAAAATACTAGTTTTTTATCAAACTAGTTCATGTTGTTTGAGCATATTTGAGAGTGACAAAAAAATTCATCCTTGCAAGCTCAAACTATTTCAAAGAAATTCAGAAGCAAGAAATTATGTGCTGCTCTAGGCACATTTCAACATTTTCCTGTGTGCGTTTTTTTTGCGCTTTTTGTGTTTTTTGTGTGCATCTCAAGAATGCCACTACAATTATGTCTCTTCTATTTTTTTTTTACTACACTTATTGTAACAATACCTCGTGCACATTTTATCAAACGAATGTCCTCAAGGAACTGAGCGCTACGGAAGCAAATTCGGTCAAACAATTTTGCTCCATGAAAAATAGTTCGAGGTATTTTTGAACGAATATTTAGCCATAATGAATACATATTTTTGAATTTTTATCTAAATTTTGAACTAAGAAAAAGAAAATAAAAAATTAAAAAAGAAATACAAAAATAAAAAAAATAAGGAAATAAAAAAAGAAATTAAAAAAAATAAAAAATGAAGAAAAATAAAGAATTTAAAAAATAATAAAAAATCAGAATAAGAAAATTAAATAAAAAATAAAAAAAAGTTAAATTAAAATTAAAAAATTAAAAATTTTAAAATTAAATAAAAAAAAAGTCAAAAAAATAGAAAAGTATAAATGTAGAAAAATAGAAAAATAAAAAATAAAAATAATAGAAAATAAAAGTATAGAAAAATAAAATAAACAGAAAATGTAAAATAAAAAAAATTTAGAAATGTAGGCAGTGAGCGAAAACTTAAAGCTATGAAATACCATATTTTATAGCTTTTATCCGAAGTAGCTAGAGTCGGAAAATCAGACGCGTTATACTTTTTTAAATCTTTTTATCAATTTATGCGTTATTGAATGTAGAAGCTGCTGTTTTTTAATGTTTATATATAATATATTTGTGGCGACCTTGGCACAGTGGGCAGAGTACCGCCAGAGAACCCTGGTTTAATTCCCACCTGACACAGAACACAGTTTTTCAATAGAATTAATTTTTCTGTTCGGCCGTCACCTCTCTGCAGACAATGGCAAATCTCAGAGAGTAAAAACTGCCATGAAAAGCTTCTTGAGAACATAAGTCGTTCGGATTCGGCGTAAAATTTGTAGTTTCAGTTCTCAATCATTTGTGTTCAAATATTTCGTAACACGCACAACACAATTGATCATAAAAAGCTCGGTCAAAGTCCTTTCAAGGGCTAAAATGGCCATTTCGTTTCGTTTGTTATACATAATATAATTGTAACACAATTACTTTGGTTGGGTAATCGGTAATTGGCTCGGTAATCGGTTGGCACTCGCTTCTGTAATCGGTAATCGGTTAATTATCGCTTGGGTAATCGGTTGGTAATCGCTTCGGTAATCGGTTAGTAATCGCTTTGGTAATCGTTCGGTAATTGGTTCGGTAATCGGTTGGTAATTGCTTCGGTAATGGGTTGGTAATCGCTTCGGTAATCGCTTCGGTAATCGGTTGGATATTGCTACAGTAATTGGTTGGTAATCGCTTCAGTAGTCGGTAATGGATTCGGTAATCGATTGGTAATCGCTTCGGTAATTTGTAATTGGTTCGGCAATCGGTTGGTAATCGCTTCGGTAATAGGTTCGGAAATCGGTTGGTAATCACCTAGATAATTGGCTTGGTAATCGGCTGGTAATCGCTTAGGTCTTCGGCTTGGTCGATGCTAGGTAATTCCTAAAAATTAATGCTGTACAGCAATAATTTCTGCTACGCTAACAGCATGATGAAATCGCTCAAGTTTTTCGCTTTAAAAATATAAAAATAATAAATATAAAAATAGGAAAATAGAAAAGTAGGGAAATAGAAAAAAAATAGAAAAATTAAAAATTGGAAAATAGACACAAATAGACACAAATAGACAAATACAAAAATAGAAAAAACAGAAAAAAGAAAAATAGGAAAATAGAAATGTAAAAAATTCAAAAAAAAAAAAATTTAAAAATTAAAAAAAGAAATAAAAATAAAATAGAGAAATAGAAAAATATGAAAAATAAGTAGAAAAAAAAGAAAAATAAAAAAAAGGAGAAAAAGTAAATAAAAAAATAGAAAAATTTGCAAAAATAGAAAAATTTGCGAAAATAGAAAAATTTGCAAAAATAGGAAAACAGAAGAATAGAAAAAAATGGCAAAAAATGGAAAATATAGAAAAATAGAAATAAAGATATATTAATAAATAAAAAATAGAAAACTAGAAAAAATTGAAAAATAAAAATATGTAATTGGAAGAAAAGAAAAATAGAAAAAATAGTTAATAGAAAAATAGTAAAAAATAAAAATAAGATAAAAATAAAAATTTTAAAAAATTAAAAAATAAAAAACCAACCCCCCTGCACATTTCATCAAACAAATGGCCTTAAGAAACTGCTCGCTACGGAAGCAAATTTGGTCAAAAAATTTTGTTCAATGAAAATAAGTTTCATATTTCTTTAGGAAATATTTTGGCATAATAAATATATATTTTTTACAATATTGTTTTAAATTTAAAACGAACAATAAAAATAAAAATAAAATAAAAAAATAAAATAAAAAATAAAATAAAAAAAAATAAAACTAAAAAAAATAAAACAAACAAAAACAAAAAAAAATTTAGAATAAAAAATGTAAAAAAATAATTTAATAAAAAAAAATTAAAAAAAAATAAAAATAAGGAAAGAAAAATAAAAAAATTACAAAAGTAAAAAAAATTAGAACTATAAAAATTAAAAAATTTGGTATATTTACCAAAACTTAAAATATTGAATATGAATTGAAGAAATTAAAAATAAATTTAAAAAAAAAAATAACAAAATTAAATGATTTAAAAATTTAAATTTATTTAAAAATAAGTGCATCTTCTAAATTAGATTGTTTCTTAAAGCTTGTTCTAGGTTATAAACATTGTCAAAGTTGCCCATAAAATCGTACACTTGGCTTTGACAATGTGAAAATGGTGCCCACTAGAAATGCTCTATACATATATCTGTGGCGACAAGGAGTAACGACTAAACTCAAAATATCGTAAAAAAGCGATATGGCATTTCCTTTTTTGCCAATCTTTGGAAGGATTCAGAAATCCATTTTTTGCACAGAATAGATAACCACTTATGTCTGCACCTATTTCGTTGGTTTAACGCTTCATATATTTCCGAGAAAAGATCGTAGTTTGTGTTATTAAAATATCGTTTCTTACGATATTTTGAGTGTAGTCGTTATTCCTTGTCGCCACAGATATAGACGATGTATACGTACAAGTGGTACAATTATGACATGCTAAACCAGGAAAGTCAAAGAGAAGTTCCATGCTTCATGCAAAAATAAAAACTACCGAAAGTTGTAATAAAAAGTGATATTTTTGATTCTTCGGACTTATACTCAAAATTTCTTTAACATACTTTAAATAAAAAATATACGTGTTCCTTCCAAAATAAGTTGAACTACAAACTCTTCAAAATTTTTCCGTAATACAGTGGTCAGCAAGTATTTGTCGAAAGGCAAAATTTGGTAAAATTTTTTTGACATTTAAAAAAATATATCATATTATATCACGACCATACTTTATTCTTTTATTACACAGTGCAAATTATTATTTTGTTACAAAGAATTTAATATATTTCCATTATCTACATGCATCCCAAATCAAAAATTCCCTGCCAATTTATAGCCTGACTGGTCTGGGTTAAGAGCTATCGGGCCTGAAAGATCCAATAGTAGACCATAAGTTCGGCGACCAATTCCAAGTAAACGGTTGATCCTACGAATTTTAAGACAGAACCAATTTGAGGCACAGTGCAAGCTTGTGTCTCCTGTAATACAGTTTAAACTAGGTTGATTTTATCAAATCTAAGGTTCGGTTCTCAAATTATTACTTAGTTAAGTTGGGTATCATATCAGTATTAATTTTTTTTATATCGTAAATTTTTCGTTCAATATGTTTTTCATTGGTAATGATTACTTATTTATAGTTACGGAAATTTGTTTATATTTTCGTAATTTACATACTTAACAAAGCTAAATTGTCCTATCAAGCTAAGGGGCCTGAAAGACCCAATAGAAGACTTTAACTTTGGCAGACAATTCCTAGAAAACGGTTGAACCTACGTACTTGAAAACTGAGAACCAGTTTGAGATGAAATTATGAAGAATATTTTCGCGCAATACTGTTTGAATACTAGAGAATTTCGATCTCTTCAAATAAATGACATTTTGAACAATTTAAAACAAGTTTCTTCATCGCAAAATAATATAGCTGTCTTAAAAACTCAAAAACATCAAAGGCCCAGTTCTTAAATTATGACTCAGTAAAGTAAGGTATGAAATTTTTTGTCAACGGAGGTTTGCAGACAACTCATAGGATTTGAAGACAACTAAATCTGTAGCACTAGAAAAATAGAATCTTACATGATTTTGAAATCGATTTTGAAATAAAAAAATATTTATAGAGTTTTGGCTGAACAAAATTTATTCAGTTCAACATATCTTGGTTCACTATTTAATTACCTTTATCTCATGAGAAATTAGTTGGGAAGAGGCTTGCAGATTGCAACCCCCTAGCTTTTTTGATCATAACTCGTTTTAAAATAAACGTTTTGTTGATTTGCTGCATACGTTGCTAAGAAGAAGTAAAAAGCCATAATTCTAAGCAAGAAATCATTTAATTACTCAAAAAATAAATAATTGTACAGCAAATTTTCAAAACAATCTAAAATCGACCCTTTGAAACTTTGGTTTGCAGGTTGCCACCCTTTGAAAAATTGCTAAAAGTGTAGAATAACTCAAGAAAAAACTTTAAATAAATTTATAAACAATTTATTGAACTTTACATGAATTTGGCAGTGCTCTTTTTCGATTTATTACTAACTTTGATTGCTTTTATTGCATCGAGCAATACTTCAAAATCCTTAATACCGCGGACGATTTTTCTTGGTCTGCGCACTGCCATACTAAAAAAGTAACAAAAATGTTAAAAAAAAAATCAATAAATATATCACGCAAATAAAATAAGACTTCACTTTTGACTCAATGTACATGTCAAGGTAAACACACGTTATACAAAACAAATGCGAAAATTGGAGGTAGCTACCTGCAAGCCAACAAAGATGCCAATCTGCATTTTGATGCTATTCTAGAATTAACATAATATAAAATTGCCAATTCATGATATCTTTGGTATTCTGTTAGGATTATGAGAAGCTTATGAAAAGCAACACATCACAAATATTTACCTTGAATTGTCAATAAAAATGTTTTATAATGAGCACAGGAAAAGTAGCAACACAATTTCAATTTTTCAACTTTTAAGAACTAATATTTTACTGAGGGACTGACTAAAGTTCACGCAAATTGTTAGAAAAATAAAATGGAAAAATATTTTTTTTTATTTATTTTTAATTTTCATTATATTTCATCTTCTCGACATAATACCCATTTATTTCAATACATTTTTTAGTTTGTAGATCCATTTGTTAAAACAGTTCTCAAAGTCATGTTTTTGAAGCTTCTCGATTTCTGCATAAACTGCATTAATTAACTCCGCATTGCTACTAAAGGTTTTCCCCGAATGTTTTTTTTTTAATTATTTCTTCGAAACAACCAGAAATCACAAGGTCACATATTCTCCAAATCTGGTGCTGGGTGAATAAAGTTACTTGTGATTTCTGTAGTGTGAGCTGGCGCATTCTCATAATGTAAAGAGTTATGAGAATGACGCAGTTCCTATTTTTTTGCTTGGTTTTCCAACAAATTTGCGAAAACTTTTGGTAAGCAGTGTTTAGTACTGTCTGCCCAGTATTAAGGACAGCTACAATTTTTGAGCTGGTGAAGTAAAAAGACAGCATCACCTTTGTTTCTGACTGTTGTTGTCTTGCTTTAATGGGAAGATCAGTTCCTTCAGTGTTTCATACAATGGACTGTTGTTTGGTTTCCGGGTCTTACTGATAAAACGAAGCTTCATCATCTGTTACGGTTTGTTGCTAGATCGTCCGTTTTCGAATTTGTTTAGGAAATATTAAGCAAAACGAACTCGAGCTTATTTTTGGACCTCATTTAAAATTCGTGGTACCCATCGAGCAGATTGCCTTGTTTATAGCAGGTCATAATGCAATGTTCACGGCACAGCTATGGCATTTAAGTCCAAATCGTCAGCAATCATTTCTTGTGTCAAATGTGAATTTTCGTCAACTTTAGCCTTGACCAATTTCTCTCATCGGTCGAAGATTTTGGCTGACCTTCTCGTGGCGCGTCTTCCACAAAAAAATACACAATCTGGAATCTTTGAAACCACTTCTCAACAGTCCGAAGACATGGTACATTTGTTCCAGATGCAGTTTGGCATTTATTTTAAATTTGTACTTGCTTGAGTTGACGCCGAAAGCCGTAAAGAATGGCATGACGAATTTCTTGCTGTGTTGGTGGCGGAATTTTATCGACCTTTCATCAGTTATTTTACGTTTTCTTGTCTCCATCGATCTTTCTGAAATTTAAAATAAAATATCGTAAAACAAATGTGAATCGTATCTAATTTTAAATTTTTGAAATGAAATAAACTAGCACTATTTTTTTATTGCGTATGACAGTATTGCGTCTCTCCGCTCCAAAGTAAATGAAAAGTGACAACTACTCTTTTGACTTCGATGTCAGTCGGAGTTTAAGTTACGATACTGCTAGAATGCCAAAATACAACAGTGCTGGCAACCTGCAAGCAGTGGCAATCTGCAAGCCTCTCCCCTAAATGAATTGAGTAACAAAAGAAATTTCAAAAGCTTAGCCCCATGTCTGGCTTAGCTCCGTATCCGGTTTCACCGTGATACGTGATGGTTTTACCCTTGTCCGGCTTAACCCGGCTTGGTTTAGCCCTCTCGACGCTGTCAATTTGTTTTTAATTGTTTTGTCCTTAATTGTAATTTAAACTTATAAAAAAAAAAGTTTCATACCGTTTTTACAATTTTTTGCATTTTTGAAGTGAAAACTCTTTTAGGCGCGTTGAGCACTTTTTGGTGAAGAGCAAAACCATATATTCGGAATATCATCACGCTGTTAGCAATATCATCACGCTGTTAGCGATATCATCACGCTTTTAGCTGTTCCATTGCTGTTGCATTGTTAATGCCGTGATTATGCTAGTCAAACTTGTCTGGTGAGCTTTTTTTTTATTACCGAGGCGACTGCCAACCGATTACGGAACCAATTACCGATTTCCGAAACGATTACCAACCGATTACCAAAGCGATTACCAACTAATAACCGAAGCGACTACCAACCCATTACCGAATACTGAAGCGATTACCAACCGACTACCAACCGATTACCAATTACCAAAGCGATTACCAAAGCAATTACCAACCGATTACCGTAGTGATTACCAACCGATTACCAATTACCGAAGCGATTACCAACCGATTAACGAGCCAATTACCGATTACCCAACCAAAGTAATTGTGTTACAAATATTTTATATAACAGGTCATTCAATAAGTACGTAGGATAAGTAAGAAAAAAAAAAAAAATTTTGACAAAACTCGATTATATTATTCAACATAGTTGCCTTCGAGAGCGATACAACGAGTATAGCGATTTTCGAACTTTTCGATAACACTTTTATAGTACGATTTCTCTTTCTCGTCAACATAGGCCTCAGTTTCTGCGATTACTTCATCATTAAACTTGAATTTCTTTCCAGCTAGCATTCTCTTAAGATCTACAAACAGGAAAAAGTCGCTGGGGGCTAAATCTGGAGAATACGGTGGGTGGGTAAGCAATTCGAAGCCCATTTCATTCAATTTTGCCATCGTTTTCATCGATTTGTGACACGGTGCATTGTCTTGGTGAAACAACTCTTTTTTTCTTTTGCAAATGTGGCCGTTTTTTGACGATTTCAGCCTACAATCGATCCAAAAGTGCATAGTAATAGTCGCTGTTAATGGTGGTTCCGCTTTGGATTCGGTTCGTCTACTGCTCTCCACTCAGCTGACTGTCTTTTGGATTCTGGTGTGTAGTAGTGAAGCCATGTTTCACTCATTGTCACATATCGACGATAGAATTCTAATTTAATGCGGTTTAACAGCGCCAAACATTCCTCTGAAGCATCAATTCGTTGTTGTTTTTGGTCGACTGTGAGCTCACTCGGCACCCACTTTGCACAGAGCTTTCGCATGCCCAAATGTTCGTGTAAAATGGTAAAAACACTATCATCTAATATCTTTACAATGTCAGCTAGAACGTGCATCTTCAATTTGCGATCGTTCATAACCAATTTGTGGGTTTTTTGGATGTTTTGTGGAATAACAGTCTGATTTGGGCGTCCAGTGCGCTCTGCATCATTTGTGCTGGTACGACCACTTTTAAATTCAACAATCCACTTTTCTACCATTTGTCTTGATGGAGCAGAGTCTGGATAATGTTTATCAAGCCATTGTTTGGTTTCCACTGTATTTTTTTCAAAACAATAAGCAATGCTTTATCAAAACTCCAAATCCACTTTTTTCCATTTTTTTTTTGTTTTTAAATAACAATAGTTGCAAACAAAATGCTATAACTCACGAATCAATTGTCAGATTGTTGTCAAATTTTTATACGTATCGCTTGAAGGTTGATACTAAATAAAAATTATATGGAAAAAATCTAGTACGTATAACGCCATCTATGTGCCATCCTATAGACTTTTTGAACGTACTGTTACATTCAATAGCGCATAAAATTGATAAAAAGAGTTAAAGAAGTAGAACGCGTCTGATTTGCCAACTCTAGCTACTTCGGAAATTCATCTTCGGAAATCACTTCGGTCGGCAGTCCCCCTACTTTTTTTTTTTTAAATACTTAGTCAAAGTCTACTATATTGTCTGTAATTGTTTATTATAGATTTTTTTGTTATCTTAAAAGTCTTTACATATTTTATGTAGGGTATACATTCTAAATATCACTCTTACTTGTTCTGTCTATGCCGTTGCATATTCTATGCCTTTGTCAAATAAAAAATTTCTCGAAAAAGTGAAAACTTGGTGTAACTCACTAGCTAGCTGCTTGAGGCAGCAATTAAGAAGAAAAGGAAACGCAGCGCATCACGGTTTGTGCAAAAAAATTGCGCGCTACACGCTTTTGTTGGTTGATGAATTTCTTTATAAAATATGCACTCATTGCTGCAGTCCGTCCAGCAGCGTAAAAGTGATGCAAACAAGTTCACTTTTGTACAACAAAAAAAAAATAACATCACAAACAGTGAAATCCTTCTCCATCAAGGCTTTGAATTTAGCATATTCACCCCTTCCCCCACCCACACAACATTTATGTAAAATTCTTCAATGAAGCACATTTTTCCAACTTTATGACTAGAAAAATTTCTCGTTTTATTGGAAAAAATTCTAACAATTTTAATTTTGCTTTATTTTTTAATCAAAATAGTTTGCCTGCTGAAAATATTAAGAAGATTTAAAACTACTGCTTCAAGTTTTAAATAAATGCATAAGAATGCTTAATATTTTATTTCAGCGCGTGAGACATAACTTAATATGATTGGCGCCTTGACCAACTGAAGCCTTGACTAACTAACGCTTCGATCAAGTGACTGACGCCTTGACTTGCTCCCTGCCTGCCCGTTTAACTACCAGCCAGCTATAAAGCGCCATTAAGCGTAAATCTGTTGTTGTTTTTGTAAGTTAATAGCACGTCTCTTATATGTGCAACATGAGACATTTTTCTAAATTTTTTATCATACTACTTCGTTGTATTGAAATATAAGACAAACAAGCACAACAAAATAATAATAAAACGTAAGAAATAAATTATTTATATGAAAGCTACAACAACAACAACAATAAGAATACGAACATCAAACTGATGGATGACACTTAATAGCACGAGCGCCATGCTTGACGACGCTCAGAAAAAAAAACCAAGTATTTTTTAACATTTCCAACAAGGTTTGACATTGTTTTGCATTCGTTAAACAGAAATGACAAGCTTGACGAATTCGTCATTCGTCTTGAAGCGAGTATCAAATTTAATTTTTTTTTTGCAGAATAATTCTTCTCTCTATTTTTGCATTGCACTAAAAGTTGGAACCTTGTTAATAGTACCAAAAAAAGTTTTAACTACATTGCTTTTATAATGTGTACAAATAATTCTAATTAAATCCGTTGAACATTTTTATAACTTACAACTTTATTGTTCAATATCCAAGAAATGAAAATTTATTTTGTTTCTTTGAACTAAAGAATCTAGAATTTTGAGCGCTGAGTTTTCGTTGCATTTTAATGAGAAGTTACCAAGATAAATTGTTAACAAAAAATAAAAAAAATAAATTAAAAAAAATCTTGTCTCTTATTAGTAGGGTGAGGTGGGGTAATGTGGACCATGGGGTGGTGTGTAACACGGCGATTTTTTGTACAAAATGTTAAGATATGAGTGAATGAACAACTGCGATATGTTTCTTTTGACAGCATTTTGTTTTTATAAGTGTTGAAAGTAGGCAGACATACATTTCATTAGAGTTCTTAAAAAGCGCAAACATTTTTTGTTAAACGGTTTTTAAATTTACAAAACATAGCGTTACGGATAAAATTTTCTTCAGTTTTTCAAAGTGAGTAGATGTAAAATACGGCATTGTTTAATATCTTTTAATATAACAAAAGATTTTAAATTTGTTCACGTTGTGGTAAAGTTCCATCAATGAGAAAAAAGTGACTTACATTGGGGTAATGTGTAACACTCATGGTGGGGTGATGTGTAACACGTCTTACACATTATAATTGCCATTAAAGAGGCAACCACGAGAAATTCTGAAATGCAATCACATCAACGGCATTAAAAGAGATCAGCCCAGTTCATAATATTCAGCGTAGATGTGGGCTGAACAAACAGCAACAACAATAATATTCAGCTGTGTTCTAACAACGCCACAGGAACGTTTACAGTTGCAGGTGCAGGAAATTTCATTAAGTTCTTATCATAATACTTTTAGTAAGCATAAAAAGTAAAAATATAGATTAAAAATTAAAGTTCCTGGTCTTTAAACCAACATTTTGTTGGTGTTACACCTCACCCCACCGATTTGAAAAGGCCAAAAAAACCATGTTTGAAATTTTTGTGCTATTTCATCCAATTATTGAAATATTCAACAGCTATGAAAACACTTCGAATTTGTTCTTCTTCAAAGGATTGTCCTTAAAACTAATCAAAAATTCGATTTCTTAACACTTTTATTGGAGCAAATGGAAACGTGTTACACATCACCTCACTTCAGTCTATTGACAAATATTTGGTCTACACAAAACTAGTAACGAATTGAAAAACTAGGAACACGATAGAAGCTAAAATATCCCCCCCGCATCCCCCTCCTCTCTCCCTACGATCGTAATGAAGTATATTCGCAGTCTTAACCCATTAATGACAACATATGATATATCATACGAAGAAACTGTTGACTAATATTCCGCGGTTTACCTTTAGTTTGACAGGTAAATCATCACAGGTAAAAATCGAAGTGTTTTTGTATCGAAAATTGCTCAGCAAAAGTGCTGCCAAAAATTGGAAAATGAAAAAAAACTGAAAACGTGCACCTTTTCCAGATAGCCTAAGGTATCTTCTATAGAAAAAAAAACCATCTCAGCCCTTGAAAGGACTTTGACCGGGCTTCTTATGATCAATTGTGTTGTGTGTGATGTGAAATGTTTGCACACAAATGATCGAGAAATGGACCTACATATTAACACCGACTCCGAACTGCTTATGTTCTCAAGAAGCTTTTCATGTCATTTTTTACTCTCTGAGGTTTGCCATTGTCTGCAAAAGGTGACGGCCGAGCAGAAAAATTAATTCAATTGAAAAAACTTTCTGTGTCAGATGGAGGATTCGAACCAGGGTTCTATGGCACAAGTCACACACTCTACCCACTACGCCACGGCCGCCACTTCTTGTCTTCTATGGAAATAAAAAAACGACAGCGATTTTTCGACATTCCTGGAAATCTAACCTGCAATGTCACCCATATAGTATCTGATGTGTGTGCTCTGGTAAGCATTTTTTTATTTTTTCAATCAACTTCTATGGGCCCCCAGGCACATATTAGAGAACTGCTTCAAAATCGTACGAGCCGATCTATGGGCAGGCTTTAATGGGTAAAGCCGTCTATAGAATGTTTGTGTATAATCCGCAAAAATATTTCTTTCATACGCTCATAAAATACCGCACTCCCTGCCCAATCTCGCTCAATTTTATAAACTACAGACTGCCAAAGAATATATGTTTAACCAAAAAATATATATATGTGCAAAATTTGTTTGAAGTCAAACAAACGGTCTGGAGGCAGTTGGATTGAAATTTAAGTGCCACGCCCCTGTATAATCCCGTCTTATTTTCTAGACTACGGACTGCTCATTATTCCAAAGAATATATGTGGAAAATTTGGTTGAAGTCGGTCAAACGTTGTAGAAGAAGTTCGTTTTCCGTCCAATTTTCTAAACTATGTACTACTTATTATAAAAGTTCGATTAAAACAAAGCCCCGCTGTCTAATCTAATCCACTTTTCTAGATTACTGACTGCACACTATTCCAAAGTATATATGTTAAAAATTTGGTTGAAGTAGGACAAACGCTGCAGAAGAATTTTGTTTAAAATTAATGTGCCACGTCCCCTGTCTAATCCTGCCAACTTTTCTAGACTAAGGACTGCTCATTATACCAAAGAATATATGTGCAAAATTTGGCTGAAGTTGGGCAAACTGTGTAAAAAAAGCTAGATTAAAATAAAGTACCATGGCCCCCTCTAAGTCCCGCTCACTTTTATAAACTACGGACTGCTAATTATACCAAAGAATATATGTATGTGCAAAATTTTGTTGAAATCGGACAAATGGTGTAAAGGGAGTTACCCAGTGGGCAAAGGCAGGGTTTCGAAGCGCCACAAGCAGGGCTTCTAATGGATTTCGTAGTCCTTCCACGCTCATATCCAAGCCCATATACTTTTTTATATAAAATGGCTAAATTTTCCAGGCCTTCCGCTCTCCTTGCTTTAAAGAGGCCTGCTATAAGCACTCCTTTAAAATGGCTTATAGAAGAGGTTAACCAAAACAATTAAAAAAATATTTTTTTTTTATTTCTTTTTACGTATCATGACGTTGATTATTATTCAGTATTTTTGAACTAATATATATTTTAACTTTTAACGAAAAAGTAACCCTGAAATATAAGCAGGACCAGCTTTTGTAGGAAAATTATAATTGTTGTACTGCCCTAGGTAGCGAAAATTTAGGCCTCATAGAAGCGCTCGCAGAAGCAGCGAGGAAGTCTGTGTCTTACCGCCAAAAGTAGCAGTAAATGCACGCCTTCGTTAGAAGAGATCTAGCTTCATCGCCTATCGGGTAGTTTAACATCAAAATGCCACGCCCCCCTGTCAAATCCCGCCCAATTTTATAAAGACTGTTCTGAATTTTTGCAAAATTTTGAGCAAAAAATTGTTGAAGAAAAGGATATGATATTTAACTGATGACAAAGAGTGCAGCATAGGGTAACAACTACATGTATAAAAAACATAAACAGTAATTACAAAAACAATAACAACCTCCAAGCAGCTAATTTTTCGTGCACAACACGATTTCGTTTCACGTTACAAGCTTTGCTTGGAATACTTTCCGTTTTTTTTTTGTTATCTGTATCTTGATGAATTTTATGCACCTTGTTGTTTATTTTTGTTGTCGTTGTCGCAGTAGCACAAACAACAACAGCAGTGGCAGGTGCTCGCCACTCAACAACTACAATTTTTACTGTCATTTGAGTTGTTGTAGTTGTTGTTGTTGTTTTTTTCCGTTTTTTTTATTTTGCGCCCCAATCCAGTCACTGTCACACATGCGTGTTTCTTCAGTACGCCTCGAATAACACTTTTTCCAAAGCTTTATTGTTTGTGTTGTTGTTGCTTTTTCTTAAAAATATGCTATGTTTCATATCTGTTTGCGGTAAAGGCGACGTATTTGGATTTTTGTTACCTTTTTCTCAATTTTTTTTTTACATATTTAGTTTTTTTTTTACGCACAGATTCTTTTTTATTAGTCATTTTTTGTGCACCTTAAATTGTCGCCTTATAATTTGTAACAATTTTTTTTTGTTGTTCCTTCACTCGATTTAAAAGCTTGTGTGTTGTTGTTGCTTCTCTAATTTCCATGGTGTATGATCTGATAACCGCGTATTAGAGTCAACATTCACAAACTTTTTCGCTTTTATTGCCCAATATTACAATTAGTGCTATCTTCTTTTGACTAATATTTTGTTTTGAAAGTAGAATGTTTTTTGATGTTGGCAAAAGACGGGGTTTTCCATGTAATGAGATTTTTTGTATAAAGTTATAAGTTCCCTGTAGGAAAATCAACTAATTTAAAAGTAGTTGATAAAGTAGTTTTTTGTCAACCACAACTACATAGTTGAAATTCGGACTTTTTCCATAGAACGAACTAACATATTTTGTATGGTGATGTCCGCTAAATAAGCCAATTGACTTTCGTCTGCATATATTTTCAACTACTTGTTAAATTAGTTATATTTAAATTATTTTTTTAATTACTTTAAAATAACCAATTGAAAACTATTACTGATGGCCTAAAGTTAATAATATTTGATGAAATAACATGGTATATATAAACTTGTAATCTAATAAAAATTTGCAATTAAAGCATGTCAAAATCAGAGTATTTGCCGCCTTAATATAATTCAAAGTAGTTTATCAATGACTTGTTTTTAAGTAGTATTTCAATTACTTCATATATAATGCAATAAAAACTATTTAGAATTGAAGTGGATGCCGCCTTAATATAATTCAAAGTAGTTCATATACTGGTTTACTTTAAATTAGTTTTTTAATTAGTTGTTTTTAAAAACCAGTTAGTTTGTTCCTATAGGGTTATGAAGAATGGAGAGCTAGAGTCTGACTAAAAGGAAATAAGAGTCCAAAAGAAACCGTTAAACAAAAATAAAAAACGTATAAAAATAAAAAAAAAAAACGTATAAAAATACAAATAAAAAATGTGAATTAAAAAAATAAACAAAATAAAAATAATAAAAATATAAAACAATAAAAAAAAAAAATAGAAAAAAATAAAAAAAAAAATAGAAAAAAATAAAAAAAAAATAGAAAAAAAATAAAAAAAAATTAAAAATATAAAAAAATTTAAAATAAAAAAACAAAAATTAAAAAGGAAAATAATCAAAACCATACAATGGATATTAAGAATTCATAAATCAAAAAAAAAAAAAAAAATTGAATGGAAAACCCCAAAAAAATTGTCTCTTAGTTATCTCTTAAAATTAAATTACAATTCGCATTATATTAAAGTTAGTAAGAACATCAAATTTCTTGATACCCATATTGTAAACGTTATGATAAATATTTTATTTATAAGAAAATAAGTGCACTTTTTTATAAAAAATTTCAACATAAAAAGCATAAAATAGAAAAAACAAGAAAGATAACTTTTAAAATTTTCTTAACCCATTGCTGCCTGCACATAGTTCCCGCTGGCCGATTTTGTTCAAATTAATATATGTTAGCGAGGAATACCTACAATAGAAATAAAATAAATTTTAGGTGACTACATGTCCGAACACCTGAGACAATGATGGGGTGAAATTTCACCCGTCCGGCATCAGTAGTGCCAAAATTCTGTACATTGAAAGCAAACAGGGCTTATTTTATTATTATTGTCCATACATTTATTTTTCTTATTTTAACTCTTACAATTCTTATTTTAATTGCATTAGCCTTAAGCTATTCTAACAATTTTTAGACAAAATGGGAATGATTAACTCATTTATTAGCAATTAAGGAATCTTAATTGTGTTAGTAGGTATCATTGCATGTTACCTTTGCATTGCATTGAGATGACCAATTACCAATTACCAATTCCTTATTCCAAGGAATTGTAATTGAGGCGAAATTAATTCCAAAAGGAATCATAACAATCCAGCTCTGATTGTAACCCAAATATGACCCAAAATATGCGTACAATTGTAACGTGACTATCTAAATTTTTGCCTATATGGCAACCTTCTCTACCCATATCTATCAAGGAAATATTTTTTCTTATTGAGATCAGCTTCATTTCTCTACTAAATGTAGTTATTTTTTTATGCAATTGCGCTCAATAATTGTAACTTTCACTGCTACATAACATAAAATGCATCATTAAATGCAAAATGTTTAAATTGACATTTACATAGAATTGCAATTATTACGACGATTGTGACACTCCTTGGTGTGAAAAGTTGCATAACTTTCTACTTTTACTTGAAATCGCCCGACTGTTGTTGCCATATTAAAAATTGCCGCAAAAGTGAGGTTAATTTATGAATTATGCAATTATTAAGAGTGTTATTTTTTTTTATGATGCAACGATAACAACTAAAAATTAATGAGTTATTTTTGTTGCTCGCTACTATCTTTGTTTTTTACAGCTACAGTTATAACATAATTATTACAATTGTTGTTGCAATGTTTAAATGTGCAATAAAAATAGTCGATTGAACATATATGCGGCAACAATATTTGTGTTAATCAGTGAGAGTAAATTTTATGCTTAACTGCCAAAAGGCAAGAAATAAGAAAAATATTGTAAGGCAGTTGGTTAAAGATTGGCTATTAAGTTATTATTAAGTAGCGTAGTTTGAGGTTATTTATGGTGTTTTTGTTGTTTTTTTTTTGGTTATGTTTGGAAAAATTTGCACCTTTGTTAGTTTTGATTTTAATTGTTTTTGAGCTCTTTTCTTTGGCTGTCTAAAGACAGACATTAATCTTTCATAATAATCTCTCATTAGTTTTGAGGCAAAAATTTAAAGGGGCGTTACAACAAAAGAGATTTTTCTTTTTTACTTTATAAACTCTTTTGTATTGATTTTTTTGTTTTTGTATTGAGTTTTGAGTTTATGGTTACTTTCTGGTGCTCAAGGCAGTTAAAGAAACGAAAGTAAAAACTTTTTTGTTTGAGCCAACTTTTGATTATTTAATTTATGGTTAGTGCGTTAAGAGACTATTTTTTTCTCAGAAAATTAGCATATTAATAAATTTTTAACTGTTTATAATTGTTTTCTGCAGAAAAAAAATTTAATGAAAATATTATGTAATATTATTATTTTTTTATTCCATTTCTTTTGATCGGGTGCTGTTTTTAATTTGCGCCAAAAACGTTTATTGCGCATTTTTTTTTTTTACTTTATGACACAAGTAATTACAAACAATTGAAATTAATTAAAGACTGACCGACAGCCCTAGTGCTGCGCGCCAACTCTTTGTAGAGTCGACTGAACTCTGTGCATATCAACTTTCTTACTTCCTTAGTTATTCTTTATTATTGAGAGCTGTCAATTTAAAATGTCAGGCATTTCTATTCTATGAGTTTTGTTTTTTGTTGTTTTATATTTGAAATTCTTTTGCTGTTTTGTTTTTAAGGGAGTATTCCGGTTGGCAAACATTTTTTTTATTTTTTGAAGCGAAGCTTTTTACTCCTCGTTCTGTGATTTGTTTGGAGTGAAATCTGAAAAATTTTCGACAGATTTTTTCTTGGAAATTTGATGATTTCTTTGTTGCTAGTGCTTATTACAACAAGAAAATTTAGTACTTTAATATTAAATACTAAAAATATTTGTTGGCCTGCCCGTGGCGATCGAACCCACGTCCCCATACACGAGAGTCCAATGCACTATCCACTAGGCCACAAAAACTTCTTAGAAAGAGTTGTTAATTTACTCCTAATTATAACAGAAGCTATGCTGCAGTATATCGTCACCATCTATCAATAGATAGAGGATTGTGTATTTGCTATGCTACAACTATCAAAAATTTGCTTTTATTTGCCACAAGATGTCCCCAGCATCGGTTTGTATTGTGAATGCTTTTGTGGTGCTGTTGGCATAGAGTGTAAATTATTATTTAGAGATTGCATCAACTTTGCTAAACCTCTGACATGTGTTTACAGAGTTACTTTACTTAAAAACGTGAAGGAAAAAAACTCTGTTAACCTCTGTTAACAAATGCCAGAGATTTAGCAGAGTTGATGCAATCTAGATAATAATTTATACTCTATGCTGTTGGTACGAAGAAAATTAGCAATGCCCACAAGTGCATAGAGTATAAATTATTATCTCTGGCATTCTGGCAATTAAATCTCTGGCATGTGTTAACAGATGCTAACAGAGTTTTTTTTTCTTCATGTTTTTAAGTGAAATAACTCCGAAATAATAATTTACACTCTATGACAAGTGCGTTGACAAGTGCGTTTTTAAGTGTCAAAAAAATAGATATCAATAAATATGGAATCAACAAACGCATGCATGTGTCAGTGCAGCCAAGTTCACAACCATGTGTGGAGAGTTAAAATGGAGAGTCGCTGGCATTATATGCCCGTATATATGTATATGGCGTGGAAATTTGACATTCAACAATAAAAAAATAAGCAGTAAATATGTTTTCTGTATATATGTAATTTATTTTATGTTATTTTAAATTTTTGAATTTAAAAGTTAATTTATTAAAAAGACTAAATTATTAGCTATCAAATCTATGTAACTGCGAAAAAGCTTCGCTTCTCTCGTGTGTCCAACGACGCACCTGTGGTTTTTTTTTTTTGTATTTTTATAGCTTGGATATTTGAAAATATCGTCCTAAAAGGGTTTTTGAAATTCGAAATACTTTAGGAGATATGGCCTTTTTTGTCCAGCAATGTTTTCGCCAAAATGCGTTTGAAGCAACATATCTTCGAAAAATATACCAAATTGTAAATCAAACTACATCATATTCTTCAGTTTAAGACAACACTCCTCTTTTGGGCTCTACCTAAAAGGTACTTACAGTGCTGTCCGGTTAGTCGTTTGAACCACTGCATATTCGTCGTTTTGTTCGATCACCTCCCATCTCTGTGGTAGCTTCATTAGTCCGTTTAGGTAGAAATCTCCACTTTTCTCTGCAAAGAACCTCTCAAGGTGCTGTTTGATAAGACCCTCATTATCAAAGGTTTCACCATTCAATGAGTTTTGCACTGATCGAAACATATGGTAATCCGAGGACGCAAGGTCTGGAGTATAGGGTGGATGTGGGACAAAACATCCCATGCGAACTCGAGCAATTTTTGACGAGTCACCAAACTCATATGAGGCTTGGCGTTATAGTGTTTGAAGACCGATCCCATTGACCAGCTCAGATCGTTTCTGTTGGATGGCATCGCTCAATTTCTGTAGTTGCATACAGTAGACTTAAAAAAATCTGTTTGTAGCCTGTGAGAGTACTTCGTACTGGACAAGCCTCTTCCAATCCGTCTAGATTGAAAGCATAACCTTCTTCTGGTGAATGTCTGCTGTTGCTTGCCAATCCAGCGCTTTATCTTTCTTGGATCAGCTTCTTTTATTGTTAACATTGTTGTAGACAATCCACGTTTCGTCACGTGTAATAATACGCTTGAGAAATGGGTCACTTTCTTCACGTTTCATAAGCCGATTGCAAATGTCAACTCGATTGACTTTGTGAATTTCTTTCAATTTTTCCGTGATCAATTCATGATTCCGTGATTCAATTTTTCCACGGATTTTTAATGACCGTGAACGCTTCCAACGGACAAATTTAGAGCACTCGCAATTTCTTTGACTGTCGAATACTTGTTTGTCTTCACTTGCGTCTTGATTTAGTCGTCGTCAAACTCCGAGGGCCTACTGCCGTGGTTATGCTAGCCAAACATGATTGCCGAACATTTGGTGTTCATTTTCGTTTTTTTATTCTCTTCGCTCAAATGTTTGTTTGATGGTTAAGCTTCCGTTTGCTGCACAGTTGCATCAATGTTATAATATTCCAAAACACAAACTTAACAACCCCAATTTTTTGTGTACACTTTTTAATGCACTTTTTTTATACTTCGGTCAAACTGCGACTCCAAGTAAATGCCATTCCTACATAAATTATATTAAATTAAATACAACACAACAATACGAATTGATGGAAATAATCTGCAATTTGATTTAAGACTATTTTTTGTAGTTAACTTGTGAAGGCACCAAATTGTTAATGTTTATTTGAATAAACAATAAATACTGACAATAAATATTGAAAATTTAAAAATTATAATGAAAATTTTATTTACTTAAAATAACCACGGCATACCAGAACGGGGAACATAAGTGATTGAAAAATTTCCAACACTGAAACGGGCAAACCACATCTGAGATTGTCTTTCTTTAATCACATATTCGCCATAAACTTCCACTTATTTTTGTTTGGCTTTAGTTGCTTTTTTACCTTTTTTGAAAAAAAAAAGAACAAAATATCGCGTATACACTTAAACACTTTAAAACACTCTAAACTCGTCTTCCAAAGAGAAGCAGAAAAAAATTGAATGTATTTATTTGTTTTTAATGTAAATAAACATCAAAGCACAAAAAATTACATATACGTTAACATATGACAAATCTTTGACGATGACAGTGATGACCACTAGAAAAAAAATGCACTTTCTTTTTGAACAAACCAATACGTATATATTGGCATAATCAAAAGACACTAAGAAATATTTCGTTGTTGAATTTCGGGAACCCAAAAAAAAAAATTTTATCAAAATATTCAGTCATAAACAAAGCTTTTGTTTTTAAAAAAGTTTTTAAAAAAATCACTTTCAGACTGCAGTTTTTCTCTTCTTAATCTTGTGGCTTTGTCTTATCTCTTAGCTGCAATTACAGCACTTTATTTATAAACATTTGTCGTATTTCTACAGCATGTTGTCTGTCGTCTCTGTTGTCAGTGGCGTAGCTAGAGTTGCTGTCGCCCGAAACGAAGAACTATCTGCCACCCATTTCCTAAAAAAAGAAGTTGAAAAGAACGTTTTGGTTTGCTTTGCAACTTCGAACTCATCAACTCTCCAGGGACAAAAAGAAATTCGTGGAGATAAAAAAATCAATATGAGCAGATATGAGTATTGCCTGAGCAACTTTTGTAGTACATTTCTGCAATGAGATTTGAAGCCTACAATACACTGGTGACAGCTTTGAAACCAGAATTATGTCCTATTATAAGCTGTCAAATTAGAAATAATTCTATATCAACGACTGCGACAAAGTCATGGCGTTTACGACAATACGACAAATTCTCTCTCAATAAGTAATGGATGTAAAAAAATTTGATAGATGTCGTAATGTCGCTGTCGTCACCAATGTGTTCAGGCAACTTTTTACAATCATTTAGCAAACAGGAATTCATAAATAGTATTTAAAATTAATCATGAGTAATGTGACCAATCCTTTGGCAGCACAGTGCTGTTTTTACTGCATTCTTCGAAGCACACACATAAATATGAAGTTATTTTTATTTCTCTGTACATACTGCTTTTTATATGATTTTGTTATTATTATTATTATTGAGTTTATTAACAAAATAAATTTAGTGAATAAACTTAAAAAACTTAAAAGCCCTAACTACTATGGTCTTCAGGTTTTTTATGATTATACGATTTTGTATTTTTTTTCTTTTCTTTGAATTCGTAAAAAGTGTCAAAAGTTGCAAAAAAGTATCTTTAATATTCTAATCTATTTAAATCCCAAGCTCTGTGATTTTTTATGAGTCTCTATAGTGAAGGCTTATCAGGCGGTATAGCGATGATTTCAAAACCATTGTTTGCCTTGAACTCGTGAATGGTCTGAGGCTTGCTAGCGCATACTTTGCTTTTGAAATAATCCTACAAAAAGATATCCGGAGGAGTCAAATCTGCAGATCTGTGTGGCCAGTCAATGTCGTATTTTTTTTGCAGTGTGGCATGGAACACCGTCTTGTTAAAACCAGTAACTGTCCAAAACTTTTTCATACATTTGTGGGCAGACATAGTGAGCCAACATTCACCGATACCGATTCCCAACGGCTATTTCGCCTTCTCTAAAGAAAAATGGGCAATGATGATTTTGGCGCACAATAACAATAATAATGACAATGACACTTACAATGATAATAACAGTGACAATGACAGTGACAATGACAATGACAATGGCAATCACAATGATAATGATAATGATAATGGTAATGATAATGATAATGAGAATGATAATGATAATGATAATGATAATGATAATGATAATGATAATGATAATGATAATGATAATGACAATGACAATGATAATGACAATGATAATGGCAATGACAGTGTCAATGAAAATTAAAATTACATTGACTGACAATAACAATGAAAATGATAGCTGGCTCAAAGATCACTTATTTGTCATCCAATGTTGTTTTATGGATCTCATGTAGTTTTTCCGTTCCCCAAAAGCGGGAACAAGCAAAATTACGGCGCCAGAGATTCTGAAATGTGCCTTGTCGGTGATCAAGAATTGCTTCCAAAAGTCAGGTTCAGTGCCAACCATTGTTTTTCCGTATTCACATGTGGGTTCTCGGCAACACTATCTTATCGCTTCAGCCAGTTCATTGGAACGTCTTGGGCGTTGATGAACGGCATGTGAACGATCTCTCTCTATTCCGTGTTCGGGACAGCAAAATTCAACACCAAACGACGAATAGTATTGTCAGACGATGACACGATATTTTCGACGATACGCACGTTGAGTTTGACTATTTCGGCTCCTTGTTTCAGTGTAAAACGACTCATGGCTAAAATTGTACTAAATTGACGTTTCAAAAAACTGTCTACTCAAGCCAATCAGCTGATAAATGTCAAAGTTATTCAATGTTTAGATACCGACATAAAATATGGTGCATACTGCATATATTTATATTTCTCTTTGCTCTCATTTTGTATCACTTAATGCCCTCAAACATTTCCGTTCGAGGAAATTATTCATTAATATGTCTTGTATTTGATTTTTCTTTAAGGATGTACTTCTTTTGTAATTCTTTCAAATTTTGAAATCAGTTCGATTATTTCTTTTTGTTTTAAAAATGTTGGTCACACTAACCACTAAGTCAATACAGAGACTGTCTGATCTTGCAATTATTTCAATAGCAATTGAAACTGCTGTAACTTTAGATTATGAAGATATCAGTAATAAATTTGCTGAGCCTAAAATTAGAAAAACAATGTTTTGAAATAAACTGTATCATTTGATTAACCCTTCGTTGCATGAGATTGCACATATGCAATGTTGACTTCCAAGAGACTTTGCATGCACACCCTGTAAAAATTTGTAACGTTATTTTTTCAAAGAGAAATTTTGACATTTTTTTTATTAGTTGTTGCCTCTCTTTGTCAAATTTTTGTTTTTGTTTGTCCATAACATTGAGTCGAACAAGGTTGTTTTTATACGTCGAGAAATTAAGTGAATATTTTTAATAATTATAAAATAAATATCAAAAAAACGTTCAAATGTAAGTTTTATTCTAGAATATAAGCTAATTTTCTTCAAGTTTAGTTAATTTTTTCTGTAATATAACTTGAATTTCTTAAAATAAATAGCTTAATTGCAAATTTGCAATTTCATGCATTTGAGACTTTTTGAAGTTACATTGCAGATTTGAGGTTATGTTGCAGATGTGCAATTCCATGCATTAATCTTAATTTAAAGCTGCTAACTTTTGTAGGGCGCTTACTGACGATGAAATTCAAAAATTTTTTGATACATGGGAAAATAGCGAGGATGAATTTAGTGAAGATGATGATAATGACCATGAGGATGATTACGTGGATGTCAGGATAAATCGAAGAGAAAATTCGGAGGAAGAACATCCCGAAGTTGAAGAGGAAATTTCTAATGTGGTTACCTTGAAAGAAAAATACGCATGCACGGTTTGGAAAGAACAACCTTTTATACCACAAATAAATACTGATTTCAAAGGTACAGATCAATTACCAGACCACGTGCTGAATTTGGGCGGACCCTTGAAATATTTTGAGTATTTTATATCTAATGAACTATTAGAAATGATTGTTTTTAATTCAAATCTGTATGCTAGCCAAAAAAATCCAGACAAGCCATCAAATTTTGACAAGTCAGATTTAAGGAAATTTATTGGCATATGCATTCTAATGTCTGTTATTCAAATACCCGATAATCGGCGTTATTGGACACCTGTTATTGGGAACACTCTTATACAGGAGACGATGTCAGTCAATCAATTTGAAAAAATAAAATCTTCGTTGCATTTTAATAACAATGAAGATATGAAACCAAGGGATGATCCAAATTTTGACCGGCTTTTTAAAATTCGACCATTAGTTGACTATTTGCAGAAACAATTCAAGTCGATTCATATGAAAATTGTCTTTCAGTTGACGAACAGTTATGCTCCACAAAGTGTAAGTCATACAGTGATGGCCAAAACTATTCGCCACCTTACCTATTACTAACTGAAATGCTTATAAAACTGTCAAAAGCAATTTGAAATAAAAACGTTTTATTTATATTTGAAAGGAAGATTTATACAGTACTTAAATTTGAAACAAACTTATTTTATTTTTTTATGAGTTTCTAAAAATTAATTTTTATACAAATTAACTTCAGTATTTTGTTGGCCAAAAGTATTCGCCACTATAACAGTTTCATTATGTTAAGAAGTTTATTTTACAAAAAAATTATGGTAACTCTATTTATCAGAGCTATCTTTAATTCCTTATTCTGGCAACACTCTGATTAGTGCTTAAAACAGTTATTTGTGTGCTTCTTGAAAACCAAACAGTTAATTAAAGGGTGATTTTTTAAGAGCTTGATAACTTTTTTTTTAAAAAAAACGCATAAAATTTGCAAAATCTCATCGGTTCTTTATTTGAAACGTTATATTGGTCCATGACATTTACTTTTTGAAGATAATTTCATTTAAATGTTGACCGCGGCTGCGTCTTAGGTGGTCCATTCGGAAAGTCCAATTTTGGGCAACTTTTTCGAGCATTTCGGCCGGAATAGCCCGAATTTCTTCGGAAATGTTGTCTTCCAAAGCTGGAATAGTTGCTGGCTTATTTCTGTAAATTATTTCAAAAAGTAAATGTCATGGACCAATCTAACGTTTCAAATAAAGAACCGATGAGATTTTGCAAATTTTATGCGTTTTTTTTAAAAAAAAAGTTATCAAGCTCTTAAAAAATCACCCTTTACTTTAAAAATGGGTCGCAAAGGCAAAGAAACTACTCCAGAGGAGAGAAAAATAATTATAAATCTTTTCCGTGAGGGTAAATCAATGAAAGACATAGGTAACACTGTTTCTAGAAGTCGTTCAACAGTAAGAGACATAATTAAAAGATTCAAAGACAGTGAAACATTTGAAAGTCTTGAACGGAGTGGACGCCCCAGCAAACTATCCCCGAGGGACAAAAGAAAAATTTTAAATATTGTTAAAAATGAACCAAAAACTAGTTCATCAAAAATCGCTGCACAGTTCAATGAAGGCGATCGCCCAAATATAAGTGCTCGGTCAGTGCGTAGAACTCTAAATAGTGCCGGTTACAATGCAAGAGTATGCAGAAAAAAACCACTAATTAGTAAAGTCAACCAAGCAAAAAGACATTCATTCGCAAAGGAGTATGTTAATGAGTCAACAAACTTCTGGGACAAAGTACTTTTCACAGATGAAAGTAAATTTAATATTTATCGGTCGGACGGACGAATTTTAGTATGGCGCAAAAAAGGAACTGAACTAGAACCTAAAAACCTACAGCACACAGTTAAACATGGTGGTGGTGGAGTCATGGTGTGAGGTTGTATGGCCGCGGGCGGAGTCAGGGAGTTAGTGTTCATTGATGAAATTATGAAAAAAGAGTTGTACTTGAAAATTTTAAAAGAAAATTTAAAGAAAAGTGTAGAAAAACTTAATAAAGCCAATGACTACTACTTCCAACAGGATAATGATCCGAAGCACACAGCGGAAATAGTTCGCTTATGGATACTTTACAATACACCCCATACCCTGAAAACACCACCTCAATCACCGGATCTAAATCCGATAGAACACCTTTGGGATGAGCTGGATAAACGCGTGAGACAACATCACATTACCTCAAAAAGTCAACTCAAAGTGATTCTACTGGAGGAGTGGCAAAAAATAAGCCCACAAGTAACACAAAATTTAGTTTACTCTATGCCTAATAGATGCAAGGCTGTAATTAAGCAAAAAGGATTTGCAACAAAATATTAATTTTGTTTTTATTAATTTTTTACTTTTGAAGTCTTGTTAATGGCGAATACTTTTGACCAATGAAATAATGAAGTTAATTTATTTAAAAATTTTGTGTGTGAAATTTTCTGGGAAAACAAATTTGGTTGTAACTTATTTACGAACTGTACATACCCTCCTTTCAAATAAAAATAAAAGCCTTGTCTTTATAATAATTTTAACAATTTTATGAGCATTTTATTTAGTAATGGGTAAGGTGGCGAATAGTTTTGGCCATCACTGTATATGAAACAATACCTCCCAATGAAGCCACACAAATGGGGTTTTAAATTTTTTATTTTGGCTGGTATTTCTGGATATAACTATAACTTTGAAATATACACGGGTCAAGAGAACCGACCCTCTCTTCGTCGCCCCGAAGAAAAGGATCTTGGGGCTTCTGCAAATATTGTAATAAGACTTTTACGGGAAGTTCCTTCCCATATTAATTACAAAGTTTTTTATGATAATTATTATACAACACTACCACTTATGATTGAACTAGCCAAAAGGGGAATACATTCATTGGGTACAATCCGTCGCAACAGAATTCCGAATTCAAAACTACTGAGTGTTGCAATATTAATGAAGAAACCTCGAGGAAAGTCTGTGGAATATGTAGCTTCCCATGATGGTGTTGAAGTTTCTTTGGTTTCATGGAGAGATAATAAAGTTGTTAATTTGATGTCAAGCTATTGTGGTAAAAGTCCTGAGACCATTGCTGAACGTTTCGACAAGAAATCGAATAAAAAGATATCCATTGAGTGTCCAAACATTGTTGCGCAATACAATAAATTTATGGGGGGAATCGATTTGTTAGACTCATTTATTGGACGCTACAAAATAAAAATGAGATGAAAAAAATGGTATATGAGAATTTTTTATCATTTGATAGATACCACATTAGTAAATGCATGGTTATTGTATAAGCGTGCGGAACAAGAGACCGGTAATCATGAAAATATAACGTTAGCCAATTTTCGTTTGCAAGTGGCAGAAAGTCTTTGCAAAGTAGGAAAATTATCCACAAAACGTGGTAGACCTTCCGAGTTATCAAAAAACCTTGAAAAAAAGACGAAACATGCGAGAAGTTTGCCACTGCCTCAAAAAGAAGTTCGGTTAGACCATTTTGATCACTGGCCACAATGGGACAACAAGCGTTTAACATGCAAATTGCCAGGGTGCAATGGATATACTCATGTTAGCTGCTCAAAATGTCAGACTACACTTTGTTTTAATCAAAATAGAAATTGCTTTAAACTATTTCATAATGAATAATTTTTTATGTATTTAAGACACTACGCTGAGCTCCTAATTTTAAAACAATTTTTCATCCACATATTGTCCCAGTTTTAGTTGAATTTTAAATTCTTTATTTTTGTTGTGTACATATATTAAAAGAGTGGAATTCTCTCTTAGTTTAAGTTATTTAAAGCTTATAATATTATTTGAACGTGTTTTATAAAAATAAACTATAAATTAACATTCAAACCATCATACATATTTTCTTTTTTTGCTTTCCTGCATGAAATTGCATATATGCAATGTTGCGTAACTTAGTTCCTATGCATTGCAGAGCATCGAAATTTCGTTTATACATTCTTTAAAACACTCCAATCACAAATAATAACTCAAACAAATTTTAAACACAGGGAGAAAAAGTCATGCAACGAAGGGTTAAAATTCAATAATATTTTTGAGTTCTGATCAGTAGAAATTTTTAATAATATTTTCAAATATCAATGAATACTGATGACCATTTTGCGCCCGGGGCGACAGGTCACTTCAGCTTTTCTAGCTACGCTACTGTCTGTTGTGCAAACTTTTTTCTCAGTTTACTCAGTCAGTGCGTCTATCTCTCTGTCTGATAGTCTGTCTTTTGGGTCTAACTTGGTATCAGCAGCTCATAGTAATGACCTATAATTAGTTTTTTACTCAGCGGCATGTTTTTTCCACTGAATAATAGAATATTTTTGCTTAAATGCCGAACAATGTGACTATGAATAGTTTTCTTTTTATAGTGCTATTTTTTAAAATCTTATAATAACAAATCAGTTCATGAAACTTTACAAAATTTAAAATTTGCTCATTCAAGCTGATTCATTTAATTTTCGCTTGAAATTGCTTTCAAAAGTTGAAAATGTGCTTCATATTTATCATAATTATTTTCCTTAGTTATGAGTTTTTACTATCTCAAAAATGGGTGGATTTAACAGATTTATTATTTTGATATAGATTTACATGTTTTGCTCCAATATATTTGTTGTACTTCAAGTGCCAATTTAATGTCGACTAACATTTGTACCTATCCATATTCACATTCACAGCATGCATATAGATAACGCTTTAAATAATGCAGCAATATAAAAACTATCTGTTGACATTACAATTTATTTAATGTTTTCTTTTGTGCTCAATTTTTTGTTTTTTTTTATATCACTCCTTTGCCAAAATCAAAACTTTCACTTTCTCCAAAATATTCAATAAACTAGCGCTGCAGCTGTTAGTTATCCAGCTTAACAGTAGGAGGCGCGCAAAATCCGTAAAAGTTTGACGCTAAACTGATGTCTTTAATCAATTTTAAAATTAAACTTCATTGAAAAACTGAACTCTTTGCAGGCGAAATGCATTAAAATGCATAAAAGTTGCAATTATTTTTGTTTTTATTTTTGTTCATAAATGCATAATAATTCAAGATATAAAAACAGGGGACAGGCTTTAATGAACGTCATAAATGAATTCACTGTCAATTCGATAATGATAGCAATTATTAAATTGTCAACGACATCAATAAAAACGTCACTTGCAGTGCAGTCAGCAAAAAAAAAATTTTTTTGATTGAAAAATTTAAAAATAAAGCATTTGAAAAAAAATGTGCAAAACTGGTGGGTCGAAGCGGCAAACCACAGTCATAGGACACCGTAAATCCTGCAGCCTGCATTAATTGCACATTTATGTTCGTAACTGTGAAATCTTTGCTGCTAAATGACGCTTAAGGCGTCCACTTAAAAAAAAAAAAAACAAGAAAGCTTTTACGCATGCGCACAGTCAACTGCTGTCCGGTTTGATGCGGTCACATTAGTTTCGCCGCTTTGCTTTTCATGTTCACAATTTACATTGCTAGAGTTGTATGCCGAATAAATCAGTACGCATGAATTTTTACTTAAAGCATGTATTTGATTGAAGCACATTTGGCTTGAAGCATATTTTTACTTGAAGCACATCCTTGGTTGTAGCACATTTTTGCTTGAAGTGCATTCTTGGCAACTGACAACTGTCAAACATCAATTGACATCAATTTTTGACGGGCAAAAATTATAGATAAAGCTTCTGCTGGGTCACTTTCTTTTGATTAACCATGATTTAAACAATTTAAAAAAAATTGCCAGCATAAAATGCTATTAACTGTGGTTTGTGGCAGCATACAACTTGTTCATAATCCATTACAAATGCATTTTTATGCTTTTATCCTGCAACAACATTATCACCACCACCATCATCATCATCATCGTCATCGTCGTTACCATCATCTACTTGAAATTCATGTGCATTTTACATAAAAGCTGGCTGAGGGTTTTTTGGCCTTTTTTCTTTGTTTATAATTTCATGCCTAATAATTTCACTTGGCTGCAGCTATCGATGTGATGTATGTAGTAATCATTGATTTATTCATTTAAAATGTACAATTTTGTAAAAGGGAAAGTTGCTAAAATCGTAGGGAGGCATAAATTCGGCAACTTTTTTGTGGTTTAAAATTCTGCTGGCAATTTTTGCGTTTCAACCATTAAATATTTACTTAGTTATTTATTAAGTTTTAGTAAAAAAAGTTATATCTAATTTGACCTATCATTACCAATACTCAAGTAGTTTTTTAAAATAATTAACAAATTTTTTTATTTTCTTTTATTTACAGGTAACAAAATCAAACAATTTTCAAATTATGGTAAGCTGGAGAAACAATATGAATTACAATAAGAAATGAATTTAATTTTATTAATTTAATTGCCATTGATTTAACGGACTACAATTTATGAAGATTACATACAGTAAAAAAAAGAAACAAAAAACTGGGATGCTCCCTCATTTTTGCTCTGCACGCCAACCTAAAGAAGTAAGCGTAATAAAACAAAAAGCATATGGAAGGTCAAACTCTTATGTTTTCCTTTAAATTTAATTATTTTTTGAAAATGTAGCTCCTTTTTTGAGTGCTAAAAAAGAGTAGGACATTTCTGATAATTCATTTGCAAGCTTTTTTTTTGCATTAGATACAATTTAAAATTTTGTGTGATGGACTTTTGTCTTTAACAGTTGGTCTCAAGAGTTCGTAGGCTAACACATAGATGGCGTTTCAAGAATTAAATCCATATGATTTGTAGTTAAATACCAAGCTTCAAACGACACGTGTATAAATTTGACAGCTGTTGGACAATTGGTTCGTGACATTGTGAGTGAAACAACATTGTGTGTGAATTAATAAAAAAGAATTTCGAGTGTTAGGAAAGCATTGCTTTATCGTAAAAAATACTGTTGAAGCCAAAGCTGGGCTTGATAAACATTATTCAGACTCTGCACCAGGAAATCAACCGTTGATAATTGGCTTGCTAAAATGTAAATGGGGCGAAATTAGCACCGAAGACGATGCACGTAGTGGACGCCCGAAAGAAAAAAAAAAAAAAAACGAAATGACCATTTCAAATTGTGTTGTGTGTGTTGTGAAATGTTTGAACACAAATGATCGAGAACTGGGCCTACATGTTTTATGCCGACTCCGAACGGCTTATGTTTTTAAGAAGCTTTTCATGCCAGTTTTTACTCTCTGAGGTTTGTCATTGTCTGCAGAGAGGTGACGGCCGAACAGAGAATTAATTCAATTGAAAAAACTTTCTGTGTCAGGTGGGATTCGAACCGGGGTTTTCTGTCGGATGGGACACACACTCTCTCCACTGCTCCACGCCCGAACGAGGCTGCTGGACGAAATATAAAAAGTTCACAAAATGGTTATGAATTACTGTAAAGTGAAGTCGATGGAGATATCGGAGGCTCTGAAGATATCAAAAGAGCGTCACAATCGATCAAAAGCATCAACGTGTCCTTGATTCGAAGCAATGTTTAGCGACATTTAACCATAAAATGACGTTTTGTTCCGTCAATTTGTGACATTGAATGAAACATGGTAGCTACACTCCCGAGTCGAATCGATAGCCAGCCGGGTGGACCAACGCGATAAACCAAATTGAAAGTGTGGAAAGACGCAACAATCGGCTGGCAAGGTTATGGCAACAGTATTCTGTATAGGCATTAGTATATACAGTGAATAAAAAAAGTTTAGGCACAGAGCTATTCTCAAAGTTTGTATCCAAATAACTTTTTTCACCTAACGAAAAAAAAAATATGGCATCATTTGAAAATTGAAAGTTTTTTATTATTCACTGCAAAAATATTTCATTCTTCATTTTTGTTTTATGTTTTATGTTATTAAAAAACAAAAAAGGCACAATTTTGCATAAAAAAAGTTTAGGCACATGTTTAAAAAAATTTTAATTTATTTTTGGTTTTCATACATTTAATATTTTGTTAGGCCCCCTTTGGCTTGAAAAACTGCTTGTAAGCGCCTTTGCATACTCCCAACTAGGTTTGATTTCTGTACGGGTGTTATAGTTACCCATTCTTGGCGAAGGGCCTCCTTTAGTGAATCTTTTGATGATATGCGATGGCTCCGAATTTTTTCCTCCAATAATTGCCAAATATGTTAAATAGCATTCATATATGGCGACTATGGAGTTCTTTTGAGCTGTTGGCAATGGTAAATAAGCCATTCCTGTACAAAGTACGATTTCATGTTTCGGGTCGTTATCTTGCTGGAATAAAAATGGATTCCCATTCATGCCCAACTTTTCAACATTAGGAAACAAATTGTCTTTCAAAATATTGAAATAAGAGCAATTATTAATTTTTTCTTCTATAAAACCAAGATTTCCCACTCCAGAAGCCGCCATGCACCCACACACTATGACACTACCACCGCCGTGTTTGACTGTTTTAATTACGTTTTTTTCTTGAAGCTCAGTGTTTGGTTTCCACCAAACTTTTTTTTTGTGCACCATCTGATCCAAAAAGGTTGAACTTCGATTCATCACTAAATATTACACTGTTCCAGAATGATTCCGATTGATGTACATGAAGTTTTGCAAACTCTTTACGCCGAGAAACTCTTCCATGAAAACCAGCTCTATGTAGAGTATTGCGTATTGTTTGGTGATCGAAGTTTTTATTGAAACTTTGCTGCATTTCATTGCATTATTTTACAGCCGAAATCTTAGGATTTTGGGCCACTGCAGCTACTACAGTGCGCACCTGGCGTGCTGTTAATATTTTTGGGCGTCCAGATCTGCTTTCACGCTCTAACTTTCCCGTATTTATGTAATGTTTTACAATGTTTCGCACACTTGTATAGGGCGTCTGCAATATATCACCAATTTTGCGATTAGATTTTTGCTGCACATGAAGGTTTATAATAACTTTTCGAGCATCTACCGAAATTTCTGTACGACTGCTCATTTTGCTCATTCAAGCACGACATCAAGATCAACACTAACTTAAATCAATTGACAATTGGATGACTGCGCAATAATTGTGTGCAGAAAACGGAATAGATCAAGGAGAACTTATAGATTACCGTTATATTTGCAAAAACAAGGTACACATACAGCCTATGCCAAAACTTTTTCATATGCATTTTTTTCTTCTTCCGCTTATATTTCGAGTAGTGTATAAAGTAAAGGAATTTTTTTGTGTATTTCAATTAAAATTTATCTGATGATACTAACTGCATCAAACAGTTGGCCAAATTAGTTGCTTTTAAATATTAAAGCAAAGTTCTTCTCAGAAAAATTGACAGTGCCTAAACTTTTTTGATTCACTGTAGAATTGCTGACCCATCCATAGCATTTTCCAGATCTAGCCTTCAGTGACTTTTTCCTGTTTGCAGACCTCAAAGGAATGCTCACTAGAATAAAATTCAGCACTAATGAAGAAGTAATGAAGCTGAAACTGATGCCTATTTTAAGGCTAAAGAAAGGTAGTAATATAAAAATGGTATAGAAAAATTCCATGACAGCTATAAACATTTTAATATGTTAACCTATGAACTTTTCAGCCCAAATGTTATAACAGCCTCTTATCGACTGTTCATGAAACCTACTAAATTCGCAGTTATTCTTACAGGTATAGAGTTCCAAATTTCTTGAATCGCATCCTTTAGCTGATTTTTTCCATGGATCATCCTTTTCTGTACTTTCTTCTCTACATTTGCTCACACATGCTCTATCGGACTTAAGTCTGTACTTTTAGGAGGGTGTGAAAGCACAGATTTTGTGTTATATAGTAAGATTCTTTGACGTCTTTGTGTTTTACCAACGACAATGGGTGCCTTCAGTGCTGAATCTTCTCCATACGAAACGGCGTCCATTAGATCTAAATTTGGATTCGTCAGTAAAAAGAACGGTTTTCTAAAACTTTGGAGGCTTATTTAAGAAGCATTTGGCGTAATCCAGGACTTAATTGACGTTTTGCTTAGACAGAAGGGGTTTCTTGCGTGGAGTTTAGCCTCTGTACTCCTTGATGAACGTCAATAATTTCGTTTTCTTTAGTTCTTTTGCAATTTTTACCGCATATATTAGGATTTTCTTCCACGTATCTCACTGTGCCTTTTTGTTTGCTAAAACACACACACCGCTGCCACTCGGACGATTTGCAGAACCATTTCTTTTGAATGCCTTAATTATATTAAACACTGTAGACCCAGATTTCTTCACTACTTTAGCAATTCCACCATATACCGAGACTTAAGTATGAAGCTCATAACTGAATTCATGAAGTAGTATTCAATTCATAAATAAAATTTGCCACATTAAAGTATGCAGTTTCTATGGTTTACATAAATCTCATATAGTAGAGCTCATACAGTTCATTGTATTTGTTACTCGTCATTGATGCAGATCGGTTCATAGACCTTGCAAACGATCTTTCTCTCGAAGGCTTCTAAAGCCTTCATTAAAACTCCTCAACGTTCAGATTTGTTCTGTATATAGTAGAACGGCATTATGAGGTACATTTAGAGCGTGAATTTGACTCATTGATAGTGGTCTCTACTTCTCAATTGCATGCTGAGCCCATATTAACGCCTGTTGGCAGGATTTATTCTTTGCTTGATCTCATTGCTGATACAATTTGAGGAGTTTATACTGGATCTTAGGTAGTCAAAATCCTTAACAACCTCGAAGGAACTGTTGCCAACAGTGATGTGGTTTCCTATGACTGTTTTGGAGAGGAATGGTCCTTTACTATTTTATTGATTAATTAATTTTGCAGATTAATCTCAAAGATAGTGCGTATCTACTGGGTCCCAAGCCACTAGGGCATTGAAGGTGGGCGGATTACTAAAGGAGGGTGCCGTGCTGGGATCAGAGTTCGTACAAAATGTACCTATGCTATACAGAAATCTCGAAAAGAGGACCACACAAGCAGTGTATCGTAGATGGGAAGATACGACAACATGCAGTATTTTGAGAATCATGTGCGATGGACGAAACGAAAAACGGACTCTATTCATTCTGGCACGACCGCGCAGACTGTAGGACACTAATGGGTATCCACGGGTCACTGCATGACGGCAGTTCACGAGAGAAAGTTGGACAGATGATATCGATGGCTTAATTCCAAAGTGTGCTAAGTCGACTTAGCATGTTTTCAAGGAGATTGTTTTTTTGAATTCGGATTGATGTAACTTGAGTCCTGTCAAAATCTCGAATTTATCGGACAAGTCTATTAAAAGTTATGCTCAAAATTGCACTTAGCCTACGACTAAAATTTTAAAAAACTCCCATTCCAAAAAGGGCTAAGTACAGTTAGCATTGTTTAGAAGGGAATTGCAAAATTTTGTTGAAATCTAAGTGAACGTAGCATTCTTTAGAAGGGGAATTTATTTTTGTTTTGCTTTCTAAGTCTACTTAGCATACACATCATACATTTTTGAGTGTCGCTATGTGTACTTGGCATGTTATTCCCCGAATAAACAAAACCTGTTTGCACGTGTAAGTAAACATAGAACAGTTTAGTTTGGAGAAATTCGTGAGTGTATGAAGTGTTCTTTGTTGTGAATTTTTATAAATCTAGTGATTTAGAGTTCTGCAACATTTGTGAAATTGACTTTAAATAAATCTAAAGGTATTGTCTTCTCATATCTAATGCTATAAAGTGGAATTAAATTGGCGTAAATGCAAAGTAATACCATGGAAATATTTTTATAGAAGCCAACATGGACGAATTTGTTTCAACTGTGTCGCCTGGAGTTTTAATTGATATTTTACCTGGAACATCAAGCAATGTAGATTATGACGAAAGTGACCATAGTTCTTTCGGTATGTAAAATGGTTTTGTTTTTAATAAAACATTGTGCAAGTGCTTTTTTTTTTTGTTCGATTTCAGAACCATTCCCCGGCAGTTCGACCGAATATGAACCAAATGATAGTTCGTCCGACTCATCTTCGGACTCAGCTCCAGCATATATCCCTATCACACCAAAAGTGTCGCACAGAAAGTTGAGCAAGGGCTTAGATATTTCACCCGAAAAAATCATGCGTAGGAAAAGACCTCAACCATCTGAATGGCGCAAAAACAAAGCAAAATCCCTTAAAACTCAAGGTAAGGAATATGTTAATCAATTTGGCGATGTTAAAAATGCAAAAGAGTTAAAAAAAAGTTGTGGAGAATCGTGCAGAATGAAATGTACACAAAGGGTATCCGAAGAATCCAGAATGCAAATTTTTAATTACTTTTATAATATTAGTAATCAGGATCTGCAATGGGCATACATTTCAAATTTAATAACATTACGCGAGAAAAAAGTTGTGAAAAATATTGTAAATTCACGCAGAACAGAATCACGACTGTACTTTCTTACTTTTTTGAAAGACGAGAAGGAGATGAGGGAAGCTGTATGCAAACCTATGTTCCTCAACACGCTTTCAATATCCCATCAAACAGTAGATACAGTTGTACGCAAAATGCATTCGAATGGAGGATCCATTTCACCTGACAGAAGAGGGAACGGTTAATAAAAAAACAGAAAAAGTGGCTAGAATACAAGAAATCATAAAAGAGCATGTCAACTCATTTCCATTGGTGGACTCTCACTATTGTCGTCAACATTCAAGAAAGATGTACATAGTCATCATTTATTTTGTAAACAAAAATCTAGAGAGCTAAAAGATATTGACAAAAATGAAAGTCTTACTTGCGCTGAAGTAAGCACATTTTATTATAAAAGAAAACTACATGCGTATAATTTCACGACCTTTGAACTTAATACCCAACAAGCCTCTTGTTTTGTATGGGATGAAATAACTGCAAAGAAAGGAGCAATAGAAGTTGCAAGTTGTCTGTTCAGATTTATATCAACCAAAACTGAAAAGAGCGACATAAGCAAATACAATTTTTGGTCCGATAATTGTGGTGGGCAAAACAAGAATAAAATTGTGTTCTCATTTTATGTGTGGATTTCACAAAAGCTTGGAATTGATATAAGTCACAAGTTCCTTGAAAAGGGGCATACCCAGAATGAGGGCGATAGCGTACATGCGTTAATTGAGAAGACCAAAAAACACAAACGTATATACACGCCAATGGAGTGGTTCTCAGTAATTAGAAATGCTAAGAAAACAGAACCTATGTGTAATGTAATAGAAATGGAAACAGACGACTTTTTAGATTTCAAAAAATTTTCTTCAGTTACAAATTGGACAAAAAATACAAAAAATGAAAAGGTTAATTTCAATAAAATTAGAGAAATTAGAGTATACAAGGAACATAAGTATAAACTCTATTACAAATATGAATTTGACGAAGATTTGAAAGAAATATTGCTCTTCGACGAATCAAAGCGCCGAAGAAAGGAAAAATTTAATTCCAAACACTTACAAAAACTTCTACATGCAGCTAAAGGGAACAGAAGGATGCACTTATGCGGTCACATCAGATGCTGAATAATTTATATTATAACTTTTATTTTGAATAACAATTACTTAAACTTTCAATTGAATTAATAATTTTTGTTTTACGTTAAAATGAAATTTATAACATTTTATTTAAATGGTTTTAATAAAAAATTTAAAAATATGCTAAGTAAGGTGTTACGTTTTCATTCTCCAAACCAAAATAAGCTATGTGTACTTAGACGACCAATGCTTGAAAAAACTTCCGAGAAAAGGATGCTAAGTCCACTTGTATGAACAACGCAAAAATTTTTTTTCATTCTTAAGTGGTCTAAGTCATGTTTAACCATGTTATGCTACCAGCATTTTAAATTTGTAGACGCAAAAAAATTCTACAATAAATATGATTTTAACACCGAGAAAATTGAGTTTCTATCTTATAAGGCCTTTGAGAAATATCAAATAAACTTTGAACGCGTCTCCTGCAAAATTCACTTTTTAGACTTAGCATACTCTGGAATGAAGCCATCGATATTTGCAGAAAGTGTAAGGAACTAGCCACTGTTGCGACCCTGGAACACTAATTGGACACATGCCCCGCCCTACGTATTTGCAGGTTTCTGAAAGCATTGGGAATGATCCGAAAGCAAGGAAATGGGGTGCCGTACGATCTAAAGCCTAGAAAAGCCAAAAGACGATTTTTCGCATATAAACAGCTGCTCCGGCAAAATCGGAAAGGTTTTTTGCATTGTATTGTCACTGGCGATGAAAAGTGGATCCCTGACGATAATCTAAAGCATAAAAAAGTCATATGGTTACCCCGGCCATGCCTTAACATGAACGGCAAAGCCGAATATCCACGGTTTCAAGCTCATACTCCGTATTTAATTGGATCAGCTAGGTGTTATTTATTATGAGCTGCTCCAATCTAATGAAGCAATCACAGGAGATCGCTGCCGAGTACAATTGATGCGTTTGAGCCTGGCAATGAAGTAAATACGGCCGCAATTCCAACAAAGACATGACACAGTGATACTTCGGCATAGTGAAACGCTGAAATGGGATGTCCTACTACACCCACCGTATTCACTAGAAATTGCCCCTTCCGAATACTACTTATTTCGATCCATGACCTACCTGACCAGCACTTCCGTTCTTATGAAGATGCCAAAAAATGGATCGATTCGTGGATAGCGTCAAAAGATGTGTCCTTTTTTTCAAAACGATATCCGTAAATTACCAGAGAGATGGGGAAAGTAGTGGCCAATGATGGACAATACTTTGTATAAAATACACTGTACCAAGTTTTCATAATAAAGCCTCCATTTTAGCAAAAAAGTACGCGGATTTTAATGCACACTCCCAATACTTACTATAAATTCTTACTTACGAGACTTAAAAACCGACGTTTACGTCACTAAAAGATGAATCCCAAAGCTATATTGAAACCGTCCTTAGATTTCAGAACTCAACGCAAATCTTTACTAACTTCTACTAACTCTATACAGACCTTTTGTACCCGGTACCACTAAGGACCAAAATGGTTTAAGTGAGTCTCCGCCAGGAGGCAGTCGAATTAACCGAACCTACCATCATTTTTGTTACCATCTTTTGGTGAAAATAACAGCAAATTTTTATATAGATTTTTTTTTTTTTTAATAACTTTCTCCAAAGCCTTCAAGTTATTTATTTTTAACTTTCCACAAAAATTGCTCTAAATATATTCGTATTGCTCGTTACTGTACTTTTTGTCTTAAAATTTGAATTTGAAATCTATGCAAATTTTACATATTTGTTTCATAACTCAAACGTAAAACATAACTGTAAACATAAAGTAATTAAGATTATAATAGATACAAACAAAAATTTACATATTTTTACAAATGTAAATATAAAAGCTGCTACTTTTTCTAACATAACTACTCTTCATACAGTGAAAACGGAAGTGAAAACAACATTTAGTCATAACTCAGGTTTGTTCACTGAAAAACAGATAGTTTTTTTTTATGCTCGACTTTGTTTTCTCCCCTCTTTGCAACAAAGAATAAATGAACAACAACAATGTTGTTGCACTTTCTGCGTCAGTCAGTCATTTTTTTCTCTTCCCCCCAGCCACTGTCTTTCTTTTATGCTGGGTGTTTTTTGTGTTTTGTTCTTTATGTATTCTTTCTTGTTGTGCGTCACTTTTGCGCTCTACTGTTCAATGACAACTATCATATACAGCCCAGCATTAGTTTTATTTTGAAAAATGTATACATATTTCTTTAAGGGGAGGGTGAGGTTCGTTTCGTCTAAAAAGACCTTTTTTATGAATTTTTTTAGAAAATATTATTACTTTAGGTTTATTTTACATATTATTATATAAAAGTGCAACATTTGAAAAATATTTAAAAAATTTTTTGTTCAAAAATATTATTTATTGTAGATCTCCGCAGGCGCCTCGAAAAAATGTTTTTGTGCGGTGACTAGCCTACAGCATCACTGGATCATCTGAAAAAAAAAAAAATCAATATGCTTTCTTTAGTTTCTTACTTTATCTCTCCAGTCTCGTCGAGTTTTTTAAATTTTTCAATTTTTGGCACCATTTTGAAGCCATTTTTGACGGAAAAATCGACCTATATGTTATTGTGAAATTTTTAGTAATTAAAAATTTGAAAAAACTCGACGTAACTAGAGAGATATTTACATGTAGAATATGTGTACAAAACTTCAAAACGATCGGTTCAATAGTTTTTTCTGTAGGCTAGTCACCGACTTTAAAAATTACATGTTTGGGAAAATCGATTTAAAGTTTTCTTGACTGAAAAAATGAAAATATCTTGAAAAAAACTGGATTTTCTTATAAAATACATACATGTCATCATCGATGCCGGATCCATACAGTACATCACTATCATCCACGTTATCTAAGGCATCTTTTTGCTCCTGTCTACGTAAAACTCTGCCTTCTTTGGTCTCGCGAGCAGCTTGCTCGTCCGCTCTGCTGATTCGCAAAGAGTCTGCCGCGCGCGCCTATTCATGCGCACTTGGTGCTGAAGTGATGCACAAATCTTGCATGAAGGTCAGAAAAGCAGTAGAGCCTTCGTTTTAAAGTGATGCTGCTACATATGCATATGAATATATGCATATTCAATGACAGTTGCGGTACCACTCACTGATTTGGGACTAATTTTCCATATGAGTTGGTTGTAGCTTTCGTTGTTCTGCATGAAACTGGAAGTGAAGACGAACTGTGCTTGAATGATCGTAATGTTTTAGCAGTTTCAGCCTTCTTCATGCTGGGGATTTTGATCAGTCGAAGAATAATGATAAAAAGTCGCCCATATAGCGTTCCTCATTTTGTCTACAGAATCGTGATTTCTTCAAATTGCTGGCCCATAATACACTGTTAATTTGTCGAGCATGTTGCCAGTCAATTTGCCTTTACCGAAAAGAGTTTCCCTCTTCACTTTTTTACCATCTTTTGTTTTTGCACCGAACACGTGCGATTTCACTAAGTCACGCAGACGTTTGCCCATTCTTTTTTGCACGTGTCCAATACACTCTTGTCTATTACGAAGTTATCACCGTAAGGTTTTGCATTGACTATTCCGGTGTAGGTTTTGGAATCGCCATCACCAATATAATTACGGTATTTTACTTTTAAAAACTCTATCGAACGTTGAAACATTTTCACGATAGCGCTCACTTTCATATAACCGGATGGCCCACTGTGATTTGATTCACATTGTTCACGTGCTCCTCGTGCCACTCTTCATATTCTGAAGGTCCTAGTTTTTTGCTCCAGGTTTTGCAATAAGTTACAGTACGAACTGCTGACAAAAATATCAACAACTTTGCCGGTTCAATAGCCGATTTTTTCCCAGGTGCCGTCACCGGATACTGTAATTTCGTCTGTGTCTTCGTTCATTTTTTTAATGAAAGCATTGTAGCACGGTTTTGAAATAAAACTACTTGCCATGCCCATCAATCCACAAAATTTCACACACCCGGCATGTACTAGGCCTAAAACTCGCATTACGACCGCAAACCTATTATTTATTTCGTAGGCATTACTATCAATCCTTTCACTCGACAGAACATAGTTTGGAATTTTGCACTTTTCACACGTAACTTTTATTTTGAAGCCAAGACCTTCTTTTTTACAAGATTAAAATGTTACTGAGCTATCACACGTTTTACACTTCACTAAAGTTGCTACAGTAGAAAAAACTAGAAGAAAGTCTATAATTCGATAATGTTTTTTAAGATCTTCCTCGACTTCAAGCGAAGCATTCAATTTGATTTTTTTCGCTGGTGCACTAGAGGATCCTACTTTCGTTTTTCGATCCTGCGGCATTACTCTTTTTCTTGTTCGGCTTACTCTTGGGCCACCCTGTGCGCGTCCTTCTCTGCCACTTGGTTTCGGCATTTTGTCGATGATAAATATAAAATCACTAAGAAAATTAAGCAAAAACAAAACGGCGCACGAGTTAACGAAAGCGGAGCAAAACTGAAATGACGCACAAATCTGCTCTACTAAGCGTTCAATTTTAGACTGAAATATATATTCTACATCGAAGGATACAATGTACGTTACACATTTTATTTACCTGAAGATATTAACACGAAAAGAGAGGGTAAAAGTAATGCAATAGAGACCGAAACAGTTGCCGCTCGCCGCTCAACGCGCAAAACTAAGATAGAGGTACGGTAACTTCGTTAGTTTTGCTCCGAATGACCTAAAAATTTAATACAATATTCTTCAGATGTTGTACTTTCAGAACCACAAATAAAAAAATATGGAAAACAAAGTTGTCAAACCTTGCCTCCCCTTAAAACAGATACATGCAGTGATAGAAAAAAAGAGTAAAGTTAAAGAATAGTCAATTCTTTTTTCTCACATAAACTATAAAAGTAGCAGCGAGTGAGCAAGATGAATGGCACAATGAGGTTATTTTTGTTAAATTATGTGCAATCTTTGTTTTTTTTTTACAATCTGGCAATGCAGTTGAGCACCATGTATGTGGCTGCTGCAGCAATATGTTGCATGGCTGCTGTTACTGATGACGACTGCAACACATACCCAGTCAACACTTAGATCGGACGATCTAAGCTTCTGTGGCAGTCACATTTCTTGGCACGTTATCGCTACTTATTTATCTTTCTACTTAATTCTAGTTGTTGTTGCTACTTAATCTGGCTATGCTTGGTTGCTTTTTGCATATTTTGCTTTGGCCAAGTTTTTCATGGTTTGCTTGTTGTCACTATAAAATCATTGGGAAGACGTTGAAATGAACATGTATGGAACAATTGCTGCAATGTGGCAACGCTATAGTGCCAATATGTCACTATGCATTTCTTAAACTAACTTTAAAGTTTCGATAGTCTTAAAAAATCAACCCTTTTTCCCATACATTTAAATTTTCTGGAACCACGTGGGTCCAACATCATGTTACTCTTTGCTACGTCACATCAACCACGTAAAAGTGCAGAACGCATAGCGGAAGTAAGAAAAAACAAGCGTCCTCACGCAATGCGGAAAGAGTGTTTGAAGCATAGTTTTGACCAACTTTTGCCTCTTTCTGTGTTTTTATTGCTGTTCACTCAAGTTGAAAACTAAGAAAGTAAGTAAAGAAAAAAAAAAGAAAAAAAAAACAACAAACTGCCTGTTATGAATAACAGTTTCTTGCCCTTCGAAGTCAGTTTATTATGATTGGTGTTTATTTTTTTTTTTTTTTGTAGCGTACTAACGACCGGCCTATACATCATGCTATAAAGTTATATAAATAAGTTCACCGAAGTCATTCACCTTGGTTTTGTCTGTTTTTTGTTTTTATTCTCTAAATTTCAAAATGTTTTAATGCGCTTTGCTTGTAAAAAAAAAGTAATTTAACATTTAAAAATTATGCTTTGACCTGACCCCCAGTATAAACAATTTAGTTTATTTTTTGTTTTTTCTTTGTTCTTTTAAACCTTTATTTACTATTTTTTGACCGTTCATTGGAGCACTCTTTGACGATGCTACAGTTAAGTTAAAGAAAGAGTTAATTTTCATTTAACTGCATTTTTAATGTGGTCTAGTTTTGGACATTCAAAGGTTACGAGCTTTTTTTCTTTACGACGCTTTTATAGTAGTTTTTATTAAGTCTTTAGTAAAACTATCCTAAAATGAACAATGCCCTCTGAAAGCTACAAGTTGTTCATCAATGGTCACATTTTTGAACAGTTAGTGTATTTAATAATTCCCTAATCAAAATAGTTACAAAAAAATATGTTCAAAAAGCTATTCTCTATGAAAAGTGAACTATTGACCAAATGGTCTGTTATCCTAAGATTCGTAAGTTTTTTTAACCATTTTTGACAATTTTTACTTAACTACATTCAAATAAAAGTTTTAATGTATATTTAAACTACTAGCGTATTCTCTGAAAAATAGGCACAGAAATCTTGTCTTTGTGATCAAATTGATCGGTTTCTATGGTAAGCTTGTTGTAATAATTATCGAAAACAGTGTTTGTATTTGATGGGCATTACTAAGGGTGTAATTCCAATGAATGTGATTCTCAAGCAATTGCAATCTTTCACAGACTTCTCTATATAACAGTTAGTTCAAAAAGTCCATAGCATGACACACAGATGGCGTTACTAGATTTTTTCCATATGATTTTTATTTAGTAACAACCTTCAAACCATACGTGTAAAAATTTAACAACAAGCTGACAATTTATTCGTGAGTTATAGCATTTTGTGTGCAACTATTGTTATTGAAAAAAAAAAAAATGGAGAAAAGTGAATTTCGAGTTTTGATAAAGCGGACTCTGCTCCATCGAGACAAATGGTAGAAAAGTGGATTGCTGAATTTAAATGTGGTCGTACCAGCTCAAATGATGCAGAGCGCAGTGGACGCCCAAATCAGACTGTTATTCCACAAAACATCAAAAAAATTCACAAATTGGTTATGAACGATCGCAAATTGAAGGTGCACGAGCTAGCTGACATTGTAAAGATATCAGATGGTAGTGTTTTTACCATTTTACACGAACATTTGGGTATGCGAAAGCTCTGTGCAAAGTGGGTGCCGCGTGAGCTCACAGTCGACCAAAAGCCACAACGAATTGATGCTTCCGAAGAGTGTTTGGCGCTGTTAAACCGCAATAAAATCAAATTCTATCGTCGAAATGTCACAATGGATGAAATATGGCTTCACTATTACACACCATAATCCAAAAGACAGTCAGCGGAGTGGACAGCAGTCGACGAACCAAATCCAAAACGAGCAAAGACCCAACAGTCGGCTTGTAAGTTGATGGCGTCTGTATTTTGGGATGCGAAAGGAATAATATTCATCGACTATCTCCAAAAAGGAACCACCATCAACAGCAACTAATACTGTGCACTTTTGGATCGATTGAAGGCTGAAATCGCCAAGAAACGGCCACATTTGCAAAAGAAAAAGTGTTGTTTCACCAAGACAATGCACCGTGTCTCAAATCGATGAAAACGATGGCAAAATCGAATGAATTGGGCTTCGAATTGCCTACCCACCCCACCCACCGTATTCTCCAGATTTAGCTCCAAGCGACTTTTTCCTGTTTTCAGATCTCAAGAGAATGCTTGCTGCAAAGAAATTCAAATCCAATAATGAAGTCATCGCTGAAACTGAGGCCTATTTTGACGTGAAAGAGAAATCGTACTATAAAAGTGGTATTGAAAAGTTTTAAAATCGCTATACTCGTTGTATCGCTCTCGAAGGCAATTATGTTGAATAATATAATCGAGTTTTATCAAAATTTTGTTTTTTTCTTACTTACCGTACGGAGTTATTGAATGACCTGTTAGAAGACTAAATTACATTATATTCTTCCGGTGTCATTTTTCAAATACAGTGGATAACGTCGGGCAAGAGTATGTATTAGTTCAATTGATTATTGAATTTTATTAGCCAAATTGAAGTTGCTAACGAAAAATACAAATATTTTTGAAAAGTTATTTATTCAAACATATTTTACTGCAGAAACCAATTTCATATTTTGAAACATAAGAATAAAAGAAAGCAAAAACATAAAAAATGTTTTAAAAAGATGACCACAATAAAAATCGGACTGAAAAATAATCTCTTTTTACTAATGCTTAATATAAGTGAACAATTGAATATTTTCTTGCGTATTATTTTTGTTTTTCCACTTTCTGGAGCTTGTTTGGAATGCTTTCTAGCAGTTTGTGGCAAACATCTGGAGTACTTTTCACGCATTCATCCGGTAACGCAGCTTTCAGTTGGCCCTTACTGGTACACATGGAAGTAGCGGGCGAACAGAGGGAAATTCCCTCCCCCTAAAAAAAAAACGAAATGGCCATTTTCAGCCCTTGAAAGGACTTTCTTATGATCAATTGTGTTGTGAGTGTTGTCAAATGTTTGAACACAAACAATCGAGAACTGGACCTACAAGTTTTATGCCGACTCCGAACGGATTTTGCACTTCATTAATTTTTCTCTTGCTCTTCATTAATCATGCTAAATTAATTCAATTGACTTTGACAAACTTTCTGTGTCAGGTGGGAATTGAACCAGGGTTCTCTGGCGTATGGGCCACGCACTCTACACACTGCGCCACGGCCGCCACAGCCCTTTCCATAGATATAATAAAAACTACAATTAAAACTATATCATCAGGAAAATTATAATTGAGAACTATTACTTTTTCCAATTAAAGAAACTTTTTTTTACAAATCAAACTTCAAGCTTATACCATAAAACAAATTTCTGCCTGTAATTTTATCTGCAATTTTAGAGAATCTGTTATTTTAGAAAAAGTTAAAAATCGTCACACAGTGTTAACAGCAAGTTTTAACCCAATAAATGTAATTGACTGTAACGAATTATCACGTGACTTACTGTCATATTTTACAAGTAGGTACTTAACACGTTTAAGTATGTACTCGCTTACATGAAGAGTTTTTGGTTGTAAGCAATTATATAAAAACTAGAGCAAATAACATGCACCACTTGATGTTTGTTAGAAAAAAAAAAATCATAGATTTTCATATTTTGCCAAGTATGGGAAAGTTTGACCTACAAACACTAATTGTGTGCACTCAAAAAATGTACCACCAGCCAATATCATATTGTTTCTTGTTGTGCACTTTTATAAGCTTTCTTACTACAAAAATGTTTCTCTTATATTCACTTTCAATTTTAAGTTATCAATAAAGAAAACTGTTGAAGTACCACAGCACAAACTTAAAACATGTCTGCATGCATGCATTCATGCTTCTTAACACATAACTTCAAACATATATTTATGTGCATAATACATCAAGCCTCAGCATCAATCATCGTAGCTACTCATGGGCTTATGTCAAAAAGTCCTCAAGTTTTATGAGGGTCATAGAGGGCCACGCTAATCCATCCCAGTCAATGCATATGAAAATATTTTAAATTGCAAGAAAACTTAAACCACAAAAAATAAAAGACGCTTTGTTGTTAATGGTGGTGATGATGATGATGCGGATGATAATGGTGATGATGAGAATGTTGATGTCAATGTGTGACTTGGTTTTATGATTGCTTGGCGGTTACGATGAAGATGGTTTATGATGACATCGCTAGTTTGTTAATGTTCAATTTTGCAGATGATTGTGAAAATAATTTAGCTTTCAAGTCTTAATATGAGAATTTACACTTTTACTCTTTGACAATTTTTTGTTCTAGTTTTTAAGCAAGAAAAGTTTTCTTGGGGTGTAAAAAAGCTGTTCGAATAACGTCATACTTGGCTGAAGACTAGTCATGGCAGATTTATTTTTCAGCAAAACGGTGCAAAAGCACAATTTTTATGAAAAAAAATGAGATTTTAGAAAATTTAACAAGAGAATTCAAAAAGTTAATGTTATTTAAAAAACAAGTTATTCAGATTAAATAATATTTGTAAAAATATTTGGAAAGACGTAAAGGAATAATATGTAAAAATCACTTTGTTGTGGTTTTACGCAATAAGTAAAATAAGCTTTCAAGGTCCAAAAATCTCCAAACTAAAACTCCAAGTCAAAATATCCAAAGCTTAAATTCCTAGAGCACAAAATATCCAAATTCAAAATCTCAAAAACTTAATCGCCAAACCCAAAATAGCCGAGGGCAAAATCTCTAAAAATGTAAATGTTGCGTGAATTCATAAATGGTGCAATCCACATTTTTGAAAATTAAGTTAATTTTTTTCAAGTAAAAAGTTTATTGAAGTTTAAAATTTTAGTTGGTATGGATCTATATTAATAAAAATAATTTTTTGTTTGTTTGTTTGTTTGACTTTTATAAAAATCTAAACGGCCGAGCCGAATTCTATCAAACTTAAAACGTGTACTATTTGCATTCTAGATTAGGTTGAGGGTCCACGAACCCTTTTACCGCCCACAAATCAGTATTATGAATTTGGATATTTTGTCTTTGGAGATTTTCTACTTTGATATTTTGACTTTGTATATTTTACAACTTGGAGATTTTGTCTATGGTGGAGATTTTGTCACTTGAGATTTGGTACCGCTTCCTGCTTTAATTCTGCTTTAATTTAAACAAAATTAATTCTGCTTTTATCTATGAACTACAAGTATTTCTACTATCAGCCCACATTAAATAATTTAGTGGAAATAATCCAAAATTGTTAAATCAATTGTTAAATGATCTCCAGCTTTCCGTGAATTTTTTTTAAAAATTATTAGGACTAATTAGGACAGTAGTATAACTGTCCTAATATAGAATTGTATACAGGCTGTAACATGGTGTTACATTTTTTTAATATTCTTAATTTAGCTTCATTTATTATCCATTAAGGAAAAAAAAACATTCCGTGCTGGCCGGGTTTGAACCTGGGCATTTTGCAAGGCAAGCGCTAACCGGTGGGCTATGACCACCACAATTTAGAGGGACAATTTGGTTTATAATAACAGAATAACTAATAACACCAAGCTTAGCTGAAATCAATTCTGCTTACGCAAATTTAAATACGTGTAAAAGTATAAAATTAAATTTTGCACAGGGGCGGATAGTTTTTGTATATACCTTTGCTGTATTTATTATAATGGACTTAAAACTATGTTAATAATAATAATAAAACTGCATGTAATAATTGTATAATTTCATAATTCCAATAACTCCATATATAATTATTATGTTACACTGTCGTACACCTCCAGTTACAAAACAGACCGACACACACACACACCTTCATACCAGATAGACCGACACACAAACTTCAGCTAAGCATTTACTTAGGCCCACAACAGGCAGAGAATATTATCTGTGATCTTATGATTCACCAAGGGTTTTAGAACTTAGATTAATAAATTATTATCTGTTGGCCACTTGCATTAGCCTTCTGTCTAGGTAAGTGCTCAACGTATGTGCATTGCACGAGGTATAAGGTGCGGTCCATTCCCCCTGGTCAGTGAACCTCAACCTCAACCATTGACCGAAGCGGACCACAGTGGGTCCCTATTCCCTATTTGTCCAATGGGGACGGACAAAGGATGCTACCGCTCGGAGCCCTCATACGTGAGCATGCTCCTTACATAAGCATCCTTTGTCACCCCAAGCATATCATTGTAGGTCAGCTGAGCAATCTCGGCTTCGCCAATAAATGGACGTCCCAGAATGGTCAATCTTATGCTTGCCAACGCCGGACACTGGCACAGATTGTGTGCTGCTGTTTCCAGCTCCTCTAGGCAAAGCCTACATGCATCGTCCTCGGTCAGAGTCATCTTCCTGAGATAATACATGTAGGAACCGTGTCCTGTGACCAGTACAGTAAGCCAACTTAAAGTCCTTCGATTGTAACGGATAACTTTTACTGCCTCACTACGAGATCACTTCACGGCCGACTTTGATTGCCTGCAATTAACAGCTTCTTTCCACCTTGTACGGTGTTCCAAGTCTGTCCATTGTTTAATAAAGCCTGCCACCATGTTGTCGCCTATGGCGATACGTGGTTCTGGTCCACAGAATTCTTTTGCTGATACTTCTCTCGCTAAAGAATCAGCATTTTTATTCTGTTCTATGCCAGAATGCCCTCTCACCCACATAAGTGTGATCTCATTTGTCTGAGCATTGAGTTTGGTAAGACATTCTATGGCCAACCTGGAGCGATGTCTGTACGCTGCATGCACCTAATCACCGACTGATTGCCAAGGACAATGACAATTTTCTTACCATTGACCCGGTTATCTATCAGGTGGTCCAGTGCATGCACTACACTAAGCATTTCCTCCTGGTATACAGACACAAACCTCCCTAATCTCAGTACACAGGATAGGCTCAACTCTTCTGAGTAAACGCCTGCCCCGGCTCTGCCATTCATCAGGTAGCCGTCTTTGATTAAACTGATATCGTTACCAGCAATTTCTTCAAAGACGACTCCATCTGTTATTAGGGTTTTATTACATTTTTCTCTTATCCTTACTCTCTGCCTTCCGTTCATAGACATACCCATCTCCCTGACATCTCTATGTACAATATCAAGGCAGCGCATATGACCATGTAGGGCCGTTGATCCATGCCACGTAGCATTTCGCAACATACTGATGGCTGTTAGCGCCACCGTTTTCTTTATTTCTTAATCCAAAGGCAGCATACATAACAGAACTTACATTGTGCTTGTTGGAGTGGTGCGTATTGCACCTGTTATTCCAACACATGCCAGCCGTTGGACTTTGTCCAGTCTCTTCTTAATGGTTTTCTGGCTGACTTATGTCCACCAAATCATTGAAGCATACGTACGTGATGACAGGTCTAACAATCATAGTGTAGACCCATTTCATAGATTCTATGTATAGCCCCTATTTGGGACCACAAACGCGTCTACAGTGAAACAGAACCCTCTTGGCTCTCTGAATCCTATCTTTTACATGCTCATTTCAGTTCAGTTTGCTATTAAAGGCTACCCCTAAATATTTAACTTTCGTGGACATGTTAATTTCAGCTCCAAAAAGTCTGAGTGGTTCTCTCCTCAGATCTGCCCACTTTCTAGTAAAAAGAATATTGTCTGATTTTCCTGCGTTTACGGTTCTCGACACCACTCCTCCACCATTCGGAGTGCTCTCTTCATGATGTCAGAAATGGTGTTAATGAACTTACCACAGACCACCTACGCAATGTCATCTGCATACCCTATCGTGTGTATGCCCGATTCATCCAGTCTAACCAATAGTGAGTCCCCAGTTATGTTTCACAGGGTTGGCGATAACACCCCGCCCTGAGGACATCCTCTAAATCTACCTCTAGTCTGGACTCTACCATTCTGCATGTTGACCTCCCTGTGCTTGAGCATATTGTCTACCAAATTTACTATCATTGGGCTTACATTGCGCTCTGTCAGGGCTTGCCGCAGGCTTTCAAAGCATATTTTGTCGAAAGCAACCTCGATGTCCATAAATGTGTCCATCGCAATCCTGAAAACAGCTCCTTTCACCAACTCTTACTAATTCGTGAAGAGCACTCTCCGTAGACCTACCTGCTCTATACACATGCTCGCATCTACTCAGAGGATTATGCATCAGCAAAGTGCCCTTAAGACAGTCAACCATCACACTTTCCATCGATATCAAGAGAAAAGACGTAAGGCTGATCGGTCTGAACGAATTCGCCTCCGCATAATCCTTTTTTCCGGGCTTCGGAAGAAAGAAAACTTTCGCCTCTCTCGGAACGTACCCAGTCGCTAAGCAAGTTACTAATATACCCCCAGCCTAGGTGCAATGAGATCTTCCCACCACTGCATCATAGCCGGAAATATACCGTATATCCCTAATGTTTTGTACGGAGCAAATGAGCGTATAGCACTCTTCACCCCGTCCATAGTGATCATTCTTTCGGCTTTTAGTCTGTCAACCCTGTGCATTACTTTCTTCAAGGGTGTCCAGACCTTAAGCTTTCACGAAAATGCACCTCCATCAGAACTTGCATTGACTCCTCTTTGCATTGACAAGTTCTCTGACATGGTTCCATCCGTTTTTTGGATCTGTCCTACTTTAGAGAATAGATCTTTTGAAACCATTTTCTGAAGCCTACACGCTTCCGAAATAGTTTCCATCCCAGAGCAGAAGTCTCTTCACGGCTGCCTTTTACGGTGTCGTATGAGGTTTTTCAGATCCCTTTTCCGTGCCTTGTAGTCTGCCCATGTTTCTGGGGTACCCCCTCTCATGTGCAGATTGAAGGCCTTCCTAACCTTCTTCTTCAGGGATTCGAGTTTCGTGCACCACCATGGCTTCGGATCACCCTTATCTACTGAAGATAAATGACATGCCACCTCGTAAGCTTCGACCATGGCCGAACTAAGATATTTGACATGGCTTTCCAATTCCGCTGGATTCCCTGGTACTTTTATAGCTTTTTGGGTCAGTGTTCCCCTCAACTTCGCCTTTTGTTTCACAGGATCTGTATTCTTGGGGTTCCTGACCTTCTTGCTATTCCGTTGGCGTCGGATTCCGTACTTGAATTCAAACTGAATGGATCTGTGGTCAGACACCCTCCAGTTTTATATTCTGTTCAGAATTCTTCTGTAAATGAGGGTTAAATCAATGACTTCCGCTCGCCTCGCAACATTGAAAGTCGGCTGTGCTCCTCTATTTGCTACCAACAGATTGCACCTCTCCACAAATCCAAGCAATTGCTTGAAAAAAATTGCTTTCCCCACACAGTATTGTGCGCGTTGGCATCACATCCTACCATCACTCCAATGTTCCTTTCCTCACAGTACTTTACCAGATTCTCCACCTCTTTTGAAGGTGGTTGGTCCGGAGAGTCGTAAGGAAGATACGCTGAAGCTACCATACAAGCACCCCAACACTCATAACAGCATGGCTGTATAATTTTTGGTTGCGCTGATACATACTGGCTGCAGGTGTGAATCAGATTCTGATCATTGAGCCGCAGTCTTTTATTTAGGTTTTGTCTGGCTGGCTGCAGGTGCGGATCAGATTCTGATCACTATTCTGAGCTGCAGCCTTTTACTTAGTTTTTGTCTACCTGGTTGTGGTGCGGATCAGGTTCTGATCATTGGGCGACAATATTTATAACCACCGTTTTGTTGTTGTTTTTTTTATATATTTATTTACTAATGAGCCTTCTAGTCTAGTCTAGTATGTATTTTTTTTTTAGATTTTGCATTTTACAACGATTCGTACTCCAGAACTCTCAGCATTAGGAACATCAGTAGATCGAATACCGATTACCCGAAACCGATTACCTGCCACCGAATACTGCGATTAGTAATACCTGAGAGAGAAGAAAACCCGAAAATACTCGACATTCGACCAGCGCCAGCTGACACTCTTAACCCTTTTACAGATACCAAAACACAACTAATACTGACTGCACGACCACCTTGCGCTGCGGAATTATTATAATAAGCGATTGATATTGTCAATAAAAATTAAGTTTTAAATTTAAAACTGCGTCTTCTTATTTTACCAAACGCTTGTGGATTCTTTGTGCATTCCTGGAGCGGCTGAGCTTACATCAGCCTTTGAAAAACCACTGTTACAAGGCGATGAAGCCCTCGCAGCCATAAATTATCTAAGGAAATGTTAGTTAGGTACTCGTAATACTGGATATGTATTGATTGCTTGCATTCGCCTCTGTAGCAACATCGTTTTCCTTTATTCAATTAGTGGTCTTGCGTCTTTTGTTCATTTGGATTTTCGTTGTGTTTTTGTCATAGCGGGAATATCGTACAATTTCGTGTGTTCTCTTCTTTATTGTCTATTGTAAGCAGTATACCTACTCCAATGATAGCTTACTGTGTAAGGTGGATGTCATCAATGCGCAAGCGGTCATGTTTGAACAAATGCTAGCAGCATACCTACTCCAATGATAACTTCGTGTGTAAGCTAGATGCCATCAATGTTGAAGCGGTCATGTTTGAACAAATGTAATGCTTGGTTTCCACTATGTCATTTTCACTGGTTAGTTGCTGCCAATCAAATAAAAAATGACAACACGTTGGCACTTTTTGTACCTTTGACAATGTTGAAATATTAAAAACGACAGCATTATCAAGTTAAGCTATACAGCAAATATAGCTCCAATGATAGCTTACTGTGTAAGATAAATGTCATCAATGTTTAAGCTTTCATGTTTGAACAAATATAATAGAAAATTGTATACAGGCTTTGGATGCCTCATAGCTACATCATATTTAAGAAATAGTCCGCTACGTCATTCATCCAAAAAATGTGTAACAAATAAAAATTAAGAAACTTGTATAAATTTCTTTTACCCAATTACATGCCAAATGTTCGCATATGTGTTCTAATTTTTGGAAAAAAACTACAAAATGCGGGTAATAAAGTTTCCTTTCAATAACGCAGCTAGCTTCTAACACTTAATCTCCCATGAAGATCTATACAGAAAAAAAAACTTAACATAGCTTTTAATAAGTCGTTTATATAGGCCGAATTAAAGTCATAACAGAACACGTTCTCTGACGAAACAAAAAAAAAAAATCTTAAGACTCTTATTTAAGCTTGTTGTGACCCACTTTCATGAACGCTTTCCACTAAAGCTGAGTACCTACACTTTATTCTTTTCTTATTACTTGTACAATTTTATACAACTAAATTTTCAACTTGTAAGAAGAAAAAACGTGTAGTTATATGCACGTTAAACTGCTAGCTGGAGTGCAGCACAAGATGCTGTGCTGGCTGACTGCTGGAGTTAAAGCTGGTTTACTTTGAGTTTAAGCAGACTAGCTAACTGACTCACTGTATAACCAGGCGACTAAGTGACTCTCTGTTAATCTGTCTGTCTGTCTGTCTGTCTGTCTGCCTTTCAGCACATATTCTTTTATAAAAGAGAAATCTGTAGAATATCAACAGGGAAGGGGGGAGGGCGGCGGTACCAAATGAAATTCTTTGGAAGCATTGATATTCTATTGAAATTTATTTTAATATTTTTTACACTGAAGTTAAGCACATTCTCGAGCACTTATAATGTTCATACACGGAATGGATTCTATAAAAGTTGCCAACATCATTCCTCCCAGTAGACGGGGCACGGTCTTCATCATACGTTTTGCATGTAAAGAGTGTTATAATTTGTTCCTTCTTTCTATTTATTTATTCTTTCATTTATTGTATTACTTTGTATATGAAATACCGTGTGTGTGTGTTTCTCTGTCATGTCTGTGTATATGTCAATCAGCCTATCAGCAGTCTATTGCATGTATGGTCGTTTTGTGTCAGTGTTTTTTAATAATTATATTATTGCAATTTTGCCTATTTTTCACTTTATTGAATGCGGAATACTTGGAACTGGGAATACTTCAAGTGTGTTAGTTAAACTGAATGTGTTGAACAATTTTCTTTTAAATATAATAAAAAAATTAACAAATATTTTTCGGCTTGTCAACCAGAAATGAGAACGCCCAAAAACAACGGCATATACAATTTTTTTATCAACTACTTGATTGAATTAAGGCAGCTCTTGATTGAATGATTCGTTGTTGAGAACAAATATGTTGCTATATGGAGATTTTTTTGTAGATCAAATAGATATAAACGCAGATATTTAGAGAAAATGTATGTAGATCAAATTGCGGTTCATTGGAAGCCCAAAATAGTTGCGTATAACGAGAAAAAAAAGCAATAGGCAAATCAGCTAAGTCGGCTTGGGTAAAGAGAATTGTATGGGATTTATAAACTTATGCTTATTCACCTAAGCAATTTATTGTTTAATACATTGCTTTGAAAGCACATAACTTCGATACCTTACAAAAAAAAATATGTGATTCACCTAAGCCCAAAATCAAAAATACAAAATTAAAAAACAACTAGCATGGATGGCTTAAGTATAGTTTTGAGCTATTTTCTGTATAACAAAAAAAAAAAAACAGCTGCGTCATTAGACACACGGATAATATAATAGTTTTTTTTTTTAATAAAATCACTTTTAAATTCGAAAATAACATAAAGAAAATTAAAAAACACACAATTAACATTCACACCAGTAAATTTTATTACATTTCATCAACAAAAAGAAAAGAAAAATGAAAAAAAATTGTTTTGCCCGCTGTGCGGAATCGAACCTGGAACTTTGGTGCCAGTCCATCGCTCTACCCACTGATCCAAGCAGCTTTGCTACTAGTTGCTGACATAACTGCAGCTATGTTTACATATGCTGTATTAACAGATGCAATATTAACAGTCGCAGTATTCTGCTGATAGCCATACAACAAAAATCTTTTAATAGATTATTGTGTTATGTTGCAGCATAGCTTCAGTTGTAATTAACTTAACGAAGGAGTTTGGCTCAATGCGTAGTGAACTGACTTCACACACAGTGGTATCGCTTGATTGTGGTTTGGAATCTCAACGGCATGCGAAGGTAAAATGTTTGTATTTGATATTTAATTTAATTTAATTTAATTTAATTTAATTTAATTTAATTTAATTTAATTTAATTTAATTTAATTTAATTTAATTTAATTTAATTTAATTTAATTTAATGTCCTTGTTATAATAGACGTCAAGCAGCAAGAAAAGCCGAGAAGTCATTAATTTCTAAGAAAAAAACTGTGCGATAAAAGAAAAATTTGTGTGGTTGCCGATTTCAGTCAAGCAAATCACAGAACGAGAGTGCGGCAGCTTCAAAAAAAAAAAAAGGAAAATAAAAAAACCAAAACCCGAAAAAAGTTATATTTTTGAAATTTAATTTTTTTTTTAAAAAGTAGTGTTTAAACAATTACTAAATACTTGGTTAATTTATCACCCAAATAAAAATAAAGTACTTGGGTGGCTGAAAACTGCCAAAGCCATCTTATAAATTATACTAGGCTTTTTTCAATTTAACATAAGCTTTTTTCTCGGTGTATTTCATATTGGCAATGTTATAAAACTTCTGATAGCTTCTGATTCTGATAGCTTGTACAGGCTAATTTTGTTGGGTTTCATAAAAAAATTATTGAGATGAGGTGTGTGATCCAGATCAGAGGGATGAAACCCCTGCCGCATCGGCCAAAACGGGCTTAATTTGGCATAAATTTAACGGAAATAGTCATCATAATCATATTAAAGTTATAATTATATTAAAGTTAAATTAATTATTTAATTTAAATTTTATCTTCTCGTCTGGTTTTGCTTGCCTCTCAAGCGCACATTGGGATTTTGGCCGAAAAATAATCAATTTTCCGACCACTCTATTTTTATAATGTGGTCATGCATACTTAAAGAGAAATATTTAATTATGCAGAATCCATTAATGCTTTCCCTAAAATTTTATTTTTTTTATTAGAAAAAAATTAATCAAAGTCATAGGCGGATATAAGCAAAAAATTGATTTAAATTTTCATGCAACTTAGCAGTGTATTTGAGTAAACAAAAATTTGTTACTAGTATATTATTATAACTTCATTTAAAAGTATACCTTATTGGCATTATTCTAACAAAAAAATTTGAAGATTACATAAATATTTTAAAAGTTGTCAGATAATCAAAATTGCTCCATAAATAACTTTTTTTTCAATTTTCTATGGAAAATAGTAGTTAAGCTCGGTCCTCCTCGAATGTCTCATTATGATATTATGACATCTGGGAATTTTCTCTTTTAATATATGTACAAAAAGTTGGTACATGTTTGCAGCCGCCAAACAAAATTTTTAAAAATTACGACATAGGTCACAAGAATTTCAAAAAGTAATAAAAATATATATTACAAGTAATATATATAAAAAGTAAGTAGTAAAAATATAAGATTTATGCCAAAATATCAGTTATTTGGCGGATGAAACGAATATCTAACTTTGGATTTTGTCACTTTTTAAATAATGTCACAAAATAGCAAAAACCTAAGTAGAAAAATTGATATTTTCGTATGAAGAAATCAAATAACTGCTTGTGTTATTGTTGTTGTAATTAATTAAATATATGTACAATTTACATTTATATACGAGGGCCGTTTGAAAATTCACTGATAACTGAAATTTTAGTACCTCTTAGTACCTCTAAATGCAACACTGATCCTGTCAACTACCATCTGTTAGTAGACTACTATCAAAATTTGACTTAGTTTGTGTTTGGCAGCCATTGACAGCAGACGATCTTGTGAATTTGGGCGAAAATGGAAGAAAGTGAATTTCGTGTGCTCATCAAGCATTTTTTTTTGCGCAAAAAAAAACAAGCCAAGGAAAGGCTTGACAAATACTATGGCTATTATGCACCATCGATTGGAATGATTCACAAGTGGTTTACTGAATTCCGATGCGATCGTACAAGCTCAAGTGACGCCGAACGTTCCGGACGCCCAAATGAGGTCCCCACACTAGAAATGGTCACTAAAATTTACGATATCGTGTTGGCAGATCGTAGAGCTAAAGTGCGCGAGATTGTTGAGGCCGTTGGCATCTCAGACAAATGGGTGTGGAATATTTTGCGAAATAATTTGGATATGAAAAAATTATCCGCAAGATAGGTGCCCCGTTTACTCACTCTCGACCATAAACGCGATCGTGTGGCTGATTCAAAGGCGTGTTTGGCGATGTTGATTAGTAACAGTGGATGAAACGTGGATCCATCACTACACACCAGAGACAAGGGAACAGTCGAAACAGTGGGCTTTACCGACCAAACGTGCTCCGAAGAAGGCGAAGACGGTGCTATCGGCCGGAAAGGTTATGGCGACAGTATTTTATGATGAACGCGGTATAATCTACATCGATTACCTTCCACCGCAAAGAACGATCAGTGGCGAATACTATGCAGTCGAATTGGACCGTTTCAACAATGCTTTGAAACAGAAACGTTCCCATTTGGCGAGGAAAAAAGTGCTCTTTCATCAAGCAATGCGCGCGTTCACACATGCCAAGCTCCCATAGCAAATTCCATGAGTTCAAGTACGAATTGTTTCCTCATCCAGCATATTCTCCAGATTTGGCCCCCAGCGAATATTTTCTGTTTCCAAACCTGAAGAAATGGCTCGGCGGAAAGAGATTCACCACCAGAGAGGTGCTCAACACCGAAGCACAGGCCTATTTTGTGGACCTTCCGAAAACGTAATTTTCGGATGGAAATTGGATGAAATCGGAAGAACGCTGGTCGAAGTGTCTCGAGCTAAAAGGAGACTATATTGAGAAATAAAACGTTTTTTTGCCGTAAAAAACATTCCTTGTTTCATTTTGTACTGAATTATCAGAGGGCCCTCGTAAGCATAACATATTCGATCTTCAAAAATAATACGTCGTTTAAAAGTGCTTTACGATTACAATATTTTCTCTTCAGAGCATTTGTACTTCTAAAGTCATATATGACCAGTAAGCCCCGTTAGCCCGATTTACCCCTCCCCCTTTATTTAAATTAAAGTCCTCAAAATTTGTTTTTATATTTTGTCGAGAAAAATTATTTAATAAGTTTTTCCATTATACATAATATAGATATAGATATAGATATTGATATAGATATAGATATAGATATAGATATAGATATAGATATAGATATAGATATAGATATAGATATAGATATAGATATAGATATAGATATAGATATAGATATAGATATAGATATAGATATAGATATAGATATAGATATAGATATAGATATAGATATAGATATAGATATAGATATAGATATAGATATAGATATAGATATAGATATAGATATAGATATAGATATAGATATTGATATAGATATAGATATAGATATAGATATAGATATAGATATAGATATAGATATAGATATAGATATAGATATAGATATAGATATAGATATAGATATAGATATAGATATAGATATAGATATAGATATAGATATAGATATAAATATAGACATAGATATAGATATAGATATAGATATAGATATAGATATAGATATAGATATAGATATAGATATAGATATAGATATAGATATAGATATAGATATAGATATAGATATAGATATAGATATAGATATAGATATAGATATAGATATAGATATAGATATAGATATAGATATAGATATAGACATAGATATAGATATAGATATAGATATAGATATAGATATAGATATAGATATAGATATAGATATAGATATAGATATAGATATAGATATAGATATAGATATAGATATAGATATAGATATAGATATAGATATAGATATAGATATAGATATAGATATAGATATAGATATAGATATAGATATAGATATAGATATAGATATAGATATAGATATAGATATAGATATAGATATAGATATAGATATAGATATAGATATAGATATAGATATAGATATAGATATAGATATAGATATAGATATAGATATAGATATAGATATAGATATAGATATAGATATAGATATAGATATAGATATAGATATAGATATAGATATAGATATAGATATAGATATAGATATAGATATAGATATAGATATAGATATAGATATAGATATAGATATAGATATAGATATAGATATAGATATAGATATAGATATAGATATAGATATAGATTTAGATTTAGATTTAGATTTAGATTTAGATTTAGATTTAGATTTAGATTTAGATTTAGATTTAGATTTAGATTTAGATTTAGATTTAGATTTAGATATAGATATAGATATAGATATAGATATAGATATAGATATAGACATAGACATAGATTACAGTTTGACATCGGATTTGAAATTGAAATCTTTAAAACAAAAAAAACTTAAAATTCATTTAAATTTATGAAGCGGTTTAATTAACCGTGACTTAAGCACTAATTATATATAATTAGTAGGTAAGTAGTAGGTAAAAATTATTTAATTTTATTCCAGTTATTTTTTAAAAAATAACAAAAACAAAAAATTTAAAAATGAATGTAAGCTCACTTTTCTGAGCTAGAAATTTTGTATCAATTTCATTAATTTTAATATCATAATATAACAGTTCGAATCGTAAATACTTTAAATTACTTTTTGTTACTTAGTGTTATTGTACCAATTAAAAATACTCAAAAAATCCTTATTTAACGAGCTAATTGAATATTATCTGTGGTTAAAAAAGAAATAAGTCCGCAACTGATCTAAAAAAACAATTTTTTAAATTGCTTGTCATAATTCAAAATCGTTTCAGCTGTCATTTACTTAAAGTTTCTAATTAATGTTTGCATAATTTTTGGCACACTTCAAATGTCTGCGTAACAGAATTTATTGTTGAAACTTTTTTTAAATAAAGATTTAATGGCCATTAATAGACATGAATTGAAAAACGCGTAGGTTGGTTTCTATTTTGATTGTCTTGATGATTTATTTCAAAAATCAACAGACGCACTCAGACAGTCAAAAAGACAGACAAACATATCTACAGCATAACTTGAACTCTACCATTGTCTTGGGGCGAAATAAATAAATCTCTGGTAAACGCCTTTTAGAAATATTCAAGCAAAAGCTACTAACTACCTTTTTATTGCGCCAAAAGGAAAAAAAGCTGCGCTTTTCTCTTAATTTATATGCAAAACTTGGCATTTTCTATGCCAGTTTTAACCGTTACGAAGTGACATTTGCTTGCATGATGATGATGATAATGATGATGATGATGTATGCGGCGAACATTAACAAACTCACTACGTGTTGTTGTCGTCATCAGCACTGTTGTTGTTGTTGTTGTCATTGTGTTTACTTTAACTTGCACCAAAACGCAACGTCATGATTTGCCTGCTGGTTGGTGTTACTTGAACAAGACTCCAACTCATGATTCACGCCATCCTCACGCCCCTCACACTCAATTCAGTCGCCAGACACCGCAGACACTGCACGTTGAAATCGCTTTTAAAGTCGCGTGTTGATTGCATGCATGTCTAGCGTTTATTTTTTTGCACTTAAAGCGGCGGCTTCTATTTTTATTTTGATAATTTTTATTTTTGACACAATCTCTGCTTTGCTGTTTATGACAAATTTTTATATTTATGTCTATAACTGTTTGGAAATAAGTCAAAACAGCTTGAAACTTGTTGTTCATGTCTAATTTGGGTCCCCCTTTCTTCGCCCACCAAAAATAGTAGTCTTTTCTACAAAATCTTTGTTGAGGCTTAATGGCTTATTTTCACATTTCAAGTGCAGGGTGAACACCTTTTTTTGTCGGTTTTGATATTATTTATTTCATTATCAAGCGACGTTGAACTCACTCTACTTTTTTTTATTTCGCTTTTCTATATTTTTATATTGTGTTTTTAATTTTAAGCCTTAAGTGTTGCTCAAAAATATTTCTAAATAAAATTAGTTTATTTCTTTATTTCTAGTTATTTATTTCTATATTTCTAGCTTAGCCTGCGTTAAGGCTCTTGCTTTTATTATTAATACTAAAATTTTGAATAATTTATATCTTACTTCTATTTTGTTTTGTTTTTAATAGGTTTATCTTTATTAGCGCTATTTTTACCATAAATTATGATGTCTGTCAGTTTTAACTGCCTTTATTTTACCGTTAGAATTTCCAAATTTTGCTGAATATTCGTTATCTAAAGATTTATTTATGCCAGTTTTATTACTTTTGAATAGTTTAAAAAATCGTTAATACTCGTTTCTGGTTGTGCTCTTTGGACTATTTTATAAAATTTTAGAATCTTAAGAGTTGACACCAAAGTGTGTGGTGGCACCCAAGCTGCGCATTGTCATTCTTGTGCGTTGAAGCAGCTGATTTGCTTTTGTTTGTTCCTTCATTCCACACTTCCTATTTATTCTCCTGCGTTTAATTGCCTAGTTTTATGTTCGCTTTAATTTTTTGGTTCCTCGTATAATACACTTTAATAATAATATTACCCACAAATCAAAATTCACTAAAATGTCAATTGAATATATATCTATACTATTATATAAAATTGAAGTGCAAATATTTGTTCCAGGAAACCCCTAAAAGTCCTGGGTCGATTTTTATAAAATAACTTAAAATGTCATATTTGTGCTAAATTACATTATACAAGTATTTTCATTTCGAAATCTGAACAATAAGTTTGCTTAATTAAAATGTTAAGTTTTTTAAGAAATCATCCCCGATGCCACGAATTGCTTGATGGTTTTATTTTCACGCGTTTGTGTCGCGAGAGTTTCAATAAAATATTCAAGTAGAGAGCAAACTTTTCTCTTTTTCGGCTCAGCTAGCACAGCACAATATAAAAACAGATGAGCCTCGCGCAAGGCGAAAAGTAAGATACATATTAATGCAGTGCTGAACTGCAAAACAAAATAAAACAAAACGAAAAAATGTTTTCTATTTCGTTTAACATGCATTGTCTTAAGGGCTGAGGTCACACGGTGATCGTTTGAACAGTGTTCAAACATTTTTTTTTATTTCAAGGGAAACTAAAAAAACAGTGAGAGTGAGAGCAGATAGGCACATTGTAGAGTGATCTTGTAGCGATCTTGAGCGATCTTGTAGCGTGCTTAGAGTTTTTTTATGTAAGCAGCGGACCACTGTGGTCTGCTAGTATACTTATATATTAGGCTTGGGTAACATAGCAAAAAATTCTGCGCTGATATACTAACTTGAAAAATTCATCGTGTGATTATTTTTCATAATTTTTGACGTCATTTATCAAGACAAGACTGCAGCTTTTAAATACACCATTACACCTGCTTACGTTAACATAATTTTTTTTTTCGCAAAACTTTTCTTAACTTTTGACCTAAATCCTGTTTAACGTTGAAATTAAAAAATAAACACATTTTTAAATGGTGTCGCATAACATGATTGTAGCAGCACCTGCTGCGCTTACAACAATGACATTGCCAACACTTAAGAAAACCGCTAAGCGCATTTTATAATGCACAGCGGTATATTTTTTGAGATAATGAAATTTTTGCTAAGCAGATGAATATTTATGCTATTAAAACGGGTTGGGAAAAAATATTGCCAAGCATTTTTAATGCTGCATAATCATGGCAGCATAAAAATTAATGAACAACCAACTACTTGGGAAGAATAGCAGAAGAATAAAGCAGCACAAGAAAGAAGAAGAAGCGGAAGAAGATGCACAAAAGCAATTATTTGATATGCAGTTTTCAAGTTATAAGCAAGCAGCAGATGCAGGCGACAGTAAGCTGCAGAAGACGCACGCTTCAATGGAATACAGCAAAATAATTGAAAATTCTCAAAGTTGAAGATTTTTTTTTAAACAAAGTTGACAACAATTTATGATCAATAATAATGAACGGTTATATTAAGCGGAAGAAATGATGTTATGTCAAGTCATTGAGAAAAGGTTGAGAGAAAAGCAGAAATGTTAGAAAAACTAAGGTTGAGGTAGGTGAGGCTTTAATTAACAGCATTGTGGGAATTAGCAGATATTTTAAAATATGTGAATATTGAAGATAAATCACACGAACCATAGGCGAAGGCTTGGCGGATAGTAAGAGTATTGCGAATGTTTCGGTTTGACATCGTTTCTTTTAAAATTGCTGTTTTCGAACTTGGAGTTGTATTGCGTTGTGTCAAAGAGTTTGGAATTGAGCTATAAGTGGTCCTTTTTCTGTTCAAAAATTATTTCAAAAATGAATAAAAAATTGTACTTTTTAAAATACTTTCTTAAATGAATGGCAGTGAATGGCAATGATTGACAGTGAATGCCAATGAGTATCAATGAATGCCAATGAGTATCAATGAATGCTAATAAATGACAATAAGTGATAATGAATGACAATGAATGCCAAAGGATGCCAATGAATGCCAAAGAATGCTAAATAATGACAATGAATGCCAATGAATACCATTGAATGTCAATGAATGCCAGTGAATGTCAATGAATGACAATGAATGACGATGAATGACAATAAATGCCGATGACACTAATTTTTTAATGATATTCAAAAATTTTACTTTTAAAATACTTTCTGAGATGAGTGATTGTGAGTAACACTGAATGGCAATGAATGTCAATGAATGGCAATGAATGCCGATGAATGCCAATGTATCTCAATGAGTGACAATGAATGCCAATGGATGACAGTGAATGCCAATGAATGACAATGTGTGCCAATGAATGACAATAAATGTATGCCAATGAATGCCAAAGAACGGCAATGAATGCTAATGAATGACAATGAATGTCAATGTCACTTACAATGAATGCTAATGGTGCCAATGTTTTATATTTTTTAAAATGCTTTCTGAAATGAATGACAATGAGTGACTGAATGACAATTAATGTTAATGAATGCCAATTAATGCCAATGCATCCCAATGAAAGCCAATGCATCCCAATGAATGACAATGAATGCCAATCAATTACAATGCATGCCAATGAATGCCAATGAATAAAATGAATGAAATGAATGAAATGAATGAAATGAATGAAATGAATGAAATGAATGAAATGAATGAAATGAATGAAATGAATGAAATGAATGAAATGAATGAAATGAATGAAATGAATGAAATGAATGAAATGAATGAAATGAATGAAATGAATGAAATGAATGAAATGAATGAAATGAATGAAATGAATGAAATGAATGAAATGAATGAAATGAATGAAATGAATGAAATGAATGAAATGAATGAAATGAATGAAATGAATGAAATGAATGAAATGAATGAAATGAATGAAATGAATGAAATGAATGAAATGAATGAAATGAATGAAATGAATGAAATGAATGAAATGAATGAAATGAATGAAATGAATGAAATGAATGAAATGAATGAAATGAATGAAATGAATGAAATGAATGAAATGAATGAAATGAATGAATGATATGAATGAAATTAATGAAATTAATGAAGTGGATGAAATTAATGAAATGAATGAAATGATTGAAATGAATAAAATTAATGAAATTAATGAAATTAATGAAATTGATAAAATTAATGAAATAAAATGTATATTAAAAACGCTTACTTTGGTTTACTGCGAGTGATGAAAGAAGAAAAATTCAAAAGATTGATAATAAAAAAAATAAAATTCAAATCATCGAATTATGTTTACCAACACAACTTTCTTTCAAAATTCGAACAATAGAAAATATTTGAGGAATTTGAGTTAATTCTTATATCAAAAAAACAACTTCGCGATGGCTTTTATGTCCGATAAAGACACAAAAGCTTGTCAAGTCAACAAAAAAAAAACATACTCAAGTCAAGAGGATTCCATATAAAATAAAAACGTGTGAATAAAACACCATTTAAAAAAAAATTAATCAAAGTAAAACCTTTTGTGATTTGCAACAATGACATAATTACTGGTGACAAGCTGAAATTCCAGCATTAAACTGTTGCATACATATATGATAGAAGATAATATGTCGAAATTTAGCGGATATTTTTTAAGAGTTTTTAATTGAATTGAAATTAAAGAAAAACATAAAAACGGCGCAAAGGCGACATAAACATCTTTATATAATCTCAGAAAAAGCGCTCTTAAAGCTACTCATTAATTTATTAATTTAATTTTAAATAACAACAAAGAAAACAAAAAAAAAGAAAACTATTACGAGTCATTTTAATATCGTTTCCCACATTAATAAATTTTTCCACAGCAACTAATAAAGAGCTGACAGAGATTTGCTTTGTATAATAATGATGTTTAATTTTTGATGTTTAACTCATTCCATTTCAGTTTCTTTTCTTTCTTAAACGTATCTTTTTCTATTCATGTCTTATCTTAACTTTTTGACCCAATCAACTCAATTTTTTTTTTTTACAAGCTGCTTTGTGAAAAAACTTTGGCCCATAAAAAAACATGAAGCAGCAAAAAATATTTTCGAATTATGGGTAATCCGATTTAATCTACAAGCTTAGCTTACTACTCGGTAGAAAATTAATTGATTTTAAAGCTGCTTACAAGTCAATCTACACAAATATTGTGCTTTTTCCTGTCAACAGCTTTCAATATTTTTTCAAAGAAGATATAATCTTTAAAGTTTTTATGACTTTTTCCATTAATGCAGTCAATTTTTCGAACCTTTGCTTTGTGCAAAATAGTAGAAAAATATTCCGCTTTGGTTTTCAAAGATTTTCAAAGTTAATGAACTGCAATGACACAGAAGTTTACTAATGAGTTGGTGTTGCGACCAACGAAACAGCTGACTAGTCTGCTAGTGGTTTGTTCTGTTAAGAACCTTGTTGTTGTTGCGACCTGTTACTTCATGAATAAATTGGCATGAAGTTCATAAATGTTATTCTTAAAAATTTATATATTTAAGAATTTCAAATAATAAACAACAAATAATAAAAAAAATAATAAAAAAAAAATTAAAAGAAATTAAAAAAAGTTAAAAATTTTTAAAAAATTTTTAAAAAATATTAAAAAAATTAAAAAAAAAGTTGAAAAAAAATTAAAAAAAAAATAAATTAAAAAATAAAAAAAATTAATCAAAGATAAAGATATAAAATTACAAAAGACACAAAGTTGTACATCAGAATAAAAAAAAACAAATATAAAAAAGTTAGAAAATTACTAAAAGTTACTGCGAACGCCCACTAGGTACATCGACAGAGCAGAGTAAGATTACAATCATTTCACGTTCCAAGTCTTTTGATTTTGTTCAAATTGATTGCAATATATAATTCTTTCTCGGTACTGCTGACTTAAACATTTGAAATGACTTAAATCATTTGTCATAATTTGATTGCAGTCTCTCATTCATTTATGTGGCAATTGATTGCATTCAAGTCAATTCAAGTCAGCTGGGACTTCAAAGCTCTTGATTGAAACTTTTTTTAAATTTATTATTTCAATTATTGAGAAAAAACGAAAAAATTACAGCCATCTATTTGCCCGGCCTCGTGGAACGCAGAGTGAATATCGAAATTATTGTTATTGGTAATTTCCATTAAGAAAAAAACAAAAAAAAACATGCGTCGTGGGCCACACGAGAGAAGCAATGCTATTTTACTCTCATATTTAAGTTAATAACTGAAAAACTCGGCGTGGTGAAACGAAACGGAAACCGGATTCAGAATCAGCACAAAATTTTGCTTAAGTATATTGCGTAAAATCTTTTAAATTTGTGTTACTTGAATGCATTCTTGTGCAAATCACAATTGATTGGGAATGGTGACAATTAAATCAAGTCATAATTGCAAAAATTGATTAATAAATCAAAATCATTCGAAATGATTGGTGACTTAATTTTTGTTCAAGTCTTATTCACGAAATTGAATAAATACTGCAATCAAAAATTTTACTCATTGATTGCGACTTCAAAGAATGCAGCTCCAAATTATTGCAATCTAACACAGCTCTGCTAATTATCTATGCAAAATCTTTTTATTGAGCTTTTATTAATGTCGGAGGAAGCCTCTATCTCACTGTGTGTCGTCACATAAAAAATAAATAAATATAAAATAAATAAATAAAAAATAAATTAATAAAAAATAAATTAATAAAAAATAAATTAATAAAAAATAAATGAACAAAAAATAAATACATGAAAAATAAATAAATAAAAAATAAATAAAAAATAAATAAATATAAAATAAATAAATAAAAAAATAAATAAATAATAATATATAAATAATAAATAAAAATAAATAATAATATAAATAATAATATGAATAATAAATAATAAAAAAAAAAAATAAAAAAAATAAATAAAAAAAATATATTAATAAAAAATAAATAAAGAAAAATAAAATAATATATACAAAGTCCCAGTTTACACTCGTAAAGAATTGACAATCAAGTCTTGCATTTGTGGATGAGAGACGCGGAAATCAACGTGAGAGAGAGAGGGTAAATTTAAAAGGGAATAGAAAAGAATTGACGTCATCTCTTGATCAGTGTAAATCAGGTAAAACTTGGGTTCAAATCCCATCTGACACAGAAAGTTTGACAATAGAATTGATTTTTCTGATCGGCCGGTATCTCTCCTCCTAGAGTAAAAATTTATAGTAAAACTTCTTGAGAACAATGAGCCGTTCGGAGTCGGTATAAAACTTGTGTAAATACACGCCCAGCACAAATATATCAATACAATATCGGTTGTTTTTTTAGTTATGGTCCATATGTTCTATGTTCTATGAAATATATCAAAGCTAATCTATTTTACTTTCTAGGAATTAAAATCAAAAATTATAACGAAAAAATATTTATATTTATAGTTGTTGAATAAAAATATAACGCGAAAAACCCATGGTCTTTCCATTCTTCTTATGTCTCGCGCCTAATGTGTAATGATGCAAAGACATCTGCACATTTTTTTCAGATAATTTTGGCTGAAAATACCTCAATGAGTATTTATAATTATTTCGTAAAAGTAAAAAGCGAAAAATATTTAAACAGTTTTCACTTTGTTAGGGCAAATTTCGTCAGTTTTTAGCGTGCCGGCGGTATTCCTGGTGATAACTTCCGTTGCTCTCGCATATAAATTTAATTTGTTTACATTTTTGCATTTGTTTTGCTTTCGTTTTTTCCGTATGTTTTATTATTTTTTTTTAAATGTTGCAATTTCAACTGCAAATATTTTACTTGGCTTTAGTTCAGTGTTTTTTTTCTTTTTTTTTTTATTGATTTTATTTCTTTCGACTGTTTTGTCAATATTTTCTTTACGCCTTTGATATTTTTCTGTTATTTTCTTTATTTGCTATTTTTTTTTTTTGTATTTTTTGTTTATATTGAGCGAACGTTCAAAAAATCCCTGACCGTGGACTTGAAAATTGCGTGTCAGTCACTCTTTTTGGGAGGTCCGCCGGACCGGACCACCTGTTTTCTTTGCCTGAACTTGCTGTCTTGCTGCTTTTGTTTCTTTTATATATTATACATATATACGTATTTATTGAATAAGTTTTTTACCAATATTGATGACGAAGTTAAGTTAATTTTTTGTTTACTTGTCGGCGTTTCTTTCTTAATTATGTTTATTTGTAAAGAGTTAATAGCTATTTTTTTTTTTTTTGGTTCTGCTTCTAGAATTAATTTGAATTTTTAATTAATTTTAAATTTTTGTTTTATCTTTTTAATCTATAGCGCTTGTGCTTTTGCTTTTGTTTACCTTAAGCTACTTAAATCGATTGAGTTTTTTCTTTCACTGAACACTAATGACTCAGTTCACTTTGTTTTTGATCATTATCAGCTTTTGTGTTCTTTCATTCAAAAGGTTTTCAAAGCTAAGGCCAAGGTTAATAAAGTATATTATTTTATAGACATACATGACGATACCATTGATTTCCACTTTCCGCTTTTCACATAGTGTGTGGATAGTTTTTCATAGCCACTTCCAGGAATTTTATTTTTGTGTCATAAAGTTTATGAATGTTTTTACCCCATTTTTCCTTTCTATTTTTGAATTTCTTTTGTTGTTTATGTACATTTTCCGCATGATTCACTTAGAGTTATTTCGTAACTTTAAGAGTTTATTTGTATGTTTTTTGTGTTTTCTCTTCTATTTTTCTTATTGTCCTTCGCTGTCCTTGAAGTATTTCCCCATGAGTACTATTTGTGTGTTGTCAAAAGATGCGTCATTCCAAAGCATATAGTCATAAATTTTGTTCCTGTCATTTCAAAGTGAAAATCTTTCTGTTGAAACTTTTATCTAATGGAAATTCCATGAATTTTGTCTGCAAAAGTTTACTTTATTAACTGTTACTTAATAAAGAAGATGCTCTCTTCAGTCTCTTGTTGAAGTTAAGTATGCACAAGTAGAAAAAAATATGCACAAGTAGAAAAATTTTCGAATCATTGGAAGGATCTAACTTGACAATACAAAATTTTAAAAAAATCTGAAAAATATTTGTTCTGCCCATGTTTTAGTTGTTTTCCGATAAGTTTAAGACACGTTTCTATAGTTTCAAATTAAATAAAAATAAAAAGTTTTACTTGCAAAGATTAACCAGTTACCAAAGTAAGCATTATCATATGATACATTACCAAAAGAGGCATCATTTTTGTACCGATACTCAATTCCAGTGCAGTGATTTACACTTTTGATATCTCTCAACCCACTGAACGCCACATTGTGGAAACCACATGTAATCGTGCGTAAATAGCATTGATTGATAGTTACTGTGATTAACACCATCCCATGGCCATTTATACCATAGATCATGAATAAAAGCCAAACAATCAGGGGATAGTGCTGTTCCCAAGCTTTACGGCGGTTTTACAAGAATTTATGGGCTAAGGCTTAAAACCTCTTCCACGTTGACGCCTTCTAAAGGTTTCCCTCCTGCGAATAAAAAAATACCCGAAATATTCGCTTTACCATAACCATCGAACTATACTCATTCATACCCATACAATACCATTATTCCATACCTTTTATACCAAACTCATCATACCATACTAAATCATTCCGTGCCCATAACTAAGAGTAACTACATGTTCCATAATAGAAAAATATTCTTGGCCTCACACTTACTTTTGACAGGCACTACTGAAAATTATCAAGATTCGGAGGTCTCTTCCATCTTTTACTTTTCTAATCACTTTAGAACTGTTTTCAATACATATATATATCTGTATATCAAGATAGAAATCCAAGGAGTTCATTAAGATTCAGGAACTCAAGTAGAACTAATTATACTGAATACACTATATGACTAAAAACTGGGATCTGCCATACATACCAGGATGATTTTCCCGTCACGGCATTAACAGTGTATGTAGTTTAATTCATCTCAGCGAAAATTAATAAAAACTTCTTCAAATTCTGCCCTGTTTCATGGAGTTGCAAACCCAAACAATATTCGTGGAGCAGCTATCTCAAAGAACTCAAAGAACTGAGAAGTCAGAGATTTACATAGATATGCAGGTCTCCATATAGGACAACTTCTATACAAGATAACTTAGTTAAAGGATCCGGTAGCTCCGTGTTATCTAAAACGCTCAGACAACTTTGGGACACAAACATGACGTTTCCTCGATGTAATGATGAAGCCTATCTTAACAGAGAAAAGGCGATAAAGTCGTTCAAACCGCACAAATTGACCATCTCCGACGGTATTATCCTAGCTATGCTTTTCCGGTTACTTCAAACTGACTTTTAAAGTGAAAAATAATATGAGGAAGGGATTGTTGAATTGCTGATTGATTGCTGAAAAGTAGAATCATAAATTTTCAAAGAGGAAACATTACATTAAGAAAGAACCAAAAGATCTCCGCAAGACGCGGTCATACCACCCTTACTTTGACTGCTAATAGTAAATGAACGAACTCTTAATTGTATTCGGAGATATACCCAGATCTACCTATTTCGTTGATAGAGTTGATAGAAACTTTGATAGCATAAATGCGTGGTCCGAAAAAACTTTTTAAGATTAAATCCCAAAAAAACACAGGCATTGCTCATTTCTCATCACCCATACGTATTGTGTAATTTTTCGCCATTAAATCTTGCTGGAGTGAACAATGAATTTGTAAAATCCGTAAGAAATCTAGGTTTTCTAATAAATTCTGTTCTGAGTTGTGTGGACCATATAACCGCTACTGTCAGCAAAATTTACAATACTCTCCGCCAGTTGTGGTACTCTGCATCATGCTTACCACTAGACACTAAGCTGAAATTAGTAAAAAAAGTACCTCATATGGTGTACTATGGTGTAACACCAGTATACCTCTGACAGCGTTTATTTTATTAAGGGGAAAAAAATAAAAACTAAAAAAAAATAAGAAAAAAAAAAAATAAAAAATAAAAAATAAATAAGAAAAAAAATAAAAAATAAAAAAAATAAACATTAAATAATAAAAAATTAAAAAAAAAAAATAAAAATAAAATAAAAAAATAAAATAAAAATATAAAATAAAAATAAAAAAATAAAATAAAAATATAATAAAAATAAAAATAAAAAATAAAAAAAAAATAAAATAAAAAATAAAAAAAAATAAAAACAAATAAAAAAAAATGAAAATATATAAAAAAATAAAACCAAAGAAAAATACAAAAATTAAAAATGGAAAAAATTAAATATATTTAAAAAAATTAAAATAAAAAAGAAAAAATAAAAAAATTGGAAAAAATAAAAAATATTCAATTATAAATCATAAGTAAAAGCTGTTGGAGGTATATAGGCACTAGCTTTAAAATGATAAAATACCACAAGAATTACAAAAAATTAGAGATGCTTAAATTTACTATTCGGCCGGATGCCGGATAGTTACTCAATATCCGGTATCCGACTGGCCGGATAGTTTCTTAAAATTATTTTATTTAAATGAATCTTTGTTAAGTAAATAACAATTTAATATGTACTAATTATGGCGTCTTTTTTTGTTTACATGTTGTGTTATGTTTGTTTAATTATCAGATTTTATAAATATAGCATCTATTTAAAGCTAAAAAGTAACAAAAAACTTACAAGGTATCTTCCGAAAAACTTAAATTACATTAAAGTGATACTTTAATGATAAATTCATATATGTATAAGCTACAAACTTAGAGAAACGTTAAATTAGTAAAATGATTAAAATTAACAATCATAATTAAGAATAGATTTAGATTGTATTCACCATAATCTAGGTGATTAGTTTTTAGTTTACTAGAGGATACTAGAAGATAGTTTTTATTCACCATACATTTTATATTTTTATTCTTAGTGAATAAAAACTAAATTTTCAGCGTTCGAAGGCAATAGGCGTTTTTTTTGTTGACGACATGACAAATATACAAATTGACAAATAGTGTAAACAAAACAATCAGCTGTTTTAATATGAAGGTTTTCAGTATGGTTCAGTATGGTTGAAGTATTTAACTCCCTCAAAGTTTGGAACCATGATACAATTATAAGGTAGGCTCACCTTGGAGAGAAACTAGAAAAAAAAGGAGCTTCCTACATGTCAAAGTTACTATTGCCGTTACTATTGCCATCAAAAGCTTCTTGAGAAGTCATAAGCCGTTCGGAGTCAGCATAAAACATGTAGGTCCAGTTCTCAATCATTCTCGACCACTTCGTAGCCGAAAAATTTTAATTCGAAAAAATCTTTAACTTTGGAATTTTCTTAATTTGATCACTAATAACAAAATCTGAAAATTCCAACGCGTTCTGGTAGCGGGTTGGACCGAATGGGACCAAAATGGGTTAAAGTGCTAATAAAAGACTACACCACAAAGAAGACCAATTCAAGATCTCTAAAATATTTCCCTAACATTTTTTTGTAGGACTAACAGTTTTGAAAATATAGTTTTACTACATGTCCAATTCACAAATTTTGATTTTTTTTTTAATTTTCCAGTGTATAACTTGCAAAAAAGAAAATAAAGTAATTTAGAAAAATATGCAAATATTTCAATTTTTTTAAGTAGGTACCAACAACGTCAAAATTTGAAAAAAATCAGAAATGTCTAAATCAATTCTTGGACAAAAGCGTCCGATTTGACATGGAATCACCAATATGGGAATTATTAATACATACTTATAAACAACAAAAACAAAAACAACAACAACAAAAACAACAACAACAAAAACAACAACAACAACAACAACAACAACAACAACAACAACAACAACAACAACAACAACAACAGCAGCAGCAGCAACAACAACGACGACGACAACAACAACAACAACACAAGCAGTTACTGAGCAATATTCGTAAAATGATTCGTTTCAACAAACGACACGATGTTGCGTTCTTGATTTTGGCACGAACCAAATCAAAAGCCATTTATGCATATAAATTTTATATGCATTTTATGCATAATTTTTATCATACAAAAATGTGAATGTTTTTTTCTTACATTTTGCTATTTTCTGACTTTATTAAAGAAGTGACAAAATCCAGTTAGATATTCGTTTCATTCGGCATGTAACTTATATTTTGGCATATATTTTATTTTTGTACGATGAATATTAAAATCTGTAGACATACCCCAAATAGTGATCCAAAATGGTGCATGTGCTTGAAAAACACATTTAATAAGCACGTTATTTTGGACGATGTTGCGTTCGTGATTTTGCCACGAATCAAATTAGTAACCATAGCAACAACGTAACCAGCTGCTGAAGCATTTTTAACATGATTTTTCTAAATATGTGAATTTTTCTTCTTAGATTTTACCATTTGGTGACTTTATTATGTTATAGTTATGGTGACAAAATCCATATTAAGATATTCGATTCATTCGACATGTACGTAACATTTTGCCATATATTATATCATTGTACGATGAATATTAAAGGCTGTAGGTATACCCCAAATAGTGAACAAAAACGTTGCTTGAAAAAAATTTGCAAAAAAGACTCTCATCAAACCGTACCGTAAGACGTAATTTTACGTCAAAAAAAACATACTTTTTCCGAAAAAACTTCAAAGACGCGAGCAACATCAATTAGTTTTTAGTTGTTTTTAAACTTTCGTCCAGCTTTTTTTCTCGTTTCTGGCAAATTTACAGTAATTTATGCGACAAAGTACAAATATTTTGTATTGTTGTTGCTAACTTATATACGGAAAGAAAATTGCTAGCACAAATATTTGTAACAGTGCTTTATATAATTAAAAAATTAGGTTTGTGACGTATATTTAAACTTTCGTCCCTCACTGTAGGTTTCAAAGAAACACCATATGTGCACTACGAGTACATTATGCTGATATTGAGCGTGAAGCATTTCTTAACCGTCAGCAACATGATAGAAACAACACTTAAAGAAATTGTTTCAAAGGCATGAGTAGGCATGACACGCCCAAAAATCCTGCATTTGAATCCCAAATACTCACATCTCAATTTCGATTTGCACAATATTGATATAACTATTATTCTAATGTTTTTAAGTTACACTAGTAATTAAATTTTTAGCCCAATATTTATATTCGATAAATATTTTAAATAATCAAGTCCATTTATAAGTCAGTTTGATATCTGAATAATTTAAAAGCTTCAATGTACATGTTAAAACAATTCTTAAACATAAAAGACTAAACACCAAAAAAATTTTGGAAATTATCTGAATTCCTTTTAGTAAAAAATGTCAAACATTTTTACCTCACTTTTTATGGAGCCGTAAACAAAAGAGTTACAAAAATAAAGAGTGCTTCAATCCATAAGTACAGTATTTTTTTTTGTAACCAGAGGCTTTTACTTCTTTTATCTCTTCTTTGTCTTGTCTTGATGTTCTTCAAAAAATTTGCAAAAATTTGACAGTGATGTCAACATTTTTATGAGCATTGTGCTAAAAATACTTCGGAATTTCTAATGCTTTGCCCTAGAATCTGTTGGAATTTTTGTGCGTTGATTCTGTTTGTTTTTTTTTTTTTTTTTTGTAGTGGGTGAAGAAAAATGCCAACAATGTGTTTAACAAAAAATGTGCGCCTTGATGGTAAAGTTTTCAATTTGATGCGTTTTGAAGCACATATTTGAGAAAAAGCAGAAAAACTTCAAAAAAGAAAAACTTGCTTGGAAATGTCAAAATAGTTTTTAATGCTATTTAGCCTGAACTTCAACTTTTGTTGAAGTCAAACTTTGCATCTTATGTAAACGTTTATGTATGACAAACTTACAATTTTATAGCACTTTTCTTGTGGGCGTAAGAATCTTTTAATAATTATTATGTGTGATTTAAGTATTTTAATTATGTTTTATTGTTAAAACAATTGATAATTTATTCATATATGTACCGTAAAAATTTTATCAAATTATGTATTGCCTTTATTTTCAGATATAAATTCACATTATTCAGCATCAACCATTACATTGCAAAGGCTAAAAAAATGCAGAGAATTTAGGTAAGCTTTATAAATCAATATAAAAAGTCAATAAATAAATTATCTATAAATTCCATTGAAAGCTATCAGAAATGCCTATGAAACAGCTCGATTTCTCTAAAATGTGTTTCATGCAGCACATGAAATGATCTGTATTAATGCCGCTCCTTATAGAAATAATTTTATTTCTGGCTGCAAATGTTAATAACTCAACACCTTCCAAGTAAAAATTATTTCAATACTTAAAACATTTTAATTTTTCACACCATAAAAAGATTCACAATTCAATACAAAGGTTTCTGTATAAAGAAAAATTATTGATTTACGTGAGTCGCCGATTGCCTTCAGTGGCAGAGAAAATGTCAACAATTTATGATGTCATCCAAATATAAATAAAGCAATGCAATTTAGGATTTACACTGTTTACGCTTGTGATATCTCGTTGTTTTGAATATTAATAATATTGTTGTTTATTGCATATAAAAATATTTTATAGTCAAGCCAATTTGAGACATAAACTTGTTTGAAAAGAAAATAATTGCTTATGTAAATAAGGCAAAGACAATAAGATGTTAGCTTTTTTTTAAGATTAAACGAGTTTTAAAATAAAAAAAAAAAAGAAATTTTTTATAATATAAACAAATAAGACTATAAACAATGAATACCTATAAATTACACAGTGTCTTAAAATTCGTACTTTTGGTAAAATATTTGAGAATTTTAACAATTTCGAGATAATTTTGGGGTGTTGAACAAAAATTTGAAGACAATTTTTTTCACACCACATCCAGTTTTATCACAATTTGGGTTCGAAGTCGAAAGATAGAGTAATGACCAAACTTAGAATTTTCGAGTATGAGCCTCACAAAGGCTAGGTAGAGGGATTTTGTAACATATAGTTTGGAGAATTCTCTTGACCAATGTTTCACAAAATCAAGTGCAGAGTTGACTCTGCTATCGATATGGGATCGAAAATTAAGTTTCTTATCTGACTGAGGGGACTGGCTCATCAAATATGTGATAAGTTCTTGTGGGAGGCTGGAGTCTCTTTCTCGAATATGTGATTGCTTGGCATTTGCTGATGTTAAGTATCAGAATGTTTTTTTGACACCAAGTAGAAAAACTGATTACATATCTTAAAGATGACACAAGTTCGCATTGAAATGTATGCGTCGATAGATTTCCATATCATCATAGACAAAAAGATTTGACTATTTAACCCTAAAGTACTAACCTAGGTAAAATTTACTCACTCCTTAGGAGTAATATAACGTATAGTGAACGGAAGGTTAGTATTCTAGGGTTAATGAAATCATCCACATCGGTAGTTGTTAAGGGATCAAAGTGACAACCTTGAGGGACACCAGAACTGGCTGTAAAAAACTGTGTCTTAGAAAATCTGGAAATCACCTCATGTCGGTGCTCCTCATGGTAAGATTTAATCCATGCAATACACAAGGGTTTAGAGCCAAAAGCTTTTAGTTTAAGAAGGATTATAACGTTAGAGATTTTTTCGAACGCTTTATTAAAGTCAGTAGAGACAAGGCCAACTTTATTACTTACTTTCCAAAGAACATCGAGTATATAAAACGAATTTTGTTATGTGGTAGTTGTCCATCTTTCCTTGAGAAAGCAGTGTTGGTTAGGGGAGGAGAAGATGAATCCACGAAAAACATAATGTCACGACAGTTTTGCAGTGGGTCTATAATTTGAAATATCATTTTATGGCCCTTTTTTGGGCCGGCACCATATTTAACTTAGGGAAAACTGATTGAGAGAAAGACGATTACTTTTTTTTTAGATTTAACCAACACTCAGGAGATGCCACCTATAAATGCGATAGCAATGGATTGATTAGGAAGACGCGTAATAGTTAACTGGAGGGTGGAAAGATGGAATAGTGTCGGTCAAGATTTGATTAAAATTTACATAGCTTGAAACTGCCCAGAAACACGCTCGCAGGGAAATTGTTCCACTGTTTTACTGAGCGACTGAAGAATGAATTATCTCGGTTATCCGATGTTCTATTGTGCAAAGAGGCAATAGCGAAGGCATGGGCTTGGAGAGCTGCCCGAGTAGATCCAGGAAATACACGAGCTGGTGGCGTCAGACCTTGTATCTCCCTTCAACACTTCCCATTGTAGTACCTGTACAGAAGGCTTAGGCAACCAACATTGCAACGATGCTCAAGAGAGCTTTGAGAGAAGATGAAATATTTTCATCCCCTATCAAATATATCTCACTTCGTTAAATGTGTTCAAGGAGCTTCAAATATGATCTTTAAGTCCCTGCCCAAATGTGCGATTTCCACTTCATTTTCGGCCTTATATATGAGTAATAGATCACTCGAAGATCAGATGGAGTGAAGTTTTTCTTACACCGTTTTAAAAAATCAAGGCACTTGACTGCTTCTTTTGACACATCAAAAATACAAGAGCTCCGACGTTTTTTGAACGAATATGAATGACAAATGCTGCTGTCGTCCGCAAAAGAATGAATTGGATTATGACTCAAAGACAGAAGGGCGTTGATAAAAACTAGAAACTAAGTTGGCTATAGGACTGAGCCCTGCGGTACTCTTGCGTTGATGACGTGCTCTCTGGATGATATGCCATCGACTACGACAGGGATAGTTCTGTTCTTATGGAAGCACGTGATCCACCGAGTGCAGTAATCACCGACACCATATTCAGTTGGCTTGGAACGGGCTGTTTATGCTACATTCGGTCAAACGCCTTTGAAATTTCTAGAGCAACAATCCTGCTCTCACCGAATAAGTGAACGCATTGTTTCCATTTTTCAGTGAGGAACACCATCAGGTCACCAGTAGAGCGAACCCTACGGAAACTGGCGGTCACTCAGAAATTCGCCGCGCTCTTATACTTCATTAGATGAACATTTATTACGCCCTCCATAACTTTAGAGATCGTAGAGCGTGTTACTATGGGTTGGTAGTTTGTAGGGTTCGTGGAATCGCCCTTTTTTGATACCGTCTGGATTCTTACGACCTTCCAACAAGATGGAAATATTCCTGTCCTGTAGGAGATGATGAACAGGTTGCGCAAAGGCCGAGCCAGACTAGAATCACAAGATTTTAGCACAAGTGATGGTATGCCATCAAGATCAGAGGCTTTGTTAATGTTGAGGTTGGCAAGGACTTTTTTAACTGCTCTCGAACGAAAATATATTTCCTGCATTGCAGAAGACGCATTTTCAACGAAAGGTAGTGGTTGATTGCTCGCTGGGATTGTGGAATTATGTGCAAAAAATCCAGCAAACAGGTTCGCTTTATCAGTCGAATCCGTGAAGATTTGATCATATTTTAAAGAAGAGTTGGAATAGTCGATGAAGTCTGATTTTTTACTCTTTTCACAAATGATCAGAAGTTTTTGCTTAATTTGGGACAAAGAAGAACCTGTTCCCTGATTTTCGTGCGAGTTTCGTGAATTTCTAGCCTCAATACGAAATCTTTTTGTATAGGCTTTCTTATCAGAGCGCTGAATTCTGAAAAGCTTCCTCTTTAGACTAGAGATGAGCGATCCGGTGATTTTTTAAGAACGCACTTCTTAGTGAACGTGATTTCTGAATTTTTTTCGAAAAACTTGTAACGCGAAAAAACTGAAAAAACGTGATCACGCTTTTTACCACAGACATGAGTGATTTTTGAAGTGATTGTAAATCATGATTTAGATATATCTCATAGGTATGTAAGCGACTTTGTATGTAAGCGATATGTTTAAAGCAACTTTTATAAATTGCTTGATTTTATTTAATAATTTATTTAGTAACAATAGTAAAATATTCACGTATCATTTCAATATATACAAAAGAAAGTCGAAAATAAGAGACAAAGATAAGACCAAATGCAAGCTGATGATAATTTTATTAGCGAAAGGAGGCTGGAATAAGACGTCGCGAATAGCCAGAAACAAAACGTAGCTATTTGTGCAAAACGAACAGAGAAAAAATATATCTCGAAATCACTAATCAGTCTAAAGTTTTGACCTGACTGCAATTCTGCAAGTCTCATTAAACCATGAGTGGTCTTTTGGTTTAATGCTTCTCATCTAATTGTGTATGAAAGACCGCAAACCCAATAAGATAATTTCTTGTACCATAACCCCCCCAGCATTCAAATTTCTGTCAGCGAAATATAATTTCCAATTGAAGTTACGATTACAACTATTTAGGCCAGTCCAATACAGTTCTTTTCAGGGCTTCAGGCGTAGAGGTGCGAAAGTTTGATTTTGGGAAAACAGCGAATATGGTGCAGTGGTCCGAATTAACAAGAGGTGCATTGACACATCATATATTTCATGATGCGAAATCAGAAAAATGGTCTAAGATGTTATGGCTATACAGCTCACTTCGTGGAAAAAAGCTGGTTCCTTAACTAGTTGAATTAATTGGTTCGATTCAGCAAAAAACTCAACATATTGTCCTTTAATCGCGGGCTACAAAGAATTCGTTATCAGGGAACAACCCCAGAATGTGCGATATCGAATCAGAGAGAGAGACAGAGAGAGAGAGAGACCAGTTTGTTAAAAGTCGGCTTCCTTCCTAAATTCGGACTTCTATAAACGTAGCAGGCGCGAACGGACCCTGAACTTAACCCACATAGAACCAAATTCCGAATCGGTCAGGTCCAGACCCCGTACAGACTTTTTACATTTGATCAGTATTAAAGTAGTTTTAATATTCGAAAATTGTTATTTTTAGTTTTCTGTATAATGTGTACCCCAGAGAGAGTTTTGATGTTCCAGTACCTATATTAGCTTTTTACAAGTAATTCAAACTTTCCTCCCAACATTTTTTTCCCCAAACAGTATGATAGTTTTTTCAATGGTTTTCCTTCTTACTGCTATTTTTAAAATATATGGAACATTGTGTATCTTTTGGTAAGGGGAGGGTTTAAGAATAAATTGAGTTTGTACAGACAAAAATTGTTTATCTTGTTATGCCTAACAACTTTACTAAAATCTATTTATTTTTTAATTTTGAAGCCAAATTGTGGGAAAACTAAGAGTATATGTAATGAAAAAAAGGAACTGCTGATTCGTAATTAGCAGCTTGGCGCTCACTTCTTTCTAAACCATTTATTTATACACACTGTTATCATCTCATATGAAGCACATTTTTCAATAAAAACCTGCTTAAAGTGCTCGCTATTAATTTCTTTAATTATAACGACAAAGCATGCTCTCATTACATAGATATGCAATAAATAAAAAACCAAAAATTTGCTGTTTGCTGAAAAATGTGCCGAATTTGCTCGAAAAAAATTTAAAAAATGTGTAGTCAAGCACATAAAAAATGTTGATTTATGCAGAAAAAATGGGCTGATTGAAGCGAAAAAAGTAGCGATTTCAATGACTCACAGCACATTGGATGACTCACAAAATGTACTTAATAAAGCACAACTACAAATTTTGAGAAAGTTGCTTTCAAAATATCAATTGTGAAGCACAAAATGTGCTGATTTAAACGGAAAATGTGCGAATGAAAGCTGATTCAAGCTGATTGAAGCACACTTTAACTGAATTATTAAAAATAGAGAAGATTAACCACCGGAATGGAGTTAAATAAAATTCGTTATTATTAATTTGTTAAAAAAATTAAACCATTTAGAGTTAATTTATTTATTTGAAGTGAAGTTTAATATCTCTTAAGATAATATCTTTTAATATCTTAATATCTTTTGAGGTCAAAAAATAATCTTTAAAAGAAAAGTTTGACTTTTCTTATCTCGAAGATCCAAAAGTTGAAAGAAGTTTTGGTATTTTCTTTAAAAAAATATAACAGAATATTATTTCAGTTTACTTATTTCAGTTTACAGTTCAGTTACTTTATCAAACGACTTCCTCGGCTGGCTTTGCAGTAGCCCATATGATGAACCCAATTTTCCGGTTTACTTTAGATTGTGCGGAGTTCTATTTGACCGACTGTTGCACCTATTTTGTCCTTAAGAGCCTCAATTATTGCTGGATAGTTGGATGATATTCCAACGGAGTCAAATCGCAGCTGCGGGGGGGGGGGGGGGGGGGGAATGCGCATCACCAAAACTTCCCAAGCCAAAGATCGATTGTTGTTTCATGGCTTGTGTGACACGATGCTCCATCCTGTTGAAAACAAATTTTGTCCAAGTCCTTATCATCTTGTCATTTAAGGAAGATAAAAAGCACAAAATGAAGTTACAACCGCAGTACATAATCACTCTCCAACGTCCTCTAAGTAAAAAGTATACGCAGCTAATAATGAGTTCAAAGAAATTGCTAACAGTAGATGATGAGTACGGAGTATACCTAGCCTTGAAACAAGCTTAGCAGAAACAAGTATTCAAATCTCAAATGGAATGTAAGAACCCGAGAATATTAAAGATATCGATATCCCATCAGCATTAAACTTTTTTGTTGGAGAAGATTTTGTTCTCAGTGAAAAAAGGCATGGCAACAGGAAAATGGGTTCAAAAGCGTCGTTACAAGCCTTAAGTAAAAGCTTGTATAGGCCTATTGATAGTAAATTTTACGTTGTCTCCAAAATAATGCGTCAACTCTTCAGTACTCATGATAAAACAAATGGCAATATTGTTCCTATGATATTTTGTCTATGAGCTGCAAATCGTTATCAAGATATTCGGAGTTTTTTATAAATTTTTTCGTATTGCTCCAGATCATAACATTAGGCTAAATCTTCAGCAGGTAGTGAGTGATATTGAACAGGCAGTAATTCAAAGCCTTAAAGAGTTTTTTTTCTGAAAGCTCTTACAAAAGTTGCCTCTTCAACTTTAGCGAAATTTTATGACACATTCCAAAAATATCCGCTCCCAAACTGGTCGATATGTTAGTAAAACACTACAGAATCTTGGTGACTGCACAAACAGTTCGAAATAAGCTGCGCCGTCAGAACTTAAGAAGTAGAGTTGCCGAGAGAAAACGCGGTATATAAATGCGATCAACCGGAAAAAGCGAGTGAACTTTGCGAAAAGATACCTCAACAAGGATTTTCGCTATTGGAGACGAGTTATATTTTCCGATGAATTTAAATTTAATCTCAAATTTTCAGATGAAGCAGTTAAAATAGGGCAAGAGAAAAATAAACGTCTCTATTGTAGAAATCTTCCAACTATATCTTCCAGCAAGATAAAGACCCAAAGCACACTGCTTTTGATACTCGCCTGTGGATTCTTTACAACTGTCCTTATTATTTAAAAACACCTCCGCTGATTTAAACGATATAATTATCGATACATTATCGTTATCGATAACACGATAAAAATGTTAGCTTTCTGCTTTCTTTGTATCTGAAAAACCGTAACACATATGGTTATTTTAGTATAGCTTACGCTACAAAATGATACTGTTTGTGTTCATTTTTAAGCTATCGTAATGTACTGTTTGTGTTTGCGTTCAAGTACACACACTTTAACGTTACTGAATAATGAGTGAAGTACGCTACAGTACCTTAACATACACTATGTAAGCATTTGCACTAGTTTATTCAACCTATTGATATTCAAGAGTTAGCTTATATTTATTTGGAGATAAAAATTTTTCATAGCTCAAGCGATTCTTTAAAAATTTTCAATTGGAAATGAACGCGCCTAATTGCGACACCTTTTTCAACAAAGATTCCTGAATTTCGAATTTCGCTTTGCATAAATAAAAGTTTACAAAATGCACAAAGAATGATATAATTTGCAAAGATTAGTTTCAAAATACAAAAATATAAAAATAAACATAAAATAACTTTGAAATTATTATATAAACTATGATTGGATTGTTCAGTTACAAAAAACATTTTCTTATAATTCTCAACACATGAGGAAACAATCAATTTAAAACGTTTACAAAAAATTACGATGTTTGAGTTTCTCTGAAAAGAGTAATAACCAAAGACTTATTAAGAAATGATTATAGTGCAGAAAATACAAGAAAAAAACTAATTGTAAAAAATTATAGCGCGCAGAAAGTGAAAAGCATTTAATTAGCGACTGTGGACTGAGCAGTTTTGTGCTTTGGAAAAAACAAAGAAATAAAATATTGACAGCTTATATAGCTCAGAGTTACGCAGGCGCATAGACTAAAAACACGAAAAATAAAGGATCTGCACGCACTAGTTTAATGCTTAGTTTATTCAAATAAAAAAAAAGTACATAAAAGCAAATCCGTCTATGCGTAACATGAGGCCGTCGTTAGTTTTTTATAGAGCCACAAATATGGACAGGCCTTGCATCGTGTCGATCGTTAAGACTGCTCAAGCAAGCCTTGCCATATATTTGTATCTGCAAGATGCAACTTACAAATATGGCTTCAAGTAGCAGATGAATGTGTTTGCATTTGCCTATAAATGTGCTGGACATGTTCTAATTTTTTTGCATCTAATGCAAGTGTGGAATTTGTATCTGCTAGATGCAATGCGCATCTGCACTAAATACCACAAATACACACACATACACACACCACAGCTTATGTTTTTTTTTTCATTTTTAATTAGTTGTGTTCTTGTTTTCTTTTTGTGGTATTTGGTTAAAACATTTGGACGTGCTTCGTGACTGCTGCTACTTTCATTGCATGCATTCTGTGTATTTAGAAGATAAACAAACTGTATCGGTTAGAACTTGTTTTTTCTCTTAATTTTTTTTTCTGCGCTACCACTGCTGCATGTCCAAGCTCTAAAAATGGGTCAGTCAGCTTGCGAGTGACTGCGTCTGAGCTGTTTAAGTCAAGTTTTATTACCGCATAGTTGGCGGAGCTAAAAATGTTTGCCTAATTATTGGTTATTTGTTACAATACAATAACAACAACATCTCACATAAGCTGCTAACAAGACGATCTGAACAAGTTGTTGAAATTGAAATAAATACTAATTCTTGGCGCAGACTGTAGTCAAGTGGACTAAAAACCGATATAGGTTAACAACTATTTCTAATAACAACAACAACAACATTATCTACTGTAAATTTTAACTACTAAACAATTGCTTAAAGTAGTCCACTTGCAGTTTAGTCAATGCGACATATCTACTATATAAGAGAGTTGAACAACTTTTCACTGAAAGGCTTATACTATTATTTTTTTTTTAATTGAACCATCTTTTTGTGGTTTTTTGCTGTCTACTCTTAACTGTTCTTGAAATAGAAAAATACATTTTAATCTACAACTGCATTTAATTATTTATTAGATTAACTGCTTTATATAACGAGCTTCATGTTGACATACTTACATTAATTTTTATTCGAATATGTTTATTGAAGTTGAAGATGTACACATGAACAATGTTAAATGTTGCTATGCTGTCATGAAACTGTTTTTTACTGTGCTGTGAATAATTGTTTTGACTTTGAAATGCTTTCTAGATTAAAATTTATTAGAATATTAGAACTAGAGAGCTATGAACTTGATTGAAATTTAAAAAGGAATGTGTGCTTCAAGTAGCACATTTAATGAATTAAAAAAGGAATGTGCTTTAAGTAGAACATTTAATGAATTAAAAAAGAAATGTGCTTCAAGTAGCACATTTATTGAATCAAAAAAAGAATTTGCTTCATATGGCAGAAATTTTTGCACATTTTCAATTCTTTTTTTGCCAATAAGAATTAAAATATGTTGATTTTGTTTTTAATACAAATTTTAGTTGTGGAAATACGAAATCAGTGTGCCTCAAGATATTGCAAACCTATTTCTACTCACAGAGTTTTTACATAAATATATGCATTAAGATCTTAGTAGTCTTTATATATTTGGCTCATTTGGCATATAAATGGCCTACTGTTCGAATCCTGAATGTATTAAAGTTTTTTTTTACCTTGGTCTTTTAAAGATTTTTAATTAAGAAAAATTAGTACGAGCGCAATTCAAAAAGTCCTTAGAAAAAATTGGATAAAAATGTTGGTTGGTTAGATTTATTTTTCAACACAATCTTCTCTCTTACTTACTTACTTAGGTGGCCGTAACAACCCGTGTCCGGGTTTCGACCGACCTCATCAGCTCTCGCCAGGCGCCTCTGATTTGCGCGCGCCTTCTCCAATCGGATACACCAAGTGCGGTTAGGGCTTCCTCAGCCTGGTCCATCCATCGGAGGCGTGGTCTCCCTCTTCGTCGTTGACCAGCGACCCTCGCGTCGAGCACCTTTTTCGCTGGAGCTTCGTCGTCCATACGATGAACATGACCCAGCCAGCGTAGTTGCTGCACAGTTATACGCCGAACTACGTCAATGTCTTCGTAGAGCTCATACAGCTCGTGGTACATTCGGATGCGATAGTCATCGCCGACTCGAACAGGACCGAAAATTTTGCGAAGAACCTTTCTCTCGAACACCGCCAGAGCGGCTGCGTCAGTTTGCGATACTACCCATGCCTCAGCGCCATAAAGCAGCACAGGTAGAACGAGCGTCTTGTAGAGTGTTAGTTTTGTCGATCGAGAGAGGGCTCTGGAACTTAGTTGCTTACTGAGCCCGTAGTAGCACCTATTAGCAATTATTGTTCTTGGCTTTATCTCCAGGCTGATTTCGTTGTTGGAATTAATGGCGGTGCCAAGCAAACAATCTCCTTGACTACTTCAAAGTTATAGCTGCCGGATGAAACGTGAGAGTCTAAACGCCGAGCTCCCTTGTTTGTAGACAGCATATACTTTGTTTTGCCCTCATTTATCGTCAAACCCACTTTGGCTGATTCCTTTTCGATAGCGGCGAAAGCAGCGGTAACATCTCTCTTGGGTCTGCCGACAATATCAATATCATCAGCGTACGCAAGGAGCTGGACGCCTTTGTAGAAAATGGTGCCATTACGATGCACACCGGCCTTTCGTACGATCCCCTCCATGATGATGTTTAAGAGATCGCAAGACAGTGGATCGCCTTGCCTGAAACCTCTTTCGGTATTGAAGGTTTCGGAGAAGTCATTTCCTACCTTGACGGAGCTGCGTGTGTTGCTCAACGTCATTCTGCAAAGTCTGATCAACTTTGCAGGTATACCGAACTCAGACATTGTTGCGTATAGGCAATCCCTTCTCGGGCTATCGAACGCAGCTTTAAAATCGACAAAGAGATGGTGTGTGTCAATTTGATTTTCGTGGGTTTTCTCCAGGATTTGTCGTAGCGTGAAAATCTGGTCTATGGTGGACTTACCAGGTCGAAAGCCACACTGATAAGGTCCAATCAGTGTTTTTGTAATCGGCTTTAAACTTTCACACAGTACGCTGGAGATAAACTTATATGCGATGGAAATAAGACTGATACCTCTACAACTTGCGCAGATTGTTGGGTCTCCTTTCTTAAGTATAGGGCACAGTACGCTGAGGTTCCAATCGTCGGGCATGCTTTCTTCTAGCCATATTTTGCTGATGAGCTGATGCATGCGCCTTATCAATTCATCGCCGCCGGTTTTAAACAATTCAGCTGACAGGCCGTCAGCACCCGCTGCTTTATTGTTTTTGAGTAGTTGGATGGCAACTCGAACCTCTTCATGGCTAGGTGGTGGTACTTCCACTCCGTCATCGTTGATTGGTGGTTCTAACTGCGCTCTCCATGGGCGGCATTGGTGTAATCGTCGCCAGTAAGTAAATTGGAGAAGTGCCGTCTCCACAATCTCAGCACACACTGCGTATCCGTATTCAGATCTCCATCTTCGTCTCTACAAGTGGATGCTCCGGGCTTGAAACCTTGGGTTAGACGCTTAACCTGTTGATAGAATTTTCGTGCATCCTTCTTGCCCTGGTATACCTCTAGTTCCTCACGCTCACGCTTTTCCTGCTCTCTTTTCTTGCGTCTGAAAAGGCGCCTCTCTTCCTTCCTCTTTTCGAGGTAGTTTTCTCGCACGGCTTGCGTTGCAGCTGACTACAGCGTTTTTCTATAAGCGGCGTTTTTTACTGCAGTCGCAATGCGACACTCCTGATCATACCATTGGGTCCGAGGTTGCGGGCGTCGGAAACCAATGACTTCTTCAGCGGCAGCGCGCATGGAGTGGGATATATGCGCCCAAAGTCCGCCGGCGTCGTCGGGTCCAGAGGTTGATTGGTTGAGCTTAACCGAGAGTTGAGCGGAGTAGGCTTCGGCAGTCCGTTGTAATTGCAGCTTAGCGACATCTAGCTTTCGTTGCATTCCTGTGCGTATGTTCTTCGCATTGCATAATCGCATGCGGATCTTGGCTGCAACAAGATAATGGTCGGAGTCAATGTTGACCCTTCGAAATGTACGCACATCTAGAACACTAGATGCATGCCTTCCGTCGATTACAACATGATCAATTTGGTTTCGCGTTTTTTGATCCGGGGACAGCCAGTTGGCCTTGTGGATGTCGAGGTGCTTAAATCTGGTGCTACTAACTACCATGTTTCGCGCCGCGGCGAAGTCGATCAGTCTTAGACCGTTGTTCGTGGAGGTCTCATGAAGACTGAACTGACCGACAGTGGGGCCAAAGATGCCTTCCCTTCCGACTTTCGCATTAAAATCGCCGAGGACTATTTTCACGTCATGGACCGGAAGGTGGTCGTATACGTCCTCAAGACTAGCGTAGAAAGCGTCTTTGACGACTTCGTCCTTTTCCTCCGTCGGGGCGTGCGCGCAAATAAGGCTGATGAAGAAAAATTTTGCCTTGTTGCGGATCGTGGCCAATCTTTCATTCACAGGTGTGAACCGGGAAACAAGGTGGCGTAGTTTCCGGCTAACAACAATTCCACATTCAAATTCGCGCCTCTCCGCATGGCAGCTGTAGTAGATATTACAGTGTGCTTGTTTAGGCAGCCTTGCCCTTTCCATCGCATTTCCTGGATGGCGGTGATGTCAGATTGTATTGTTTTGAGGACTTCCGCCAGTTGGATAATGGCACCTTCCCTATAAAGGGTTCGGACATTCCAGGTGCATATCCGTAAATCATTGTCCGTTTTTCGTTTGCGGTGGTCGTCAACGTAATTGGGGTTCTTATCCGAGGCTGGTTTAGTTTTCATTGGGCAGTAGTAATGTGGCGGGACCCAAACCCTGCGCACATTCCATGTTTAAAGTCTATGGAGTGACTCGCCGCTCAAATTAGTCGTCAAACTGACGGATGCCAGTTTGCCGTTGCCCAGGGAACACCACGTGGAGGTTTGAGTCGACTTGAGACGATTTCGACATGGATAATGCTGACCTCGCCAGGTTGAGGCAATCAGACACGTTGCCATGTGAAGGTTCGCCCCCTGTTCTCCCCCCTGTTAATGTCATTGCTGGCGTTCGAAAAGGTCGATTTTTTTTTGTGCATAAAGTGAATATTTTTGAATAATTTTATTTTGTTCAGTTTTTTTCGAGCGGAGTTTCTTGTCAAGAGCGGCCGTTATTTTCTTAGAAAAATTTTCTGAAAATTAAAAAATTTTTTTTTTTTTTTTTCATATAAAAAATAATTGAATTCTTGTAATTTCTGTTGCTGATTACTATCAGCCTTTTCTACCGTTGCTGAGCTAACACAACAACTGCTATTTAAGCGCCATAAAGCCATACTCGGTCCACCGTATGGACGCGAAGTCCAAAAGATTCGCTCACGAGCGAATGAAAGAAAAAAAGCCTCCGGATAAGAATAACCCTACTAGTCAAGTTCCATCTACTGATCCCTCTGCTGCTACCGCGAAGGACGTTCCTACTACTACTGAGGACATGAATACAGCTAAGTTAACCAAACTGCCTGATACTTCTGCTACTAATTCTTCAACTGCCGCTGTCGCTTCTATTGGTACTGATGCTACTATTTATCGTCCTGCTATGAACTATACTCCACAAGTTCTGGAAAATATAAAACTTCCTCCTGGATGCTCATTCATTAGTACAACACCACCTACTACTGAAAACAAGAGTTCTTCTAATGCCTCGACTTATTATCCGCCTACTGCTTCTGCTACTAGTTCTTCCGCTTTCGCGGTCAATGGTACTGATGATTCTACCTATCGTTCTGATATGAAATATTATCCACAAGTTCTGGAAAACATAAAACTTCCCCAGGGATTCTCACTCATCAACACAACATCTGCTGGAAATGAGCACTCATTCACACAGGATGCATTTCAATTTGATTCAACACAGCCACCGCTACAAACATTTCATGTTCATCAGACTCCTCTTTCTAATTCAACAAATGAGGCCATGGAATTCGAAGCCACACCTTCACCAAACACGCATAATACACTGAAAAGAGTTAAACATAATGACGGAAGCTCCAAACCAAAAAATAAGGTACCATTAAGTAACCAAAATAATTTATATAACAGTAGCTATAGTCTTAACTCAAATAGATTTGCGATTTTAGGAAATTTAGATAACAATAATAATAATATTAATGTCAACAGTACTAGCCTTAATACTAAACCTACAACTTCTACTGCTAACAATGGGGTGCCATTAAAAAAAAAATCTAGTTGTCCGCCTATTTTTCTATACAATGTTAATATTAAAAATTTAATATACCAACTTGGTGCAATAGAACCAAAAATATCTTTTAAAATAAAAAACATAAACAAATACAAAAGCAAGTTATTCTTAGAGGATGACTCAGCATACACAGAGATGATGGCTTTCCTTAATGAAAAAAAAATTGATTCATATTCGTTCACTCCAAAAAATCAAAGACAACTGACATTGGTTTTACGTGGCGTGTTTTACTCAACTGATCTGTCTGAGATTAAAGATGCTCTTGATGAAGTTATACCCGAAACAGTTAGTAGGGTATCTAAACTTTCAACCCCCTCCTCAATTAAAAACAATATTGATACCGGTCTCTTCCTAGTATCACTTCATCCTGGGAAAAAACTGGGCGACGTGAGTCATGTACGATATCTGTTGAGTCAAACAATCAGCTGGGAGTCTCCAAAAAATAAAAAAAAAGAAATTCAATGCAAACGCTGTCAACATTGGGGGCATATCTCTCGAAATTGCAACAGACGATTTGTATGTATAAAATGTAGCGAAAATCATGCTCCTGGGGAATGTCCTCTGAATCAGATTGAAAAACCAAACCCTTTTTGCAATAACTGCAAAAAGTTTGGTCACCCTGCAAATTGGAGAGGGTGCGAAATATTCCAAAAATTTCTAGCTATCAAAAACAAAAAGTTGAAAGACGCAGCTGATATGAAAAAAGCTGCAAACCACAACACTGTACAAGCTATCACTGAATCTGGACTTTTCAATCCAAAACATTCTTTTGCAAGCCTTTTCAATACACAGGGCGATCAAACTTTTTCAAAACAATTCTCATCTAAATCAAACTTCAGACCGCCAATAATACAAGAATTTCTCAAACTATCCCAATTCTTTTTAGTTCCTGAGCAACTAACATTAGAGCAAAAAATTCAAAAATTTATGAATAACTATAAAAATTTACCCATTGAACAAGCCAAATCCCAATTTATAGAATTATTAGCCCAAATCAAAGACTCATATGGTCCGTAATGACATAAATTTTCTCACTTTTAACGTTAGATCATTAATTGACACGAGCCGAAAAATTGATCTTTTAAAACTACTTCAAACTCAAAACATAGATTTTGGCTTTATTCAAGAATGTCATCTAAAAAATCCAAATGTATTTTTAGAAGAATTCGATTTTATCTACGACAATTCCCCTATTGGTGTGGCTATTGTTTTGAAAAAAAACTTCACCTATTCTCGAGTCTCAATTCAAGGAGTGCGTTTTCCACACTGCTTTATCAAATTAAATTTGTCCGGGCACGGTTCCCATAAATCGTTTTTACTAGGTTCCATTTACATCCCATGTAATTTTTCGTCTACTCACTTATATTCAGGTCTATGTGAAATTCTGAAATTCTCAAAAAATTTTGAAGGTACTATAATAGGTGGGGACTTCAACTCAAGAAACCCTAATTGGGGTGATCATTTTGAGAATAATAATGGTAAAATATTCTTAAACTGGTTGCAAACTTACGCTCTGGACTTCATCCGAATTTCAGACAGCAGGCCTTCTTTTCCTTCTGCAGGTTCCTTTCTTGACCACTTTCTAGTAAGCGCTAATCTCATCGACTTAATCAACCAAAACTTTTCTATTACCAGCTTCGCAACCTTTTCTGATCACTTCCCAATACGGTTTAGAATCAAGCTTAATGATGCCGAGTTCATCATCAAAAGCCCTCGTTTATTAACCTCCTATAAAAAAACCAATTGGTCCAACTTCAGTCGGGACTTAGAAGTCGCTCTAGCCGAAAACTTCCCGCCAAGCAACATAAATTTGCAGAACTCTGACATAGACGATTATATTGACAATTTTACATCAGTTATTAATTCTACGGTCTCTTTGCACTCGGAAACTTTTGAGTACAAAAGAAATAAGTATATTATTTCGGAGAACGTGCGTAAACTCTTCAAAATTAAACACTCTTGGCAAAAAAAATTAAAAAAATTATTTCATAGGAATTTTAATAGGACTAGTGATGAATATAAGCTTTTATCGAACCAAATTCAACTCCTCAAAGTGATCATTAAAGAGCAAGTTCAATTAGAACAAGCCAATGAGTTTAAAACAAAACTAGAACGCATCAAGCCAGGCCCCTTAGCTTACAAACAAATTTATAAAATTGTCAGTAACAAAACAAAATCGCAATGCTCAGTAATTTCCTCTAATGGCATTGTCATTCAAGATGACAATGATAAACTTGAACTGTTTCGACAACATTATGAAAAAATTTATTCAGAATTTATTCCACAAAGAACAGATCTACTTGACATAAAATCCTCAGTTTCAGCTAGCTTATCTGGCCTGCCCTCAACAATTCTTCATTTTAGTGAGGACTTCAATTCTCTTGATAATACTGATGAATTTAATTTTATTAAAGCTGATACCATCAGAACCATTTTAAAAAACCTTAACAACAAAAAATCATTTGGACTAGACAAAATTTCAAACTTCATCATAAAAAAATTTCCGCCAGTAGCACTTAATTTTTTAACTATTTTATATAATAATTGCATAAATAATGGTTACTTCCCGAATAATTGGAAGATAGCTTGCATAATTCCAATTAAAAAAAAACCGGATAATATTGATTTAAATAATTTTAGACCTATATCAATGCTATCTAACCTAGGAAAAATTTTCGAACGTATTATAAAACTAAAAATGGAAATCAACCTTGGAGATGATTATATTTCCCACTTTCAATTTGGTTTCAAAAGAGAGCACTCTACGGCCCATGCATTACTACTTTTCCATGATAAAATTATCCGTAATTTACGTCAAAAAAAGTGCACAGTCGCGGTGTCCTTAGATATAGAAAAAGCATTCGACAGAGCCTTCCAGGACGGGATTCTTTTCAAACTCATAAACCTAGGTTTTCATCCGAACTTATTAAAACTTTTTCGAAGTTTTTTTTCTGATCGAAAATTCTGCATCCAAATAAATAACCTAGTTTCTAACCTCGGTCTAGTTAAGAGCGGTGTTCCCCAGGGTTCAGTGTTGGCCCCCCATTTTTTTAATATTTTTATTTATGACTTTCCACATGTCATGTCTGACTCAAGGGGTATCTTATATGCTGATGACTGCCTTGTGTTCGCCCACCATGAATCTCCTCTATCTGCCTTAAACAAAGTCTCAAGACATCTTCAAATTATCAACGATTTTTACACTGACTGGGGTACTCGAATTAATGTTTCCAAGTCAGAGGCTATATGCATAAGAAATGCGTCGGGCAAATGCAAAAGAACGGTGACACCAGAAAGCAAAAATTTGAAACTTTTTCTTAACGGCTCAGAAATAATTTTCAAAAATAACATCAAATACCTTGGCGTTGAATTTAATAACCTGCTCAAGTTCAATAAACACGCAAGGCTGAATCTAAAGAAAGCTCACAAATTAACTGGTATGTTTGCCAAACTTTTAAACAACAAATACTTAAGTCAAGACACGAAGCTTCTGATTTATAAAGTTAGCATCCGCTCTGTTCTGTTATACGCATTTCCAATTTGGTTTTCCATCTCGCCTTCGGTTGCTAAAGAATTAGAAATTCTAGAACGAAATATTTTAAGACGCTGCGTGAACAAAAATTTTGAATCCTTTGTTAAACGATTTTCAAATAAATTCATTTATAAGAAAGCCATGATAAATCCTTTATGTCGCTATGCTTTACATCTACAAAAAAAATTTATAAATAGACTTTCTTTTCATAATAATGACTTATTAAAGGACATCTTTGATTTTCAAAAACATTTTAACTGGTCTTCTGTTAATTACCTATCTCCTGTTGGCATAATAAATGAAATAATTGAAACTGATATTGATTTTGACACCCCACTGTTACCTGAATTTTACGATAAATCTCTACCGAACACCCACAGGGGCTAAATATTGAAAAGCATTGTACTTTATTTTTACTCTTTTATTTACTTGTTTCTCATTCCAATGTATTAAAAAAAAAAAAAAAAAAAAAAAAAAAACACCTTATGGTGGATGATTTTAGCTATAAGTGTAGTTTTAAGGGTTTTGTATAGTTTGTAAGAATATATAACAGAGACAGCACGTCTCTATGATACCAACTTATGCCGGGAGCAAGCATTATATTCATATCAAATATCACAATCATATGTATTCTTCTATTTCATGTAAGCAAGCTGCCTCTCTTATTTTTTACTCCTAGAATAACACTCTCATAGTTCTAAATTATCTTGTTAAAATTATTTCTAAGTAATGACTGAATTGTAATCGAAAGAAAAGTCTCAATAAAATTGAATTGAATTGAATTTATTTTGTTCATCAACAGTACGATATTTGCTTGCTCCGACTTTTTTTAAGGTCCTCCAAATAGTGACTGGCATCTAGGTCTCCAAAATAGTCCCTTATGGCTGAAATAATCTCGTCATTTGACAAACATTTCTTCCCTCAGAACCAAACTTTCAACATTGGAAGCAAATAATAGTCATTGTGGGCCGGATGCAGTCAATGAGCCAGATGAATAAAAACTAAGCAATTGCTTTTTCTTGAAATTTTTATGAAAACAATCTAAAGCAATTTCTTGTCCTTCAAGATATAGATACACACACGTGAATACATTTAAGCTATTGCTTGAAGATCTTAAGAAAAAGGAATTGCTTAATTTTTATTCATCAGTGTCAATAAGTTGGTTAATCAATTCAAATGCAATTTTTAAATTTAGCCATGACGACTGCCGAAGTGTCAACCGGGTGCATTATCTTGATAAAACAGCACTTTTTTTCTTGCAAATGGGTACGTTTATGATTACGACTTTCAATTTGTTCAATAATGCTTAGTATCTATCCTACAGTTATAGTTAGGCGCTTTTCCAAATAGTCGACTAGCAATACGTCGTTGTTAACCCAAAAACAACCTTTTCGGCCGAGTGCACAGTCTTTGCAGCAGGTGCACCTAACTTAATCCACTGTTTCGACTATTGCTTTGCCTCAGATGTATAGTGGTGGACCCAAATTTAAGCCACAATTATGAATTTAGCTTAAACCACTTCCACAGAGTCTGCGTTTTTGCAGAGAGTTTTTACATGAGAGTTTTTTTTTACAAAAAAAAAAAAATATTTTTTTTTTAATTTTTTAACATTTGTTTTCTTACAGAAAAACCATCAACTTTGTATTAAAAGAAGGTATCATATCAATACAAATTTAATTGCATTTACATTGTAACTTTCAGACAAGGTCTTAAATAGCAAAATATTGTGAAGAAGCTAAACCAGTTAAGGTGGCAGGCAGCTATGCGTAATGATTGATGGGATGGTCAACACTTTATAAGTGCAAACTGAACAGTGGAACATTTATATGAAATATTAATGCTATAAAAGTCTTAAATCTACGATAAAAGTTATTCAGGCCCAGGAGAACTATAGTCAGTGAACGAAAATAAACACTAACGTAGCGTATGTTACTGTACTGTAGCGTAGATTTAAGAGAACAATGCATTAACGCAGCATTAAAGTTTGTGTACTTAAGCGCAAACACAAACACTATACTACGTTAGCATACAAAAATAACACAAACATTATCATTCCGTAGCGAAAGTTACACTAAAACTAACAATAAGAAGAAGCAATTATTGAGTCTTATGGTAATGTATTGCATGTTTTTATGTCGAACGGTACAGGCTGATAATGATTGCATTAATTTTGTATGCAATTGTAGTATAGTGTTTGTGTTTACGTTCGTGTACACAAACATATACGCTAAAAAATATACTAAAATAGTGAAGTCTTTTTTTTGTTTACTGACTGCAACATGACAAAAAATTTAACACTCGATAAACGTTGCACATAATTTTAAAGCCTCATTTGTTGTTGTAAATTTTTCTTGTCTAGACTGATTTTACGACTGCATTGATATTGTTCTGAAGTCTGCTAGAATTGAATCTAGCAGCTTCTCTTGACTCAGCTACTCAGGATACTTGAAGAACAGCTGTTGTTAGTTGCGGCCCACTCTTTAAATTCAGTCTAGATTTTCAATCGATTTTGATGTTGCTTATATTCTGGTAGTTGTTGTTGTTGTATTACACAATTTCAGTTGGCTTTCGTTTAGTTAGACGGTCTATTGAAAGGGACTTATCTGTTGCCAGCCTAGCGACATTTCGATCACACTATTTTTTTTTTTTTGTTGCAGGCAGTCGATGCAAGACTAGCAGCAGCCGCTTTTATTTTATGGCCACTAAACTGGTTTTCATGCCTGTTTTCGCCCAAGGCAACTTTTTAACTTAATAACCAGCTAAGAAGGAAACTTTGTATAAACATCCAGCAACATTGCAAGAACAACAAAACCAGCGACAACAACAACTACTCCTGTAAAAACAAGGAGCAACGCCTTGCTCATTGCTTAACATCACAATTCAACACATCGATGTTCAAATGCGTCAAAGTAGTTGCCTGTAAAGGCAAAAAAATACGACATGAGAAGAATTATAATCTTTTCATTGATTTCAATATCTGGTATTAATAATAATGAATTAAGACATAAGCAAAAAAAAAAAAAAAAAAGTTGACTGACTCGACACTGCTTGTTTTTACAGGTTATAAAAAAAAATTAAAGTATCTGAATGATAAGGCAAAAAATAGTATCCCAGCAACAGCTGCAACCTGCAATTTGCAACACATTTGCAGACACTAACAACAATAATAAACGAAAAAAAAAACAATGACATTCCGAACAACTTGTTTTATCTATCTGACAATCTTGAATTAGGCGTTAATCATGATAAAATCTCAAATTCCATGGGAACTGGCAAAAAAATGCCAAAAATTGGCATGACCTGCATGAAAACCGCCTGCAATGCAAAACTTGACACAAAGCAAAAATTAAAATAAAAAGATTTTTGATAGGAAAAAATGTGATTTTTATGAACATAAAAATGAACGTAAAAAAATTAATGTAAAAATACATTGCAAAAAAAAACTTAAGAAAGAAGATTAACTTAAAATAATTTTCTCATATTATTAAGAGAATGTTTAGCATTGAATGGGTCTGGACAAATTCTGGACACAGAGTTGCATAAAATATTCGATCAAAAATATATTTTTTCATTCATTCAAACAGTGCTTACATGACAGTCGGACTCGATGATTTTCATGATTTTATCGACATTTCGACAGTGTAGTGCATCTTTGACATTATAGTAACCGTGACGAAAACGATGAAATCAAAATTGCGTGTAATAGGCTGTTACATTATCAGGTTCGTGAACTTAATTCAAATGTTCAGTCGTCTGGCTTTCGTTTTCGCCTTATCGAAGATATTGTTGTAAGATATGACGTTTTTCCTCTTTATTGGTGCTCATATTTGACACAAATAAAAATGAGTGAAGCAATCACAAAATCGTCTGCGAATTATTTTTAGTATGAAACGTCAAACGTCATCTAGCATAACCCGATCGCACTTGTACATCGCGAGATACCGATTACTAAAGCCATTTATTGGAAAAATATTAATTTATAATATAATATTATTCTACTATTTGAAATATATAATAGCGTAATTTAGCAATAAGTGGGTCATCGTCATGAATGGGACACTGAAAAAATGTCTCTTTCATACTTACCACACCTGATATTATGCATACATATACACAGTGCTGGGCAATAAAATAGAATCACACTGAGCAGAAATTGCATTTTTGTTGCTTTCAGTAACCTTCAAAACCTAACATTAAAATAGGAAAACCACGAAAATAACGACACAGCAGAAAGCCTACATAAAAATTTTGTCCACTCGCGACCCATTCAAGTCTGCGAAGCAATCCGGGGTGAGATAAGCTTTGGAATTTCTATTTGAACCGTAAGACGATGATTGGCGGCGAAAAACTGTTTGGTAGATCTCCACAAAAGGTTTCTATGCTGACCTTGAGACATAGACAAAATAGCATAGCTTTTGCAAAATCGCACAATGAATGGGCCAGTCCAGAAAATGTCAATTATTGGCGGAATGTGTTTTGGTTCGATAAAAAAAATTTAAATTTGATTGGAAGTGATGGTAAATCTCATGACTTGGAGATTGGAGACCGAAAAATGCAGAATGTAATTCAAATTACACCATAAAGACGTTCAAGCATGACGTTCAAGCTTTTCTTGGTACTGACTTGGTCCGCTTTAATAGAAAAACAAAACATTAATACAAATTTATATCTTGAAATACTCAGGGACTTTATACACCCATTTGCAAGGTAGAAATACCGCTTAAGAGAGATTTTTCCTACACACACCTCTAGTGTTGTAAAATATTGATTAAACCAAAAACAGTATTAATGTAATGACATGGCCAGCGCAGTCACTGTATTTAAATCGCATTGAAATGTTATGAAGGATTTTAAAAAATTATATATAACATTCTATATAACAGATCTTTGGGAAAGAATCCAAAAAGCTTGGTTACCATACCTCAAAGCACTTGTCAGACATTAGTAGAGTCCATGCCGAGAAGATCTGAGGCTGTCTTGAAAAATTTTAATCTATTCTACAAAATACCAAGAATGTTAATAATAAAATAAATGTAAAAATAAAACAAATAAATTTTTGATTTATTTTTAAGTTTTCATATTTTTTTATAATTTGATTCTATTTTATTGTCCCCACTTATTATGAAGTACTCTTAAATTTAAATTTTCAATTTTTTTATTTATATCACAATATTGACAAAAACCTTTTTTATTCAATTCTATAACGATAAAAAATTTAAACCAAACCAATTTAAACCAAAGTTCTTTGGATTCGTTTATTAGTGCAGTGTTTTTTATCATTGAAGTTTGCATGAGTTAACGATTCTATTTTATTGTCCCACACTGTATAAATACAAAATATCTTGATAAGAAAAAATACTAAGTAACATTTTTCAGAAACTGCAAATTGATCAAATTTGCCAAAAATTTTCACATTTATAAAATACCTCGTTTTTTACATAGAAGCAGAATGAACCAAAAAAAAATTTTTAATGGCCCTCAGTAATAAAGAAACTGTATAAGTCGAATCTTTCTTAAACTCGACTTTAGCTTTCAATAAATGATAGGCTAAAAGTTGAGGCTAAAGGTTCGGCTGATAGGCTAAAAGTTCGGCTTAGAATTTCTTTATTACTAAGAGCAATTATTTTTATTAGTTTGAAGAATATTTTCCTAAAAGTTCTTTTCCTAAAAAAGTTAAAAATGAATTGAAAGATATAAAAAATAAAAACTTAATTTAAAAACAAAATACAAATACAAAACAAATGCCAAAATAATAGAAAAAAATATAAAAAAAAAAATATAAAAACTAAAAAATAATTAAAAAAAAAAATTTTTAATAATTTAAAATTACTTAAAAAATACATATACAGTGCCGTTCACACAATTAGGAACGATGCATACATGTCACTTCAAATTACCTTTTTCATATAAACTAGAGTACGCCAGTGGTCGCAATTCGACCTTTTCGCCATACCACTACCGAGCGACGCCAGGTATTCCAGCTAGCATTTTCCCTTAAAAACTATTCGATGCACTCGTTCTCCCTACTCTTATTCATTAAAAAAAAAAATCAACAAAATCGGTTGAGAAACACCCTCAATCCCATACTACTTCCGAGCAACGCCGGGTATTACAGCTAGCATATTTCTTTAAAAATTCGTCGATGCTTCTCCTTACTCTGATTCAATTAAAAAAAAAATCATCAAAATCGGTTGAGAAACACAGGAGAAAATGGTACTGAACTGTTTTGCCTGCGCCTATTTATATTAGATAACTGACTACACTCTCTTTTTACACGGTAGATACGTTCCTAAGTAAAATGCGTAAAAAAATTCGTGCAAAAAAATGCGCACACTTGTGGGCATAAACCGATCAAATTTAAATACAGCATAAAAATTGTTGGTGAAAAAAATTTTTTTTCATCGTGCAAAACCAAAAAATTCGTGATAAAAAAATGTTGATGGGCCGTGTTATTTCAAAATCGTGCAAAAAAAGACCGTGAAAAAAGAGAGTTGAGTGTAATTAAAAAAAATCTTTATTAAATTTTGTGATAAAGGACTTCTTCATTCTGTTGTCAAGAAAATATTCACCAGTTCCTAAGCTGTTTAAGCACAGGGAGCTTTTTTTATGATACTAGAAAGAAAATCAAAAGCGACTTATTATTTTGTATTTGGATAAAAATGGATATCTTGTTGTTGTTTTATGAATATTTCGCTGAATATTGTTTACTTGAAAGAACCGCTGCACATCGCCGAGCCATTGAAACCACTATATCCTCACAGATAGTCTTCGGAATTGTTATCTACTCCTTTTGCACTTTAGCATAGAGTTCCGTAAAATTTGTAATTTTTAATGCACCAAGATGTTTCTTTACTATTTGCCAGAGGTTCTCAATCGGATTTAGATCCAAATTACAAGATGGCCAATCCAAAACAGTCATCATATCTATCCGTAAACCACTTCGTAGTATGACCAGCAATAGGCTTAGGATCATTATCTTGTTGAAAAATCCAATTTACGTGTAAATTTTCATCGGCATATGCAATCAAATAAGTCTGAAATATGTCTGTATATTGGAATCTGTCCATGTGACCCTCAATTTTTGCGATTGAGCCAACACCACATAATGACATCGCGCCCCACAACATAATGTTTCTTCCACCGTTTTTTAGTGTTGGTCGTGTGCACCTAGGGTTAAACTTACCTCGTACCGGGCGTCTAACATTTGATCTGCCATCTGACCATACTATATTTATTTTGGCTTCATCAGTAAAAAACACCTTTTTCCAATACTGAAGGGTTCTAGTTCTATATTTTCTAGCAAATTCCATTCTTTTTTTCGATTTCGCTTAGATACTAATGGTTTCTTCCTACAAACTTGCCCAGCTTCTCTCAAACGACTTTTAACGAAAGATTCACAGCCATTTTTACCGAAAACAGCTACTCAAACTCGCTTTGCTGATTTATGCGAAGGTTTTTTTGAAGTCACGAACAATAATTTTGTCTTTCGTTTCAGTCGTTATACGAGGTTTACTTTTTCAGGGCACATTTTTTTGTTGTTGAATGCTTTTGAAATTGCTAAATTGCACTAAAAACCATGGTTTTTGAACATTTTATAACTTAAGTAATTTTAATATTACTATTTTTGATCAAGAAGTTTCAAAATTAATTCGCGAGTTTTGAAATCACAGAATATATTCTGTCCCATAATTTAGTTTTTGTTTTAAAATTTTATCGAATTCAGCAAATTTCATACAACAAACTTTTATCAGCACAACACATTAAAATCAATATAATTAATTGATCTTATTAACTGACAACACAGATCGTTCTTAATTATATTCACGCGTCATTTACGAAACAAGTGTGCGAAAAATTCCAAGGAAAATTGTTTATGCGGTAGACAACAAGCAAATAACTGTTTTCTTAAACTTCCTTGCTTGATTACAGTAGCGGATAATAAAAAGTGAAGTTTTTTCTTTAGGATAATTGAAATTCTGGATGAAATATGAATAAAATGACATCGTTCTTAATTCTGTGCACGTTACTGTATAACAATTATAAAAAAATATTAAAAAAAAAATTAAAATAAACTTAATAAAAATTAAAAAAACAATAAAAAAAAAAAAATTAAAAAAATTAAAAACAAACTGAAAAAAATCAAAATAATTAATTACTCAAAATTATTATAAGTTTAAAGTTCAAAAATTAAAAGAAATACAAGAACAATTAAATCGGTAGGAAAAAAAAAAAGTGAAAAGGTTAGTATAAAAAATTTCAAAAATGAAATAAAAGACAACAAAATACAAAAACTTCAACAAAATAAATTTATAAAAATAAAATCCGAATGAACCAAAAAGTTTTATAATTGAGTTTTCATATAAAAATCATTCAGCCCTATTGTGAATAAAATTTCGCCCGAAATCCGAAAAAAGGGAATTTTCGTATTTTTAACAATGTTTACGGAATTTCTGAAAAATGTGAACACAAATATTTGCATTCATCGACAATTTTTAAGATCATAAGATAAAAAAACAAATCTTTTAAAGCATTATCCTCTGTCTAAAATATTGAAACTACCTTCTTCAATTCCGGAGGCAATTTGGTTCATAATAGCGCTAATTGTATTCATCACTTTGAATAATATTTTTAAGTTAAACGGTTAAAAATAAGTTAAAATAACATATTAAAAAATGAAAACTTTACTTGGAAACACTTGAAAAATAACAAAACAATTATGGAAATAAAATAAACAAAAAAAAAAAAATGCAAAAATATATAAAAAACCATTAAACAAAATATTAAATAAAATGAAGGCTGTAAATATTAAGAAGGAAGATGGCCTATGATGCTGTTTTACAGAGTTCTGGATTTGAGTGCCATAAATGCTTTTATTATACACCAACATCACAGTAAAAAAATTGAAAAAGAATGTTGTTGCTGAAAGAATTAGCTTGCTCACTAGTAGTCTCTCATATGCAAACACGTGCTATCAACTCAAAACTGCTGAGGGAATTGAGGTTGACTTTGGCCCGCGTTCTAGGCGATGAAATGCTCCCAGAATCAGTGGTTGAGAAGTTGTTCCTAGAAAAAGTTGCAGACTCAGTCCACCGAAGCTTCATAGGACAAGACTACCCACATTTATGCGAACTGCAGCATACCAGTGTGCCTGGTGCGATGACTGCAATAATTGAAGTCATATTGAACCATTTTTCTGTAATTCTTAAATAGTATGTTTTTATTTCCCTTTGCTTATATGAAATTAATTTTAAGGAAAAATATGTTTACTTTTGTATATAACTGTAGTCTAAGAAGTTTGAATTTAGTTAAGATGATATCATATGTCAATGAAAACTGCAAAGTACCTAAAATTTTTTTTTTTTCATTAAAATTTTAAAAACAAATCTAAAAGATCATTGTTTACACACATATTCTTTTAATTTTATTTCAATAAACCAAAGTTTGTAGTTTTTTTGACAGATTGATAAGTGTTTACTGAAAAATCATACAGATAAGTAAAGTATCCTGTGAGACCGTCATAAAAAATAATAATAGAAAAATAAAAATGAAAAAATAAAATTGTACAATAAAAATTAAAAACTAAAAAAAAAAACGAAAAAAAACGAAAAAAAATTTAAACAAAAAAAAAAAAATAAAGAAAGTACAAAAAAATTAAAAATAAAACAAATTAAAAAAGAAATCAAAAATAAAACAAAAAAAAAAAATTAAAAAATACAAATTAAGAAAATATTAAAAAAGAAAACAAAAATATAAAAAAAATAAAAAAAGCAAGAAATAGAAAATTAAAAATAAATAAAAAAAAGATTACGAATTAATAAAATTAGAAAGTAAAGGAGCCTGTGAGACCACTTCACAAAAAAAAAGAAAACGATAGAAAACTAAAATAAAAGATAACGAAAATAAAATATTAAACAAAAATAAAAAATTAAACAAAAATGAAAAAATTAAACATAAATATAAAAAATAAAATAAATAAAACAAAACTGAAAAAAATAAAACAAATAAAAAAATAAAAAAATAAAAAATAAAATAAATAAAAAAATTAAAAATGCCACAAAAAAATTAAAGAATACCAATTAAAAACCTAAAAATAAAAAATTTAAAAAATAAAAAAAAATTAAAAAAGAAAAAAAAAATTAAAAAAGAAAAAAAAATTAAAAAAAAGATAATAAAAAATAGCAAAATATAAAAATATAAAAAAATTAAAAAATAAAAAAACTTCAAAAATAAAAATGATTAAAAAATTAAAAACAAAAATTAAAAAAGTAAAAACTCTGTCATGATTTAGCGTATTTTTCTACTAAATGCAACTTTAATATGAAGTTCTTATTATTAATTTTTTAAAAATACTTTTCTTAATGCCTCAATTCAGGCAACATGAATATTGTTATTACAACCCCTTTTTTATTGACATTAATTGGCCTTTACCTCCTTAGATTTATTTCACACGAAATTTAATGCATGTATAAACACACATAAGAGCTTCATTAAGAATGCTATTTTATGGTACGTATTCATTATAATACCATAAAAACAGCTTTCAACTCCATAATTTTGTAAAAATATAGTTTTTACAACATAAAAATTTTAAAAATCTTTAGCATTCGAAGACTATTTTACATGTATGTTGATATTTAAAAAAAAAAATTTTAAATATTTTACGCATTTGAAGATGTCTTAAAATATGTTTGAATTTCTAACAGCCTAAATTTTTTTATGTCATTGGCCAGATGCCAATCAAATACAGAGAATTTTTTATTTTAACAGTTGTTGGTGGAGTAAAACAAAGATTTGCGAAACATAACAGAGAAATATTCACGACAAATAGAAATATATACATAAAAAAAAACAATAACGCTTACGATGCTGAATGCTTCTCTGACAATTACAATTATTTTTATGTCTAATCAATGTAGGCGTTGAGCAATAAAAGCTGTAGCCGTCAATAAACTTTTTTGTACAAAAAAAAAAAAAAAAATTACTAAATGTGGGTCAAAATAGTCAAACAACAATGAAAAATAATATATTTTTATTTTATTATTTAAGTTTTTATGAACTCAAACTTGTCTTGCCTTTGCATATAATTAAAAAAAAAATTTTAATTTTCTCTTAAAATACTTTTTCTTTGCAAACACATTCGCCAAGAGCTAAGAATTAATTTTAATGTGCGGTCAATTTTTAGCAAACCGGGAAAGTGAATAAAAAGTGAAAACTACAAAAAATTACTCAACATGAAATAATTGGCGTTGATATAAACGTAAATGAACGGAAATTAAAAAAAAAATTAATGTGTTTTATGTGTGGCTTTTATTGCTTTCTTTAATGCATGACAATTTGTCGTTTTATTAATCTTGCTTTCAGTGCCTCCCTCCAACCATTCGTCCGCCCGTCTGTCTATCTGTTTGCGCCACAGCTAGATTTTTATCGCAATTATAAGACACAAGCTTTCAGCAACATACAGCTTTATGTATTAAAATGACGACGTACAAACGTAAATATATCTCAAGCTTAATAATAAATTTTGCGATGTTAGATAAAAGAATCGTCTTATAAAAGCAAAACAAGATAGCTGAGTAAAAAAGAAAAATTCAGCTCGAAAACTGATTCAAACAAAGAAACATAAATCAAATAACATGACTGTTGAGTTAATTACAAGTAGAGTGAGCGTATCTTGCAGATACATCGGCTATAAAAACAACAGTCAGCCGCTTTGCGTAGCAGCTAATAATTTCACAGTTTGTTACAATTTTTAATTATAATCATAATTATATACTTCTCGATATATTTGAGCAACGTTTTTTTTAATTTTTTTTTTTTTTTTTTGCCAATTTGTAACTCCATCCAGTTATACATAGCTCTGCAACTTTTCGCTTTAATAAAATTAGAAAATAGTTTTTTTAAAACTTGGTTGTTTTTTAATCACGTCAAGCTTGTTGAATGCCGAAAACTTTCGCTCTCTATGACCCAGTTCGAAAAGCTGTTTGCAGCGTTTATTGTTGGCTTTCAATCATTACGCTATCTAAAACTATTTTAAGCAGAATAAAATGTTTTTTAAGCCATTAAGTCGCTTCAAATTTTATTCTTCATTGAAATCTTTTTTTAATGTGAACTATTTTTTTTTTTTTGTATTTTGCAGTATTTTTTTTATTTCTGTGTTCCTGAAGCTCTTTGTTGAAATTGACACAATTTTGCCAAATGGTCTAAATTCACGACTGTTTTAACTTGAAATTAAAAAGCTATATTTTATTCTTTCAAGAAAGTTTTGCTTTCAATAGATCATCGTAAGGATAGCTCAATGAAGTTTATAGTTTGTTATTTAAAATATCAGTATTTATAAAACTATTTTTGTTTATCGTTCTCATTTCACTCTCAAAGCACGATACTTTTATGGAACTTGTTCTTAAAAGGAAAATCAATTCATTATTTTATTTAAAATTTTTAATATGATAGAGATAACTAATTTTAACTTGAACTCCGTAGGAGATAATTGTTTCGGCTGTGCGGAAATGCACACCAGGCAATTACGCTCCAAAACCTAAAACGAAATTAGGCCCCAAAATCGGGGTATAATTTCATTTTGAAAAATACCCCAATATTAAGAAAATAACATCACAAAATTTATGAAGAATGACCCAAAAAAAAAAAAATTAAATAACACCCCAAAATTGTTTTTATTTTTATTTGTAAACATGAATGTATTCATATCTAAGAATTTTTTAATTTTATTAAGAACTTAAAAAGTGAAAGTATTTGCCTTGTACGAACCCAGCAAACCAAAGTTTTCGAAATTGTTACGAATTCATTACGAATATTTCGGAATCTGATTTCATTAAAAACCGTAAAAAAAAATCATATGAAGGGATCGACACGACTTCGTAACGATTTCGTAATGAAATATAGTTAAGAAATCGAAAGAAATTTTGTTTCGAAGTCGTAACGAAATGTTACTGCGTAATCGTAATGGAATATGGGCATTTCCATCGTAACTCACGCCAGGCCCGTATACAAGGGGGGATTTTAGGTGTTTACCCCCCCCCCCCCGTCCCCCCTTAGGGTCCAGCAAGTACAAAGAATAAACACAAATGAGACTTTGAATTCAAAATGTGATTTTTTTTTTATAAATTGTGATAATGCTGTTAATTTCCTTGAAAACTTCACTTAATTATTGAAACATTTTTTTGGCCAAGTGATAGATTAACTTTGCTTATAAAAGACATAATCATTATATTGGAATTCATTTTCAAGGAGTTTGTATATTAAATAATCAGTTTCAATGCTCAAACAGACCCTGATATCCAGTAAAATATATACATGAAATTGCACATAGAACGAATATAATTGTGTAAATTGAAGAAAATTAGCTTGACGTTTTTTATGCCATATCTATCCAGCAAACCATAGTTGAAGACTATGTCGAAATTCCGACTAATTCATAACTATTTCGAGCTGTTTTAAAGAAATCGTTACAATTTCGTTTCGCAAATATCGGAACAGTTTCACTTTTTATACGAATTTATATAAAATTTCGTTATGCGACTGTTTTTACGACATATAAATGCTAACAGAGTAAAATTTCTTTTCTTTCGAACTGTCTGAACGAAATCGTATTTTTTCGTAACATTTTAATTAGGACTCGTTGCGAAATCGTTACGATATTTCGTTGCAAGGTCGTATCAACTCCTTCATACGATTTTCGTTACGATTTCGCAACTAACGAAATATAACGAAATATTCTTAACGAAATCGTAACAATATTTCGCAATCTTTCCAATTTCGGAATCCGATTTCGTTACGAAATCGTAAAGACACATCGTAAAACAGCTTCACCAAGTGAACTTATTAAGAAATGTTTGCTTTTTATAGCTGTTTTTAATAAACCGCAAGAAATCTTAGCTATTTTTACCGTTCACACTAATATTGTTGAATTAGTAAAATTTAGTCACACACATTTTTACTTTTTGTGCTTATTTTCGGAATAATACTTATTAAAAGAAATTAAAAATTCTCAATTTGAACCATTTTTCAACAAACCATTGGCAAAAATCAAAAAAACTTAGTACTCAAAATTTATTTGTAAAAATAATGAAATAAACTCTTCTCATCTCTCTTATGGTCATTTAAATACAGGCATATTCAGTCTTAAAAGAAAACGGATTTGCTTAAAAATTTTCATAAATTTTCTTTCAGTTATTACTGATATCTACTTATAGATTTTTTTTATCAAAACCCTATCCCCCCCCCTCCCCCCCCCTAAGGTAAATCCTGGCTACGGGCCTGACTCACGCGACATGCGTACGACTTAAAGCTTCGTTTTCTCGGAAGTTTATGTTATTAATGTTAAAAAAATTTCTGAGGTACATATGCCTTAGAAGAAATAGTAATAGTATGATATACCAAAATTGTCGTTCCTGTAAGTAATTAAGAATAACAGTGGAAAATATGGGCGTAACTCACGCGACAAAAACAGGGAACTGTGTTCTACAAGCACGTTTCAATTGTAAAAATTCAGCGAATTTTATCATATAACCTGTATTTGTCTTTAAATTTTAATTAATGGGAAAACAGCGAAGTTTCATAATAAACCCACTTTACCGATGAACTTTGCTTACGCGACAAAATTTCCGTTAAGAAAATGTGTAATTAAAGAAGAGAGAAAAGAGCTTCAGAAGAGTAACTAACACCTTCGTTCAGCCATGGACGAAGCTTACTACGTGTTATGTCCTATATCTTCAGTAGACGAGGGTTTTAATATTAGTAAAGATATTAAAATTTTCAGAATACGAAGTTCATATATATCAGTATTATACTAGATAAAAAAAACTTAATTTCGAAATACATTAAATTTTTTTTTTTTTTGGTTGACATTTTTGTGGAAATGCCCATATAGTTTCATAAGTCATTTTGCTGTAGCAAAATCGAAACGAATTCTTAAAGACAGCTTGAAATAGTTACGAATTTGTCGGAATTTTGACAAAGTCATCAACTTTGGTTTGCTGCGAAATGTTTTTCTAAAATTTTTACCAAAATTCATTGAGTTCAAACGGCTCTACAATTCCTATAGTCTTCTTCATTTCGTACAAGGGAAATATATATACTCTGACAAAGGTCTGTAGCCAGGATTGACCCATGGGGTGTCTTATACAAAATTTTTTAAGACCATTTTATAATAAAGTTCTATATTTAGATAATGAAAACTACATGAATTTTTTTAAAAAAAACTTACTTTATTTAAGCTTTTAAGTGTTTATGTTAAGTCTTCTTTTTTTGTTTTGGATAATTCTTCTAAGGCATCGTCCACGGTTACCATGTGGTCCCTGTGAATACTTAAGGACGCACATTCATTCAAACGATTCTCGCCCATAGAATTTTGGAGATATGTTTTTAATAGCCTTAGCGAAGAAAACGATCGTTCATTTGTTGCTGTTGTCATTGGTAACGTGCACAAAATTTTCAGCAAGCAGTGCACGTTGGGAAGAGCTTTTGAGTCGCACTACTTAAAATGGAATTGAAAAAATATTATAAAAAAACACAAATATATAACTAATAATTATAGCTGTTAAATATATTTAAAAGGTCAATTGTGCTCCAACTCCTTTGGCTCCACTGGACCAAAATTGGCTTCAGCATCCGTTGCCAAATAGCTACTTCGTTGCCGCTAGTTTCAGTATCAATAAAGTATCAGTATCAGTATCAATATCAGTATCAGTATCAGTATCAGTATCAGTATCAGTATCAGTATCAGTATCAGTATCAGTATCAGTATCAGTATCAGTATCAGTATCAGTATCAGTATCAGTATCAGTATCAGTATCAGTATCAGTATCAGTATCAGTATCAGTATCAGTATCAGTATCAGTATCAGTATCAGTATCAGTATCAGTATCAGTATCAGTATCAGTATCAGTATCAGTATCAGTATCAGTATCAGTATCAGTATCAGTATCAGTATCAGTATCAGTATCAGTATCAGTATCAGTATCAGTATCAGTATCAGTATCAGTATCAGTATCAGTATCAGTATCAGTATCAGTATCAGTATCAGTATCAGTATCAGTATCAGTATCAGTATCAGTATCAGTATCAGTATCAGTATCAGTATCAGTATCAGTATCAGTATCAGTATCAGTATCAGTATCAGTATCAGTATCAGTATCAGTATCATTATCAGTATCAGTATCAGTATCAGTATCAGTATCAGTATCAGTATCAGTATCAATATCAGTATCAGTATCAGCATTAGCACCAGTATCAATATCAATATCAGTATCAGTATTAGTGTCAGCGTCAGAGTCAGTGTCAGTGTCACTATCACTATCACTATCACTATCAGTATCAGTATTAGTATTAGTGTCAGTATCAGAATCAGAATCAGAATCAGTATCAATATCAGTATTAATATAAGTATAGGTTTCAGTATCAATATAAGTGGCAATAATATTATCAGTATTAGTATCAATGTCAGTATCATTATTAGTCTCAGTGCCAGTATCAGTTTCAGTTTCACTATTTCTATCATTCTCTCTATCTATATCTATACCAATTTGTACCTTTAATGTTCCTTTACCTCCACGTGGAATGTATTTATAGCAAATACACACACCTCTATCTATTAAGAGATAATTGTGATCTACTGCATCATAGCTTTAGTAATACATGCTTCATGTTGAATCAACAACTCTGCTTAACAGAGACTTTTGTATCACTGGATAGTGTAGTGAACTCCTACTCACAAAGGTGTGAGTTCAATTCCGAGCGGAGAATCGAAGAAATTTTTTTAATATATGGAAATTACATTTTCTTGTTAAAATAGACGCAAGGAACAAAGAAACATCAATTTCTAAAAAAAAAACGCTGTCGAAAAATAAAAGTGCCGTTTTTGAGATTTCACTCAAGCAAATCACAGAACGAGGCGTAACAAGCTTCGCTTTAATTATTATAAATTTTATATAAATATTACAAAAATTTATAAATGGTCACATACGTTATACAACTTTTGACTTTATAAAATTTGTTTCAGTCTTTATACTACATTTTATTAGAGTACTGCCACATCCGTTATTCAAGTTTTGACTTCTAAACAAATTCTAAAATACCATTTACCGTCTAGAAATCTGATTAAAACCTATGCCTAATTTTTTAAGATATCGAATGTAGTGCTGTAAGTCTCAACCGTTACAATGAATAAGTATTTTTGATTTCGTATATTCATTAAATATTAAAGATAAAACCATCAAGTCAAATATTTGTCTTCCTTTTCCACTCTGCATGCAATTAACCCTCAGCTACATATAGCATAGTTTGCAACTAGCTGCACTTTCTTCTAGACGATACACACATATAATGCAGACCGACCGTCTGTCCGACTGTCTCTCTCTCTCTGTGTAACTGACTGAGACTATATCGTTGTCTGCATCTTTATTGTTGCAAATAAATTTGCTATTTATTAGTTCAGCTTTATGCAAAGGCAAAGAAGGATACACAACAACAACAACAACTGTTCTACAACAAAGCAACAAATTCATTCAAACTAAAATGCATTCATGAAAAAAACAATTTTCGAAAATATATCGTGTATCTGCTGGATATGCTCAAGCACAATAAACATTTCAGTTAAGATACAACAAGTACTCGGTTACAACATGCTGCGATACAAAAGAAAAGAATATAAAAAAAAAATACAAAACCAGCATAAAAAAAAACGCTTTAGTCAACTTAAACTGCCGCCTGCACGCTCGTAGAGTGAAATGTTGATTCTTTACTTTCTGCCCATCTATTTATTTCTTTTGAAATTTTGTTTGCTTTGTTGTGAATGCCGAAGAATTGACTCGATATAAAATGACATAAAAAATACACAAATGCAACAACAATAAACAACTATCTTAATGCAAATTAAATTGTATTTGCAAATGCAGCACACAATGATTTGTGTGAGTTTTTAAGTTGAGCTTTAATTAAGCTGACCCTGTTGTAGTTCTTTGTGTATCCAAGGTTTGAATCTATCCCGAAAATAGTTAATTTTTAAAAAGTATTTTAAACGATATTTTGAATTTTTATTACTATTTACGTAATTTAAGTTAAAAATGGGCGTTACTCGTTCCACTGTGCTTAGCAAAATTTAAGTTTAACAGCAAATAGCGAAGAGTAATTAAAATTAAAAATTACTTAAGAATATCTCAGGCTTTAATATTTCTTCATGAAATCATTACGCAACTCCTCCTTCTTTTTGATTTATGGCTTTTTAATCACTTTTTTAAGCACATGCCTTACATTTTTGCACTTGAACGTTTTATGGAGTTTTAATGGATTGTCTCATTAATATGTGAAAATATAAAATTAGCAACACAATCTTGATAATAAACTGTAATGAACTCAAATGGCATAAAGAGTTGAAATCTTGCTGCTAAAACTTTACAATAATTTTTAAAACAATAAAAAATTAACGCTTTTTTGAACCATACCAACAAATTTCATATTGATAGTTGATGACCTTCGCTGGAATTATTGATTTTTATCTTGCGAGACATTGACACTGTAATCTGTCAATTAAGATTATATACCACAGAGTAAAAGCTCTGCTCCAAGCGCTCCGACTACCTGAAAAGTGACGTTTACGGACTCGGACGTTATATATATATATATATGTAAAATATATAGTAACATGTAATACATTCGAAGTATGAAAAAAATGTGCAGTTTTTCTAAAATATAAAAGTATCTCCTCCCTTAAAAATTGGAGTCACCTGAACTAGACATGGATAACGCAGCAAATTCTGCGCTGATACATAAACTCATGCGCTATTTACTGTATTAGCGAAATGCATTAACTCAACTGCGCCATGACGCAGTGAAATTTTGACTTGAGTACAGAGTTGAGTTATGAGGTACATTTTCTTAATGTGGTGTGTTAGGAAGCGCGTTCAATTATATAGTAAAGTAAGCTCAGTTTAGCCTCACATAGAAAAAATACAAGAAACCAAATCGAAGTCCTAAAGAAATATGTTTCTTCTAGAAGAGGTTGCTATAATAAAGGAATATTAGTCATAAATTTATTAAAAAAAAGCTTAGTCAATAAGAAGCTTGTTTAAACGATGGGCAAAGCCTTAATTACCAAGCATACAGTCAAACTTTACTTTGTTCAAAGTTGATAACAGCAATCAAATATAAAAACACATGTGCACGTTTGTAGTCTCCAAAACAAATTAGATGTTTGAAGTAAGATTCAAGTTGGCTTTCTCTTGGAATAAACAAAGAGTTAAGCAAGAAACTATTTGTATTCTTGTGCTATTGTATTTCTTTTAATAAAAAATTGTATCAACGCAATGACGCAGTTTAGTGCTTCAACTCAATAATGCAACGCAGCGCCGCTTTACCCATGGCTAACTTGAACTACACAGTAAGCCCAAAAATCGACTACATCTGACGATAATACGAGTGCTCTTTACTATTGAAATCAAACACGTTCGAATAAACTAAGAGTTAAGCAAGAAACTATTTGTATTGCTGCGCTATTCTAAAAAGCGCAAAAGTGTATCAATGCAATGACTCAGCTTTGTGCTTTAACTCAATAAAGCAACACAGCGCTGCGTTACCCATGTCTAAGCTGAACCACACAGTAAGTCTAAAGATCTATAACATCTGACGAAAATACGAGTACTATTTTGTCTTAATAATTTACGTAGATTAGTACTTCAACTCAGTAACGCAGCGCTGCGTTACACATATCTAAGCCTGAACGACCAGTATATCAGTACATCTGAAAATCGACAACACCTGACTAAAATACGAGTGCCCTTTTATTCTAATTTTGAGTACTTAATTTCTGAGTAGAGCAACAGAAATATAGAGTTTTTTTTGCAACAAAAATATTAAAAAGTCGTTAAAAGTCCTGAGTGTTGTTTACGTCTATGCCGCCGAATTACTAAACCTTCTTTTATTTTTTTTTTTTTAAATTTTAGCTTAAGACAACAACTCGAATGTTATAATCCTAAACTTTTAGTAGACTTTAACACTTTTTAGAGGTTTACACTCAAGACACAAATTGTATCCACTTCTGCAAAAACTTAAAAAAATTAATTTAACGTATTTTTGAAGAGCATAACAGTGATTTTGGATTTTACATTAATTTTTACAACAGCGGCCATTTTTAAAGTTGAACAATATTAAAGTTGAAAAAATTGAAGCAAATTTCTCTGTTATATCCATATTTTTTTAAATTTACCCATATATATAGGTTGACGTAGGGTGATGTGTAACACGTTTTTATTTGCTCAAAAAAAGTGTTAAGAAATTAAATTTTTGATTGGTTAGAGGCCTATGTAGAAGAACCAATTCAAACTGAGTGTTTTCATGGCTGTTGAATATTTTGAAAAAATAGATGAAGTAGAACGAAAATTACAAGTATGACTTTTTCGAATCGGTGGGGTGATGTGTAACACCAACAAAATATTTAAAGTTTAAAGACCAGGAACTTTAATTTTTTATGTTAATTTTGGCTTTTTATGTTAAATTTAAAGCATTAGTTAAAAACTTAATGAAATAATAGCATAATCTCGTAAATCTATCCGATTTTCATACGTTAAAATTAAGAAAACTGAACGTTTATTTCAATAGACTCTATGAATGGCTTTAATTGAAAAAAAAAATTACATTTCAAATGTAAAATGATTTTTTATCGGAAATTTCCATATCGGAGTGACAATTCTCATAATAATATTACTCACAAAAAATAAAAAAAACGCTTGCGTTTGTTGCATTCAAGTGAATTTTTTTTTATTTAAATTTTTTGGCAAAAAATCGCAACAAATCATGCAAAAATCTCGATCTTCTTCGGATAACGACGAAGAGCGCCGGTTTTGCAGCCGAACAGCTTTTTTTTTTGTTTGGTTGATTTTCTTTTCCATATTTTTTTTGCCATAATCTGCAACTGTAAACGTTACTGTGGCGTTGCTTGAACACAGATTTTTATTGACTTCCTACCTCGATTGACTTCCTACCGTTGATTTGATTGCATTTCAGAGTTTGACTTTGTTGTCTCTTTAATGGCAATTATAATGTTTAAGATGTGTTACACATCACCCCACCGTGATTGTTACACATCACCCCAATGTAAGCCACTTTTTTCCTCATTGACGGAATTTTACCAAAACGTGAAAAAATTTAAAATGTTTTGTTATATTTAAAGATATCAAACAAAACATTTTATATCTACTCACTTCTAAAATCGGAAGACAATTTTTTCCGAAACGCTATTTTTTGCGTTAAACTTAAAAAAACCTTTTCAACAAACATTTTTCACACTTTTTAAGAACTCTCTCTAATGAAATGTGTATCTGCCTTATTCGACCACTTATGAAAAACTAGATGCTGTCAAAAGAAACATATGGGTGATTCTACGTTGAGAGACTCTTGCGGTGGCTAAATCAAAAAATTATACATTAGTTGAAAATTTGCGGAAACAACAAACGTACATAATAATAAACAACGTTTTCTTTGTTACCAGTAAATTGCAATAGCTTAATTAACATAGTTAAGTTATAATTGCATGTTAACCGTGAAAAAAGTATCTACCCTGGCCTGTCCTTTACTATCTCACAAAGAAGGCAGTGTTATTTTATACAATTTTAATTGATTAGACATTAAAGCATTATTTATTTCATAAAAAAGCATTAGTAATAAGAGTAAATATTAAAATATAATCAAATTACTTTTATTTTCTATCCGCAACTTTCGGCCCTCGTATTTTAAGTCTCCTACCCTGGACGTTTAACGTCCATTAAAAAATGTCGATAAAGTTCTTGTTACAATTTTAAATCTCAGAGCAGTTAACAACAAACGAAGCGCAAGCCACTCGCGTGCTCTCATTGGCGGACAGTTCGATCACGCCACTCGGCATGTGAGGATGTGTCGTTGAATGCAGTATCTCCCCTGGTAATTTTTATTTCTTTTTTATTCAAAGTATAACTTTGTTTGCAACGTGTATTAACTTTAATTTCTGTGTTTCGTGTTTCTGTGTTTCGTTTTTTCTTAACAATACATACTCTTCTGATTGTGTTCGTTTTTTTGGCAAAAATATCTCTACCCTGGCCTCTTGAGGTTAGTCCAGTTCAAGTGAGCAGAAATTAAATATACTGCGCATCTAGATCAGGTGTGCTTGTCAACCTATGTTTTTTTGGCGCAACTCATTTTTTGTTTGTGTTTCCTATGAGTCTCTGGTCCCTTAAAAAACACGCAAATATGAATTAATTGACTGGCCATCTTAAAGTAGTATACAAATTACTTGATTACATAGTACAACTTTGGAAAAAGACATATTTTAAAATATCACGCCGCCTTTCCTAATATCAGACAACCTCTTAACATAGAATCACTCATATCGCAGTTGTTCATTCACTCATATGTTAACATTTTGTACAAAAAATCGCCGTGTTACACATCACCCCATGTTACACATTACCCCACCTCACCCTATATATGTGATGAATTTCAATAGGAAAGTAATCAGTGTTGCTGTAAGTTTAACATAAACGAAATCATCATCATTATCTTCATCATCATCTTCATTTTCACCATCATCTTCATCATCATCATCATAACAATCATAATGAGTAATAAAGAAATTATAATTATTTTATGTTCAACATCATCAATATTATCATCATTTTCATCACATTATCAATCATATGATAACAATGACTATCATCAAACATCACTTTTGATATATCATGTATCTCACATTTAAGATTTTCATTATTTAAAATGGCCTGCAAAATTTGTGTTCAATTCCCGGTGTTTTTCAACCTAAGAAATCAACCAAGCGGATCATCATTCACTGAATCACTGGCCCGAAAAAAATTTGTGATTATCACTTGTTGAAAGCTGCTAATTGATTAAAAGCCTTTTAATGGCTGCCATACAGGGTGGTTTCAACGATCAAATGGTACTCATCATGTGATGTCTGCTGCCGACAAAAATAATTGGCCTGTCTGAATCACTTGAACTGAGTAGCGGTGAGCATTTATTTTTGAAGTATCTACCTAAATTTTGGATGGGCCAGAATTTGGGGCGTTTGTTTTATAGTGGTTTTTGTTTGTGTTGTTGTTGTTTTTACTGCGGCGAAAGCTGATATTTATTTATTTTCAAGGCGTTGGTGTTGGTGTTGATTTCTTAATTATATGCAACACATTTAATCTTCAGCGTTTAGCTTTGCTTAAGAAAATAATTTTTTATTCTAGGTCGTGTCGAATTTACTTAAGATTTGATATTGAGCTTTAGTTTGTTTTTGGTAACTGTAAAGATTATGGTGCAAATTAAGGCTATATTTTAAGCAATTTAAAGTAATTGTTGATTAAAAACAGATATAAATTGACATTATAGGCAAAATGTTTCGTAGTTTTGTTTAAGATTTATTCATTTTATTGACCCATTTTTCTCGTTATTTAGTATACAAATTCCGTTATTTCCATAATTGCCATATTTATGCCAATTATATTAGCTATCATTAAGCATGAAATTTGCATTATTTTCTAGTCAAAGGCGAAAACAAGTTGTTACATTAGTTTCGCCTTCAATATCGAGCATACATTAAGTAATTTGCTTGAATTAACAAAAAAAAAAAAATAAAAAAACTGGCCACACTAACTGCACTATACAATAAATAATTACCACAAAATTACAATAAAATGCGGTAGTTTCTAGTTTTTCGTTGTAAACCATATAAAATGTGGTAAATTTGCATAGCTCAGCAAATAGCAATTGTTATGAATCATATTTTCAATCAGACACTGAGAGCAATCAGTAAATATGAAGGTTTAACTGAACTCAGATTTCAGGTGGTTTCCTTTTTTATAAAACAGAAAATTCTGACAGTTTTTCAATGAATTTTCAATGTTTTCAGAGAAACTGTTTGCTGTTCATCTCTTTCGTATGATCATCTTTCGTAAAATTCTTATTAATTCAGCCTCAATTTAAGCCTTACAATAATGGCTTTTATTGTGCCGTACAATACATGCACAATAATGCACAATAGTGCCGTAAACATGCTATATTACATCTTTTGTGCATAATTTTTAATTGAATTGTTAAGTACTCTTTTGTTGTACTAGTTGTAAATCTTCCTCCACAATTATATTAAATTTTTAAACACCATGATTCATACACAAAATAAACTTAAATTTACAATAAAAAACTACAACAACAACAACAATAATAACCATCAGTACAACAACACAAAGCCATAATGATTCCATGGAGTTTTATTGATGGTATCGAACACCTCTTTGAAGAAATAAAAAAAAAAAATAAAAAAAACGACAAACAGAATAGAGTGACAGCCATTCAGACAGATAGAGGAAAGGAGTACAAAGTGTGCACAAATGTTATTTATAGAGCTGCAGTAAGTAAAACCAAAAAAAAAAAAAAACACCAAACAATTTAAACTAAAAGACAGACAAAATCGGGGAAATGAGAAAAATTTATGGACCATGGTAGAGTCTGGTAAAATCGCTAGTTGTGCGACGTGTAGTTGATAGAGATAAATGATAAAAAGTGAAGTGAACTTTGTTCGTACGTCCAACCATTCGGTCTTTTGCAAAAGCGCAAAAATTAAAAATCTATTAAATGTTGATAGAGCGAGAGAGTAGGAACTGAAGCACGAGACTTTGTGTTGTGTTGCGTAGTGTAACTTATTTAGTTGGTTGAACGGCGAACATACACAGCATAGATTGTATGGATTCGAAAAAATTTATCGTTCTTTGGCAAAAAGTTAAACCTCGCATGTTGTTGCATTCAATGCATGAGGGAACCATTAACGTTGACAACCACTAAAACAAAAAATAATAAAAAAAAAGAATGCTTAAAAAGCTATAACTAAAGGAGAAAACAAAAGGGGAATGTACATGTATAAAGTTGCTTGGTAAAACAAATTTTCTGAGCGGAAACACTTTTTCAACAGTATGTCAAAATGGAAAAAGTTTACTATCAGCAGCAATTTTACTTAAATTTCAATGTTGAATATGAAAAAACAACTTTTTGCTTAGTAACCTGAAAATTACCTTAAAAATTTCATAAATCGAAAAAAATGCTATCGGTTCTGTACCATCTATCATATGTTCAATCCCATCCAAATTTTTGTTTGGTGTTCATTTCTGGTAGCTCTTACCTCCAACCCTTACATTCTATTATATATGTATGGAAATTATTTAGAAAGTGTCAAGTCCTGCTGTTCAATCGTGGTAATAATTGTTTTAGTAATTATTTCACATAATTTTTGACAATATTTCTAGATTTGATATTATAGCTTTCATAACATTCGTCATAGTTGTATAGTCTATTCTTATTGTATGGCAGGCATGCTAAAATATATAAATATAGGGTGAGGTGGGGTAATGTGTACCATGGGGTGATGTGTAACACGGCGATTTTTCGTACAAAGTGCTAACATATGAGTGCATGAACAACTGCGATATGGGTGGTTCTACGTTAAGATGTTGTCTGATATTAGGAAAGGCGCCGTGATATTATTTTAAAATATATTATTTCCGAAGTTGTACAATGTAGTCAAGTATTTTGTATACTACTTTAAGATGGCCAGTCAATTAGTTAACTCCTACGTGTTTTAAGGGACCAGGGGAGATACTCTACGCTCTATACTCTATGCCATGAAGTCCAGAGACTCAATTTAAAAAAATATATTTAATATATAATTATATATTATATATTATATAATTATATATTATATATTATATAATTATATATTATATATAAAATATATTTAAAAAAAATATATTTGATTTCTGCTCACTTGAACTGGACTTTTGGTCTCTGCCCTGGCATCTTGAGAGGCAGGGGAGAGATATTTTTACCAAATAAAAACGAACACAATTAGAAGAGTATGTATTGTTAAGAAAAAACGAAGGAACACGATAAACTACGCAGAAATTAAAGTTAATACACGTTACATACAAAGTTATACTTTGAATAACAAAAGAATAAAATTTACCAATGCTCTGAGATTTAAAATTGTAACAAGTACTACATCGACATTTTTTATCAGACGTAAAACGTCCAGGGTAGGAGACTTAAAATACGAGAGACAAAAATTGCGGATAGAAAATAAAAGTTATTTGATAATTTTTTAATATTTACTCTTATTACTAAAGTTTCTTTATGAAATAAATAATGCTTAAATGTCTAATCAATTAAAAATGTATAAAATAACACTGCCTTCTTTGTGAGATAGTAAAGGACAGGCCAGGGTAGATACTTTTTTCACGGTTAACATGAAATTATAACTAAACTATATTAATTTAGGTATTGCAATTTACTGGTTACAAAGTAAACGTTGTTTATTATTATGGATGTTTGTCGTTTTCCAAAATTTTCAGAATTTTTGATTTAGCCACCGCTAGAACCTCTTAACGTAGAATCACCCATATATTTCTTTTGACATCATCTAGTTTTTCATAAGTTTTGGAAGTAGGCAGACACACAAGAGTTCTTAAACAGCGTAAAAAATTTTTGTTAAAAAGTTTTTTTTTATATTTACAAAAAATAGCGTTTCGGATAAAATTGTCTTTCGATTTTAGAAGTAAAGTAGATGGAAAATGTGGTATTGTTTAATATCTTTAAATAGAATAAAAGCTTTTAAATTTTTTCACGTTGTGGTAAAATTCCATCCATGAGGGAAAAGTGACTTATATTGGGGTGATGTGTAACACATTTAACACATTATAATTAACATTAAAGAGCCAACAACGTCGAACTCTGATGGCATTAAAAGAGTTCATACTATTCAGCGCAGACCAAAATCCAATCGTGATAGAAAGTCAATGAAAAGCTGTGTTCTAACAACGCCACAAAAACGTTTACAGTTGCGGGTGCAGAAGATTTTATTATGTTCTTATCACAATACTTTTACTAAACATAAAAATTCAAAATAAATATAAAAAAATTGTAGTGCCTGGTCTTTAAACCAACATTTTGTTGGTGTTACACATCACCCCACCGATTTGAAAAAGAAATATTGTGTTTGGTGGAATAGGGGAGGGGGGAGTAGGGCCAGCTATATATATATGACTCATCAAGGGGTCAATTCGGGAGTAATATGAACTTCGGGAGTAGTTTTTGTGTTTTTTGCAGGGGAACCCCCAGAAGAGTTTCATATAGAGGTCGGGTGTGTTCAGAAAATATGTTGAGGGGGAGAAAATTATGTGACAAGCTTATACGTTCGACTCATCTAGGGATCAATACGGGAGAAATATGAACTGTAATCAACAATTTTCTTTAGTTTTGGTAGGGGCAGACCCAGAAGGGTTGTGGCAGATAGGGAGTTGGTGTGCTTAAAAGAAATGTTGAAGGCAAAAAAAAAATAGAACCAGTTCATACATTTGACCCCTCTAGGGAGTAATTCGGGAGATATATTTACTGTTATCGACAATATTAGTTAGTTTTTGTATGGGGACACCCAGATAGCAGCTGGGTGTGTTTAGAAGAAATGTTTAGAGGACATAAAATAATAGGACCATCCTATAAATATATCTATAATAATAACAGAACCTTTGACCCCTCAAGAGGCTTATGTGGGAGCGATATGAACTATTTTCGACATTTTTTTTTGTGTTTTTGTAGGCGGACCGCTGGAAGTGTGGCAGATAGGTCAAGTGTATATTCAAAAGAAATGTTGAGGGTAGAAAATTTTAGGATCAGCTCATATACATGATCCTTTTTGGTGGTAAATTCTGGAGGGATATGAAACGACAATTTTCTTCAGTTTTTGTAAGGAAAATCCCAAAAGGGTGCCAGATACTTGAGGTGTATGTGCTGAGGAGAAATTTTGAGGGGGCTGGTTGGTTGGTCACCCGTGGAGTTTTGAATTATTTTCGTAAAATTTTTGCAAATCCTGAATGTACCGTCGAACTTGCCGAAGAGCTCGACAATACCCGGGTAGGTCGAAATACCCGAAAATACTCAAAAATAACCAGGTGCACGGGTATGACCCGTGAAATTCGAGCTACCGGGGTAGCTGGGTTGCTCGAATAGCTCAAAAGTCGGCAGCTCTAGTCAAGATATCCTTTATTGGGAGTTGTAGAAGAATGGAAGATACCACACTATGAAGTCGAATCCAAGTAATTTTACTAACAATAATTAGTTCTTCTGACATTTGCCTTTATTTTCAATTTAAAGACATGAACTTTTATAAGTGTCGCGTTATAAGCATGGTAGTTACATGGAAAGTAGACCGCTCCTTTTTTTAATCCCGTCCATTTTATCACATAAACTTATTTAGCTTACAACTTCCCAAAGTTTTGTCTCCCTAGGATCAATGGGTTTTTCTGCAATTGTGCACATAAAATTACACAAAATTTATCGCTTTGGTGCCTTTGTGAACATTCGAATGTCGTTTGATATTTTGAAATGAAATCTGAATAAACTGAATAAAATGAATAAAATTGATCTAAGAAAACAATTTAATCTATTGCGCAAAATTCTGAGAAATTTGCACTCAAAGTTGAAATTTGGTAGTTTCAACCGATTGATTTCATCTTCACACGATCACAGCTCGGTAACGGTTAAGTTGGCGGGGTTTGATGATATGCCGTTAGAAAGGTGATTTTATTGCCTTTATAATGAGCTATCAAAATAAGTTATATGTAGGTTAGGTTTTCTGCTTGAAACAAGAACGTAAAAAACAAAGTCGTGATATATTAATTAACCTTGCAGCTCCTAAGAATGTGAAAATAGACCAACCCCTCTCCCCCTCCCATACGACTTTTTGCTCAGCTCGACATAACCTTTCAGCTCCGTAAATAGTTGCACTCAATTGCGGGACACCCTGTATATAGATTCCTATTCAAAAATCGACCTTCCTCTATCGCTTGTCGCACCTTAATCACATATCTTTCAGTTGTTTGCCAATAATTATTATAAGGTTAACAAAAATTTAAGATTCTCCTTATATAGCCACACAAAAAAAAAAAGAAAACCGCCGCACCTTCACCTGCACATGGGTTTATTTTTAACCCACCTGCTCAAACAACAAAATATAAAAATAACACACTTATATTGATTTTATGCATTTAATTGAATTAGCATTAAAAATATTAAAAATTGGCAACGCTTGTAGTCATGCGATTTCAAAGCTGTTTTACAACACCGATTACAATGGGAAATGTTAATGAACTTTCAGCAATTAAAAAAAAAAGTTTAAACAAAAGCTATATTTTACGCATTCAATCAATGAGCTTTGTGTTGAAAAATTACTTTTTTAAATTTTTGGCCTACGTTTGCACAGTGGGGCAATTTAAAAAAATAAACCATAAGTTCTAATATAAAAATGATATTTTATGGAATTTAACATAGAGTAAAAAGCTTTGTTTAATAAGTTCTGACTCAAAATGCACAGTGTAGAAGCTTATTTAGTAAATACAACAAAAATAATTTATTATATATAAAAAAGATTGTGGAAAAATTGACTGAAATTATTTCTTCTTTTATTTTCAGGTATATATTATAACGCGAACCTTACTGCCAAAAGAAGAGGAATCTAGAGAAGTAAGTAACACAATTATTTTCTACACTAAATTAGCAAATAAAAAAATAAAAAAAATTGATATTTGAAAAATTGATTGTTGATATTTTTATGAAATAAAATATGACAGTTCATTGATTAAGCTTTTTCATAGACAAATATTCTGTAATAAAGTACTAAATATATATTCCGATTTTCAGTAAATTTTTTCAGTAAAAATAAATTGGTGTTAATAAAATTAGAAAATACAAATTAAAATACTATTTAAATATACTTACGATTGGTGCCAAATATTAAGTTAATTGATGTCAGAGTTGTAAAAGATTGCATTCATTTTGTATTGCAATCAGTGACTTTGTAGCAAAAGACTTTAGGTTATGATTGCAATCTTTAAATTATTTTTGATTGCAATGAATTCAACACAAGCAATCCTGAAACCTTTTTTGAGTTATTGAATGCATAAAAAAATTTAAGTCATTGTTGATTTCATTACAATTGAAATTGCAGTCATGTCTGCAAAACTAAATTGATTGCATTCCTTAATTCTTTTGAAAAGATTGCAATCACTTTAAGTCTTTGTTGAAGTCCTTCAAGACAGTTCTTATATCTTGACCGAGGGAAATCATTAAAGTCACGTTACATAATTTCTTTACTTAATCTCTAACGTAAGACATATTCAAAACCTAATATGTAATAAAAACAATATAATTAAAAAAAAAGAATCAAAAAAGCTGTTTATTCAGTGATGTTAACATAATTTGGTGAAATTACTGTGTTAGGCACGAAAAATTCCTGTTTTTGGTGCAAACTTACTGTCGAATTACTGTTAAACTAAAACGAATAGAAAATCAATAAAAATAGAAATTTTTATACAATTTATTTTTATTGTTTGTATAAAACTCAAGTGACCAACATTTTCAAACCAAAACGTACTTTAAAAAGAAGTACAAATGAAGTACATAGAATAAATAAAAATTACAAAAAAGAAGTACACCCAGAAAAAAATATGAAAAAAATGCACGAATAAAACCATTGCACAAGAAGTTTGATTTATAAAAGACTAAAACTTAAATCAAGCTTACAATTAGTTGCTTATTAATATTAATTAATTTTGTTAAATGGAGGTTTTATTTCTACATAAAAAAAAATATCAAAAATAAATAAAAAATAATATTAAATATATCTAAGCACATATCGGGCTTACCACAACTCAAAAATTACAAATTTTTAGGAGAATCAAAACACTGATGAGCCGGCAGAAACTTCGTAAAGATAAATTCGTAAATCCGATGCTAACTTAGCAAAGACACAAACCCATATTTCTTAAAAGTACGAATTTTAAATTGAAAAGCACGAATTTAACTTTTGTTACGAATTGAAATAGCAAAATTACTTCTTTGTTAACAAATAAATTTGTTATCAAATCAATTTGATATTGACTTAGAAACTTAAAATTCAAAACTTGCTATTATATGTAAATTAATTAATATGTAAAAATTAATAAACTTAAATAAAATGAAAATAAATATAATTCAAAACATTTATAAAAAATTTTGGAAACAAATACAAGTTTTTCTACTTTGTGTAGATCTACCACATTTTTGCAAAATTTCAATATCTACCACTTTTACCATCGAAGGCTTAAAATCTACCACCATTTCCCCTATCATAAAATTTTTTGATAAATTTGTTCATAATAAACACATCACTAGAAAGCTTAATTGTGAATATCATTAGATTTTGGCATATGCTTGTTATTGTAAATAGCATTGATATTTTGACGTTGACTGTCAGCTGTTAATATTAAAACTGTTAATATTAAATCAAACTGTTATTGTTGCAAACCAAACTTTTATTAAACAATTTTTTTGATGAAACCCTATTCGAGCCTCCGGCAAATTCTATTCTAAGCAAAAAAGTCTATTACACCATAGGTGTACGATAAACTTTGAAGCGCTTCATTTTTGATTAAAGATTGTATGGAAGTATAATTTTAGCCATATAATTCACAAATTTTATAATTCACACAACAAAACTGAAGTTTTTAAAAATCTCACGGGATTTCCCAACGATTTCTTAAGGTTTTGGGTCCGCTAAATCCGAATCTGAAGTCAGAATTTTCGGGGCACCCTAGGTTTTCGTGCTACATGCAGAGGCAATCCCCTATCACCCTTTTGTTAAGTAAATCAATATTAGGGAGGAACTTAGGGAGGAACTAAGGGAGGGCCGGAGAGGGTTAATGTGCATGACCAGCCCCCATTATTTTTTATAAATTAAACATAAAAATTATACCTAAATTTCCGGCGACTTGTGAGTTTACCGGGACGGTAACTTTTACTTGAATATGAAGAAATTGGGTCTTAAGGGGGTAAATACATATTTAAAATAAAACTAGGCTCCTGCTCCAAACTGTATTTGTTCCATATCGTTTTGTTTTTTTGTCTTATTGACTGAAAGTTTGCTTATTTTTTAATAAAAGACGTATGAGCGTGTCGGACGTTTCATTCGGATGCTTATTTTAAAAATTTTTCATACGATCCAGAGATATATTTGAAATTAGTATATATTATCGAAAAGCTATCTACTAAAGGGTGATTAAATTTTAAGCGCCGATGTTGATTTTGAATAAAACACAAATTATTTAGAAAATTATTGTCATTTATTTTTATTATGATAATATTAGTATGGTTCAATTATGTATGGAACAAAATATCGGCCAAATGGCCGCCGCGACCTCGGCGGCACACCTCCATCCGATGGTCCAAATTTTCGATGACGCTGAAACATAAGTGAGGTTCTATGCCGTTAATGTGCCGAATTATCTCATCCTTTAGCTCAGGGGCGGATCCAGAGAAGAATTTTGGGGGGAGGAAATTTTTTAATAATTTTCACATAGATATATTTTTTTAAAAATTTTATTTGAAGTAAAATAATGCATATTTTCTATTATTTTTAACATCAATTTAGATATGATTTAATTCATATTTAAAAATAATTATAACTTATTAATTATTTGTAAAAATTTATAGTAAAATTCTATGTTTACCAATTTTGGAAAATCTTTCGACTACATCATCCTCTGGATTCAAAACTATGTCGTAGTGAGTATGAAGCAACGCTAAACCAACTAATCTTTTTTCAAGCATTGTAGTTCGGAGCCAGGTTTTGATGCATCGTAATGATGAAAAAGAACGTTCAGCGCTTGAATTGGTCACTGGTAATGTGCAGAAAATTTGGAGGAGCTTCTGTATTGTTGGATAAATGTCCTTTATGTAAAATTTGCTGGATTTATGCAATTTATAATAGAATTCTTGCGTTGAGTGACAGTGTTACAGAATTTATATTTTATCGTTCAGTTGGACGAAATAGCAATATTATTTTAATGTTTGAAGACGAAAGAGTAAAGAGGACAATAAAGATTCAACCTAAGCCAGAACCACAGTCAGCAAGCTAAAAACACAACTAGCAATTCTAAAGGCTATTGCGCACGGGTAGATTAAGCCTTAAACGTACCATTTGATTTTGCTTTATCTTGGTTACACATGCATATTTCAGTTTTTTGATGAAATTTATGAGATTTTGGGGGGGGGAATTTCCCCCTTTTCCCCCCGTGGATCCGCGCCTGTTTGGCTCTTGAATTGTTGCTGGCTTATCGACGTACACCTTTTCTTTCAAATAACCCCAAAGAAAGAAGTCCAACGGTGTCAAATCACATGATCTTGGCGGCCAATTGACATCGCCACCACGTGAGATAACACGGCCATTGAATTTGTCGCGCAAAAGAGCCATTGTTTCGTTAGCTGTGTGGCAAGTGGCACCGTCCTGTTGAAACCACATATCGTCCACATTCATATCTTCCAATTCGGGCCATAAAAGTTCGTTATCATCTCACGATAGCGAACACCATTTACAGTAACTGCCTGACCGGCCTCATTTTGGAAAAAATACGACCCGATGATGCCGCCAGCCCATAAACCGCAGTACGAGCTCTACGAGCATGCACTGGTGTTTTCACATCTCCTACAGACCCGGTTTGCTCAAATTTTTGCCCGAATTTTCCGATTGTACGCACATTTGGACGATTAAATTGACCAAAAAAATCACGAAGTGCACGATATGCATTTTGATTTGAACGCCCATTTTCATAATAAGCCTGAATAACTTTAAGGCGTTGCTCGATTGTGTATCTTTCCATGGTTCAAATTGAGTTAGTCTGAAATTGAGAAATGTCAAATGAAATGCAGAAAAAACTTGATCTTTAGGTGTGGTTCACATTTAACATCGGCCCTTAAAATTTAACCACCCTTTAGTAAAAAAAAAAATAAAACAAATTGAATTGACACGGAAGTCATTTTGGGACTAAGTTCATCTATGCCTAGATCTGCGCATTTGTCAGTCATATAAAAAAAAGTCAGAATATAATATTTCTTATAAATTTAAGAAGCTTTCAGAAAAGCCATACGTCGTCTTTATTAAAGGCATAGTGAGGTCACAATCAAATATTTTATTTGTTCGGACGTTTCGTGTCGGACGTTTCAAATTTTTCCATATGGATATATTGGGCAATTATGTAACTAAGTAATCAAGAAGCATATAATATGTTGTTCTTTCCTTGCCTCAAAAATACAAAAACATTTACGAAACACTTACTAAACATTAACTAAAAAGAAAAACTTCATTTATGAAACACTGCGGACGATTTGATCACCATGGTAAATTAATTAATGTGTAAATTGCTTAAATAAATAAAATTTAAATATATCTCCAACTAATATCCTAAAATTATAAGATTTTAATAACTTTTCATTTTTCACCTGTGGTTGACCATTTTTGGGATTTGCCCATACAAGCTCCATTAATAGATTAAAAAAGACAATGCAGTAAATATTGATAAACGGTTAATTAAAAACTATGTGCCTCGTTAGGCTATGCATGACTTTGTAAGCCCTTCTTCAGACATTATGCATAAAACAACAGTTTATATAATTATACTATATAATAATTATAATTTTTCACCCATTCCATATAAGATATCGTGTAATGACAAGTTTTTTTTTTGTGCCAAATTGAACTCAAAAATGTAAAAACTAATCGAAATTCGAGACCCAACAACAAAAACAAAGCAACTTATAAAGATGGATACAACTATAAATAAAAGGGAATAAAAAATTGCGGCTCACGTACAACTAATTAAAATTTAATACTTGAAACGCGGAATCGTTCGCATGACGCAGCCCAGAAATTTACTCAATGCAACAACAGTAATAAGAATTAAGCGACAAGAATGAAAAAAAAAATTAATGAACTAAGCAAAAACTAAAGCCGAAAAGTAAGAAGCAATATAAATAAATGCCGCTGTAGATGAATTAGCAGTAACAGCAGTAATAACAACAACAACAACAACAGCAGAGAAAGCATGCATCACATCATCAGCAACATGAGCCGCATTTAAAATAGGCTCTTCCATTAATTTTGTCCATACATTATTTTGTTGTGTTTTTTTTTTTTTTTTGTTTTGTTTGCGCCAGAGCTCGGCGCAATTTTCATTGATATTCATTGCTTTAGTACTGTGTTAAACGCGCTACGGTGCGGACAGTAAGCTTGACGCAGGCTATTGAGCTTCAAGTGCAAACCAGCCCCCAACAACCGACCGTTTTTGTTCGCCGCGCAGCACGCACAAACGCACGCACACATGTGCGGCGCATGTGACGTTGTTGTTGTTCGCCTTATAACTATTCTATGGAATTTTATTCACGCCTTAAGTAAGGCCAAAATAAAGAAAAATTTTATTTCAAGTGTTGCCATCATTTTATTTATCTTCCACGCGCTGAAGTTTACGCGCGTGTGTTTAATTTAATAAATGAGGTCAGTGTCAATCACACGTTCAAATGTGTAAAGTGAGCAAAGAAAAATCACAACTCTGTTCTTTTTGAAGCTGTCATTCAAGAATGACGCTAAAGCACTTGCATTCGTGCGTTGTGTTTTTTAACCCACATTATATTTGTACTAATTTTTTGAATTTTTTAATATGAATTTAAATTGAGTGCATTTTGTACGCTTCGCATCGCTTTGATGTCATTTAATGTGTTTGATGGAAACTGATTTAAAGAATTGTCAAAAATATGTGAAACATCGGCATGGTTGTATTGTGATTGTTCTTTGTGTTTTGTGTTGAAAAGTGTTCAAAATGCTGAAAATCTCTTTTCACCATTTAGATGTGAACGTACCAAGAATTGACATTTCGCTTTAACTTATAATGTGAAAAAGTCGTTAACTCAAGCGAAATACTTTGATTATTGTATATAATTGTATATAATAATTTAATTGTGTAGATTTGTATTAATTCTTTTTTTTTTTAATACTTGAATTAAGCTAATTTAATCCATTGAAATAGAACAGACTACAAACTACAAAATGTCAAAATTTTTTAAACTTCCTGTCTTGAAAAAATGGTCTGATTAGAGAGCACTTTGACGACGATCAAATTAAAAAAAGAAACAAAATGTTAAATGAAACTACATCTAGCTGTTGCCGGCTTCTAATTGTGTCATCAGTCACTAATTTTAAAATTTAAAATTTAATTAAAAATTCAAGTTAGAAATAATCTGAATAAGATATATTTTCAACAAGTTCAAATCAAGCATCCAATTATATGTATTACTCAGCACCATTTTTTTTTTTTTGGTTTAATTAAGTTAACCTTATGTGAGATAGAGAACGTATTAAAAACTAAATACGTTAAAAAACTAAATTAAAAGCTTTTCATAAATAATTTTAAATATAAATGTCAATATCTTAAAAAAATTTCAATTTCATAGAGTCAAAAACCCTTGCTTTACAATTTTGGCTTGAAACACCTTTTTTCTATTAGAATTCTACACTTGAACTTGAGTGCAAACAAATCGTGTTTTGCACATTAAAGGGTTAAAGAGGAATATTTGGTAACTGAGAGATTTTTGCTCTTTCCATTACTAGTTATTCATTGATATTTTCTTTAATATTTAACAATGGTAAAGAAAAGCAAATTGTTAAATTAAACAATATTATATAAAATAAAAATGTTTATTATTGTAATTCACTTGGAAATAAAAGAATATACAATAATTTATGAAACTTTTTTAGACGTCACACGAAGAGGAAGAGAAAGAGAGAAAGAGAAAGAGAGAGGGGAGAGAGAGAGAGAAAGAAAGAAAGGAAGAAAGAGGAATTGAGAGAAGAAGAAGGAGAGGAAGAGATAGAGGAAGAGATGGAGGAAGAGAGAGATAAAGAGGAAGAGAGAGAATGAGGAAGAGATAGAGAGGAAGAGAAAGAGGAAGAGAGAGAGGAAAAGAGATAGAGAAGGAAAATAGATAGAGAGAAAGAGAGATAGAGAAAGATAGAAAGAGAGGTAGTGAGAGAGGAAGAGAGAGAAAGAGAAGAGAGAAAGAAAGAGAGAGGAAGAAAAAGGGGAACAGAAATAGGAAGAGAAATAGTAAGAGAAAGAGGAAAAAGATAGGAAGAGAGAGAAATAGGATGAGAGAGATGAAGAGAAAGAGATAGGAAGAGTAAGAGAGAGAGAGGAAGAGAGAAAGGAAGAAGACGAGAGAGAGGAAGAATAGAGAGAGAAAGAAAGAAGAAGTGAGAGAGGAAGATGAAGAAGGAGCGAGAGAGGGGAATACAGAGAGGAAGAGAGATAGAGAGAGAAAGATGAAGAGAGAGAGGAAGAGAAAGAGAGGAAGAGAAAGAGAGGAAGAGAGAGAGAGGAAGAGAGAGAGAGGAAGAGGAAGAGGAAGATACAGAGAGAGAGGAAGAGAAAGAGGAAGTGAGAAATGAAGAGGAAGAGAGAGAGAGAGAGAGAGACAGACAGATACAGAGAGATAGAGAGAGAGGGAGCTGCAGAGAGAGATAAAAAGAAAAAAAGAAAGAAGGTAAAGAGAGAGAGAGACATTTTCTTATGTTCCGTGAAGCAAATTAGTTTAATTTAGTTGAAGTAGTTTAAAATTTACCTTAAAATCTCCCCCGAGCATTATAGGCATTTTATCTTCACTTTTACCAAGAGCATCAGCACCTGTTTGGCTGTAAATCAGTAGGGAACGATGTATGAAAAAAAAATTACGATTATGACTGCCACCTGAATTTTTTGTACATTTACGAATTCAGTGCTGGCGCGAACGTTAGGTAAAAATGGGTTGCTGAATCCGAATCTGTTATAAGAATTTCAAGATTACAAAAATTTGCAAAAAATACAAAATAATCTAGGTGCCAAACCTTTCCGCCATATTGAATTTTACAACAGTGATGTCAGATTCGAAATGAAATCCATTTGTTTGAAAGTTAGAAGAATTCGCAAAAAAACAAAAAAAAAAATGTAGGTGGCAATCCTATCCGCCCTCTTGAATTTTCATATTCTGACATTAGATTCGAAATCAGCGACCACCTAAATCTGTTGGATGATGTTTAAAACTCTTAAAAATGCATTTTGTTATGTGGCAATCCTGTTGTTACAAAATGACATCATTTTTAAATTCTGAAAACGAATTCGTATTCAGCGGTCCATTTTTACCAAATGTTCGCCCCCAGCACAGAATTAAAATTGAAATTAATTTTGATATCAGATTTGAAATCAGTAACCTCCTAAAACTGTTGCATGATGTTTAAAACTCTTAAAAATACATTTTTAATAGGTGGCAACCTTATTGTAAAAAAGTACATACTTAATTTTGAAATTTTGACAACGGATTCGGATTCAGCTACCCATTTTTACCTACTGTAGCATTGAATTCGTAAAATTAAAAAATTTAGGTGGCAACACTATTCGCCATCTTGAATTTTAAAATTCTGGCAACAGATTCGAAATCAACGACCCTCTATAACTGTTAGATGATGTTTAAAACTCTTAAAAATACATATTATTAGGTGGCAGTCCCGTGTTAAAAACTATAAGGTGGCAACCTTATACGCCATCTTGAATTTTGAAATTCTGACACCAGATTAAAAATCAGCGACCCCCAAAAACTCTTAGAAAATGTTTAAAACTCAGAAAAAACATATTATTAGGCAGCCCAGTGGTAAAAATTTAGGTGGCAACTCAATACACCATCTTGAATCTTAAAACTGTGATATCAGATTCGAAATCACATGCGTTGTCATAATTTTAAAATTACAAGGATTCGCAAAACAAAAATCGGCATCGCAATCGCAAAATAAAATCCTGACATCAGATTCGTAACCAGCGATTCCCTAAAACTGCCAACCACGGTGTCTCTCTAAGGCAGCTCTTACATACATTGCCACTGTTTTGTTACCTGTTTATAAACAAAAACGTTTCACTTTTTTGTTGCATGTTTATAAACAAAAACGTTTCATTTTTTGTTACATGTTTATAAACATGTATACGTATTTTTTAAAATTTTTCCTTCAATAAAAATCGTCACATCGCCGCCTAAGTTTTATTTCAAAAAATTCTGGAAATTTTAATATATCTTAGTTTAAAAAAAGACAGTGTGGTGTACAGAAACGTTTGGACTATCCTGTAGGTATAGTTAGAAGATTCAATTAAACTGATATCAATTATTTGTGTATTCACAATTCTTTTGAAATCAAATTGAAACATGTGCATAAAGCAATAAGGAGCGCCAAAAAATTTGTTATTGTTGGAAATATTATTTAAATTGGTGCCACCTGTCCAGGAATCAAACAATGTGCGAACAACACGTGCCAATTTGTTTTTTTTTATTTATTTTTCTTACAGTTTCTCTTAAAATACGCACACCTAAATAATACATGCCTAATAATACATTGTTGTACTCATTTTAAATGTTTAAACAAATAAATATGTAGAAAACATAAAAATTAGTAATCAGCACACAATAAACAAAACAGCGAACAACAACAAACGAATCTTAACTGCGCCAATAACAATAACGGCAGCAGTTTAAAATGACAGCAGCAATAAAAAAAGCTGCAAATTGACAGCAACAGCAAGTTAACAAAAAATAGTACAGAATAATGTATTTTTTTTTTGTTAATTTAAAAAACATGGAATTACAACAAAAAAAAGTTCGTTTAACATTCGCACAAGTATTTCCTGCTGATGTCAGGTGAAAGTTTGGCTCTGTTGTTGTTGTTCTCAGTGTGGTGGTTGACAATTTTAAAGATTATTTAGAACACAATTCAATACAGCTCTCCGATGTGAGAGTTTTTTTTTTTGGAGTGTTGCCACAATTTAAATTAACTGGATATTGCAATTGTGTGGGCAACACATAATGCTGGCAGAGCCTAAAAAATTGAGATTTTTAGCGCTTTAAATGATTTCACTTTAATTTAAAACTATTTCAGACTATTATCAGACCTTCTCTGAGCTAAGAAATATACTGACACAATTCTTCAGATATCAGAAATCAATGCCTATTTAAATGACAGTATCTTCGGTCGATTTTGCAGCGACTGAAAAAATTTGAAGTTTTCAATAAATCCTCTTAATAAACTTTACCCATTTCAATTATTTGTCCTGACTGCAAATTTTTGTTTCCTTGCTTTTGATTTTTGCATTTCCTTTTCCAATTTTTAATCTTTATATTATTTCCAATCAGTTGAAATCCGTTTCTTATTTTTTTCTCTCTCTCTCTTCTCTCTTGCTGCCTTTATGCCAGCAGCCAGATAACTTCCTTTTTCATTTCCGTTACAAGATTTATCGCATACGTATTGAAATATTTCAATTTTGAACGAACGACAACACGATTTTTGTGAAATTTACTCCAAAAGATATGCTGACAGGCAGACGGACAGACATACAAACAGGCAGTCAGACAGCCAAAGTCAGCGCTAAACAAAATTATGCACATAATACTCTCGAGTGGTGGAAAAATGAACAAAACTAAGAGCAACGTTGATATGACCAACATTTATTTATATTCACAATAAAATAACCGGTTATATAGTTAGCAAACAAACAACTATATATATAAAAAAGACAGCACAAGTAACAACAACAACAGCACAAACAACAACAATTGCTTCTACAAATAACGGTACCAACAAATCGAAAGTTATTGACCGGAACTAATAACGCGTTTTTAATGCTCCATAGAGACTGTCAGATTGTTCGACAGACATACAACGAAATGTATGTTTGTATAATAAACAAGTCAATGTAGTTTGATGGACGTATGTGAAAAAAAGTTGAGTGTTGTTTTGAGTTGCTGCAACAACAACAACTATCTATATCAACATCTGAAACAACAGAAATTGTTTGAGCAAAATCATTGGAAAATCGTTTTAATTTACTATGCTGCCGGGTTAATTTAGCGATTATCTGCCTTGCATCACAGTGGGTGGGATTCATTAAATTCAAAGAGTTTCTCATTCGTTTCCTTTATAATCCTGGCTAGTTGCTTTGCCGAGCCGAACAGAGAATTAAACCTAAAAAAACACTGCACATACAATCATATGTAATGTGACCAACTATATTGGTTTAACCAGTATTGTACTGATTTTCAGACCGCGATACTGATTGAATTTGGATACTGATTTTTGAAGGATTGCCACGAAGGTTTTTTCAGGTATAAAAAAGTAGAAATTTATTTTATTTTCTACAAAAACGCCAACATGAGCACCAATCGATAGTGGTTCGATAGTTACCATTCGACCATTCGTGCCATTGCTAATCTTGCAGCTCTATTGCGTACTCATTTTTTATATTCAAATGTCAAAGGTGCATACGTTCAGATCCATTTTGTACTTCAAAATTTAACATCGAACTGCACACAGTTTTCCGATTTTTTAAAAACCCAACCAGAGTTGAATTCAAAGAACCAACTTCACAGCTCCCTGCAACGTTAACCTCAGCGCCAAGTCGATCGATATAGATTCCACGGGAAGTATGAATAATTTTTTCTTTACGTTTTTTTTCGTTCCTTTTATATTCATATCATATCGAATGTCAAACTTAATCAAAAATAGTGTGAATTTCATACTGATTTTGAGCGATTTCATACTGCTTTTTGCATGGGAAAATGTAATGATTTTTCTTCGCCAAGAGTTGGTCACATTAATCATATGAAAGCGACTATGAGCTTATTTCAGTTTTCCTTCTCGACTCGGCTCGGCTCGGCTCAGCATATCAACCAGCCGGCTTTATAAACGCACCTTTATGCAACGATGTTATATTAAAAAACTTCATTGTACACATTAACAATTCCCATAGTTTTGAAGACATTTTGGTATCAAAGTAAGAGGAATTTTTTGAAATTTATTAAACGAAACAAATTGTATAAACATAGATTGAGACGATCGTCTTTGTCATCGTGTGGGATTATGCATTAAAAATAAGTTGTACCAAAAATGACGATAGCTTACGGTAATTTCTCAATAACGGTAATTTATTATGCTCAACAAAAAATCGAACCGTAACATATACAGCCTGATTCTAAATATTCCCGGGGAATTCATTTCCCAGGGAGTTAACTTTTCTCGAGAATAAATTCCTCCTCTTCTGAACACATGGAGCAAAGAATAATAAGAGAGAATATCGAATTTTCGAAATCAGCTGTTTTCCTTTATGACTTTATTATTTTTTTTTTTTTGTTAAATGCAAGTGAAAGTGAAAATAAATTTATATAAAAATAAACGGTATTGCCCCTTCAGATGCCGAAAACCTTTGCTGCATGTTGGGGCCTCCACCACTTCATTTGTTGGCTTTGAGATTTTGGGATGTCTTGTGCCGCACGTACTTCTTCTGATCAGCCCATATCTGTAAAATATTTTGCTCTCTTAATACTCGCAAATATTCACAAAACTTTATCATTCTTCCCTTCTTTTATTTCGAAGCATTTTTCGAAGGAGGCCCTGAGGACTTTAATTCCGCCTCCAAATTGCGCCATACCCTGTTAAGCTCCTTCTTACTTCCTTTAAAAAAAAGCGCGCGCAATGTCTGGGTGCGCTTGCATGGCATTTAGAAGTATTTCTAGCTGCTGTTTATTTGTTGTTTTTGACCTGCAAGTACGAACAATGCAAAACAAATAATTATTGCAACAACAAATAACAATGATTATTTAATTTTTCATTTGAAAGATTAAACACTTACAATTTTGCACACAGCTCTCTTGCAACTTTTTGGCGGAATAATTTCCAAAAAATGCCCTCCCATTCTCCCATTTATTGCCATTCGTAATACCTACTTTTTTCCCGGGGAAAAAACTCCCAAATTCGAAGTTCGTTTATAATGGGAGAAATGGTAGAAGAGAAAAACCTTCCGTTTTGTTTTTATTCATAATAGGGGAACAGGAAAAAGGGAACAGACTCCCGGGGAATGCTTATTCGGAATCGGACCTTCTGTCAAAAAATGGCCGGGAAGTGGTCAATAAAAAAAAAGGGTGCATTGTTGGACACACGAGAGAATCGAAGTTTTTATTTTTGCAGTTTACTAGATTTAATAATTTAAGAGGTTTTTTGAGAAAAGTATATAATAAGTAATAAGTATTCACTCCGTCTCATAACTATAGCACACTTTTTAACATTTATTATAACTACTCATACAAATTTAATAAACACCCTGTACAAGAATGCATTTTATAGGAAACGTTCTTACTCTCTTTTACTTCTTTTCACAGAAATTTTTTTTTCTTAAGTCCTGTTCTCTGAGAGCAACCGTTAAAAATAGTAACGTGTTCGTTTATTTGTACATTTTTTTCGTTTTTTGACTATTGCACACTTTAGGAAACGCTTTCAAAAATATGTTTTTATTGTTTAATTTTATTAAAAAAAAATTAGTAATGAGTTACACCTCCTAATACCTTTCCAAGCATGAAAAATTGAATTTTTTAGTTCTGGAACTGAGTTGTACTGGCAGTATTCTGCAAAAACTTTTCTTGTTTATATACCCCAGATATTTTCAATCGTGTTAAGATCAGGTGAGCAGGCTGGCCATTCCAGAATCGAGATATTATTGGCTTGAAGCCATTGCATTGTATCTCTGCTGGAGTGTATAGAAGCATTATCTTGTTGAAATATGTGCTTTTTTTCAACATTCTGCCTCAAAAATGGAAGTAGAGTACATTGGAGCACCTTGGTGTAATCGCTGCTCTTCATTTTTGATGAAACAACCTGCAGCTCCAACACACCATCCGCTGGAAATGCACCCCATACCATCACTGAATCGCCACCGAAATTTATCTGAGAAAAATATTGAGGTTCTTTTCTCAAATCACGCCAATATTGTCTGTGACCATCAGGGCCATCTAGATTCCATTTTTTCTCATCAGAAAAAATAATCTATAGAACAAAAGTAATTCAGAAAATGACAGAAAGCAATTTATGTCAGTCAATACCTGAGACCAATTAGTTTGCATATTTCGCTTAGCGAAATTAAGCCGGGCAACTTTATGACGCTTAAGTAATCTAGGTGCTGTTTTCAATTTTTGTCGACAGATTTCCGGTGCATCATTAAGAACTCTCCAAACCGTGGATTTAGAGACTTTTGTTGTTATTGTAGCAGCAAGTTGTATATAATTCTTCGAGATTCACGGTTCGAAAGTTTTTTTTTTTGTGGGCCACCGCCACCTCGTCTTGTAGCATCGTATTCTTCCGGATTTGAAAGGAAATTATAAATAACTTTCCTACTTCTGCTGATTTATTTTGAAATATCGCTGATTTTGAGGCCTGCTACCTTAAATCCAAAACTTTTTACCTCGTGTCATTTTACTTAATTTGGTTTTTTTGGCCTTATAACACATAATTGTTATCTGTAGTTCACGTGTTGTCACTTTAACGTAACCTTTTCAAATGTGTGCTTTAGTTCTGAAACGAAAAAATATATGCAAATTCATATTCAATTCATTTCAGAGAACCGTATTTAAGAAAAATAAAAAAAAATGTTGTGAAAAGAAGTAGAATAGAGTAAGAGAGTTTTCTATTAATTTCGTTTTTTATACAGGGTGTTTTAATAAATTTCCAAGGTCAGTTAAAATAATATTTTAAAGTGTGCTATAGCTATGAGACGGAGTGTATAATAAACAAAGAGGTTTCTTTGTAAGAGATTATTGTGATCTGCTGCAACATGGCTGTAGTAATACTTAACACTGAATCAACAACTGTGTTTAACAGAGACTTTTAGATCAGTGGATAGTGTGTTGAACTCTCAATCGCCACGATACGAGTTCGAGGATCAAAGAAAAACTTTTACATTTTCTTATTACAATAAACGCAAGAAACAAAGGAATTTCAATTTCTAAGAAAACATCTGTTGATAAAGTGTCATTTTTGAGATTTCACTCAAGCAAATTACAGAACGAGGCGTAAAAAACTTCGCTTCTTACAAAAAATTTTTGGAACAAGTCTAGTTTATTGAATCTGCTTAAATTTCAGAATTATAATTGTATAGTGCGCAGAATTATAATTGTGTAGTGCGTACAAGGTAGCATTTTTTTCGTAGATTATAATGGTATTGAAAAAAAAAACGCCACTATACACCCTGTGGCCGAAACAACGCCTTGAAATTGAGCGGGTTCCTTAAAGTAGACTTAGGCCAAATATTTATTATTCGAACGAACGAACGAACGAAAATGGCCATTTCAGTCCTTGAAAGGACTTTTTTATTTGTTTATACAGATTAGTTCTATAAAAATAAAAATAAAAAGGTAAAGTTTCTCCGTATTACCTGGGAAGTCTATCTTATTTAATTGAATTTATGATAAATTAAGATATGACATATTTTAGTCCAACAAGGTTGTTTAAAAAAAAACTTGTTCGTATGGCTTATTACTAGCTTACTTTTTCTTTTCACTGTGCTCTCCGTCATCCCATTTTAATTAGAAAATCCCGAAAAACAGTAAAACCCCCGCCACCTGGCAGCTCTGATCCGAGCTATATCGTGAATACGGTGGTTTTACGATGATATTCGTGAGTTTATGGCCAGAAATTCGTTGGCAGTCTTTCGAAACTAGTCGAGCGGCAACGCGTTTCATGCCGTGAACATCATGTACAATGGTACGAATTGATTCGAGAGACACAGAAAGTTCAGCGGCTATCTCTCTCAGACTTAAATGCTTAAGTGTTTACTTCAGTTCAAGGCGTTGATGGCCGATCAGAGTGAGACAAATCTTCCACCACCAGAGCTGGGTCGAAAAGTATTCATTACAATTCAATTCCAATTCCTTGGAATTAGGAATTGGTAATTGACCATCTCAATTCCTCAGGAAAGTAATTGGAAAATTCGTCAATTACATTAAAAGAATTGTTATTGGTAATTGGACACCTCAATTCCTACAAAAGTAATTGACGAATTTTTCCAATTACACTCCTGAGGAATTGAGAAGATCAATTACCAAATTCTAATTCCAAGGAATTGGAATTGAGATGGAATTAATTCCAAAAGAAATCATTACAACCCAGCTCTGTCCACCACATCTCGACCGCTTTCGAATGTACCGCTAATATGCACGAGTTTTTGATAAAGTCAGTCTGTTTTACATTTTTTGTTACTTTTTGGACCCTAGGTTGGGCTTAAGGCCCGGAAGCCTCCTTGGCTACAGGACTGCCCTATAAAGCACTTCTCTGAAAAAATATAATATTTTTAACAAACTAATATTAAAATTTTCTCTACTGCATTTAACAGTTATTGAAGCTATTTTATTACCTTTTTTATTGCGCTTAATGTTTTTCTTACCAAAAACGTATAAAAAATAAATAAAAAAACAATCCATGTAATATTTTTAACACAAGCTTTTGACCCATTATATAATTTATTGCGTTTTTATTTTTATAGTGTCTTAGCGAACTTTTTTAGGTTCGTTTACCTGAAGTTGAAGCAACCCAATTATTTTTTTTATATCAACTTTATGAACAGCTTTTTATATATTTGCTTGAATGAGTTTATTCTTGTTTAATGATTTTAACCATTTACACTCAAATATTAACTGCTATTAACAGTACTTAAACACAAATATTGACATATTTCTACATATTTTATTATTTTTCATTTTTAAGAACTTTATAATGCAAACAAATTAAAAGTTAAATTTTCTACGGTTATAAAAAAATTTTAAGCTTTATTTAAACATTTTTTTTTTAATGTTTTTAATTATACCTGCTTTTATTATATGTATATGTTTTATTTATATTTAGGTTTAAGTGCACGTAGCGGATTTTTTATTATAGCTTTGTTTTAATAAATTTTGAAATACTTCTTTTTTTTTATCTATCTTACCAAACTTGCACATAAACAAGAACTTGATTTATGTGCTCGAATTAAAATGTTCAAGATAATTTTTTATTCGCCTATAAATAGATTGTTATCAAAACCACACCAAATAAATTTTTTTAAGAACACAACCACGCATTGCGCTGTCATCAGACACGATTTTGTTGACAGCTGACATAAAATTAATTAATTTGAGGTCAATCACATTTCGTTCCAATTAAAAAGACAAGCACATGAAAATCAATCAAGAATAAAAATGGGCAACAAATAAAAAAAAAAAAACGCATGTTACTTGACTGTAAACCGCACAGACTTGAAGTATACCCTTATCTGCGGGTCACTGGATTTTTGGAAATAAAACTGAAGAATTAGTATCGGCTGCTTGCAAAGTTACGCTTTGGTGTTGTTGTTTTTTGTACATGTTTTTTTTTTTAAGCGCGAAGACAAAATTGATAAAAAATTAAAAATATTGTGTAACGGGCCACTGACTGCAAACCTTTGTATTAAAAACTTGTTACCAGGTAACTGATGTAAGAGAAAAACTTTACAAAGGAAAGAGCAAAATCAGACTATTTACAACTTGATTTTTTTGTAGTTTTCAAATATTTTTAAGATAATTTAAAATAATTTTATACATACTTACCGCTTCTTTTAATAAAGTTATATTTAATTCAAACTAGCGAATGACAAATTAGACTTGTTTACAAAATTTACAAAAAGCTTGATGATCCGGGTTTCTTCATAAAATTTGTATATGATATAGTTCTTTGATCTGAAAAATCAAATTTTTTTAGGTACTTTTTAGGCAGTATACGCACTTTCCGCTTATTTCATATGAATGTAAAGGGTAGTTAAATTTTAAGGGCCGATGTTGATTTTGAGTAAAACATAAATTATTTAGGAAATAATTGTCAGTTCTTTTTATTATGATAATATTGGTATGGTTCAATTATGTATGGAACAAAATATCGGCCAAAAAAAAATCGGAACAAAATAAAATATGTATGGACGCGACTTCGGCGGCACACCTCCATCCGATGGTTCAAATTTTCGATGACGCTGAGGCATAAGTGAGGTTCTATGCCGTTAATGTGCCGAATTATCTCATCCTTTAGCTCTTGAATTATTGCTGGCTTATCGACATACACCTTTTCTTTCAAATAACCCCAAAGAAAGAAGGCCAACGGTGTCAAATCACATGATCTTGGCGGACAATTGACATCGCCACCACGTGAGATAACACGGCCATTGAATTTGTCGCGCAAAAGAGCCATTGTTTCGTTAGCTATGTGGCAAGTAGCACCGTCCTGTTGAAACCACATATCGTCCACATTCATATCTTACAATTTGGGCCACAAAAAGTTCGTTATCATCTCACGATAGCGAAAACCATTCACAGTAACTGCCTGACCGGCCTCATGTTGGAAAAAATACGGCCCGATGATGCCGCCAGCCCATAAACTCACTCAGTCACTCTTTGTGGGTACATTGGTTTTTCCTCAATAACTCTTGGATTATCATTCGCCCAAATGCGGCAATTCTGCTTATTGACGCATCTACTGAGGTGAAACTTCAGTGCCTCATCACTGAAGATGATTTTCATCGAAAATTTATCATCCACTGTTGCCATTTCTTGCCACCAGTCTGACCATTGACGCCACTTGAAATGGTCAAGAGGCTTTAGTTCTTGAGTCAATTGCACCTTGTAAGCGTGTAAATGCAAGTCTTTATGCATAATGTTCATCAACGACGAGCGTGAGAAGTGTAACTGTTGGGCACGACGACGATGAGTTGAGGTGGACGGCTCTTCAGCCACACTTTCGCGAACAGCAGCAATATTTTCTGCAGTACGAGCATGTACTGGTGTTTTCACATCTCCTACAGACCCGGTTTGCTCAAATTTTTGCACGATTTTTCCGGTTGTACGCACATTTGGACGATTAAATTGACCGAAAAATCACGAAGTGCACGATATGCATTTTGATTTTAACGCCCATTTTCATAATAAGCCTAAATAACTTTAACGCGTTGCTCGATTGTGTATCTTTCCATGGTTCAAATTGAGTTAGTCTGAAATTAACAAATGTCAAATAAAATGCAGAAAAAAACTTGACGTTTAGGTGTGGTTCACATTCAACATCGGCCCTTAAAATTTAAGCACCCTTTATATGCAGCGTTTTTCAGCTTTTCTTCTTGGTTCGGTTTGGCACAGCAACCTACAAATTAGGTCATTTAGCTTATATGGTTACTGTTGGTAAAAACTTCGCCAAAAATGGACATGATCAGAGCATATCTACGTGCACTTTTCAGAAATCAAAATAATTCCGGAATTTTACATGCATCGTAACAGATACTTGGAATGTAGATGCTTATAATCAAAACAAATCAAAACCAATCACTTTCCAAAAAGTGAGCGGTATTGGAGTAGTGTGACTTTAAGGAAATTTATGTTACTCTATAAATGTGTTCGCAACAGATCATAACAATTAAAAATGGACAACATAGGGCTTCCATACAAAATTATTTTATTAAAACTTCGCGCCAAACTGAATCATATCCGGCGTTGCTCGGTTGCTGTTAATTTGGGAAAAATAAAAAATGTTAATTAGTAATTTGTTTGGTACTCTTTTTTTTTAACAAACTTTTGGTTTTACTTATTTTAACTTAAGGCTATGTATAAAAACGCATTAATTCAATGACTTTTTTTTTGTAACAGGAAAAATCAAAAATTTTCTATAAAAACAGGAACAAGAAATAAATTAAAAACTGAAATTTTTAACTTTTTCTAACTTAACAATATACCGGCAATGCTGGGTACCATTCAGCTAGTCGATCTCAGCGAATGGTTTGAGTTTTTCGATTTCACTTTGTCTTCATTTTGTCAATTGATTTACATATTAACATATTAAAATAAAACATATTAACACAATTGTCACGGCCGTTACATTGAAATAAATTGTCAAAAACTCAGAATTTTTCAAACAATTTTTTAAAGCTTTTTGTCCACGAAAGTTAAATATTTAGGTGTAACCCTTGATAGCAAACTGAACTGGAAGGAGCATGTAGAAAATAGGATTCAGAGAGCCAAGAGGGTTCTGTTTCAGTGTAGATGCGTTTGTGGGTGCTAAATGGGGGCTAAACCCAGAGTCTATGAGATGGGTCTACACTATGATGGTTAGACCTGTCATCACGTATGCTTCGGTGATTTGGTGAATAAAAGTTAGCCAGAAAACCATTAAGAAGAGACTGGACAGAGTCCAACGGCTGGCGTGTGTTGGCATAACAGGTGCAATACGCACCACTCCAACAAGCGCAATGGAGGTTATGTTACTTATACGGTCTTTGGATTTAGAAATAAAGAAAACGGCGGCGCTAACAGCCCTCAGGATGTTGCGAAATGCTACGTGGCATGGATTAACGGTCCTACATGGTCATATGCGCATCCTTGATATTGTACATAGAGATGTCAGGGAGACGGGTATGCCTATGGAGGGAAGACAGAGATTAAGGATAAAAGAAAAATGTTATAAAACTCTTATAACAGATAGAGTCGTCTGTGAAGAAATCGCTGGTAACGATATCAGTATATTCACAGACTGCTCTCTGATGAATGGCAGAGCCGGGGCAGACGTTTACTCAGAAGAGTTGAGCCTATCCTGTGTACTGAGGTTTTGGAGCTTTGTGTCTGTGTACTAGGAGGAAATGCCTGATAGATGACCTGGTCAATGGCAAGAAAATGTTCATTGCCCTTGACAATTAGTCGGTGATTAGGTGCATGCAATAGGTGCGCTCGCACAAAAAAGCTCACACTTATGTAGGTGAGAGGACATTCTGGCATAGAACAGAATGAAATGCTGATTCTTTAGCGAGAGAAGGATCAGCAGAAGAGTTCTGTGGACCAGAGCCACGTATCGCCATAGGTGACAACATGGTGGCAGGCCTTAATAAGCAATGGACAGACTCGGAACACCGTACAAGGTGGGAAGAAGCTGTTTATTGTAGGCAGTCGAAGGCGGCCGTGAAGTGGTCTCAAAGTGAGGCTACAAAAGTTATTCGTTACAATCAAACGACTTTAAGCTGGCTTACTGCACTGGTCACAGGACACGGTCCCTACATGTACCATCTCAGGAAGATGACTGACTGAGGACGATGCGTGTAGGTTATGCCTAGAGGAGCCGGAAACAGCAGCACACATTTTGTGCCAGTGTCCGGCGTTGACAAGCATAAGATTGACCATTCTGAGACGTCCATTTATTGGCGAAACCGAGGTTGGTTAACTGACCTACAAGGATATGCTTAAGGTGACAGAGGATGCTTATGTAAGGAGTATGCTTACGTATTAGGTAGCATCCTTTGTCCAATGGGAACGAAAAGGGACCCCCCACTGTAGTCCGCTTCGGCCAATCCCCGAATTATTATATATAAAGCTTTACAGAGAAATCTTTTTGATCTTAACATTAACCCTTAAAAATATTTTTTTACAGAAAAAAATAATTTTTTTTATTATTGAAGTAATTTTTTTTTATTATTTTTAAATTATTAAATAAATAATTACCAAATAATAAATAATTAAATAAATTATATAAGTAAATTAAATAATTAAAAATTAAAAAAAGTATTATTAAGAAAATCACTGAACACAAAAAATTTTCAATAATATTTTAATTTCAACGTCTACTTTTAGGGCTATTTTTTACACTTTTGTCAAATTAGACCTAGAAAACGAGGTGCTAAATTTGACATTCACTCTTTAATGCTCACTGTATCCTTAAAAAAATACAACCATTAGAATGCTTCTTGTTTCAAAATTAACGACCGAAAAATATGAAATGTAAATCATTGCAGCCAGAAAACCAATCGCTTGATTAAAAAAAAAAAATAATCTAAAATTTGTTGCAGTTGTAAAAAAATTTGATCAACAAACGAAACAATGTTTTTTGTTTTTGGAAAAATAAAGTAAAGTCAAGATTGCGCAGTGGGAAATCTCGGTACATGTGGGCCTCCGAAGTCCCTAAAAAAGTACCTATACTGCTGCAGAAATATATTTTTAAACGATATTATATTAACGATATAATCCGCTGAAATTGATAGAAGAAAATGGTTGTATCTATAAAGATACACTTTGAGTTGCTGCATATTTTTGAACTGACGTTGACGCTTATGTTGAATGTACGAAATTTTGTGATATTTTTAATTCTAATTTTATTTCATGCATCATTTGAGAAGATAGTTTTTACGTGTAAACACATATCGAACATATTTGAGGAGGCTGAAGTGGACATATAGTGAACATATTTGAAACAGGTTTTTATTTGCCCCAATAAAAGTGTTAAGAAATTGAATTTTTGATTGGGTTTAAGGCCTATCCCTTGCAGAAGAACCAAGTCGAAGTGAGTGTTTTCATGGCTGTTGCATATTTTGAGAAATGAAATAGGACAAATTTTAAATATTGTTTTTTGGTGTTTTTCAAATCGGTGGGGTGATGTGTAACACCAAAATTGTGGTTTAAAGACCAGGAACTTCAATTTTTTATGTTGATTTTGAATTTTTATGTTTAGTAAAAGTATTATGATAATAACTTACTGAAATCTCTTGCACCTGCAACTGTAAACGTTTCTGTGGCGTTGTTAGAACACAAATTTCATTGACTTCCTACCACCATTGGACTTGGTTTGGGCTGAATATTATGAACTGGGCCGGTCTCTTTTAATACCGTTGATGTGATTGCTTTTCAGATTTTGATGTTGTTGGCTCTTTTTTATCTTAATTATAATGTATAAGATGTGTTACACATCACCCAACGTGAGTGTTACACATCACCCCAATGAAAGTCACTTTTTTCTCATTGCTGGCATTTTACCACAACGTGAAAAAATGTCAAATCTTTTGTCCAAACAATACCACTTTTGCATCTATTCACTTTTCAAATCTGAAGAAAATTTTATTCGATACGCTATTTTTTGTAAATTTAAGAAAAAGTTTTTAACTGAAATTGTTCACACTTTTTAAGAGATCTAATGAAATGTATGTCTGCTTACTTCCAACACTTATGAAAAACTAGATGCTGTCAAAAGAGACATATTGCAGTAGTTCATTCACTCATATGTTAACATCTTGTATGAAAAATCGCCGTGTTACACATCACCCCATGGTACACATTACCCCACCACAACCTATTAATAAAATCTTCCATACAATGGTCAATTATATTATAGTTCATAGACCCAAGATGTCTAATGATGAAGTGTGCGCTATATTTTGTGACACAGGTAAGGTTGCTTATGAGAGTGTTGATGATTTAGAAGACGAGCTTAAAGATTTGACTCCTACACCCAAGGAAGGACCGACAAATAATAATCTGCAAGTAATCGATAACTATTTCTTGGATGAAATTAATTTTAGTACCTCCCTAAATGATTCCGTTGTAAAAATATTTAACGACGACAATAATCAAGGGAATTTATGGTAATAGAACCGCCAGACAGCAATGCAAGGTTAATGCAAGATTAAGGTATAATATACCTTATATATATATAATATATAATATACGCGTACATTTTTCAAAGAAAAAAATTATTTTTATTTGTCTAATGTGTTCTTTAGAGTTTCTAGAATGTACATACATGTTTTCAAATCGAAACCTGGCATTGCAGATTAAATAATAGTAAGTGTTATCAACCGATTATTTTAAAAATCTATGCAAAATTTCGAAAACCAAAAACTTTTAACGCGATTTCCTCGAAACTCTTGTTTTTAAAACGGTTTGATATATAACTCAAAATCTATTGGTTCAATTTCAATGAATCTTAGTGCATTTTGTTTGTAATTTTGTCCTTTAAGTATCCCTCCTAAATTCAAGTACCTACTATTTTTTTTTTATAGACAAAAATGAGCGTGAAAATCTATCCCTTTTTTTAAATTTTTAATCTAACTTTCGCCACAATTTTAAAAAAAACCCAGCGGAGGTCGTGCGGAGGGGGGTATGCCGAATTAATTGTCTATACTTTAAAATTACATTTGCTTTTTTGGTTTCAGATATATGGGAAAGGCCATATACATCGAACCGTTTTGAATGTCATTTTTTAATGTCATTTTCAGAGCCACATGTAATTAAACGGCCGAAAATTATTTTCAAAAAAATATTTTTATAAAGCACTTTTATGTACAATAAGCTGTATAAATTTAAAAAAAATTTTGAAATTTTGAAAAAGGCTGCTTTTTTTGGTTGCACATGTACCTTAAAACGAAATGGTTTTTTGGAGTCTATCGATATCAACATTTATAATTTTTATTATTTTATATACCAACAATGTATATAAGTATCTGAGTTTTTCCAACAAATAAATTATATGGCAAAATAAATGGTTTTATTGTCGTGTTATTAAAATATTCAACGAAATACAATAATTTTTGGTAATGCATTGAAAAATGTGCTGAATGCACCGAGAAAAAAAGCAATAGGTAAATCACCTAAGTCAGCTTGGGTAAAGAGAATTGTATGGGAATTATAAACTTATGATTATTCACCTAAGCAATTTATTGTTTAATACATTGCTTTGAAAGCACATACTCCATATATTTGATTCACCTAAGCTCAAAATCCAAAAATACAAAATTAAAAAACAACTAGCATGGATGGCTTAAGTATACTTTTGAGCTATTTACTGCAAAAAAAAACACAGCTGCATAAATCACTTCGCGTAACGAAGGAGTTTGGCTCAATGCATAGTGTTGTGACTTCATACACTGTGGTATTGATTAGTGTAGGTTCAAATCTCAACGCCATGCGAATGTAAAATGTTTGTATTTGATAATTCATTTAATTTAATTTTATTTAATTTAACTTAATTTAATATTGTATAATAGAAGGACAAGCTGCAAGAAAAGCCGAGAGAAGTCCATTAATTTCTAAGAAAAAAACGGTGTTGTGATAAAAAAAAATTTGTGTTGTTGCCGATTTCAATCAAGCAAATCACAGAACGAGAGGCGGCGGCAGCTTTAAAACAAAGGATAATAAGAGAAAACCAAGACCCGATAAAAGTTATATTTTTTAAATTACATTTTTTTTTAAAAAGGAGTGTATAAAAAATTACGAAATACTTGGTTAATTTATCACCCAAATAAAAATTGGCAAGTCAACATGTAGAACTTAGGCGTTTTGATGAAATTGAAAACTGCCAAAGTCATCTTATAAATTATACTAGGTTTTATTATCAATTTAACATAAGCTTTTTTCTCGGTGTGCCTTGTGTATCTTTTAAGATACAACCAATTTTTTACGAATAACTTCTTAATAGTGTGAAATCCATTTTTCTAAAAAAGGTTTTTTTTTTTTCTTCTTTTCAGATGTTTGACTAAGGCGCTCGAGAACTTCGCGCAAACTTGACCTCGGACGTGGACCAAATACGGACAGGGACAGTGACGCTCTAACCCTTACAAAAACTTCTGGCCAAAATAAGAGACTGCAGCTTATACAGTGACTACAATTAGCAATACTTCCTTAACATCACACACATACACACACATCGCTCTAAAGAATAAGTCGCATTCTTTTTAGTCTTCACGCATGTCGCCAACATCATTTTTTACATCACAACAATAAAAATTAAGGAAAAAAGAACAACAACATTCAACGACTTAAAATTCCAACAACTCGAAATCCAATCAAACATGTCTGAAAAAGTACGAGCGTTAAATTTAACAGCCGGAAACATGAGCATGCTGACGACTACGGGTGCTGGTGGTGGTGTTGGCGGCATCACGCTCATTGGAGCGCCCACATTAATATCGAGCACATTTACAGCCACAACGACGCAATCATTAACGCCTACAGCGTCGGCAACGGCAGTGGGTGGTAATTCACCAATACCCACACCGCCACCAACTACGCTGTTACATCTCAGCCAGCATCATCAGCAAAATTCGGGTGGCAGTGATACGGAATCATCGTCTGAATTTGCTCCGGGTGCAATTATGGCTCAATTAAACTTTCATTTACTGCAGGACTTGAGTACAGCTGGTGGAGCTGTTAGCGGCGGTGGTGGTGGTGGTGTTGGTTCTGCCACTGGTGCTGCAGGTGGTGGCATGAGCGACAGCAATTCAATTATGAATTCATCACAAATTTCGGCAACATCAAATGATTCGATTGCATTTGGATCCGCAAGTCCAGCGGCTGCAGGAGCTGTAGCAGCTTTAAAAGCGAGCAATGGCAAGCATTTGGCAGCTCAAAGCGTGGCAGGGGTGAGTTTCGTTGTTAGTTTTTTAAAAAATTTCAAGTCTGCTTTTGGGCAGAATTTAAAGTAATCAAAGTTTTATTGATTCCCCCAAACACTTGACTACTCTACTTTTATTGCTTGTCTTGGGCTTGTTTTAAAACTTAATGTCTTTATTTATCTGTCTGCCTTGCTTCCGCATGCTCGTAAAATATGATTTTTTTATGAGTCGCGCGCCTAAAATCGTGCTTGCACATTTATTCTTGCATTTCCCAAATGATTTTCTTTATACTTTGCCAACTTGACATTTTCGCTTTTCCTTTTTTTTTTTGCAATTTGATTTTGCTTTGTCTTGTTTTCTTCGTAATGTTATATTTTGTTAAATTTTTTGCTTTCGTTGAGCTAGTATCTAGTAAACATTTCATGCTTGAATTATTTTATTTTTCCTGTTTTTTACCCCCTTACAACATGACTTCCTCTATTTTTCATCCCCCAACGTTTTCCTAGAAATTTTGCAGTATTTATTGCGTTCTAAATCGCCCACAAGTTGTGTTGAATTCATGTTAAAATCTTTCTACATGCGCCTTATGATATGCAATATTTTGGCATAATAAGTGGTGGCACCACTTGCTGTGTAGTTTTTCAAATATTGAAAGTACATATTGCATGTTTAAATTTTCGCATACAAATGTGGCTGAATATTTATATTTTTATTTTATTACTAATGTCACAACCGTAACATTGGCATTTATCTGCCTACAACTAGGTTTATTTCAAGCAATGTTTGTGCTTTCGGTTATAAATGTGTTGTAGTTATGTGAATTGGCTATTTTTACATAAAAAAGTACAGTTCCTTGTAATGTCACAACCGTTACATAGACATTAATATGCTTACAAATAAGCTCATTTCAAGCTAAGCTCGTAATTTGGAACATCAGTGTGTCATTAATTTGTTTTTCGACTATTCTTCTAGATTAAAATTACAGTTTACATGAACAGTTTACATGAAAATTATAGTTGATCATTGAGTCACAACCGTTTCATCAAGCTGGGTTTGTACCTTTGTACATAAATATGTTATAGTAATGTAATTTTACTTCCATAATAAAAAAAGTATATGTTATTTGACTATTTTTACATTAAAAGTAAAGTTTGCTAATACGGTCACAACCGTTACATACTCATTAATATGTCTCATTAAGCTCATTTCAAGCTAAGTTTGCACTTTTGATTAGAAATGTGTTGTAAATATGTCATATGACTAGCTCAACATAAAAATAACATTACCATGTAATGTCACAACCGTCACATAGACATTAATATGGCTACAAATAAGCTAATATCAAGCTAGGTTTGTACCTTCGGACATCAATATGTCATAAGTATGTAATTTTGCTTCCATAACAGAAAAAGTATATGTTATTTGACTATTTTTGCATTAAAAGTACAGTTTGCTAATAGTGTCACAACCGTTACATACTCATTAATATGTCTAAAAATAAGCTCATTTCAAGCTAAGTTTGCACTTTTGGTTAGAAATCTGTTGTGAATATGTCATATGACTAGTTTAACGTAAAAATAGCATTTCCTTGTAATGTCACAACCGTTACATAGACATTAATATGTCTACAAATAAGCTCATTTCAAGTGAAGCTCATAATTTTGAACATAAATGTATCTTATAAGTTATTTGACTATTTTTACATTAAAATAACAATTGCTAATAGTGTCACAACCGTTACATAGACATTAATTTGTCTTAAAATACGCTTATTTCAGCTAAGTTTGTACTTCCGCGCCTAGATGTGTCATAAATTTTACTTCTACTACAGAAAAACTGCAGTTGTTCATAGTGTCACAACCGTTACATAGAAATCAGCAGACCTGCAACTTAGCTCAGTTCAAGCCAAATTCGTTCTTTTGAATATAAATGTGTCCTGATTGTGTCTTGGCTATTTTTACATTCAAATTATAGTTGCTCATAATGTCACAACCGTTCCATTGACATTAAAAGTTAATTTTTATAACTATTAGCTATATATAAACTATGGTAAATTATATAAACTATATAAACCTATATAAAACGTGATCTGTAACGTTTTGGTTTTTTATTTCAAATTCCTATATTTGCTAAAGTCACATCCGTTACACTGATTTGAACATAAAAATAGAGTTTTCGAATAGGAATGTGTCAGTCAAATGGCAAGGACTTAGTTTCTTGAGTCAAAATTAATCGATAACCAAAGCATTATTCTGCTTTTAAATCCACAGCTCTACTTTCCACTTCTTTTTTGATCAGCTTTGTTGGCTTAAGTTTTTTTCCGAACCTTATAACAGAATCTCTATATTATTATCTAATTAATATTTTTTTTTTAAATCATTGATAGTTTTTAAACAAGAATTCAAAATGGCACACCCGTTACTCTTTCAAAGTTTTATTAAAACTTTGCCGTAATAGGTAAAGTAGCCAAGATACAAAAAATAAAAGTGCTAATTAATTTTTGCCTAGAAAATTCAGTCCAAAACCTCAGTATCACATCCGTTACAATGTTAACAACTTATTTCTAACTATTTAAAGTTTCGGCTGTAGTCTTAATGTTATAAACTTGTTGATCCTTTTAGTTTTATAATTTTTGAAAGTAATGTCACATCTGTTACACTCATTAATAATCAAACAACACAAGACCTCATTGTCACATCCGTTACACTCATTAATAATCAAACAATACAAGGCCTCATTGTGACATCCGTTACAAAGTTATTACGCTCTTGCTAATTTACTGAAGTTTCTACTGTAATCTCAATGTCAGTATCTGATTGATCGTTTAAGTTTTATAATTTTAAAAGGTGTACTGTCACATCTGTTACACTTATTAATAACCAAACAATATTCTGGTATTTTTTACTTTTGCTTTCCTCTCATTTTGTTTTATAATATTCTAAGGTGTAATGTCACATCCGCTACACTTCTTAATAACCGAACAATATTCTGGAATTTTTAACTTATTTAGAACAGAAATTTAAAAAAAAATAGAATACTTTCTAGCAAAAGGCGAAGAATATGTGTCACATCCGTTACAAGTTTTAAATATATCAGCAAATTTCTCAAATTTTTGATAAAATAAAATTTATATAAATAAAAAGTTTATGATTATAATTCAAATTATAATTATAATTCAAAACAAAAAAACTAAAGCATCAATGTCAGATTCGTTACAATACAAATACGTCTTTGGCTTTTTCTACAAAAGCCTCAACAGGATGTTTGAACTACTTGAGATCTTAAATTAATTGAATAGTCTTTCAAAATATTCTTTGCAAATTACTTTAAACTTTAAACTTTAAATTTTTTTTTTTTTTCAACTCCGTGTCGCATCCGTTGCATTGTAATGTGCTGCAACTATTTCTACAAAAAATCTTGAGTTTTCTCAAGAAATTCTGTATCGCAAAAGGTGTTAAAACCTTCAACACAGATATTGAGTTACTTATATTTTATCTTAACTGTCACAACCGTTACAGCATTTGTTACAAGACATCCATCTACTTTTTTTAATTTTACAAGTTTCACAATTTAACAAAAACTGTTTTTTTAATGTTTAACTGATATTTATGAATTATTTAAAATTTCATGTCACATCCGTTCCATTTTGATAATTTTTAGAAAATGTCACATTTGTGTTGAAAATATAAAAACCCTTATACACTTTTTAACTTTAATTTCAATTTGTATGTCACATCCGTTAAAATGATGATTAGCCTTTATTTAAATTAATTAAGTAAATTTGCAAGTTTTTATGCCACAAAAAGTGTTTCAAATTCTAATTTCTATCACCTTACAAATCCTCTTAGAGCTTCTTAAAACTTTCAAATAGTGTTGTAGCTCAAAAGATTTCAAACTATTTCTTTTTATAAATTCCTTGTCACATACGTTACAATATAAATATATTTATATATTAGTACCTAATGCTTTTGTGACGTAACATTCGCTGACCACTTAAACAATCTGAAGTTTTGTTTTTGAAAATAAATATTCTTGTCACATCCGCTACATTTTTATAATTTTTAAAAATATTTGGACAGCTCTAGTTTTGTTTAGTTGTAACAAAATACAAGAATACAACTTTTAGTTGTATTCTAAAATTCCATGTCTAATCCGTTGCAATGATTTTACACTACATTTATTGAAACTTATAAAATAATCAGTGCCTCTCAAAAATTCAAAGTTTGTCTATGTCGCAAAAAATGCGGAACACTTGCATTTTTCACATGCGCTACACTATTATACCCATTTTTATAAAAATTTTGCGCTCTCTGTCGCTTTATTTTGGGTTATGGAAAAATGTAAAATTATTCTATGGCTTAATAGTTTATATATCTTTAAAGTGCACATCCCTTACACATTCTTATAATTTTTAGAAACTTTCAGTGCTCCTCTGTCGTTTTCTTTTTTATTTAAAGGCAAATTTTAAGTGTCTATGTCGCAAAAGATGCGGAACCTTCAACTTGTCACATACGTTAAACTATTATTATCATTTTTATAGAAGTTTTGTGCTTCTCTGTCGCTTTATTTTGGGTCATGAGAATTGTACAACTCTTCTATGGCTTAATAGTTTATGAACACTTTAAAGTGTCACATCCGTTACACCTTATTATAATTTTTAGACATCTTCAGGGCTTTTCTGTAATTTTATTATTATTTATAGAAAAAAATTTAAGTGTCTCTTTTTTGCAAAAATTGCGAAACTCTTCAACTTGTCACATCCGTTTACACTATGATTATCATTTTTATAAAAGTTGTGTGCTTCCCTGAATCTTTTTTTTAGATTATAGGAATATGTAATTATTCTTATATATATATATAAGAATATACTTATGAACTCTATAAAGTGTCACATCTGTTACACCTTATTAGAATTTTTAGAAATTATAACTGCTTCTGTGTCGTTTTAATTTTATTTGTAGGCACATTTGAAGTGCCTCAATGACGCAAAAGATGCAGAACTCAGCATCTTGTCACATCCGTTATACTATTATTTTTCTAAAAATGTTGTGCTTCTGTGTCGCGTTATTTTAAGTTATAAGAAAATATATAACTCCTCTATGTCTTAAAAAATTAAAAACTCTTTAAAATGTCACATGCGTTACACCTGCATTACACATGCATAACAAAAAGTTATACATAATAGTTTTTGGAGTTATTAGTGTTTCAGTGAATTTTGATTTTATTTATAGAAAAATTGCAGAAAAATTTATAGAAAGTTCGTCCTGTGTTTTAAAATATACAAAACTCTTTAACGTGTCACATCAGTTACACTAATACTATTGTTTACTTAAAAATTCATTGCTCTCTAGCCTGCTTTTTATTCGTACACAATTTAAGGTTAGTTTCTGTCTTAGAAGATTCTGAACTCTCCTACGTATATCACATCCGTTACACCATTATTACAATATCTAGAAAATTTAAGCGCTTCTCTATTGCTATTGCTCTGCTAATTTATAGAAAAATTTCAAATTCTTTTATGTCGCAAAAAACACTGAACTTTTCAATGAGCCACATTCGTAACGCTGTTATTATAATTAATAGCAAATTTCACTGCTTTTCTGTCGCATCATTTTTTTTTTTTTATAGAAAAATTATAAATTTATTTTTGTCTTCAAAAGATTCTGAACTCTTGAACGTGCCACATTCGTTATACTATTATTAGAATTTCTGGCAATATTGCATTGTTTTCATATTGCTTACGATTTAATAACACATTCAATTATCTTAAATTTTAACCAGCAACAGTGTTATTTGTCATTCCAAACAGGCGGCGAGACGTCATTCAGGTTCTTAATTTTCCCATCAATAATTTGTCTGTTCAATCATAAACTCAAGACTATCTTTGCTAACTGCCGAGTTGCCAGACTGTCTGCGTTTAAATTGCATTTCCTTTTACCTTAGTCAACAAAGTTGTTTTTGTTGTTTATTGAAGGTTTTTCATGCAACCTATTCTACCTTGCTGACTAAGAGGAAATTGTTGTCATTCGATCGATAATTCCGACATTTCGTCTTGTAATGAAGAGCTTATCACGTACAGTGGAACCTGTTAACAAAACAGTTACAAACAACCACCCAGAGCCATCAACCCAACCACTTCCTGTTATGTTGTCTACATAACTTAAGTTCTTTTCTCGTTTTTTTTTCATATCTCACCCTCAGTTTTGAAAAAAGAACAGTGTATAATTAAATTTTTTATTTTAATTTTTCACCCAAAAGCTATACAAAAATTACGAGAGCAACCCTCAACATGATAAAAAAAAAAATTTAAAATGCTATCTTATTTTATGTTTTCGTTTAAAAAGTGAGGAACTTTGTTACAATATTATTTTCAAACTTAAAATGTATGTGTTTAAAATTACAAATTTACAAATATCTATATCTGTACGGTTGTGTCTAGACATGGGTAATGCAACAAAATATGCTGCGTTGATACACCAAGCCTAGCGCAGTTTTCTATATTAGCGTAATGCGTTAACGCAATTGCGTCATGACTCAGCTTGAAATGCTATAATTTCTGTATCAACAAAACAAGAACTACGAAAAAACAATATGTATAAGTGCGCTATTGCGTTATTTTTAATAAAGTAAGCGTATCGCCGCCATAACTCAGAGAAATGATTTAACTCAATAACGCAATGCAGCACTGCGTTATCCATGTCTATTTGTGTTTGAAAGCATTTGTACCACGCCAAAAGGCCAGACAATCAGACATTGACACTGACACTCAGGCCAAGTGTGACATAAGGACTACAACAAAACTCAACAAAGCACAACCAAGTTGATAACGACAACAACAACAACATCAACAACAAACAATGCTTTAGAAAGGCCAACGTTAACAAACAGACAGTCACAATACCCACCAATAGACCAACCACTCTCTGAACCCTCCCCCCCCCCCCCCTCCTCCCCCACATATTCCAAAGCATGAAAACGTCATACTTAGCCGCTGCACGCAATTTTTTGGTGATGTATTCAAAACATGTTTGAAACTCAACGAAACTCAAATTAATGTTAGAACAACGTGTGTTGTTCTGGTAAGACGGAAGAACAAACGGACGGACAGGCAGACCCAATGCATGAAAAAGGGTGGTTTTTCTTGTTGCTATTTGTGTCTTTGAATATAGGGGAGCTTCTAGTTGTTGTATTCCTGTTAATGTTGTTGTTGTCTATGGTTACATTTGTCTTAATCTGTCTAATGATCACTTGAAGCCTATGCAGAAATAAGTGAGGTGGCAAACATGCAAACATACATATAACAGCATATTAACAGTGACGGACAAATATATGACATAGAATGCGGGGTTTGTGCGAGTTCTAAGAAACTTTGGTTGTAGTAAGAGAGTGAAAGTTAAAGAGATAATGTTACATTTTTTAGATAAAAAAAAAGAAAAATGAAAAAAACAATCTTTCAATACAAATTCTAATTTATATTTAGGACATGAACTTTTCCTAAACACAACCTTAACATTATTTTCTTCCCTACAAGAAAACAGCACCTCGTAAAGTACGAAGTTAGATCCGCCATTTTCGATTTACAATTAAAAAAAGTATTTTTGGAGTTGTGCTCAATGTGTACACTTTCATGTGCTGCATTAAAAAACAATTGCTAAAGTATGCTTCTATGTGGTCGTTTTTTTTTCGTTTGTAAAGTAATTGATTTAAAGGAGCCAGAATACGCAACTATATACGTTAATTGGTCCTTTTTCCATTTTGTCATGTTCCGCTCTATTCAAAAGTTAATATACAATCTAATTTTTTTATAATTTCTCTCTTGTACTTTGTGGCACAACCCGAGAAGATCACAGCACAATTCACAAATTTCTAAAACAAATATGTATATACGGCGAAAATAACAATTTAGGAAAAAAGATCAATTTTCTCTAAAAAGAAAAATTTGCCGATGTGCAAGTATTTTTAATCTCTCTATGGTACATTGCAGCACAATCCGAGCACACCAAAATTTCTAATAGAAAAAATAGGCAGTTCCCCGCTGACCGAAATTTAAGCTATGAAATCATAGTATTTTTTTCATTTTCAAATTAATTATAGTATCAAATAACTCATATTTCAGTCAATTCTTTATATTCCAAACAAAAACAAAAAAAAAAAAAACAAAAATGTTTGATTAGAATTTCTGTAAGTATAGTGTAAAAGTATCGATTGTTTTTTATATTTCGATCATTGCATAATACCGGTAGAGTTTGAAAAAAAAGCCAATTAAAGTTAATATTGAAGTCTCCACTTGGTATTATCGGTACATCGTCAAATTTTTCGTTAAATCATTTTTTGAGTGTTATAGAACCTTCTTTTGAATAAATCAATTAATTTTCGAATAAAATAAGAATCGCTCCCGAATTGATCCCAAGACGGGTCCAATATGTGAGCTGGTCCTATTATTTTTTACCCTTCAACAGTTCTTCCAAACACACATAACGCCCATCTGCCACCCTTCTGGGGTTCCCATACAAAAACTGTTGATTATAGTTCATATTTCTCCCAAACTGTTCTAAAGAGGGGTCAAATATGTAAGCTTGTCCTATTATTTTTTATCCTTCACCATTTCTTCTGAATACACATAACGCCCATCTGCCACCCTTCTGGGGGTCCCCATACAAAAAACACAAAAACTGTCGTCGATTATAGTTCATATCTCTCCTGAATTGACCTCTAGTGGTAATATATGTGAGCTGGTCCTATTATTTTTGTCTTTCAACATTTCTTTAGAGTTCACCTAACCCATATCTACCACCCATCTGGGGTCCCCATACAAAACTGTTGATTATAGTTCATATCTCCACCGAATCGACTCCCTGAGGGGATATATGACCTGGTCCTATTATTTTTTACCCTTCAACATTCATTCCGAACACATAACGCCCATCTGCCACCCTTTTGGGGGTTCCCATACAAAAACTGTTGATTATAGTTCATAGTTCTCCCAATCTGAACACACCTAACCCATTTTAGCCACCCGTCTGAGGTTCCCCATACTAAAAACACACAAACTGTCTATTATAGTTCACATCTCTCCTGAATTGACCCATAGAGGGGTCTAATATATGAGCTGTTCCTATTATTTTGTTGATTATAGTTCACATTTCTCCCAAATTGGTCTCTAGAGGCGTCAAATATGTAAGCTGGTCCTATTATTTTTTACCCTTCAACATTTGTTCTGAACACACCTACCCTTATCTTCCATCCTTCTGGGTGGCCCCAATACTAAAAAATGTCGATTATAGTTCATATCTCTCCTGAACTAACCCATAGAGACGTCTAATATATGAGCTGTTCCTATTATTTTTTTTTTCAACATTTCTTCAGAGCTCACCTAACCCTAAGCATCACCCTTCTGTGGGTTCCCATACGAAAACTGTTGATTATAGTTTATATCTCTTCCGAATTGACTCTCAGAGGGGTCAAATATATGAGCTGGTCCTATTATTTTTTGCCGTTAAACATTTCTTCTGAACACATCTAACCCATATATGCCACCCTTCTGAGGTTCCCATGCTAAAAACACAAAAACTGTCTATTACAGTTCACATCTCTCCTGAATTGACCCCTGTAGGAGGTCTTCAACATTTCTTCTGAATACACCTACCCTTATCTGCCATTCTTCTGAGGGTCCTCATACAAAAATCACTAAAAATGACGATTACGGTTCATATCTTTCCCCAGTTGATCCCTAGAGAAGTGAAATATATGAGCTGAATCTATTATTTTTTACCCTTCAACATATCTTCTCAACACACCTTACCCCTAAACTATCGATCATAGTACATATCTCTCCTGAATTGGCCCCTGAGGGAAATATTGGTCCTATTATTATTCGCCCTTCAACATTTCTTCTGAACCCACCTACCCCCTATCTGGCACACTTCTGGGGGTCCCCATTCAACAAATATAAACTGTCGATTCTAGTTCATATATCTCCCGAATTGATCCCTTGAGGGGTGAAATATATGAGTTGGTTCTATTATTTTTCCCCCCCAAACATTTCTTCTAAACATACCCACCCCTATCTGCCACCCTTCTGTGGGTTCCCATATAAAAAACACGAAAACGTTGCTATGTTTTCTGTTTGCCTGAAAAAGAAAAACAGGCATTAACAGTACAAGTCTTAACAGTGCTAATGTTAATAGTGATGACATTAACAGTTGTGAGGAAATAACATTGCTGCCTTTAACATTGCTGTCGTGAACATGAGTGACGTTGACATTGCTGACGTTCACATCGCTGGCGTTGACAGTGCTGACGCGAGTTCATTAATTTTACTCCTACCAAAAAGTGCTCAGTACGCCTAAAGAAGTTTTCACTTTAAGAATATAAAAATTTAAAAAAAAAATTACAAAATAAATATTTTAAATAAATATATAATAATAAATATAAATAAATTAATTATTAAGTTTAAATATTGTTATGGAATTTTTTGTTTTTCTTTTCTTAATTTTTTTTATGTGTTTATGTGTTTTTATGTGTAATGTGTACCATGGGGTGATGTGTAACACGGCTATTTTTCGTACAAAATATTAGCATATGAGAGAATGAATTACTGCGACATGTCTCTTTTGACAGCATCTAGTTTTTTATAAGTGTTGGAAGAGGCAGACATACAGCCATGGACACATAAATAGCACAAATGTCAATTTATTTTTTAAACGTTTCGTTTGAACCTAATAATACATATATTAACTGTAGTTATAATTTTTTGAGACTCCAGTGTGAAGTTGTTTAAAACTCCGAAAGAGATGTACCGTTATTTGCTTTTATTTGCTCAAGCCATCTCTTTATGTATAGGCATGTACGATCTGCTGTGGTCATATAAATAGCACACATGTAAGTTGGTGAATAAAAGTTAACAATATCGGGTGTTTGTAAAAATTGTAGAGTTTTATTCAGTTAATTTCGCCGATTCTAAATAAAATGGGTCGTGGCAAGCATTGCACTCCGGGAAAAAGGTCTATAATTGACGAACTAAGTGAATAAGCAAAAAACCATCTGAAATCGCGGATATTCTCAAAATTTCGCCAAAAAGGGTCTATAATGCACTCAAACTGGTTACATCAAATGGTTCAAATAATTTCGAGAATAAGCCGCGCAATCCTAGACGTAAAACCACCGCTTCTACTGATTTATAGTTCTGAATGACTTTAGTTCGCAAAAGTAAGGCTGATCCTTTCAAGTCAGCAAAGCAAATTATTAGGGAAATAAATGAAGAAAATAACCTTAATGTTGCAAGAAAACTAGTATCTAGGAGACTACATGAAGCTAATCTTTAAAGACGCATTAGCCGAAGAAAGCCGCTCTTACCAAAAAAAAATTTAAAGGATCGGTTAGCGTTTGCAAGGGCCCATGTGAATAAAGAAGACCAATTTTGGAAGAACGTGCTCTGGACTGACAAAACTAAATTTAATAGGGTTGAACCAGATGGAAAAACTTTTGTTCGGCGCCCCAAACGCCAAGAGTTGAATCCGAAGTATACAAAAAAATCATTAAAGCATGGATGAGGGAATTTAATGGCTTGGGGAGCTTTTTCCTGGCATGGCGTTGGGCCAATTTTTCGTATAACAGGAATGATGGACAAAAATATGTATTTAGATATTCTTAATAACCAGATGGAACCATTTGCATTTGAGAACATGCCTATTAGGTGGATTTTTATGCACGATAATGATCCAAAACGCACAGGAAAGGTTGTGATTGATTGGCTAAAAAAGGAAAAAATAAATATTTTGAATTAGCCGGCTCAAAGCCCAGACCTCAATCCCATAGAAAATTTATGGATTGATGTGAAGGTCAGCATAAGCAACCAAAATTTTCGAAATTAAGATGAGTTATGGAGTGGAATTGAGAAGACTTGGTACTCTATTCCGAAGGATTGGGTCAGGAAGCTTGTGGAGACAATGGGACGAAGAAGTCGGGCTGTTTTGGACAAAATCGGGATACAGTACCAAATACTAGTAAGCATATTCGTAAGCTCATTGTAAAATAAAAATAATCCCTGTCTTTTTTTCAGAATCCAAATTGTGCTATTTATACGTCCACCTCAGCTAAGGAACATTTTCAGATTTTTCATTAATTTTCTAATTTTTAATTCGTAGTTACAAAGTTACTACTGATTTTAAGTTTTTAATGTTTAAACTCAAATATCATGAAATAAATTCTTGTTATCCTCTATGTATTTTATTTAAATTTATGTGAAACACCCTACATGTATTTTTGTGCTATTTATGTGTCCACGGCTGTACATACATTTCGTTCGTGTTTTAAAATTATTCAAAAAATAGCTTTTCGTATAAAATTTTCATCAGATTTTAAAAGTGAGTAGATGTGGTAATGCTTAACATCTTTAAATATGACTAAAGATTTTACATTTTTTCACGTTGTGGTAAAATTCCATCAATGAGAAGAAAGTGGCTTATTTTGGGTGATGTGTAACACTCACCGTGGGGTGATGTGTAACACATCTTACACATTATAATTGACATTGAAGAGGCAACAACATCAAACTCTCAAATGCAATTACATCAACGGCATTAAATGAGATCGGCCCAGTTCATACTATTCAGCCCCGACTAAAATCAAATCGTGATAGGAAGTCAAAGAAAAAGCTGTGTTCTAACAAAGCCACAGAAACGTTTACAGTTCCAGGTGCAAGAGATTTCATTAAGTTCTAATCATAATACTTTTACTAAACATAAAAAGTCAAAATAAACATAAAAAATTAAAGTACCTGGTCTTTAAACCAACATTTTGCTGGTGTTACACATCACCCCACCAATTTAAAAATACCATTTTTTAAAATATTCAACAGCCATGAAAACATTCACTTTGAATTGGTTCTTCTGCAATTAATAGGCTTTAAAACCAATCAAAAATTCAATTTCTTAACACTTCTATTGGAGCAAAAGAAAAACGTGTTACACATCGTCCCACTTCAGCCGACGCTATTTTGAAATGAGTGAATTTTGTGAAATATTAGTAATATATAAATTTGAGACAAAAACTAAGACGGTTATTAGTAAACGACAGTCAAAAAATCTAAGGTAGCCCGAAGTTTAAACGTGTTCTCCGTCTTTCGTGAATCTGGCCATGCCTAGAGTAGATGTCAAACCATTTTTATTTGACACGTTATGACATTCCTTGTTTTCGAATGGGCTTAAAATTTTTGAATGAACAAATGTAATTAAGAAACGTCAAATTTTTTCAAAAGATTCGATGACAAAAAAAGCGCATCAAATGACGCGCGTACGGCTTAAATTTACATATTCAAATTTTAAACTTCGGCACTTACCGCATCTTCCTCTGCTGGCGTTTTGTTTTATTTTATCCAAAGAACATCGAGGGCGTTCTTTTATATATGCATGAGTTTATCTATAGCGTCATGCGGTTTTGCCACCGCAGTGCAGTACAGTGCAGTGCTGCCACCACCAGCAACAGCAGGAGTGAAGTGAATGCAACGTCAGCGATAAGAGTCAACTTTTTATTTACATACATTTTTTTTTTCCTTTTTTTTTGACAAAATTAATGAGATTTCTTTTGGATTTTAAGTCTTAGTTACGCTTTGGGTTGAAAGTTACCATTTTTTCGGCCAGACATTGGATTTGATTTTGTTGAATATTTGTTTTAGCTCGTTTTCGTTATCGTTGTCGTTGTTGGCCTTTGTCTGTGCCCAGAGGGTGTGAACTTTTAAATGTACTTGCAAACAACCCCCTTAATTCTATAGGCTAGACTTTTTTGCAAAAACTCTCTCTTTCAAACTCGTTACTTGAATGAAATGTTACCAATTTTCATTTACGCCATAAACAAGTCCTTACGTACTCACTTTATTTTAATTAATGAAACGAGTCTTGTACTCGTTGTTTATTGTTTTTAATCCTTTAATGCATCCACACGGGATTAATACAGTCTGCCACTTATACAGCCTTTGAGCCTTTGATAGTAGAGCTAGCACCTAAGTGCGTTGCTGGCATGACTAATGATTGTATATGTATACGTATATTCAGTTACATTTCGAGTTCTATTTTAACTGCCGGTTATCTGCTACATTAGGCTGGACAAATAGTTCGCTTGGCTTATCAGCCAAACGCCTTTCTTGGGGATGGTTTATTTGTCTAACTATCTGTCATTCATATCCTGATAAATGTGTGACAAAAGTGATTTATTACCTTAAATTAATCACTTATGGAATTGATACCCAACTTTGAGGGAACGCTTTTCATATTACGAAAGTGGTAATAAAATATTGACATACTTTTCATAAACTTCATTATACTAAAGTGCCAGGCAGTATCGAACAGATTGAAATGTGACTTAACAGGTCATTCCATACGACCGTAGGATAAGTAAGTAAAAACCAAAATTTTGATAAAACTCGATTATATTATTCAGCATAGTTGCCTTCGAGAGTGATACAACGAGTATAGCGATTTTCCAACTTTTCGATACCACTTTTATAGTACGATTTCTCTTTCTCGTCAAAATAGGCCTCAGTTTCAGCGATTACTTCATCATTGGACTTGAATTTCTTTCCAGTAAGCATTTCCTTGAGATCTGAAAACAGGGAAAAGTCGCTGGGGGCTAAATCTGGAGAATACGGTGGGTGGGTAAGCAATTCGAAGCCCAATTTATTCAATTTTGCCATCGTTGACATCGATTTGTGACACGGTGCATTGTCTTTGTGAAACAACACTTTTTTCTTTTGCAAATGTGGCCGTTTCTTGGCGATCTCAGCCTTCAATCGATCCAAAAGTGCACAGTAATTATTCGCTGTTGATAGTGATTCCTTTTTGGAGATAGTCTTTGAATATTACTCCTTTCGCATCCCAAAATACAGACGGCATCACCTTACAAGCTGACTGTTGGGTCTTTGCTCGCTTTGGACTTGGTTCGTCGACTGCTGTCCACTCAGCTGACTGTCTTTTGGATTCTAGTGTGTAATAGTGAAGCTATGTTTCACCCATTGTCACATATCGGCGATAGAATTTGATTCTATTGCGGTTTAACAGCGCCAAACACTCCTCTGAAGCATCAATTCGTTGTTGCTTTTGGTCGACTGTGAGCTCACGCGGCACCCACTTTGCACAGAGCTTTCGCATACCCAAATGTTCGTGTAAAATGGTAAAAACACTACCATCTGATATCTTTACAGTGTCAGCTAGCTCGTGCACCTTCAATTTGCGATCGTTCATAACCAATTTGTGGATTTTTTTGATGTTTTGTGGAATAACAATCTCATTTGAGCGTCCACAGCGCTCTGCATCATTTGTGCTGGTACGACCACGTTTAAATTCAGCAATCCACTTTTCTATCATTTTTCTCGATGGAGCAGGTCAGGATAATGTTTATCAAGCCATTGTTAGGTTTCCACTGTATTTTTTTTCATCAAAAGCAGTGCTTTATCAAAACTCGAAATTCACTTTTTCTATTTTTTTTTTTTCAATAACAATAGTTGCACACAAAATGCTATAACTCACGAATCAATTGTCAAATTGTTGTCAAATTTTTATACGTATCCTATGATGGTTGGTACTAAATAAAAATCATATGGAAAAAGTCTAGTAACGCCATCTATGTGTCATCCTTTTTGGACGGACTATTTGGACGTACTGTTATGAATTAAAGTTTTTATAGTTAAAACCGCATTTTTTGTTATAGTCCTGTTGAATTGAAGATTATATTAATAACTGTGACGATTACTTGAAATTGAAACGTCACGGTTACAAATAGCTTAATATGTTCCTACCGTTTCTTTTTCCATCCATTCCGTGTTTCTAGCTAAATATTTTCTCTCTTATTACAGAATATTTTCAATAACATTAGAAATTCCACGCTCTAACTCTACATGGCTAGAGATAAAAACACTATTACAAATTTTAAGCCAACAATTTGGAAACCTCCGAACCTCCTCTTTCGCCTTGAACCCTCCTTTTAACCTCCAATCATCCTCCTTTCATATCCAAATTATAACAAAAAATTTGCATATTAAAACAAGCTACGAGCGCAAATTGTCACTTTTAATTTACTTGCATTTCTTATTGGACGCATTTTTGGAGACTTTTGTGCCTACAGCTCTAATCGTTCATCTAATCGCCAATGCATATACTTAGCCAAACCTCATCGAAATTGAAATATAAAATGGCCAACAACGAACAAGCAGTTGACAAAAATATTGACTTTGTGCTTCGTATTCAGTTCTCTAACTAAAATTCCATTCAAAACTGTTTTTCATCGTCAAATATTGATCCACCTTTTGAAATAAAAAACCTCCTTTATGGAAAAATTTTGAAGGAAAATCCTCCTTTTTGACAAAATTAAGATGTGATGGTTATTCTAGCGCAATTTATATAATTTTATAGCGTATAACTAACGTGTACCAAAAGACAAACTATCTCTGACGTAATGAAACACGTTGCCGAACAGTGGTGCCGGAAGCGGGAGAAGGGTGGGGCACTTAAATCCTACATATTTTGAGTTAAGACGTAAACATTTCAATCATCGTTTTTTTTTTTTGTGTGCGGTGTGCGTTGCTATATCCGGCAACTATATTGAAAAATAATAATTATATTCAAAACCTATATTAAATTCTTAGTTTGACACCACGCTCATTGTCCAATGCCCCTACCAGTTTCCCAGTAGCGTGACATCAACAAATAGTAATTCAATTCTGAGTTTCAATGTTCTGTGACTTTTATTTCCAATGCTTTTCGTTATCAAAAATTTGGCTTGTATGAGTGAAGCCACACCCCCTTGTTCCCAATGTCTTAGAGAATGTTTTAGAGACTCTTATTAGAGTTTCTTACCAAGTGGTAGCTCCATTCTGAGTTTCAATGTTCTGTGACTTTTACTTCCATACCTATTTTGTATCGTAAATTTGACTTGTATGGACGGTGCTAGTTCCCGTTTTCCAATGCCCAAACCAGTGTTCAAGTTGAGAGACCTGCCTTATTAATAACTCCACACTGAGTTTCATTGTTGTGCGACATTTAGTTCCAAAGCTATTGGATATCAACAATTTTAATTATATGGGTGGTGCCAGGCCTACTTGCTAAATGCTTGCTCGATTTTTCCAGTCGAAGGACCATACTAAACTCGTTAAGTACGTACCGAGTTTCATTGAAGTGTGACTTATATTTCGAAAGTTATATCGAAAATTTGGGTTTCGTGCCCAAAGTGCACAAATGACAGCATTGCCAGATCTGACCAATTTATGACAGTTAATTTACGACAAACCTTTTCGAAAAATGGAAACTCTATAACTCAATTATAACAAATTTTGTAAAACTACACAGAAAAAAAAGAGTAAAACTTTAACCTAAAAATATATAAAATTCAGCTCAAATAATCCAGTGATTTTCAGTCAACGAATTTGTTTACGTGCGCTACAAATTTCTAAATGTTAATGTATTATAATTGTATAAGGTAGTCTAACTGCAAGAGTAAATAAAGCATCTAAAAATTTAGATGTTCTTTCAGCCATGAAATGCATAAGACACATAATTATTTAGAAGAATTATCTAACTCTTTTTTAACTCTGTCACTTCACAGTATGTAAGCCACGCACTATGTGTAGAAAAACTATCTACTTATTTAGATTGCGTTCCCACTTAAGAGTGGAAACGCACCTACATATTTTAAAAGAATTAACTATTTCTTTTGTTCGTTTACCAACTTCAGAGTGGGAAAAACAACTACTTATTTTATGAAATTTGTCTAAGTATTTAGATTGCTTTCTTAACAGTAGGAATGGTATCTACATATTTTAGAAAAATTATCTAATTATTTTAGTATATTATCAACTTCAGAGTTGGTAAGCCTACTTATAATTTTAGAAAATTGATCCAATTTTCCAAGTAGGTAAGGAAACTACATTTTTGCAGTCAAATTATGCAATTATTTAGATTTATACACCAATCGAAATAAGTTTTTAATGTTATTTTAAGATTTTATTAATATAAATTATAATTTTTACACATTAAATAATTTTAAAAATAATTAATTAAGAAAATTTAACATTTAATTAATAATGTTGACAAATAAACACAGAGTTATTCTGAGCTTATATAAGACGAAGTGATTAAAAGGGTTTATAATAATAGCATACAATAAGAACAATACAAATTTTGATTAAAAAGAAGTATTATCTTCGTATTATTAATTTTAAACATTTGGAAAAGGATTAAGACATTGCATTATTTAATCTATATAAAAAGTGATTAATTTTTATGACTAAGTCCCCTTATTCCAGCAAATCTGTAAACGCTACAGCAGCACTTGATATATCATAAGAATGGTCTTGAGATATTGGTTATTAGAAAATTATTAGATTAAAAAGAGGGATCCTTCAATTAGAGACTCTAACAACATATGATATAAGTCCCATCAAATGAAAACTGAAGCGTTTGGCTCTCTCTTTAAAAATGTGTTTAAACTGTTAAGTTTTAATTATGGGGTTCTGATGATGAAATCTCCAGTTAAACAGCTTCCAGTTAAACATATAACACCTGCTGAGGTAATGAGTGAAATAAAAATTCTCAACAAAAATAAGCCTCCAGGCTACGATGACATAACTGCAAAGATTATTAAATAAATTTCAAAAACAGGTTTTTGTTCTTAACCTACATTTATAACAGAATTCTAAGAGTGAATCTCTTCCAACTCAGTAGAAATGTGCCAAAATAATCATGGTTCCTAAAAATTCCTAAAAATGTTATAACCGAAATCGAAATTGCTTCTTATAGACCAATTTCCAATGAGTTTTTTGGCGGTTTTTTCAAAAATATTTGAAATAATATTTTTGAAAAGAATGTTACTAATAATTGAGAATAACCACATCATACCTGAACATCAATTTGTGTTCTGCAGTATTTTTATATGTTCAGCAAGCTTTCGATATGGAATGGCACACCGGACTGTTATATAAACTTAAGCAACTTTTGCTCACTCCGTTCTATTTAACTATGAAGTCGTATTTATCTCACCGAACATTCATTGTTAATTATGGTCATTAGGTTTCAGAAATAACTAAAATTTGCTCAGGAGTGCCTCAAGGAGGTGTCTTAGGTCCTGTTTTATGCACCTTATTCACGTCAGATATGCCAACTTGTAGTAACGTTTTAGTTGCTGCATATGCTGATGACACCGCAATATTGGCCTTATCTGAATTTCTATTGTAAGTATCGCAGTTGATGCAACTTTGAAGTCTTCAGAACTGGTTTAACAGATATATAAAAATGAAAAATAAAAATGAGTTCCAACAAATCAAAACTTACAACTTTTACATTACGAAAAGGCGACTGCACACCTGTCAAGATCAATGAAACTAAAATTCCATCCAGTAAGTCCATTAAATATGTTGGATTGCATCTAGATAGAGGACTGACCTGGAAAAAACAAATCAGAAAAAAACGGCAGCAAGTCAACAATAAAAGCAAAAAGCTTTACTGGTTGTTAGGACATAAATCTCAGCGAAGTTTGGACAACAATATAAGAATTTACAAAACCATTATTGAATCTACGTGCATGCACTTATGGAATACAGCTGCTGAATACAGCCCCTAAATCAAATATAGCACTGCTGCAAGGGTGCCAATCAAAAACATTAAGGATGCTACTTGATGCCGCTTGGTTTGTGTCTAATTTTACAAATCATAACTATCTAAATATGCCTTCAGTTATTGAAGAAACAACCACTCCAATGTTATTGCGATATGTTTGCTAGACGACTCTGAAGAGACAAGAAGACTTAAGTTGTTGCGTGTTCTGGACCTACCATACAGAGAATACATACCAATACTTCAGTAAACTTTTAAAATAATATACATACCTTATATAATTTTAATAGTGATTTTATTTAATGCAGTAGAATACTACGTGGTAAATTGTTTTGTTTACGTGGTATAGATTTGTAATATAAAATTATAATTTTATTTATACTTGACATGAAAGCTTTCAAAAACAAATCAGCAACTTGCATAAGGTAAAATGAATAAAAAAATTAGGTGATTTTATAAGCAAAATTTTAGAAGAATTCAATATTTTTAATTAGGTGAATAACCTAATGCATGATTGTTTTCTTAACCGTGTAAGTAGAAGAGTTGCCGAAAAGATTAGGTGGAATAGAAAATTTCACACTACCTAAACTAGTTTAGATAATAAATCAATTCTTTTATATTCTGTGTATGTCGATATCATGATTCAAATATTGTTAAATATCATGTTTTATAACTATTTCGTTAAAACTTAATCCTATAATTTGTTATCAACAATTGAAATCTACGTTTACCCGTGCACATTTAAGAACATTTTCAAAAAAAATTCATCCATCTGCAGTTTTATTCATCCATCCCTTCAAAATCTCTTCAATATGAAAGAATTTCTGTTTTTCAATACGGCACATGATAGCACACATCGGGCACATGGCAGCACATCTATTTTTTTATGACACATCGAAAATGATGGAGCTGGCTATATAGTGATACAAAACGGAAACAAATAAGAAAAATAAAAACGATTAAACGTAAAATGAAATGTGTTTTTCATGGGCTCTGCTACCTACCCTAATGTTTGATCATTCAATTAATAGTAGAGAAAAATGTCCGATGAAAAAGTTCTCAAAGTATCGAAAAATATTGCACTTTTATGGCAATTTTCAGTGCCATAAAGTCTGCTACAACAATTTTGTCACACTTGCATTTTTCTTATAGTTAAAATATTAGAACTATCGATTTTGCTTTGTGTGACACTTTCATATATGTTGCAACATCTAACTTGGACGGAATGTTGTTGTATTAAGAAACACTTCAAGCATACTTTAGAATTTACAAGGCAAGCTCATAGAATGAAATTTTGTTCCATAGCCAGATTGTTCCTTGACAAACATTGCTTCGAAACGTGCCATTTTTGACACGCGAATTATGAATTTATTCCTGACTCTAGAATTATTTAGTTTTCATGCTCTTTGAAGCTATGCAAGTTTTGCGTGTTTGAGACGCAACAGCCCCTTTAATGTGCAACATGTCTTATTTTGTGTTAAAACTAGCATTGCAAAAAAAAAAAATTGTCTAATGATCAAAAGTTTGAAATAACTTTTCATGTAAACATGTTCTCCAATAACTATAAAAAAAATTGTTAACACTGCTTTTCTTCTTGTTGCTTTCTCCCTCTTTGTCTCCTCCTTTCCCTTGGAAATTGTTCACCCTGCCTACCTCTTAGGCACTCAAGCGCAAAATCGCATTATTCGGCCTGCTCCCCATAATTTAGTATTTCCCTGTGTTCCATTTCCATGTGTTCCACCTGCTTAAATATTGTTTTTCCTCTTATGTTTTGCTATTGTTATGTTCAGGTTTCCCATCGTTGAACACACAACTAACCCGGTATCAGCAACAGCACACTTTAAAGTCAGCCATGAATCATCATGCAACCAATTCACCTGCCTTCACCTTAAAAGCCACCTGCCATTAAGCAAACCTTCTTCAAAGACGCTGCCCCCAACTACTGCTACTTTTGTTCACCTATCAACCTACTGCTTTTCCCCAGACTTTTTGCAATAGCAGCCATTTTTTTAAATAGTTGTTGCTCGCATTTAGTAACTCGTTGACGTCCATTGTTTTCTGACGTTCACATATTTATTTAGCTCCTCTTCAATTGAATTTGCTTTAAATTGAATTTTTTTTTTTTTTTTCTTAAATAAAACTGCTGTGAATCATATTAAAGTAATAAAATTCATAATAATAAAACAAAAAAATATATAAAAAAATAAAACTTGATTAACATACGCGTTGGTTACTTTGTAATTTTCGTTTAAATTAATTGAAACTACAGACTAACAAATTTTAAACTGCGGGCTAAAGTGATGTGAAAATAAAATAAAAAAAAAAAAAACTTCAGCATTGATTGATTGACTTTACTGTGCGTTAAAAATTCGTTTGAATCGGCAGAAAGAAATATTGATAAAATTTTGTGAGTTTTGTCAAAAAGAAAAAGACCATTTTTGTTATTACTTTTGATTTGTTTTCTCTTTATTTTATAAAAAAATAAAAAACGAAGTGGTGGTTTCAGCCCTTGAAAGGACTTTGACCGAGCTTCTGATGATCATTTGTGTTGTGCGTATTGAGAAATGTTTGAACACAAATGATAGAGAACTGGACCTACAAGCTTTATGCCGACCCCGGGCGGCTTATGTTCTCAAGAACGTTTTCATGATAGTTTTTACTCTCTGAGGTTTGCCATTGTCTGCAAGGAGGTGGCGGTCGAAAAGAAGAATTGATTTAATTTAAAGAATTTTTTATGTCAGATGTGATTCGAACCTGGGTTCTATCGCATACAAGCCACACACCTTCTCTAGTATGCCACGGCTACCACTTATAACCAACCGAAACCATTTTATAACCAAAATTAAAAAGCATACTTCAATTATCTTTCTTCAATTATCGCTTGTCTTCACATCTCGTGGCGGCCGTGGCGTAGTGCGTAGAGTGTGTGGCTCATACGCCAGAGAACCCAGGTTCGAATCCCTCATCTGTCACAGAAAGTTTTTTCAATTGAATTAATTTTTCTGTTCGGCCGTCGCCTCTCTGCAGACAATGGCAAACCTCAGAGAGTAAAAAACTGCCATGAAAAGCTTATTGAAAACATAAGCCGTTCGAAGTCGACATAAAGCTGGTAGGTCCAGTTCTCGATCATTTGTGTTCAAACATTTCACAACACACACAACAGAATTGATCATAAGAAGCTCGATTAAAGTCCTTTCAAGAGCTGAAATGGCTATTTTGTTTTTTTTTTAGGACGTTGATATCTTCAAAGACCTGAAGTGGTCGGAAGTACCAACTTCAGAATGGCAAAACTGTTACGAAAATTGGTTCAAACTTAAAGCAAAAAAGTATTGTTCATCTTAGAGGATACTTTTAAAAGCAATAAACCCTTTTTTAGTGAATAAAACTATTTTTTAATTTTTTTTTTTTGTCCAAGGGTTCCGTTGATGCCAATGTTGATACCATAACCCACCCTTGGCCTGTGATGGTATGGATAGATTGATGATTGATAATATATTTGTAACACAATTACTTTGGTTGGGTAATCGGTAATTGGCTCGGTAGTCGGTTGGTAATCGCTTTGGTAATTGGTTGGATATCGCTGCTGTAGTCGGTTAGTAATCGCTTCGATAATTGGTTGGTAATCGCTTACCGCTTAGTAATCGCTTCGGTAATCGGTAATTGGTTCGGTAGTCGGTTGGTAATCGCTTCGGTAATCGTAATTCGTTCGGTAATCGGTTGGTTATAGCTTCGGTCATTGGTAATCGGCTGGTAATCGTTTCAGTAATGGGTTAGTAATAGCTTAGGTAATCGGTAACCGGTTTGTAATCGCTGCGGTAATCGCTTGGGTAGTTGGTAATCGGTTGGTAATCGCTTCGGCAATCGGTAATGGGATGGCAATCGGTTGGTAATCGCTTCGGCAATCGGTTATCGCTTGGGTAATTGGTAATCGGTTGGTAATTGATTTGGTAATCGGTTGGTAATTGCTTTGGTAATCGGTAATGTGTTGGTAATCGCTTCGGTAATCGGTTATGGGTTGGTAATAGCATCGATACTCGGTTGGTAATCGCTTCGGTATTTGGTAATCTGTTTGTTCTCGCTTCGGTAATCGGCTATGGGTTGGCAATAGCATCGAGATACTCGGTTGGTAATCGCTTCGGTATTTGGCAATCGGTTTGTAATCACTTCGGTAATCGGTAGTTGGTTTGAGAATCAGTTGGTAATCGCCTAGGTAATTGATTCGTAATCGGTTGGTAATCACTTCGGTCTTCCGCTTGGTCGATGCTATGTAATCCCTAAAAAGGAATTAAGTTTTGCTTTCTACCAACACGCTCAACGCGCCTAAAGAAGTTTTTACTTCAAAAGCAAAAAATAAAACTTTAACATACACACAGAGCTATTAATTTGAGACTTTGTACATGAAAATTTAGAAAAAAACCACGTCTACCTCCCACAAAATGGCACTTCATATAAATGCTAAACTCTCTCAAATAAGCATATTAAACTTTGCTTTAGATTCCGGAAAAAATTAAAATGAATAACAGGGTATTTTAGCTTGTCAAATAAAATTCCTTTAAAGCTTTTAATACTTTATTACTCTAACGGATATATAACCGAAATTCAATTCTGAATTCTTTTATTCTCTAAATATGCCTTAGTGCTGACATACTTAAATTTAAACTAACCCATTTTGATAAACATTCAAATAAAGCTGAGCCAAAAATGTGTGAATGTTGTTGACACATCTGTAAATTGCTGATAAACATTCAACAAATAAGCGAACTCGAGCAATATGAGTTATATTATAAAACGACATAAAATGAAATATTATGAAGGAAAAAAAAAAACATTCTAAAATAATTGAATAAAAGAATAACATGTTGGCGCCCCATAACAGTGATAGCTCTGAATTGGCAACTGAGTGAGAGAGCACAAAGTCCCCAAAGGAGGTCAGCGCCACCTACAGTTTGACAAAGCAACAACAACAGAGAAAACAGCAATAGAAGAGTAGGTTTCAAACTCTGGGCGTGAGAGTGTTTGTGGTATGAAGCAGATGGTGTGTGTGTGTGGCTTGTCTTTCGATCTGACAATGTCATAAACACAGCATGAGGGCAGCACAACCCTCAAACTTTCCCCACACTAACTGCTTTTGCCAATGCTGCCACAGGGTAAGAACCCAGGCAGTTTGATTTTGATTTATTTGATTTGACTTTTTCCATTAGCTTTGAACCTTGAACGTGGCTGGCGCTCAGCCGGGACAGAGTATGGATGCCAATAGAGGATGTATTCTATAGTTGTGCTCCCTCTGATTAGCCTGCTCTACAGATACACATCTACACGAATCTACTACTAACACATTTAAGACTTTTATTTAAATATTAACTCGGTGTGGCTACAGCGCTTGACAGTTATGGGCCACAAAGGTTGATTTCAATGCAATTATTATCCAGCTAAAAAAAAACAAAAAAAAAATGATGTCAAAAAGCATTTACAAAGTTAACAGGATGAAAGTTGTAGAAAAACAGCATGAAGGAACAGGAAGCCGGCAAATGTGTGCTCTACGCTAATTAAGCGGAAAAGCAAATATAAGCTAAAGCTTGCGTCAGCCATGGGGAGGAACGCCATCGCGACTTAGTTGGTTAAATAAAGTTGGCTTCTATTTGTTTCTCACACAGTTAATTATGCGAATGCAAACTTAAATAGTGTAGCACACCGGTCGCGGAACGTGAGAATGGAACATTTCACTGACGGTTGTCGTTATTGTTTCCTCTTTGCTATTTTCACACCAAAGTCAAGGAAGCAGAAAGAATAATATTTTTACACGGATTTATGCAATAAGTTATACGGCATACCTACGAATTATATATATAAAAAAAAACAAAGTTTTATATAGACAAGAACACGTTTTTGTGGGAGCTCCCGCAATACTGGGAAATTTTTAAACAGATTTGAATGATTGTTCTTAATTAAGCTTGCACTAAGCTTTTAAAACAACAAATGCAACAACTCGTATAAAGTAGGGCTCTACGACCATTTAGCTTAAAAAAAAACAGTTTTTTTTTTTAATTTTTATTTTGTGAAAATTAAGACAAAAGGTGATGAGAATTCAAAATATAAATTCAAATAAGCTGTCTCTATACAAAAAAAAAAATTTATGATGAATTTAAACAGCAGTTTATTTGATAGAAAGTATTTCTAGACACTGTCTAGCCATATTTTATGCCAGTCAGTAAACGTTGTCGAAATCAAAACCTTTGCTTTTTATGTTTCTTATATAGACTGTGAGAAACCTATAGAAAAATATTTTCTCACAACGGAAAATCAACGCTTTTTTGTGTGTTTTATTCAATTCTGAAGAGTTATTCCAACCATACATGACCGTTTATTAAACATTTTCTCCTGAACATAGGTAGTTTGATAAAAAAGGAACAGTATAGCTAACGCTCGTATCTGTGCTGTTTTTCGCAGTATTGTACTGTTTTTTAGACTCAAAAACTGCGAACTGCTTTTTATCAAAAATACTGTTTAAACTGATTTTGTACTGTTCTTTTATTGGACAACGGCAACCCGTTACGAGTGTGAAACTGTCAAGGCAAACAGCGAAATAATAATGGCAACCAAGATGAATTTAGATTTTGAATTCACCTTGCTGGCAAATTATTTTCTTTTCTTTTCTTTCTTTCTCACTTGATTATTGTCCTGTCATTACTGTTGGTTACTTATTTAAGAAAATAAAAAATTAATTAGTCAACACATTAAACAGACTTAAATAAATTTCGAGAAAAGTGTCCATGTCTAGAAATTACAAAAAGGCAAAATGATGCTTTGTACAGAAAATTATAATATATTGCTCGTCATATCAAAATAAAAAACATCAATTTGCTGAATCCATTAAACGCCGCGTTGTGATTCTGTCAGCCGGTTTCGAGTATTTTTTCAGGAATTGCTTATTTCGATCCCTAGATTACAAATTCAGAGTTTTTAAAAAACCGAAATTCTGTTGCTTTAAAGCAACGTTGGGCGTAAATGTGTTATATTACTTGAAATTGAGCTTTTATTTGTTGAACTTTTATTTTGATCTTTTGTCTTTACATTCCTGTCAAAATTTGCTAAATAGCATCTTTGTTTAAATTTACAACACTGTAAACAAAAAATGTCCAACAAGTGTGATTTTTTCATACACTCACTCTCATACACTTCAAAGGTACATACACTTCTCTTCCTCAAGAAACTCAAAGGCTTATTACCTACATTGAAACCCAATATAATAAACTTTGTCTCCCTAATGGCAAAAGCTTAATGCGTTGATTTTTGAGATACTTTTAAAGTTAGCGTTGCTTTAAAGCAACACCGGTGGTTAATGGGTTAAAGTGGCGCTTCTACCAGCACATTTTTAGCAACATATTTTGAATTGGATTTGAATATTCATTTAGAGGCAATAGAAGATGTGTCGGTTAAATTAAAAATTATAAATTTAGATATGATTTGCTGGTAGAAGCAATTTGAGGTTTTTTTATTTTGATATAACGAGTTATATCCGCGTTATCACCAAACGCAATGGCAAAAGTTCCTTTGCTTTTTCTGTACAAAATATCATTTTCACTTTTTGTTTTTTCATTGAATAAAACTTGTACTGCGAAATGTGCTGTTCTTTTTAATTGATGTACTGTTTTTTTAAAAGTTTTGGAAGAAATGCACTGTTTTTGGTGGAAAAAAATATACAACCGTTAAGTATAGCGTGTATACTGTTAAGAAGTGAAATTGTTCTCTGCATACACTTTTTCTCTTCTAGAATAAGGAAATGTTTAGTGTAAGAAACAAAGAGAAAGAGATAGAGAGAGCAACTCAAAAGACAATACAATACAATACAAATTTCCATAAAAAGTAATCTGTTTATTCAATATTTACAGTATTATTGATATTAGTGGTTTATGATAACTAAAATGATAACTAAAAGAGATATGTTTCCTTGATTCAAAATTTTTGAGGCAAAGTGAAAAAAAAGAAATGTGCGTGTCAAATCCGACGCGCGACTGGAGTTTACTCCTCTAGATCGATTACGTAGGGTGCCTTTTATATTTCGGGATTTGGCAACCCTGTTGTTGCAATCTGTCAACTGAAAGCTCTATCGCAAAGTTTGACATTTGTTGGCTTATACGTACTCAGAACGTTTTGACATACGAGCGCTATTTGTGTTGTTTATAGTAACTTAAAAGATTCATCTCGGTCTAAAAATGGAATTAAATCGTGAACATTTTCGTGCGATTATTTTTTACAACTTTCGACGTGAATTAACACAGCAACAGTGCATGGATGAACTTAATTCAATTTTTGGCGATGAAGCTCCATCAAGGACCAGTGTTTATCGATGGTATGGTGAATTCAATCGTGGTCGTAGTTCACTCCAAGACGAATTTCGTGAAGGTCGTCCGAAATCAGCTGTTGTTCCGAAAACCATTGATGCTGTGCGCGAACTGATATTGCAAGATCGTCATGTTACCTATCGTGAGATTGAGGCAACCTTAGGCATAAGTGGGACCAGCATACATTCAATATTGCATAAACATTTGACTGTCAAAAAAATTTGTTCGCGTTGGATCCCACACAATTTGTCAATCGCTCAAAAAAAGGCTCGTGTCGATTGGTCGAAGGAAATGCTCAAAAAATACGATCGAGGTGCTTCGAAACACGTCTATGACATCGTGACAGGTGATGAATCGTGGATTTACGCGTATGAGCCCGAAAGTAAACAGCAGTCGACTGTATGGGTGTTTCAAGATGAGCCAAATCCAACAAAAGTTGTTCGCGCACGAAGCACTTCCAAGCAAATGGTCGCCTGTTTTTTCAGAAAATATGGACATGTCGCAACCGTACCACTAGAACAACGCAGAACAGTCAACTCTGAGTGGTACACAACCATTTGTTTGCCAGTTGTCTTCCAAGAAATCAGGGAAACCAACCGCAAAGACGGATCACTCTTCACCACGACAATGCGAGCTCTCACACATCGGCTCAAACAACTGCATTTTTGAGCACCCAAAACATCGATTTGATGGGTCAGCCGCCGTATAGTCCTGACTTGGCACCGAATGACTTCTTTTTATTCCCAACCGTGAAGAATAAACTGCGTGGACAACGATTTCCGACGCCCGAAGAAGCGGTTGCGGCATTCAGAATGCATGTTTTGGAGATACCTCAATCAGAGTGGCAAAAGTGCTTCGACAATTGGTTCAAACGCATGCAAAAGTGTATAGATCTTAATGGAGAATATTTTGAAAAACAATAAAGTGATTTTCGATGATTAATATTTGTTTTTGTTCTCTAATCCCGAAATATAAAAGGCACCCCTCGTACCTTGGAATTTGGGATGTATATTAAAGGTAAAGGGGGAGAATAAAGGCATCTCTTATATTAGTAAAAGCATTATATACTTTTTAAATTTTAAAATATATTTATTACATAAATTCATTATGAGGTAAATTGATGAATTTCATTAAAAGTAACGTCATTATTATATATTGTAATATTAGGTTCGAAATTTCCTTAAATTTTTCATATTTTTTCTATTTAAGATCAATTTGTGGACATATTATGTATTAAATGTCCCGTTATGTCATAACAATTCTAGCTAATTCTAAATCCAGCAAGTTTTATTTAATTGAATTCGGTTGAAAATCTGTCGACTTATTCAATTTGAAGTACAAAATCGAAGTCACTACAAAATCACGAGAATGAATAACTATGTTTTGCTTGATCTTATATGCGAAAAACTCAGTTTAGGCAAAGCAGCATGAAAAACAACGATTTTGTGCTGTTTTTAAAAGATTAGGTATTGTAATTATACCTAATATACATAGCAATTTATGTATTAAACAATAAATTGCTTAGGTGAATAAGCATACGTTTATAATTCCCATACAATTCTCTTTACCCAAGCCGACTTAGGTGATTTACCTATTGTTTTTTTTTCTCGGTTTATACAGGGTATCCCGTAATTGACTGCAACTATTTACAGAGGTGAAAGGTTAAGTTGAGCTGAGCGAAAAATCGTGTGGGAGGGGGGGGGGGTTCTATTTTCACATTCTTAGGAGCAACAAGGCTAATTAATATTTTGCGACCTTGATTCACGTTATTGTTTCTAGCATAAAAACTAACTTACAGAAAATTTATTTGGCTCATTGCAAAGGCAATAAAATCACGTTTCCAACGTTATATCAACAAACCTCATGACTTAACCGTTACCGAGCTGTGCTCGTGTGAAACATCCAAAATTCAACCTTGAATGCAAATTTCTCAGAACTTCGCGTAATAAATGAAATTTTTTATGATAAATTTTGTAATCTATTGAATTCTCTTTTCAATGACACCAAAAACATAAACATATCTCAAACAATAAAAAAGTTGGCTGTACTAAATAAATTAGAAAACAATGATATTATCTACTGCATAACTAATTGTAATGTCATTATTTATCTTTTTTTTCTAAAACGTATTTTTTACGTACGTTTATTTTTAAAGATATGTTTTTGGTGTCATTAAAAAAACAATTGAATAAATTACAAAATCTATCCTAAAAAAAATTTCATTTATTAAGCAAAATTCTGAGAAATTTGCACTCAAAGTTGAAATTTGGTAGTTTCAACCGATGGATTTCATTTTCACACGAGCACAGCTCGGTAACGGTTAAGTCAATGGGTTTGTTGATATACCGTTAGAAAGGGGATTTCATTGCCTTTGCAATGAATTATCAAAATAAATTTTCTGTAAGTTAGTTTTTCTGCTAGAAACAGTAACGTGAATCAAATTTGTGAAATATTACTTAACCCTGTAGCTTCAAAGAATGTATAGACTAAACCTTCCCTGCCACACAATTTTTTGTTCAGCTCGACATAACCTTTCACTTTCGTAAATAGTTGCACTCAATTGCGGGACACGCTGTATTATAAAACGTACTTTACAGATTTTTGATTAACCTTTTTATTGAGCCAACAAAAAAAACTCCTGAAAATACGCCTGTTTTTCGTGAGTTACTTAGATTTCCCCCTTAATATTTATAACTATTGAAGATCCTGAATTTCTTAAAAATTTTTCATCGAAACCAAGAAAATTTTTGGATTTTTTTAAAAACTGTCGAAACTTTAATTTGTTTCAAAACATAACAGTTTCTCTTTAAAATCGTATACTGATGCAATCATTGAATAAACTTTATCGTTGCAAAATATTTCAATTCGCTTTCCAATGGCAGGATATTTAGCAATGCGTTCAGTGTAAGAAAAGCTCTTCCCAACTCAACAAAATACTTAGTTTTCTATCAATCTCCAGCCATCGGAGGAGGTTTCCAAAGCATTGCAAAATAAATCCCAGCAACCTCAATAAAACGAAAAATATTGTAGTTAGTCTTTCCGCTCTGTTTAAAATATACAACAATTCAACGAAAACAACTGCACTACCGAGTCAAATAAGAAAAATAAAATGCCACCAAATGGGGGATTGTTGGTGGTATTTGTTGGTGGCATACAGAAGCTACAACAGCAGCAGGAACTCATCACTGAAGTTGCAGCAGCATTAATAGCAACAAATATCTGCTAGCTGTTGACCTAATTCGTTAGCGGTGGTGTTCGTTGTCGTCGGTGTTATAATGATTATTTTTTTGTATTGTTGTTCTTGTTTTATTAAATGGGTTGTTGCTAAAATGGCTTGTTGTTGTTATCCTAGTGGGTGGTTCTTTGGTCATTGACTGACACTCGGTGTCATCCATAGATATGTGCCATATAAGCAACAATCGCAACAATCGTGTGTATGTGTGTTGAAAAGAATGTTGCCCGATTGTAGGTAGAAAAACTTGGGCGTTTCCCTGTGTTTAGTGCCAATGTGAAAAAGCAGAGGGTAAAAAAACTGCTGTCGACTCTTTAGGGAGGACAACATTTGGGAGTGCTAAGCCGGCATGGTCTTTGCAGTATAAGTCAGGTGTTTGCATTCGTTAATATATCAGTAGGTCAATAAGTATAGGGGATACAAAAAAAAAAGCATAAAATCTGATTTTGTCACTCTTTTATAAAGATGTGTTAGACTTAAGGACAGCACTAGTTCAAATTTCGACCTGAAGTTAACAAAAACCAATCATGTAATAATCATGTCTCTTGAATGCTTAAATCCAAGAAGACAAAACTATAATGAGCAAAATAGTTTTAGACTTCGCATTGATTTGATGATTTGTTCAACACGTTATTCTGATAAAAGCATTCGCAAATTAATATGGAAATCATCGGATGGAAGAACTAATGGCAGATTCAGACTTTGTGACAACATGGTCATTTAATGTGTGGCAACTTTTGATAATTCTCATGTTAGTTGAAAAATAATTCACATTGTGTGTCCTAAAATGACATCAAATCTGTGTGGCAGTGATTGTCAAATCAATAGTCACAATTTCATGCCCATTGTGTGTGGCAATCGTTCACACTCTCGTTTGAAAATACTGTATTTTGAAGTTCGACACCGATTTTTTAAAAACAGTTTATTCAAAACAATTTTGATGAAAATTTATTTAACAAGTAATGGAAGTTGAGATAAAGTAACAATATCACAACAATCTTTTTAATGTTTAAAATATTAAAAATTATAAAAAATATTGTACAAAAATTAAATTGAAAAGTTCACCATTCAATTTCAGTCAATTTTTGAGTGCTACTTAGAACATGTATTATTGTAATTTAAAAACTTAGTTTACGAAATATGCTTTGCCTTCAAGATCTAGTTTTTCTTTATCACTTTGAATTGCAGCAACAGTTTCAGAGACAATGAACTTCCATTAAAAATGAAAAATAAGTTTTTATGCTTTGAAAATATTATTAGACTAAAATTCAACTAAAAAATATTTACTTATATACAAATCGGATTCAGAAATACTCACTGATGAAATAATTTGCTTACTACGTCCATATAAAGGTAAAAAATTAAAAATTTTTCTTAAATGGAACTTTTTTTGTTTAACTGCCCTGTAGGAAAATCAACTAATTTAAAAGTAGTTGATAAAGTAGTTTTTTGTCAACCACAACTAGTTGAAATTCTGGCTTTTTTCCATAGAACGAACTAACATATTTTGTATGGTGATGTCCGCTAAATAAGTCAATTGACTTTCATCTGCATATATTTTCAACTACTTGTCAAACTAGTTATATTTAAATTATTTTTTTAATTACTTTAAAATAACCAATTGAAAACTATTACTGATGGCCTAAAGTTAATAATATTAGATGAAATAACATGGTTAAATATATATAATAAACTTGTAATCCCATAAAAATTTGCAATTAAAACATGTCAAAATCAGAGTAGTTGCCGCCTTAATATAATTCAAATTAGTTTATTAATCACTTGTTTTTAAGTAGTATTTCATTTACTTCATATATAATGCAATAAAAACTACTTAGATTTGAAGTGGATGTCGCCTTAATACACGCAAAGAAATTTTTCGTTCACCGCAACTGAAAAATTCACCAACTATACTTCGTTTGCCACCTGTAGTTACCGCAAACGAATATTCAGTTGTCTCTTACGAAAAAAATATACTAAAAATATCGAAAAAAACTACGAAAAAGAAACAATTTTTTAACTCTTAAATTTAATATGATTTAAAAAAAAATACACCTGCTTTCTTATTCTATCGTTGGGAATCGAACCCCAACTCCGTCGATGTCAAGTTTACTGCACGCTCTGTTTAACCTGTTGCACCACAGTCTATTGTATTTTTAGTCGGCTAGTACTGCTAGCACTGCTTATTTAAAATGTTCGTGTATGAGAAAAGAAGTTCGTTTCCTACAAACGAAGTTTTAAGTTACAACAAATAAATTCCTTATTTGCCACAATTGAAAAATCGCACGCGCTTATGACAAACAAAATTAATTTTCTGCAACTAAATAACTCGTTTCCCGCAACTGTTTCCGTTTCCCGTAACTGTTGCAACTGTTGCAACTATTGCAAAAAACGTTTTCAAGCATGATAAACGAAGTTCGTTTGCGGCAAACTGGCGATAAACGTTTTTTTTCTTTGCGTGTATAATTCAAAGTAGTTCATATACTGGTTTATTTTAAATTAGTTTTTAAATTAGTTGTTTTTAAAAACAAGTTAGTTTGTTCCTATAGGGTCTGTATAGAACTTGTTTTTTTTTTTGTCATTAAGAGCATTACTTTCCAAACCTATGTCTAGAACATGTCGCCAATAAATCTTGAATATAAAACCATTAGAAAACTAAGTGCATAAATAATCCCACTGAACGTTATTGGCCTAACAACTTTGATTTTTGTTCAAGGAATTCAAAGAATCCATAAACTTCCAATAAAAACACTGCATTAAATGCAATGAGTTGACATACAAAATTTTCTCTAATGAAACCATATCCTTAAAACCTTAGAAACTCACAAATGTCGAATAGACGAACTATGCACATGTATATCTCAGAACTATGTCAAAATTTTAGTGCATTGCTCAACAATAGGGCACGTATCATATATCTAGGGCTTAAATGTTCTACGAAAGTTTATTTCTGGAATTTAAAATCCCTCATCTATTTTATGTCATCAATATTAAGCCGAAAATCAAAACCTTCAATTAGTGGACGTCGAAATGAATTTGCGGAAACTGTGGTATATTTTTATAATATAATCTTACTTGTACTCTAGTAATCTAGGACAAGTACTCTTCAACTAGTCTTTTTTAACTCTATATCAATCACTTCGGAGGATATTTGGAACTATTCTTGAAAAATCAGTAGTGCCACTAAATCAGTAGTTCGTCAACTGCTATCACAGATATATATATAACCAGAAGGGTGAATCACAAGAGGAAAAAAAACGATGTAGACTTCTTGTTTAATAAGCCACTAGGAGTTTTTTGCTCATTTTTTCTGCTTCTCAAAAGCTATCACGAATGCCACGTAGAAATTGCTTTAACCTTTCAATAAAAGCAGAATTTATCCGCCACTTGAGAGCAATTGCCTGTCATACAGAATATACCGATATACTTTTTTTTCATAACATACTTGTTCTGATTTATAAAAAAGCTAAGAAAAATTGTATGTCACATCGTCACACAAAAGCCGGCATGTTGGCTTTTAATTTTTTATATGTCATTACGTCACTCAACTAGTCACACAAAATGTCCATCGTTCACATCAACATGCCATTGCTGAAGACTTATTTGTGACACAGTTCGCCATCGAATTGTTGTGACAATCGTTCAGACAGTGTGATTACGAATGCGGTTGATAATGTCTTAAAAAATGGCAGTTTTGTCACACTGTCTGAACCAGACATTACAATCAAATTGATAAAGTTCTCTAATAACTACTAATAACTTCAAAAAATACTCTTAAATGAGTGATATATCATAAGAAATAACAAATGTGATTGTTGAATAGAATTGAATCTTAAAACCCATCCAAGAAATGAATAAAACCAATGTCTTGATTGATTGCTGATTGATGGATGATTTCACATGTTTACAAATATTTATTGACTTGCATAAAAGGGTTGAAAGTACGAGTATTTACGCTGAAACTGTAATTATTTTTTATCATTATTGCAGTGCTTTTACAACATATACTGTCCTGAAAAGTGTTGAGTCTGAAAGTATGCACATTCATAAAAGGCAAGCATGCTTTAAGGCTACACATTTTTTAGGACAGTTTATGTTGGAAAAGCACTATAATAATGGCAAAAAATAATTACAGTTTGAGCGGTATTAGGTGCGGAGCATTATGTTTGCCTTTTCTATATTACTAGCTGAGTACCCGGCTTAACTCGGGAGTTGATATAAATAATTTTCGATCTCATTCGTCGATTTGCAAAAACTTTTCACAAACTTTAGAAGGAATTTTGTGTGCATCTTTCGAATCGGTAACTTCGGCGAAATGAGCAAAATGTAGCTTCAACATCTGAAAATTATGAGAAAAAGTTAGGGAAATCGTGATTTGTGTGTGCGTGCCGCCGATCGCTTGCAAAAATATATATGTTCAAGTTTTACATTGTATTCGATAGACTGCACATTTTTGAATACAAATCAGAGCAAAAACGAATTTTTGACAATTTGTGAGGATACTGGATAAAAATAAAATAAGCATTGAAAATAGAAATTGAAATGTCAAAACAATGCCAACTTACGACGCAACTGATTTGCACATGTGTTGATGCGTACTCACATATCACAGAATTCGGCATCAGCTGTCCTGATTTGCGAAAAAAGAAAGTTGAATATAAATACACATTAAGAAGAAAAGAAGATATTTATCACCCTTCGCGCTTTGCTACGCCTTACTGTATTTTGTAGTACAGCGCCCTCTGGGGTTCAAGCTTAAGCAAAATACATAGCGCCAAACGACTCACCGCGCCCGAAAACCACTTCTAAAATCATACTTATCGGATGAGTTGTTTTGCGTTTTTTGTGGTATTTGTACAACAGCGCCCTCTGGTTTTCGAGATAGAATAAAAAAAAACCGTCAAGGCCCTTTCCATACTCCATAATCAAATCCGATATACAAATTTTTATCTAAATCGGATGAACGCTTTTTGAGTGTTTCACGATTTCTTAAGTGATTTGTACTATAGCACCATCTGGTGTTTAAGATAGCGCAGAAACAAAAACCAACATACCCACCGTATCCGAAAACTCCTATGCACAAATGTTCACGCAAATCGGATGCACAGCTAGGAGCTTTTCGAGATTTTTAAAAAAATTTTCTTAACATCTGAACCATCCAGGGATAAACTTAAGCACACACAAAATTTTCATCAAAATCGGTGCAGCCGTTTAGAAACAGTTTAATAACACACACACGTACAAATTGTACAACAGCGCCCACTACTTTTCGAGAAAGAGCAAAAGAGATAACGACAAAATAGTTACCGTACACGAAAATCCTTTAATAAAATTTTTCATCCAAATCGGATGAGCAGCTTTCTAGTACACAAAAGTAAGTCCAAAACAGTCACCATATTAGAAAACCCCTATATACCAATTTTTGTGAAAATCGGATAAACAGCTTAGAAGTTTTTTAAAATATTTGTACACAGCGCCCTCTGGTGTTCAAGATAGAACAGAGTAGATAAGTCATAAAATCTCACCATATACGAAAACCTCTATATACAAATTTTCGTGCAAATCGGATGAACGGTTTCGGAGATAAACTATAAAAACAAAATGCCTTAAACACGATCGCAGCGCCACCTACCGGGTCCAACATTTTTTACTGGATAAAAAGTAGCCTATATGTTGACCGGGGATATAAGGAACCTAGATGTCAAATTTCATTCAAATCCTTCCAGTGGTTTTCGCGTGATGCTTTAACAGACAGACAGACAAAAATTTTAAAAATGCGATTTTCGGACTCAGCGTCTTTCAAAATTTCCATCGCAAAAGGAATTTCAAAAAAATATTTCATGTACAGATTTTTTTTTTTTACAATTTTATATACATGGTGTCCCGCAATTGAGTGCAACTATTTACGGAGCTGAAAGGTTATGTTGAGCTGAGCAAAAAATCGTACCGGAGGTGGGGGTCTATTTTCACGTTCTTAGGAGCTACAGGGTTAATTAATATTTCACGACTTTGATTCACGATATTGATTCTAGCAGAAAAACTAGCTTACATAAAACTTATTTTGATAGCTCATTTTAAAGGCAATGAAATCACCCTTCCAACGGTATATCAACAAACCCCACCAACTTAACCTTTAGAATGGGAAAATAGACCCCCACCTCCGGTACGATTTTTTGCTCAGCTCAACATAACCTTTCAGCTCCGTAAATAGTTGCACTCAATTGCGGGACACCCTGTATAGATATATATATATGGATATATAGATGATTATGATTTCTTTGTCCATTGACGACACCATCCAATTCCTATGTAAAATCGGTCGCTAAATCCGAAAATCAAAACTATTTCAAGTTCTGTCACGTACACTCCAAGACCAAAATATAGACTAAGTTTTAAGGATATTGCTGTTGTTTGTGTAAATGTGCTTAACATTTCGAACTTATACATTTGCCTTTGCCCGTATCTTTTGACTTTGAGGAGAGATTTGTGCAAGGATTTTGGTTGACGAGCTTTTTGGTGTGATGAGAACAGTAAATGAACGATTATACAGTTGTATCTTGAACGGTACTGTTGCACCGAAAACTTTACCGAAAGAAATTTTTCTTTCTAAAAATGCAAAAGATTCATCTAAAAGACATATGGTTTCAACAGGATAGTGAAACTTGCCATAATATTGGCGAATATGTGAACTAGCCTCCAACATCATGCGACAGAAAGGTCTAGCATAGTGTTTTTCGTTGATATCTGAAGTGTTATTTTAATTCAATGTGCCCCATGGCGAGGTGTTGAATGTTCAAGAAACTGACACCCAACACATGAAACCATCCGGGGGCTAATATATACTCCGGGGGCACCCTTCAAATACTAGACGTGACTAGCGCTACATTTAGCGAATTTCTACTTTAGGTTTAACACCATCATTCATATATCAATTTTAGTAAAAATAAATCTTTAAGTTTTGCTTCGAAAATAGTTTATATCGGCCGTAGCTGAAATCCTAGAGGGGTCAAATATATGAGTTGGTCCTATTATTTTTTGCCCTTCCATATAATGCTAGCATCCCTTCCCTTCTTTTCTGCCTTCCTGCCTTAAATTGTCCACTTATTCCACTTCTTTATCAACTTTTTATTAATTTTCATATCTGTAAAATATATTTTTTTTTCATCTCTTCCATTACAGAAATCCTGTCGTTTTCCTAAGCTCGAAGAATGTGCCCACTTTCACTACGAACGCGTACAACTGGGACCACTTGCTGTGCGTCTGGTCGATGACAAGTCTGAGCTGCTCAACAGCAGCATCGCATCACAATCGATTGGCGGTGATATTGCCAACGGTCAAAGCTCTACAGGCAGCATTGGCGGTGTTGGTGTCGGCGTCAGCAGTGTTACTGGCGTTGCACCCGCAAACTATCGCTCATTTTCACCCTCAAGCTGTTGGTTCATCATAAAAGTCATGCCACACCGCACTGATCCATTTCTGGTGCGTCGCTCTTTCGACAACATGCAAATGTTGGACGAGATGCTGCATCGTTGTGTCTACGATCGCAAAATTAGCGGTCTACGTAACCTTAACGACTTGGACTTTAAGAGTGAGGAGGATGTTGAGTATGCGGTGGCCAAGTATCTTGAGCGTTTTTCCAAAATAGCTTCCGATTCGCTGACATGTGGCACAATACTTACCTGGTTTCAACTGGACAACAAGGGTCGACGTTTGCCCCTAGCCGATGGCGATACCATGCGTAGCATTAATACACCCGCCGTAGGTGCCGCCTACGGAGTGCGTCGCTATATGGCACAAGCCTCTGATGAAATTTCCATTGAAGTTGGTGACATGATTTCGGTTATTGATATGCCTAGCCCTGCGGAATCAATTTGGTGGCGAGGCAAAAAGTCTCATCTGCAGAAGTCACACTACGAAGTAGGTTTCTTTCCACAGTCCTGTGTAGCCACAATTGGCGACAAAGTGCCACGTCACTTTCCCATGCCAGCACCGCTAGTCGGTCAATTGGATGTGTCCCCAACGAAGCCCGTGCTGCGCAAACATGGCAAGCTGATAGCTTTCTTTCGCTCCTTTATACTGTCGCGTCCTTCGCGTCGTCGGCTCAAGCAGAGCGGCATTTATCGCGAGCGTGTATTTTCATGCGATTTGTCGGAACATTTGCTGAATAGCGGACAGGAAATACCGATGGTGCTCAGATGCTGCGCGGAGTTTTTGGAGGATTACGGCATAGTGGACGGGATTTATCGGCTCTCTGGCATCACCTCGAATATACAGCGTCTGCGACGCGCTTTTGATGAAGAACGGATACCAGACTTGGGCAATCCAGAAATGAAGCAGGATATACACGCTGTCAGCTCGTTGCTTAAAATGTATTTCCGCGAACTGCCCAACCCGTTATGCACCTATCAGCTTTACGATAACTTTGTGGAGGCTATACAAGAGAAAAGTGAGTCAAACGAGCGATTAAGATTGATGAAGGAGACTGTGCTTAAATTGCCACCGCCACATTATCGGTAAGTCTTTTTTTTACCTTGCCTTTTTATTTTTCCTTAAATTTGCTCCACTTTCATCCTCAAAGCACTCTTAAGTATCTGGCTACCCACTTGAATAAAATCTCGCAGCACTCCGCACGCACCGGAATGACTGACAAGAATCTCGCCATTGTTTGGGCTCCGAATTTGTTACGTTCGCCCGCCTTAGAATCTGGTGGTGTTGCCGCTTTACGTGGTGTCGGCGTTCAAGCGGTGGTCACCGAGTATCTTATACGCAATTGTCATCTGATCTTCGATGCTTTAGACGACTCCTCAAATGCTCGCCTTAGCTACATTGCCACTGTAGGCGCTACACCTGGCACTGGCAACGCTGAGTCGTCACGTATGGATTCGCTTACTGACTGCGAGAGTCTGCTGGTAGAGCAGCGTGAACATGATCAATCCCTAACTTTCGTCATTGAACGACCCAAAAGTCTGAGTGCCACTGGACCAAAACTCATAAGCTTAGAAGAAGCTCAAGAGCGTCACTCGCGTCTGGATGGCTACGATATGAACAAGTCGATGCCCATCAATATGACCGCGAATAATGCAGCTGCCAATATTGGCTCCTACATTGAAGTGGGTGGTGGTCCATCGAGTTTGCCCGATAAATACCACACCGTGTTGCCAGTACCACGCAGCTGGCAGAAACGCAAGACCCACTCTTGGAAGTCGCTCTTCTCACGTAATCAACGCTCTTCCACAGATGGCAGCGGCGGCAAGAATGAGTTGAAATCTTCGTTGTCGCCTTCGGGGGCAGATGTCTTGCCAACACCACATTATAAAGAGGCCACGCAGGTCACTTTTGCCGAATCAGATGCTATTATCACTCACGGCTCGGGCGGTAAGTCCGGAAAGTCGCTTCTAAAACATACAGATAAAACGAAATCGATTGAGCTGTACGACTCGAGTCGTGGCACTGACTCCTTTTCGAAACCCATGGAGATCTGCGTGCGCTCCAGCTCCATTGACAGTCTGCGTACTGCGGGACACTCGCGTTCGGTATCGCATGATTCTTACTTTGATTTGCTGCAGTCGCCACAACGCGGACATATGGCCACTACTTGTCCATCAAGGTCTGTTACTCTACCATATTTCTTTGAATTTCATGTAATTCTCTCTGTCTTCCCGTTTTCTAGGGAACTCTCCGAGCTGGGTCTCAACTTTGATCGCGAGGAGCCTGAAATGCGCATATTCTCCGAGAGTGAATCTCTGGTAAGTTCGCCGCGCGTAGGCAAGGAGAATATACCGCCCTCATCTACTTCGGCAACTACTTCACGGCGCATTCTGCGTGCACGTCCTGAGGAATTCTCCACCAGTCAAACGAACAGCGTCAATCCAAGCCCTAAGAAGCAACCACGCCTCAATTTGCGACTATCCCCCAGTCAACAAAACTGGTCGCAGTCGTCTGTGACGCCAGGTAAGCTTTCAGCTGAATGCAACGAGGTCATCCTAGCGCACGGCATCTCAGGCGATGAGAGCTGCTGCAAACGCTACAAACTCGAGGATCAACTTTCCGACATTCAGTTCATTGACTGCAGCACACCTGAGCACACAATAGCTGTCAATTCGCCCGCGCAGACGCAGATCTATACCAGCGTACAAATACACAATCCGCCAAAATCATCGATATCCAAGAATTCGCTCTACAGCAGCTCCAACTCTGAGAGTGCAGCCAAAATTTTGCCCGATAACGAGCTGTCGACACCAACGCCGACTCCCACTCAATCCTCCCACATTAATGGAGTCGACACATTTAGCAGCACTTATGAGGCTTTATTCGGTGGCAAAGGGGCAGCAGCAGACTTGATTGTTTCACGATACAGTTATCCAACGGTGCAACTTGGTGCCAAACGTAAGGATCAAGAGAACAAGGCGTTGCATAAGGAACGCTTTAGTTATCCGGGTTCCGCTTCGGGCGGTGTGCTACCACCGAAGGATGATGATACGCAGGTCAAAAATAAGCTGTTAACGACAAGACCGGAGACCATAGATCAAACTCAAACCACACGGTAAGTAAAAAAATATTCCTTTTTTTCTTAATATTAGTTTTTTAAAGTCAATTTTCTAATATCTCATTTGGACCACTTTCCCGAAATTTTATTGACTATGCCTATATCGTCGTACAGCTCTTACAGCTTGTGGTTCCATCGTATTCGATACTCTACATTGACGCAGATTGAACCGTAGACCTTACGAAGGTTCTTTCTCTCAAAGACTTCCAAATTCTTTACACCGAAACTGTCCAGCGTAAAAAGTTTGTTCTGCATATAACAGGACGGGTCTGATAAGCGACTTATAGAGCGTGACTTTTTTTTTCGTTAAGAGAGGGTTTTGCTTCTCAATTGCCTACTAAGACCTGTTGGCAACAGTTATTCTTTGTTTGATCTCAATACTGATATCTTTGTTGAAGCTTATACTATATCTCAGGTAGACGAAGTCCTTAACAACCTCGAAGCAGGTGTTGTCAACAGTGTCGTGGGTTTCAAGTCGCTGCGGCTGTTTGTTTCTTGACACCAGATATTTCGTCTTATCTGTGTTCACTGTATGACTCCTGCAACTCAAGTATTTTTGAAATTTGGAGAATGCCATATTGACTTCGGGCATATTATGGCCAATGATTTTGATAGCATCAGCTTACGCTAGCATCATAACACTTATAGAATAAATGCCACTACGTCTTAGATCAGATACTCGGATGATCTTCTCCATTATTAGATTGAAAAGTCGCAAGATAAGGAATCACTTTGTTAAAACCTCGTTTGATAAAAAATTGGCGGGAGAGATTCTTCCCAATTTTAATGAGTTGCTGGTGTTGCTCACTGTCATCCTGGATAGACGGATACATTTTGCAGTTATTCCATAAATTAAGACATGATTGAGTATAGGTGGTTCCTTATTGGACTGTCGAAGGCGGCTTTGTAATCGACAAAAAAATGGGTGGGTGCCGATTTGATTGTCTAGGGTATTTTCCAAGATTTGCCGTAATGTGAATATCTGATCTGTGGTAGATGTTCGAGGTCTGAAGCTACACTGATAATGTCCTATAAGTTGGTTTACAATGGGCTTCAGTCTTTCACATAATAAGTTCGACAGGACCTTATATGCGATATTTAGAAGGCTTATCCCACGGTAGTTGGCACAAATGGTGGGATCGCCGTTCTTGTGGGTTCGGCAGAGTACACTCAAGTTCCAATCGTATAAAATGCATTCTTCCGACCATATTTTGCATAAAAGTTCGTGAATGCATTTAAAGAGGCGAACCTCCATTCTTAAAGAGCTCAGCGGATAAACCATCGGCTGCCGCGGCTTTTTTGTTCTTAAGCCGAGCTATGGCTGTTAAGGCTACAATATAGTCGGGCAGCGGAACCTCAACGCTGTTATCCGCAATTGGGATTTCCGAGATATCACCTCTATTAGTAGGATTGTGCTCCCATCTTAACCTCAATGTACTCTGGTGGAACAGATAGTCACTAGATTCCCGTTCTTGAGTTTACTAAAACATTTACCAGCAAGTGCTTAACTAGCGCGGAATGGTGCTATGGGGGTCCGGATGCTGTTTATGATGTCACCTTCTACACCGTAGGTCCAAGATGAGTTGTGGAATTGGAGCGGGTATATACTCAAAAAATTGGGTGTATCCAACTCCTGCCGCCTTCCAGACTCAGCCAGTGCCTTCCAGGCAGAACTTTAAGCGATAATGGAAGCTTGTCGGGCAATAAGATGTGCCAACACTAACAACATAACCGCAGCAATCTTGTCGAATAGCCAAGCTGCTATTAAAGCATAAGCTGCAGTAAGATCCAACTCCAAGCTTGTAAGGCAGTGTAAAGCGGAACTGGCCCGGTTAAGTCGACTGCTTGACATTATTATATTTTGGGTTCCAGGACACGGGAACATTTATAGTAATGAAATGGCGGATGAATTGGCTAGGTTAGGCTCTTCCCTTAATGCTTCAAGAGCGGAACCAGTTTCAGTTCCACTGAACGCAGTAAAGCGAAGTGTGCTCTCGCACTACCTTGACATAGCTAATCGCAAATGGGGTAGTTTGACAACCTGTTCAACATAAAGATAAATGAGGCCCTCATACAACCAAGGAAGAACTCACGAATTGCTAACAAGATCCCGAACTGATAATAGCAAGAGCCACTGCAATCAGCACGGGGCATTGGTTCATTGGCGTGCATGCAGAAAGAATCGGAATACCCTTTAACCCCCACTGTCGCAGCTGCAACGCCCTAATGAAAGGGAAACATTGCCCCATTTTCTATGCGCTTGCCCAGCATTGGCAAGATGTATATTAAGCACACTGGAGAAACCCTTCTTCGCCATCCTAGAGGAACTTTTAACTCTAAAAATCAAAGACCTCCTTGTATTCCTAAACAGAACTGGATGGTTATAACGGATACACCTTAATCTTCCTACACCACACACGTCAAGGCCCAGGATAAGAGGTTGTGTCACCAAAACGGCTGAATGGAGCTAAATGGATTCTGCCTTTAGCAATATCACCAATCAAACCAACCAAACAGATTCCCGTTTTCATCTTTGCAGGAAGAGGCCCCTGTCCTAAAACCATCGGCCTCATTCCTGACCGCACTACACTCCCTAGTAGTACCCATGGAAAAATCCTTCCACTACAGAGAATATGCACTTGGTGCATTTCTAGACATCTCAGGCGCATTCAACAATGTCTCGACTGCTGCAATACTTAATGGTTTAAGCGCAATAGAGGCACTACCAGCAATCGGCCTCTGTATGGACAATCTTTTAATTTGTAAAAGGGTTCAAACTGAGTGGGGCACTACTACCAAGAAAAGGCAAATTCAGAGGAGTACACCTCAGGGGGAGTTCTATCGCCCTTACTATGGAAACTAGTCGTTAATGAACTACAAAAAATTCCAAGGTAGAGCTCCGAAGATAACAGCTTATACAGATGATCTAAGCATAATTATAGTGGAGGAATGTCTACCAACAATAAGTTCAATAATGGAGAGCACGCTCAGAAGGTGATCAGATGAACTAACTTGGTCGGCATTAGCATCAACGCCGAGAAAAAATATGGTTCCATTTACGAAAAGGTTCAAGAGATAGCCGTGGATACCACCGAAAATAAAGAATATACGCCTTATCCCGAAGACCAACTCGAAGTATATAGGAGTCGTCCTGAACCGTAAACTATCATGGAGAATCAATGTCGACGAGACCGTGAATTGGATCTACGTAACGGTAGTTTGTCCATTTCTACTCTACGGTAGTTCGTCCATTTCTACTCTACGGAATTATCGTGTGGTGGCCGGCGGTGGAAAAATCAACATACCTCAGACATACAGGAGAAAACACAGTGGCAGGCGGCGATCTGCATAACTGTGACGCTGAAATCAACTCCAACAAAAGCGCTAGAAACAATCCTATGTATGGACCCCAAGACATACACTCAAAACTAATAGACGGGGAAATGTCACAGCGCCTTACGGAGGCAAACAACATACACAAACAAATTTGGACATTGTACTATCAGCTATGATTTATCCAGTAGCACAGACTACATGATACTTCGCACAATAATAGACTCAAGAATTCCAATACGTCTGGACCGAACGATTGGTGTTACGGCATATTCACTAATAGCTCACAACAACATTCACTAATGGCTCTAAACTGCGTACGGGCGTGGGAGCGGCAGTTTACTGTGCAGAACCAGAGATAAGCCACCCCTATAAATTACCAGACCACTGCAGCATCTTTCAGACGAAAGTGTTCGCCATAAGTGCTCAGGCATCACAACGGATGACAACTGTAGGAAGTGCAAGGAACCAGGCACGGCTGAGACCCTGGAACACCTACTATGCACCTGCCCCGCTCTACTTAGATCGAGACTAAAATGCTTAGTCTAACCGACGTTTCCGTCACTACAACATGTGGCCAAAATCTCTCCAAAAACCCTGCTACGATTCGTGAATTCAACGCAATTCTTTAACGACTTGAACTAACTCCTTACAGGCTCCTTACACCCGGTACCACTAAGGGCTAGAATGGTCTATGTGAGCCTCCGCCAGAAGTCGGCCGGATCAACTTACTTCATCTAATCCTGTCGACATAAATTTCAATCTTCTCACACTCTCGCTTTTCTGCTTCTCTTTTTCCGCCTGAAAAGACGTCTCTAGTCCCTTCTCGTCTCTCTGTATCGCTCGTAAGTAACACGCGTTACAACCGACTGCAGGGTGGTTTTGTAGGCGGCGTTTTTCCCTGCAGTGTTGTCGCGACACTCTTGGTCGTGCCGCTGGTTTCGGCAGAGACGGTGGTAGCCAATAACCTCTTCGGCAGCCGTACGCAGAGTGGGAGATGTGTGCCCACTGTGCGCATATATCGTCGATCGGAAGTGCGCTTTCTCGAAGCAAGGAGAGAGTCAACTGCCAAAGGCTTCGGCTGTCCGTTTTGATTGCAGCTTGTCGACGTCTAGCTTTCTCTGTATAGGGTTGCGCATATTCTTGGCTGAGCACAGACGTGTACGGATCTTAGCTATGACAAGGTAATGAAAAAAAAAACGAAATGGCCATTTCAGCCCTTGAAAGTACTTTGACCGAGCTTTTTTTGATCAATTGTGTTGTGTGTGTGTGATGTGAAATTTTTGCACACAAATAATCGAGAACTGGACCTACATGTTTTACGCCGACTCCGAACGGCTTATGTTCTCAAGAAGCTTTTCATGGCAGTTTTTACTCTCTGAGGTTTGCCATTGTCTGCAGAGAGGTGCGGCCGAACAGAAAAATGAATGCAATTGAAAAAACTTTCTGTGTCGGATGGAGGATTCGAACCTGAGTTCTCTGGCGTAGGAGTCACACACTCTACCCATTACGCTACGGCCGCCACAAGGCGCATGACAAGGTAATGATCCGAGTCTATTTTAGTATCACGGATCGTGATCAATCGTTTCAAATCGTATCGTATCAAATCGTGATCTATTTGGCTGCGTGTTTTTTGTTGAGGGGATAGCCAGGTGACCTTATGAATATTAAGATGCTTGAATCTACTACGTCCATGTTTCGTGCTGCGGCGAAGTCGATCAGCCTTATTCCATAATCGGAGATGTTGTGAAGGCTGAAGTTTCTGACTTTTCGAACTGAAAGTCGTTGTCGTTGTCCTTGTCCATCTTAGCGTTGAAGTCACTAAGCGCAATTTTAATGTCGTGAAAGATAGGACTTCCTAGTATACATGTTTGTCTTTAATTGGGTATTTTTCTCTCTTTAGCCTTTGAAGATACCAATTTTGAATAGTTATAACCTGATTGTAGTAAAACTAGATGTCTTAGAGAAAAATTATTTTCAGATTCATAACCAGCGTTCTAAATGCACTGAAAAGCTTATCACTGTTTTATACACTGTACTTTGTTTTTGAAATTTTTGCAAATAGTTGAAATAACAATTTTATTTTTTCATTAAACACACTTTGTATTGTTAACAAAAGTCATAACAATATTAAATATTCTTATCTTTCAGCACTGTTTCTTTCTCGCAACACGAAACTCAGCATCAGCACAGTCAACAGGCTGCAAATCTGCATCATCTGCCCAAACCTGTGCCCGAACTGCTGCGTCCCAAAAATCGCTACAGCTACTGCGACACCAGTAGCGACTCTTCCAACGCTCATCATCGACATTCGGCACTTACGCAACATCAACTTAACCTGTTACTGCTGCGCAGCAATTCAACAGAGCTTACAAAGCCACCCAAAGCTCAGCAGCAACAGATTGAAGCAATAGAACGCATGCGTCACTCAGAAATGACACCATCTTCGCCACCAACGCAAAGTCCACGCTACTCGCTGCTGGTGGGCGGCGATACCAGCTCCGAGAATAGCTCAGCGGTCAACACGCCGCAATACGATCTGGAGCCACTCATGCTAGGCTCCACAATATCCGGCATGTCTGGCATTTCTGGACACTCCAGTGGACAACAACAGCAACTTTTGCCAGCCGAAAGCATCAGCAGCAGCATTGGGCTGGGTGCCTCCAGGGAAAGCTTAGGCCTAAACCACATGCTACCCACTGAGCGACGCGACATGCACGCACTTAAACGTGAGCTATCGCTTGACTTGAAGAACTCCACAAATGCGGTCACAAATAATTGCGCCAAAATGTGTATCGATCATGCGGACGGCGCTTCTACACTGCCCGCCAAACTGCAGCTGCAGCACCAGCTCATACCTTCGCCTAACAACTCTAATTTCACGGACAACACCAGCCAGTCGGTGACGCCCAGCGAGTATGGCTACCAGCAACTACAGCGTCAATCTTCGCTGCACTCATCATTCGTAGAGACGGCCGAAAATTCGCCCAACTACGAGGAATATGAAAACACGCCGAGCAACTTGATCTCGCCTCTGTCAAATGAAGGTAGCGACATGACGTCAAAGTTATTGACAGCCAGCCAAAGTCCCATCAAGTCAACCATAAGCATCACATACAATCTCAAGAGTCCCGTAGAGGAGAGCAACAGCAATGGTAAACCGTTTCCAGCACTGCGCGAAAAACCAAAACGAACGCCTAGAAAGCAGCCGTTGCTAGAGACGAGCTTTGATGAGCACACAGTTTACGAGCAGGTAAAGCTGTTTCGCAACTCCGTGACAGAGGTGAATCAGTTGTTGAACAACGATTCAGGCCGAAAAAGCATTTGTGAATTACAAAATCTGAAAGAGGAAGAGGAAAGTTTGCTGCTGAGCGCAGCAACGGAAGCTGAACAAGTGGAGCTTTCAAAGTACGATGAAATAGAAGAGCACAAAAAAGACATTTTCACGCTGGGCAAAGAAATAGATGAAAGTAATAATCTGATAACACTCAGCGACGAAGACGAGCTATTGAACTCGGCTGAAGATGTAGACATGCGCCACACCACGGCAATAGATGAACGGCGGCTGCTCTATGAAAACGTAGAACTGCGCAAGCCCAAAAGCTTTTACGAAAATATAAGCGGCGAAGATATGAAAGCCAACAACGACCATGCCGAGGTCGAAGAAGAGGACAACTTGAGCGAAAAGCTTGAGCTAGAATTGGACAGTCTAGATAGCATAAAAAGCTGCGATGAGTCTAGCAAGAGTGAAACGGCGACAAGCAATGACGTTGAGCTGCTGACAGCAGCACGCAAGTCGCCTTCAAACTTTAGCGTCAAACAGCTGGCGAATAAATTCGAAAGCTCACCCGTAGAACAAATGCCGGCCTTCGATTTTAGCGTACGTAGTTCGGTGAAAAAACACGCTACAGTCGGGCAAGCAACGGCAGACAAACCCTACACGAGTCCCACAAATACGCACCAAAGTGCCAAAGCGTCAAATTCCAATAAAGCCACGCCCACTACGCCCTCAAACAATCACAAGCAAACGCTGACTAAGACTCAACAAATCACTCGCTCACTCGATGAAAATGCATTTGTGCGCGAGTTTGGTGCCAAACAGCTGCTGGATCTGGCAACCAAAAGCAACCAGCAGCTGCCTGAATATGAATCGGTAGCAGTGATTGTGGCCAATCGACGTAAATCTTACGATTTCACACGTCCCAAAACGTTGAATCCACCCAAACGTCTGCCAGGCATGCCCATCACTGAAGAAATCTGCACAAAATCTATGTCGGTGTCAGATAAGCCGCCAACGTCGCCACACATGAAGCTGGACTTGCAGCAACGCGAGAAAAACTACAACCACGCAACACTAGAGCAGCAAGACTTTGAGCGTGCAACGGAGCTCAAAATCACGCCCACATCTGAGAATCGCATTTCGCTGATACAAAACAATGTTAGTGTTACGCTGCCGCCACACTCCACTGAGCATCTCAGCAACTCCAACTCCAATCTGGCGAGCTTGAATAGCCTCAAAGTACTCTCGGGTGTCAAACTGGATCGTGAACGTATTGACAAAATCAAAGAGGAGCGACGTCAACAGCTGACACAAAAATATCGCGCTGAATCATTTAAGTCACGCTCCAAAACGGATTTGAATTCGCCGCAAAAAGAGGAGGATGTGCGTTTTCATGCGGAGTCATTGCGCGTCAAGTCCAAGTCACGCGGCGACATGCGCACGCTGCAAAAGGATATCGACAATCTTAAGGAATTTGGGCGCTCTGCTGTAGGCTCAACAGGCTCTGAGACAACTCTGCATCAGCACTATACGCAGGCGCAGCAGCAACGCATACGCAGCATTTCCGACGAGAAGAATCAAAATTGTGAGGTAGTGCCTCCCACTGTAGCCAGCAGACAGTCAACAAAACTGTCTGCGCAACGCTCTCCACTATCGAATACGACGAATAGCAGCGATTCAAGCTCCGCTAGCGATGACTACTCAAAACGAGCGTCTTCACAGCGTGCTTCAGCGGCACAGGATGAGTACTCGGCGCGTGCCACGGTGCAGAAGTTTGAACGCAAAAGTCTGGACTATGCCAATGGTGGCAATGGCAGCGTCAATGTACGCGATCGACGCGGCGGCGAAGTAAGCAGCGGCAGCAGTATGCTCTCTGCTACACACACGGCTAGCCGGAGCAGTTTGAGCTCAACGTGAGTATCTTTAAATGATGTGCATAAAGTTAGTTGTGCCATTTTTGATTATAATTTTTTAAAAACACTTGTGCTGCGATGGGACCGATATGTGCTAGCATTTGCCGCATTGGCACATGCTTATAGTATGATTTTAATGAGATAGCGACTATTTTAAGTGAAGTTAGCTTCGCCATTAGTTCTTTATAGATATTTGAAAATTGTGATGTGAATTGCCCGCGATGTGCTGCAATGTGCCTAAGAAATACTAAATAAAAACAACATATATATTATTTAGAAATAAATTTTTGTTAAATAAGTTCAGAAATTGTGCTGTGTTGAACTCGTATTGTGCTGTAGTTTTCCATAGATAAATTACAAAAATTTCCACATTTGCTCAATTTAGGTGAGAAAATATAATTTTTTTAGATATTCAGAAATTGTGCTGTGATTAACTCGAGTTGTGCTGTAATGCACCATAGTGAAACTACGAAAATTTGCACATTTGCTAAATTTAAGCGAAGAAATAGAATTGTTGTCGGCCGAAACCCGAACACGGGTTGTTATTAGCCATCTAAGTAATTAACATAATTGTTTTTTAAAGAAGTTCGTAAATTGTGCTGTAATGTGCTTAGGCTTTAGTTCATGGGAAAATTAAAAAATTTGCACATTTACTAATTTTTATATAGAAAATGTATTTTTTTAAGATATTTTTTGAAGATGCTCTAAATTGTGCTGTTGTATGCTTGGCTTGTGCTGTAATGTGCCACACGGAATTTAGTAAAATCTACACATTTGAGAACTTAAATAGGGGAATTAAATTTTTTTTTATGGGAAATAAGCTTGCTAGTATTTTTTTAGAAAGTCAGAAATTTTCTTGTGATGGGCTCAGGTCGTGCTATAATGCTTCATACAAAGTTTACAAAAATTTTTTTGTAATATGCACAAATATGCACATTTGGTTATTTTAAATATAAAAATATAGTTATTTGAAGGAATTCTGAAATTGTGCTGTGATAAACACGGATTGTGCTGCAATGAACTCGTATTGTGCTGTAATGTTTCATAGAGAAATTTAAAAAATGTGCATATTTGTTAAATTTAAGTGACAAATAGAACATTTTTTATAAGTTTAGAATTTGTGCTGTGCTTAACTCGGCTTGTGCTGTAATGTCTCATAGATAAATTATTATTTACCCATATAAAAATTCCCACATTTGCTAAAAGTGAGTAAATATTATTTTTCAATATATTCAGAAAGTGCGTTGTGTTGATGTTGTGCTTTAATTTGCAGATTTTCTAAATTTTAATGAGAAAATCAAATTGTTTTGAAAAAATTTGTAAATTGTTTTGTGATGTGCAATATCATGTGCAATAATTTATTACAATATAAAACCTAGGCATAGAGACTAAAAAATGAGCACATTTACTAGTGTTTTTATAGAAAATGCATTTTTTAATGATGTTTTTTGAAGATGCTCGAAATTGTGCTGTTGTATGCTTGGGTTGTGCTGCTATGTGTCATACGGAGTTTACAAAAATCTGCACATTTGTGAACTAAAGAAGTGGAATTAACTGTTTTTTATAAGAAGTTAGCTCCGCCATTTTTTTTTTAATTAAGAAGCTCTATTGTAATGGGCTTAGGTGTGCTAAAGTGCTCCAAAAATCTAAAAAGCTAAAGTGAATTTACAAAAATCAGGACATTTTTTTATTTTAAATCTAAAAATATAGTGTTTTGAAGGAATTCAGAAATTGTGCTGTAATGGGCACGGATTGTGCTGTAATGAACTCTGATTGTGCTGTAATTTTCGTTGGAGATATTGCAAATATTTGCATCTTTTGCACAAATTTGCACAAGTTCAGATATTGTGCTGTAAAAAACTCGAATTGTGCTATATAATTTGCAGATTTTCTAAATTTAAGTGAGGAAATAGAATAGTTTCTTAAATAAATTTTTAAATTGTGCTGTGAAGTGCCAAGGTTTTGGTGCAATATTGCATAGAGAGAATTAAAAAGTTTGCAACAACAAAAGATTTTTTTTTTTTTAGATTAAAAGTGATTTTTTTTTATAAGATGTCAGCTCCGCCATAATTTTTTAGAAACTCAGAAGTTTTGTTGTGATGGGCTCAGGTTGTGCTTTAATGTTGCATACAGAGCTTACAAAAGTCTGCAAATTTAGTTATTTTAAAAGTTAAAATAAAGTTGTTTGAAGGAGATTAGCTTCGTCGTTAATTTTTTTAGTAATTTGCAAATTGTGCTGTGATGGGCTTAGGTTGTGCTATAGTGTACCATGCAGAGTTTACAAAGTTCTGCAGATTTAATTTTTAAAAAGTAAAAATAGAATAGAATAGTAATTTGCAAATTGTGCTGTGATGGGCTTAGGTTGTGCTATAGTGTACCATGCAGAGTTTCCAAAGTTCTGCAGATTTAATTTTTAAAAAGTAAAAATAGAATAGAATAGAAATTTGGAAATTGTGCTGTGATGTGCTCGCTTTGTGCTGCAATGTGCCGTAAAGATAATAAAAATATGTGCATATTTGCTTTATTTAATAGTGGAAGTAATGTATTTTTTTAGATTTATACGGCACATAACAGTAAAGCCCGAGCACATTACAGCATAATTTCTGGAAAAAAATTTTCTTCGCAGATAACTTCTCTTAAGAAAATTTGCCACTCATACTCGTACAAATCATACCATTAGAAAAATGTATCTCAACGTTTCTAATGAAAGCTAAATTGTGCAAAACACGACACAATTTTTTTTATTATAAATTAAAAATGGCGTAGCTCACTTTATACGCATCTCAAATATTTTATTGTATTTAACTGAAAAATAATTTCTTTTCTTACAACAGCCGCGAAAAGATCTCTCCACAGTTCTCGATACGCGATGTAACGGCCATGTTTGAGTCACGTTCACAAAATCAACAATGAACACTGCTGCTACAATAACAACAACCAATAATTTGACTAACATTTATTTATATAATTTACAACTAAAAATTGTATTTCTCAAAAATATTTAGAAAAAGTTTATATATAAACATTTGTAATTTATTATATATCTTATAATATAAGCAACCATAACAAGGAACAAAATAATTTATATAAATTTTTGTAATTTCATAACCCAAGCGACAAAAACAACAAAAAATGCTTATAAACGCATATGTTAAAAATAGTAGTTGTAGCTAGTAGTTTATTATTAAAGAAATTAACTTAAACTTATGCTTAAATTAAAATTATAAAAAAAAAGAAATGATAAAATATCGCCTGCAGTTGCGACGTTAAATCCAAAGAAAACTTTACTAACAAAATGAAAAAAAAAAAATTTAACAACAAAATATTTTGTTGCACACTACAAACATTACAAAAGAAAAAAAAAATACTCAAAACTACTAACTTTTGTATAGGACTAAACCTTTTTTTATACATATATATATATTAATTTTAGCTTTTTTTTAATGAATGATGATGACCTTAATTTGATTTATTTTAATTTATGTTGACCTCTTTTTAATGATGTTTAAATTAAAACTGAACTATTTTTATTTAGTAGCTATAAAGTAAAGCATTTATTTCGACTTTTTAAAATAACTTTCTTAAACTATATAAAAACTAAAACAACTCAATATTAAAAATATGTTTCAAAAGAATGCTAACCTTAAACATGACTTTATTATATGTAAAATTAATTGACTTTTAAGCTTTAATAGTGGAAATAAACTTTCTTTATTTTGAAAAAAATTAAAATTCTATTTAATAAAATGTTTAAATAAATTAAAAGAAGCTGTAAAATATTGCTCATAACAACAATATTAGTGAAAAAGAAGTAGCATAGAATGAAGCAAATTACAATGAATTAAGTTGAAATGCAAAAAGGTGACAGAAAAAAGAACTGTTATTGTTCAGCTTACATTTTTGTATGTTAATTATAAACAAAGTCCAATCCAATTCTTAGCTAAATTTGTTTAATTTTGCTAACTTTTTTTATTTTTCTTTGAATTTTACGTTATTTTGACAATTTAATAATTTATTTTTAAATCTTATAATCTTATTATTGCACTCCAAATGCAACATTGTAAAACTACAAACATTTTTATAGTATACATTTAATCTTTTCCATTATAAATCTAATTCAAGATATAACTTCCCAGTAAACTAAATGTCAATATAAGATTTCTTCGAAGCATTTCGACACCGAAACAATATTGAATATAATTAAAAGCATCTTTGTATACAACGAAGCCTCGTTCGTTTGCCGACGATATTGAACAAAATTGGCTTATTATAAAGCCCGATCAAAATAGATAAGGTGAAACGATAGCAACAACTTCATGAATTTCTGACGCGTAGTGATACGCTTAAAGTTAATTTAATCGAACAGTTTCGTTTTTACTCGTTACGGAGCGACTCGTCTATTTTGGTTGGCCTAAAGTCCTTCCTTGCGTCGTAGACTCTCTCTTGTCGTCTAAATCTCAAAATGAGAACTTGTTAAAAACAGTGTACCAGATCATAAAACTTAAGGCTACCTTTAAGTAATATAAACGATTCTGAAGACGTTTTTTTGAAAGAATACTACAAAAAAATGGTCAGAGATATTGACGAAGTTTTTTTATATATTTCAACAATTATTGAAGTCCATAAAAAATTATTTTTTCTCTTTGTGACGTCATTTGCATGTACGTGACGTTTTCATGAAGCGATGCGAAAAGAGTAGACTCATTTTCCTTGCAGAATAACATGATCTGTAATCATCTGAAAAAAAAAACCAATTATATTTGTAAAGTAAGCACTTACGCCGATGTAGTGACTTCGCCCTTTTTTTAAAAAAGAGCCTGAACATAAATTTACAGCTCGCTGTGTACTCAAATGTACACCCATTTTTTTAAACAATCAACTTTAAAGACGCGTTATTTTCTTACAAACAAAAATGTAAAAAAAAATTCGAAGTCACTACCTCGGTTTTGTCATCCGAAGGTAAAAAAATAATATGTCATTATTTTATAATAATCCCACATCGTACATAAAAACAATAATCAGTTATTACATAAAGTTAAATTTTTTCTAAAATTCTTTAAAATTGTATTCTCATTTGAAGTTTTTTTTTAAGATAGTCATTGCATTTTTTATCAGCTGTTTTGTTAAATTTGCTTATCGTATACTTAGGCACCTTGGACTTAGGCTACAAATTCAATTGTTAGTGTCGACAATACGAGTCAACCGAAGGCAAATGCGCTACGATACAAATGTGCTGAATATTATTTATGATATTCTTAAATGCATTTATGACATTTTATGACGCATCGTTCGAAATTATTTTCTTAAGTCAGAATTCACCAAGCAGAAAATGTAATGCCTTATCTGACCTCTGCCCTACATTTTTCATACGAAATATGTATACGAATAATTAAAACCAAATCGGTTAGAATAACTTCAGTTCAAAAAGGGTACTATTTTCAATTTATGTGTTCATATAAATATATTGGATATTTAATTTTTCGTTTTTGACGAGACTGATCAAATTCCTTGCCAAGAGGTACGAAGCTATGGAAATTAGTTTCTTAAATTGAAAGAAGCATTGCAGCAGCTCATAATGTTTCAAAATTAGGCCAAAATTATGATAACAATAAGAGGTCTAGCATAATGGCACATAACCAGCAAGAAATGAAAAGATTGACATTTAACCATTCCAAAAGTCCTGCCGAAATCCGACGTGAATTGACTTCGAAAGTAAGTACACGTCGTGTTCAACAAATTTTTGAGACTTTTCTAATGAAAATAAATAGAACTTGGATGGACCCAATGCTCATCAGTTCCTTGGCCTAATAAACGGCAGAATCGATAACAAAAATGACTCGAAACTTCGGTGGAGGATGCCTTATGGCTTGGGTGGGTACTAGGAAAGTCCCTTATTCAACAAAAATGGCTGTACGTAAATATGTTTAAGGTACCGACAATGTCAATATCATCAGCGTACGCAAGGAGCTGGACACCTTTGTAGAAAATGGTGTCAACACGAAGCACTCCAGCCTTTCGTACGATTCCCTCCATGATGATGTTGAACAGATAGCAAGACAGTGGATTGCCTTGTCTAAAACTTCTTTCGGTATTGAAGGTCATTTCCACCCTTGACGGAGCTGCATATGTTGCTCAACGTCATCCTGCAAAGTCTAATCTGCTTTACAGGTATACCGAACTCAGAAATTGTTGCGTATAGGCAATCCCTTCGCGGGCTATCGAACGCAGCTTTATAATCGACAAAGAGATGATGTGTGTCAATTTGGTTTTCGTGGATTTTTTCCAGAATTTGTCGTAGTGTGTAAATCTTGTCAAAGGTGTATTTTCCAGGTCGAAGCCACACTGATAAGGTCCAATCAGTGTTTTTGTAATCGGCTTTAATCTTTCGCACAGTACGCTTGAGAGAACCTTATATGTGATGAAAATAAGACTGATACCTCGATAGTTGGCGCTGATTGTTGGGGCTCCTTTTTTATGTTTGGAGCTGAGATCCCAATCGTCGGTCATGCTTTTCGATGGACATATTTTGCTGATAAGCTGATGCATGCACGTTATCAATTCACCGCCGCCGGTTTTAAACAATTCAGCTGGCAGGCCATCAGAACCCGTTGCTTTATTGTTTTTGAGTTTGTTGTCTTTATTGTTTCTTACTCCTCTTCATGGCAAGGTGGTAGTACTTCCACTAAAAAAGACAACTACAGTTTTTTATTTTTGATGAAGTAGTCTTTCAGTTTTTGTGAAAATTTTTTTTTATTGTTTCGAACATGGTAGAATAAAAGAAGGAATATGCATTTCAGACTTTGCTCTCTTTCTCAAAGCCAAAATTGTCAAAATCAATACAAATCACTTTTTTGTTTACATTTTCCCAATTAAAGCTTTCTCATCGCTTTCAGATTTTCTATGAGCTATCAAATTCGTTTTGACAGTTGTGGCAGTCTGCCTCTCCGAAATGCATCTACCTTCTCTTATTCTACCATGGTTTCGAAAAAGTTTAACAAAAAATTTGTGAAAATATTAATAAAAAAAAAATTATTAAAAAGCAATGAGCAATGAAAAAAGTGATGCAAAAACGTATTCGTAAAATTTAAAAAGTTTTAGGGCTAAAATAAAAATAAAACAATTAAGAACTTTTTCTTTACATTGGCAATAATCAACAGTACCGCATAAAACTTTTTTTTCCGCAAAATAGGTATCGTTAACGTTCGAAAAGGAAAACTTTTTCGAAAGGAAAAGATACCTAATAAAATTACGAGAGAAAATGGGATTTATTTTTATTTTTTCCTTGTTACTTTTTAGAGAAATTTCTATTGCAAGATAGTTAATATATATATATATATATTAAATAAAAGCGCTTTTATTTCACAATAAGATGAACGTACATTCATAGAGTATTAGTAAAGGACATCTAAGACGAGACCTTTCTGGGGATTCCCGTATATAAGTGCTTTTGAAGACAGAAGCAATCTTCTTTAGGATATGGGTGTTACGTTGTAATAAAAACCTTATACGCCCTACAGTAGGAAGACGCGTCTGAGTTCCTCAAAATAGACACAAAAGTGGCAAAAATAGAGTCAACAACTTAAGTCAGCAGTATAACGTGAAAGAAACAAAAAAGTGTTTGACAGTTTTTTCACTACTTTACTGCCACTGAACAATGTCTAGATCAATGGAAGAGGCGCCAGCGAAGGAAAAATTAATCCAGTACCCGGTGACGGTAAACCAACTATAACTCTCTTTGCAGAATCAAGCGTTGGACAAACTGATGTTTGATATTTATAACTGGTGAAAGCAAATTACAACAGCCAAAGGTGAATTATTGTTCTGCTCTCAATCAAGAAGAAGATAAAGAATATCTGCATATAATAAAATGTCTTTATCAACTCTCAAAACTTCCATTTGATAATTTTGTTTCCGTTCTATATATGTTATTTATTTTCTACATTGACTGTCAATATTCGATCATAACTTCGAATTTAAAATTATTTCAGTAGAAAATAAATTCCTTGGGAATTTCAAGATGCTGAAATTTTTTCTTGGGATGAAAATTGTTCGAGGGTACATTTTTCTCTCGGAATAAATGATTGAAACTTTATTGTTTGGGTTTTCAAAAACTGTGCGCTCATTATTTAGAAACAGAATTTTTTGCAGCGTTCGTATAAATATTTCGTAAAGTGTATAAAATTTTATTTGAAATTCAGATATGAAATGTCTTGAAAAAAGACAGTATAGAGTGTATTCAGTAAAGAACTGAAAAAAGATTAATTTTTAAATTAATAAATTATTTAAAGATTTATTATTTAAAGCAAGAACTTGGCTTAAAAAATGCCTAATTAGCTAAATTAATCTTGCTTAAAAACTAAAAACAATCAGTTTAATTAACATAATTTATGAATTTCCTTTTTTAAATTAAGGAAATCAAATTGACATAACCAAAAGATTTTAATTGAATTATTACAATGCCAATTTTTTCCATACATAGTTAGTAGTTAATATGTTCGAAATGTATAAACAATTTTTCTAAATAGAACCAAAAATTAAAAACAAATCGACCAATATTATAAAAATTCTGTTAAATGAGATATATCGATTTAAAAACTAAACACCGATTTCCCTTCCTTGATGTATATTAATTTTAACGGGGGGGTGCGATAAAGCCATGCGAGATAACGCCATATGGCTTTATCTCCCATCGCATTGAGAGATAAAGCCATATGGCGTTATCTCCCATCGTATTGAGAGATAATGACATATTTTATTTTTGGCAATTGAGAGACAAAACCATATGGCGTTATCTCTCAATTCATTGCTGTTGCATTGTTATTGTTGATTTGATTGTTATTCATTATATTCCGTAACTCTGCTTATGAATGTCATAAGCTATTTATCCTTTTACAGAATTTTTACACCTCAATTAGAACATTCTGTAAAAGGGAAAATCATTAGCTTTTGTTTTTTCAGTGAAAACTAAGGATTTTCTCAATGAAACGTTTGAGGTTTTCTTTTACAGACAAAATTGTTATTAGATTGGCTCTCAGATTCTCGGCTATAAGAAACATTACCAAAATAAACCTTTTAAAATAAAATATCAAATGAGATATAAAGCCATGTGAGATAACGCCATATGGCCTTATCGCTCTTTGTGATGGGAAATAAAGCCATACAGAAATTTTGACAAAAATATGGCTTTATCACTTTTCGAATTGAGTTATAAGGCCATATGGCGTTATCTCGCATGGCTTTATCGCACCCCCCCAATTTTAACACTGAATTCTTAACGGGAAAAAACTATTACTGAAACTGAAAAAATAGTGCCTCTAAATCCAATACAGCAGCTGAGCAAGCACTGGAATCTCAGTCAGATACTCTAACTGCAACAGGGTGATTATGAATGTATTTTTTGCATATCGTTGTCAGTGCGGCCGTTTTATAGCCTAAGCACTTTGACGGCGGCTGTAGCCGTGCTGCTTCTGTCAACATTTTTTTTTTATGTATACATTTTTTAATATACGACAAAACGCTGCGGCATTAGACCAGTTTATCTTCGTAAGACCCCTTTTTCCACTAGTCAAGGCTTGAAAGCAATGAAAGTGAGAACAAAAGGGAACACGAAAAAATTTATGGTACAGAGACATTGGTAAATTATTGCGAACTCAAAGACTTGAAAGCAAGTCTTGCCCAATGTAAAAGGGGTGTAAGAAATATATGTAAAAAGTTTTGACAGATGTTGCTCGGCTGCAGCCGCCGTCAATGTGTTTAGGCTATTACTTGCTTTTACGACTTTTTAGTAGCACCATGCTTAATTTAAAAGAGAACTCAAGCCATTTTATTCCAAAATGTTTTTTTTTATAAATTTTTTAATACTCTTCATATACTAAGCTATTTCAACAATTTCAAAATTAGCAATTTTAGCTTCGAGTGGATACTTTGAACAATATTTGAATTTTCCACTTTCAACTGGACCTTAAAATAGATAGAAACTTTATCAGAGAATCAGTAAAAAGAATTTATGATTTTTATTGACGCACACATCTATTGACTTCCATTGACAATTTACAGCAGTGTGGTCCAGCGACTATGCACGCATGCATCGTGATCCCTGTCTGTCTCTGTCGCTCTCAAATGTGCGCGTACCAGCGCACTACTGAAAGAGCAGTGTAAGTGTTTTTTGACACTGACCGACACTGACTTACAGACTAGAGCTTCTATAGTAAGGTACTCATCAAATTATGACTAATGAACTAATTTAGGTATTTTTAACTTCTACTTAATTTGTATTGTATTAGTTGAGTCTTATCCAATACAAATTTCATATTTCAAACACAGAATCTTCCCGTTTATATAAAATAATGTCTTATTAGCAGAACTATGGGAAAACGAACTATGTCTGCTAAACTAAATTGATGTCTGCATCTTTCTCGTTTTCTGAAATTTAAAATTTTTTTCAATATTTAGTAAATTAACTTTCAACATCTTTAAAAAATTCAAATTTTGATGAAATGGGTTTTGTGGTTTTTTTTTTATTATGGAACTTTCAAGCCGTTGTGAAATGCCTTCGATTATATAAAGATATTGAGTTATTAATTTTTTTTTTAAGTTTATAGGATTCATTCAAAAATAGCTAAATTAAAATGATATTTTATATAAAAAATGAATTGGCCATTTCAGCCCTTGAAATGATTTCAAACGAGCTTCTTATGATCAATTTTATTATCTTTTATTTTATGGGTTTTTCTAATGATCAATTTTATATATACAGAGTAATTAAAATAAAATATAAAATTTTGCGCATTTTGCACTTAAGAAGAAAAAAGATCTAAAAAATTTTATAGTTATGTTTTTATTTTACAAGAAATTTTTTCGCATTATAGAAGCTAATCAAGCTAATTATTACTAATGATGCTTCAGAATTAAATTGCAATAAGAATAGTTGATAAAATAGCAATTTTAAGGAGTATGCAATTTAAATTGTAAAAGGGAAATGTAGCAAGTTTGTTCAGTAACATGAGTAGTTTAATTAAATTGCATCATAAAAATGAAAAACGTGATGATTTTACAAGGTTAATTGAGTTCAGTCATTAGCACTAAACTGTATAGTGTTTCTTTTTTTGTTTTAGAGCATGTCCCATGGCATTAAATTCGACCTTAAAGAAATAAATAGAAATATTTTCAGGATAATAGAACAACTACTGCAAAAATAGTGTTTTTCTCTAAATTGAAACGCACTTTTTAAAAAATGTAAAAATTCTTTGCTCGTCAACATTTCAATTAAGGTTAAAAAGTTGTTTTGTTAAAAAAAGGTTGTTTATGTTAGTCCCAAAATATATAATTCGTTCAAAATTCGTTGGTAAGCTTGCAACAGACATTTTAATGTGATTTTCTGTATTTGCAAAGATATAACTTGTGCAAACCATCAAAATATTTAATAAGATATTTTTAGTGGTTGGAAAGAAACACGTTTTTATTATCTGTACTTTTTGTCGAAAACTTGATAATTATAAGTCGAAGCTCTTACCTTTTGTAAAAGGAGCTTTCTGCTATGCAGTCGGACAAATTAACAAACAGTTATCAGTTCGTAGTTCCGGCAATATAATGCAGTCCAATAAAGACCCTGGTGATGTTTTCCCATTATTTCAACCTTGGTTAGAGGGGTAAGCTTAACGGCTTAAAGCAGATCGTTCACATTCTAAAATATCTAATATTGGGTGTGCATATAAGTTTTGAGGGACTTACAAAAGATGGCATAACTGATATCAAATGGCATCGGACTACCTTGTAACTATATTCATGTTTCTTTGCACTCTACCCATGTCATGCTTTGTGCCAACAAAACACAATTAGCAAGAAGGGATTTCAAGAGTGAACTGTGGCTAAATAGAAAGGTGGTTCTGCATCGAATCGTGACTGGGGACGAAAAGTGGATATACGGCGACAACAGAAAGTTATGGCGTAAGCCCGGCCATTCATTAATTTCAACGACCAAACCGAATATTCATGGCAAGAAACTTTGCATGTGGTGGGATCAACTCGGAGTTATTTACAGTGAGCTACTTCAGCCTAATGAAACCATCACTAGGGGATGTTATCAACAACAATTGATGCAATTTATCAGAACAGTAAAGCTCAATCGCATTGAAGCTCAATATGCCAAAGAAATGACAATGATCAGCCAAATGTTGCAAAAGTAGTCATGGAAACTTTGAAGGTGCTACCTCACCGCCGTATTACCAGAAATTCCTTCTTTCGACTTCTACTTGTCGAAGTAGGTAGGTGACTCATGATCTGGCCGAGGAGCACTTCATTTCTTACGAAGAAGCTAAAGATTGGGTCGATTCTTGGTTCGCCTTAAAAGAAGAGGAATTTTTCAACGCGTAGTCGTATGATGCCTGTGGCGATGGGATGAGTCGTAGCTAACGATGGACAATACTTTTGAAAGTAAACTGGAATAAATTACAATTATGTGTTATAAAAAAGCAAAAATCAATCAGAAATTTCTGCACAACTGAATAGATTTTCTTACCTAGCCCAACAGGTAGCTCGTCCTTGAGTAATATTAATTAAATTATAACGTGTTAAAAAAAAAATTAGTTTTATTTGAGCCATGTAGATTTTGCTGGAGCCCATCTCCAGAAACTAATTGATACTATTCGGATCTAACTAGTATTATTGGTGAATAATGCATCGTTAACTGAAATAATGTCTTAACAATGGCTTTTAATAGATTTTAAAATATTTTATTTTTGGCATGAAAGGAATTTTATTTTTGAATTAAAATAGAATGACACTTAAGCCCAATAAATAAAACAAATATCACATTCAAATTAGAATATAGAAAAATGTTGACTTAAAATTATATGGAGACAATGGAATAAAATGCAAAGCTTTAATACTAAAGAAAAAAAAAGCCAGATAGAACTTTTTGCTATAATAAAATATAAAAACTACAAAACATTATAACAAATATTAACTATAAATATAGTTTATTTCAAACTTAAAAGCTGGTTTTAAAAAATAAAATGCCAAAGCATTAATAATAATAAAAACTCTAAGCATAAAAAATAACTAGATATGAAATATTTAATGCTTAACAAAATATTTTCTTAATTTATAATAAATTATGCCAACTTACCAATAAACAAAACTTTACAAATTTATTATATAATACTTTATATACCAATTTAAATACATATATAATGACATATTGACTTAAAATTTAATAAACGAATAACTTTGGTTTCGTTTATATATTAATTATAAAAAGAAAACATCTCAATGACATTTACTTTTTGTTAAACATAGCTCAGATACCTCTCGGTTGTAAATTTCAACTTTTTAAATAGTTATTTTTCTATAATATTCTCTGTAGTGTTATAAATAAATTGATTTTATTTTAAGCTAGCATTAAAAATATTATGCTTTAATTATTTTTGATAGCTCATGTAGAGTTTATGCTTAATTTATAACTTTTATTGTATATGATATAATTTATTATATATTCTGAATATTATATAAATAAAAAAATGTTAACAAAAATTATTGGAAAAACTACAGTTTTGTATACAAAACCTATAAATCAAAAATATATAGTTATCAAAAGATAATTATTAATAAAGTTAAAAGAATAAAATTAAATAAAGTTTGATATTAAAATAAAAAATGTTGCATTTTCTTGATTTTTGTTCCAGTCATTAAATCAAGGAACTTCTATCATTCTCACAAACAAATTTTTTATTATTTTTATATGAGAGAATTTTAAAAGAAATATATATATCATACTAGGTAGTTAAACAAATGGCCTTAACATTAAAATTATTTATGAGAAATATCATTAATGATATAGCCCAACAATCAAAATAATTACGGACTTGGATCAACTACGGACTTCGATAAGTTGATTTCTGGTGTAGGAGACAAAAAAATGAAACATGTGTTGGTGTTTTAAAATTTCGCGTCTGAGTTATTCTTAATATGGGTTATAAATTTACACTAACTTCAGCAATTTATTAACATAAAGAGTAAGAAAACTTTTAAATACATGCTTTTTACAGAATTGTTGTGTTCACAGACTTATGTAATAAAAAGTAAAACTTCATGATAAATATGAAACTAAAAGTAGAATTTAAGGATAAATAATTGTTTTCCGGCAAAGAACCGTAGGAGGCTCATGTAAATGCCATGTTATGCTTATTTAGAACATGAAAATTAGCCATCTGTAGTCGGGTAAAAGTTGTAGATACAGTTCTCGTTAATTTCTGTTTAAATATTTAAAACACGCACAGCACAACTGATCATACTGAACTGACGCTCGATCAAAGTCCTTTTAAGGGCTGAAATGGTGGACTCGTTTTATTTCAGTTATTTGAATTGTATTGAATAAAAGAAACCATATGTGATGAACCTGAAATTTTTTAATATTCTTTTTGAGGCTCTGTATAATATATTAGGACTATATCGTAATGGCGAGTTAATTGAGACTATTAAAAAAGCGGACATATTCCATTTTTATAAAAAAAAGACAGTTCGATAGTATCGTAAGTGAGGAAGTAGAATTTTTTGTGTGATATATTGTTATTGTGGCAGCCGTGGCGTAGTGGGTAGAGCGTGTGGCCCATACATCAGAGAACTCTGGTTCAAATCCCACCTGACACAGAAAGTTTTTCAATTGAATTAATTTTTCTGTTCGGCCATCACCTCTCTGCAGACAATGGCAGACCTCAGAGAGTAAAACTGCCATGAAAATCTTCTTGAGAGCATAAGCCGTTCGGAGTCGACATAAAACATGTAAGTCCAGTTCTTCATCATTTATGTTCAAACATTTCACAACACACACAACACAATTGATCATAAGAAGTTCGGTCAAAGTCCTTTAAAGGGCTGAAGTGTCCATTTCATTTTTTTTTTCTTATATTTGTTGATGAATTTGTTCTTATTTATTTTTATGTTGGTTAAAAATAAATATAATACAATCTTTTGATTAATAAATTGAAATAAATATTTTGGAATATATATTTATTATTTTTCCTACTTATATATATTTTAAATTTAATTGAAAATTTAAATTTGAACATGCAAAATATATTTTCAATATGTAATATATATAAAACTGGTGGTATAATATTTTAAAAATAAATAGAGTTTTTAATAGCATAACTACCATGCACAGTCTCCGGATATGAAAACCTGAATAGTAGTTTTATAATTTTTAGTATTATTTATTGTATTATTTTTGCTGAAAATTAACAAAAACAATAAAAATTTACAAAAATGAAAGAAATGTATATATGCAAATGTTTCATATCATACGTATTAATAACAACAACACTAGCAGTTACTCAAAAATATTCGTAAACGATTCTTGATATGCATAATGGTTTATATGTATGTAGTAGCCCTACGTTCTTGGAATATCAAATATAAGCTAATATAATGAAGCATCGCTTCTTCGTATTGCAACGTGTTATTTTCTGTGTGTATCAGTCGGACAAAGCGACGCTACCCTAACTAATTGGAGTCCAGCAGGCTGAAAGTTTTTTAGCAACGCAAGAGTTTATATACGTAAACATTGCTTTTAAAGATCTGAGAAATTTGAATAACGATTCCATTCAACAAGCAAAGCAACAAGCATAAGAACGTCAGCAGCAACTGAAGAATCAATGCAGATTTTCTCATACAAAAATGCGAATTTTTTTCATCTTTTCTTTTGCTATCTTGTCACGATGTTGCAATCGAGATTTCGGCACGAACTAAAGGAACAAGCATAAGAACGTCAGCAGCAATTGAAGAACCAATGCAGATTTTCTCATACAAAAATGCGAATTTTTTCTTTTCTTTTGCTATCTTGTGGCTTCTTTAAAAGAAGTGACAAAATCCAAAGTAAGATATTCCTTTAATTGATGATGTAACTGATATTTTTGGATAAATTTAATATATGTACGATGAATATTAAAGGCTGAATGTATACCCTAAAGTGTCCCCCAAAAACGTTAGCATGACCTTGAAAAAATTTGTGAAAATACTTTAATACAAACCGCGCTGTAAGACGTAATTCAACGTCAAAAAATACATCATGGTATGTGGTATGAAATTACTTGAGTGACATGCATGAAACAAAAACCTAATCAAAATGTAAAATAGTTGTCTTCAAATTCACATATAAATTAAGGCCCGTTTTCTCAATGTTCGGTTAGTCTAGCTCTTAACCGGGAGATATGTAGCTAACCATACGACAGCTAAAAAAACAGTTTCGTTTTCACCAAGTGCTGATTACGTAACATCCGGTTAAATCATTAATTGTGAATTTTTCAATTGTGAATACATAAAAACTGCATAACAGCTGGCATTTGTTTACTATTTTCTAATTATTTTATTTTGTGCCGCAAGAAAAAAATGGAAAAACGCAACAGACTGTATGAATATGTACTTCCTTTATTCTGATTGGCACTCAAATTATAAAGAAACGAAATCCTTGCAATTCTTTCCATTTTTGTGTAAAATAAATTTAAACACAAACAATAAAAAAATTGCCTACTCAACAGTTCTGCCGATTAGCAGCTTAGCGGAAACACAACTTGCCTTTAACTTAACCAGCACTTAACTGGCAGATAGGCACTAACCGAACATTGAGAAAACAATTTTTTGCTAACCGCTGGTTAAAGTTCCGGTTAGTGCTTAACCGGACATTGAGAAAACTGCCCTAAGCTTTATAAATTAAAAATATTGTGTTCACACATAAAATAAAATAAATAAATTCTATGCTTTAGAATTTGTTGCTAATATAAAAAATTAACAATATTTAAAGTAACCAAAACCAACTATTGCGCGACATCCTTCACTGGTTGTAATAAAATTTCATGAAAAACCTAATAAGCCACTTCATAGATTTGTGTATACCATAAACTTCAAAGTTGGGTTTTTATCTTCATAAATGATCTTTTTAAAATAATTTTCAGTCTACATATTTTATTATGCGAAATTGAATTTTGAATGTGTTTGATCAATAGTTCGATACTTTCCTTGAAAGTGTCGATATTTTTTAATCAAACTAGCACTCTTAAAAATGTCATAAATGAATAATTTTCGACACTTTCATACATTCATTTTGTGACTCATAAACGAGACTTCAAAATAATTTTTCAAAGATAAGATTCGTAAAAAAGTCATTATATTATTATAAGCAACCGTCGGTTACATCACTAATTGTGAATTTTTGAATTGTGAATACTCAAAAATAAAATGAAAAAACGCATTAGACTGCCTTATTTTAGTTTAAATTAAAAAAGTATTCTTTAATAGCGGAGCACGCAGAGGAGTTCTACTGATTAGCTTCTAACCGGAACCACAACTTGCCGTTAACTTAATCAGCACTTCACTGACAAATATGTCTTAATCGGACATTGAGAAATAGCTTTTCTACTAACCGCTAGTTAAAGTTCTGCTTAATGCTTAACCGGACATTGAGAAAGCGGCCCTGAGTAATTTTAAGACTTGCACTTCACCCTGTGTTTGTGTAGTCCAAGCATAACTTTGCCAATGAAGCACAGTTTGGAAGAGTTAAAAGAGCACAGTTTTGTGTGCACTGGAGGTGTTGTCAAGCAGCTTTGTAGTGATTTCTTTCCTTGTGTATTTAAATTTATTATTACTAGCTTGCATATAAATTATTCCAGTTGAAATAATTGCATATCTGTGTTGCCGGAAAAAATTTAAACTGCATAATTTATTTTTAGTAAAGTATATATTTCTAATAATTGAAGTAGAATTTTCATACAAAAAATTAAAACAAATTTTAATTAAAAAAAAGTATTTCCCATACCGGGAATCGGGCCTTCTGGGTGAAAGCCAGATATCCTAGCCACTAGACCATATGGGATGTAATAGTGCGTGAGCTAAGGTATCCATAAAAACAGCAGATAATCGATAATTTATTTTATTTTAATAAGTTGCTGCGATATTATTGTCCCAAAATTTTCGTTAACGTCAACAAATTTCATTAGATGAATGTTATTGCTTTTTTATGTGTACTGTGGGTGAATATTTTCATGTTTTATTAATCAATTTTTTTATCATATCCACAACTTAATCGAACATTTTCTTCACAATTGATATACATATATGTATTTTGTGATAAATATTAACGATAACGAATTTTTTATTTTTCGATGCATAAACTTTTATTTTGATATATATTAAAATTTTTTGATTCATTAATTTTTTACTTAAAATCGTTTAAATCATAAAGTCATACAACCTATCATAACTAGTAAATTACAGTAAATAATGTATAAATTAATAATTAATAAGAAAGTTAATAATTTAATGTCACTACAATTAAAAATCTTGGCATTCTCTTACCGAACGTTTGCACTGCCTCAATAACACTGTACAACAATTTTCAAAATAAAACCCGCGTGGTTTCATTACTTTTTTTATGTTTTCGAGGTCACTAAAAACCGAATATGAATTCAGTTTTTTCGGGTCACGCAAGGTTCTCCCTGGAGTCGGGTCCAGAGTAAGCTCTAAGCATCTACAATTAATGAAATCAATATTTCCCCTTTTAGGAGGGCAGGAGAGGGTTAAAATGCATGACCGACCCCCATTATTTTTCTAAGAGGAAAATGTTTTCCTTAGAACCTATCCTCTTTGACCCCTCCTGAGGGGGCTCACATACAATGGTCCCTAACCCCCTACAGTAAATGAAATCGATATTTACCTCTTTGGTGATGGAAGGAGAGGGTTAATATGTATGACCGACCTCAGGCACTTTTTCAAGTGTAACATTTTTTCCTTGGGGACCTATCCCCTCCGACCCCTCCTTAGGGGGATCCCATGCAATGCACGCTACTGTTAATAAAATCAATATTTCCCCTCTTGGGATGGGTAGGAGAGGGTTAATATGTACGACCAACATCCATTATTTTTTCAAGTGCAATATTTTCCCTTTGCAGCCTATCCCCTCCAACCCCTGTTTAGGAGGGCTCCCATACAAAGTATCCCACTGTTAATGAAATAACATTGTATGGGAGCCCCCACCCTTTAAGGAAGGGTCGGAGGATAATTAAAATTCAAATCGCAAACAATTTAACTAGAGAAATTGATATATATGTAAATCTATGTGATATATATATGTGGAAAATGTTTATTTGATAATTTGAACCTGATTAATATTCTCTCTTTTCGGAGTACTCTTTTTTGTGTACAAAAATTAAATATTTTATTACCGACTATTATCGATTCCTCGGGTGAGGGAGGACAAATAAAAACGTTCCTTAAGTTTGAATACGTTTTATTTCCTGCAAGTATTTGAATTCATTTCTCTTACATAAATTTAATTAATTTCAATTCGCTTACACTTTTGTGTGTCTCCCTCGACGTGCAACCCGTTTCGCTTCAAATTGGAATGATCGAATGATTTGCTTAATTTTTGTAACTCATTAGTTAATTTGCTTAAGAATGAACAAGCAAAGGATACTGTCAAATATATTTCAATCAGGGTTGCCGTGCGGGGTTGCTGTTCCAGGGAGGCACACTTACAATTTTAAAATATTGAATAATCGTAACACCGACGATAAAATGTATTGTTGAGATTGGATTCGTTAAGTAAAAGGCGCAGAACATTGAAACTCAGAATGGAGTTATCACAAACGGGCATTGGACAAGGGGGTGTGGCTCCGCCCATATAAGCCAAATTTTTGATGTCGAAAAGCTTTGGAAGTAAAAGTCACAGAAAAATATTGACGTCATATATCAAATCGTATTTACCATGTTATATGTTTTAACAGATTATTCTTGTCAAAGCTTGACAGTTACGAGTGCTTGCATCCCGTAAAGATTTAGAAAATTAAAAAATAGTCGAGTATGAGGTGACGAACATATTGAAAATGTTATTTTTGGGATAAAATGGGTCAGAACTGCGCCAAAAAGAAATTTTATCGATATTATTCTATAATTGGACCGAAGATATAACAAAAACAAGAAAAACGCACCACAGGGAAAAATTTTAAAAAAATATTTATTTTTAAAATGTCTTAAATCTCTAACGATTGAGGCGGGGTCAAATAAAGGTTAGTTTTGGTGAGACAAATTAATGTCAAATGTACAAAAAATCAAGTCATGATCAGATAAAAAATAAATCTGATCAAACAGTAGGTAATACATTCGATACATCCGACACTGTAAAATAATCGATAAGACATTAGAGGAAAAGCGCGTAGGCATGGTATCATTAACAATTGACAGACCGATGGTTGACACATTATCACACCTTGTTTGTGTAAGATTAACGTTACATAACAGATTTACATTAAAGTCCCAACAAATAATAAAATAGTTATAATCTATTGAGAGATCTGAAATAGTTGAGTAAAAAAGAGTCCAAACTGTTTGACTTGCACGGGTTATAAACGCATGAGAGAAATATTTTTGTCACGTTGTCAAATACGCAGATATTAATATATTCTACACTGTCACAATTGGATTTACTCTCTAGATAAGCACTTATGTTATTGCGACAGTATATGGCAACCCCACCTCCTCTTCTATTAAGCCTCTCGTTTCTAAATAATGTAAAATTCTTAAGACAAAGCACTGAGTCAATAACATCACTGCAAAACCACGTTTCAGATACACATATTACATCAACAGACGAGTCAAAAACATATTTTATATAATCCAACTTTTCAGAGTTAAGACTTCTTGAGTTAAATTGGATACTGTAATTATTTGGAACAAACATAATACTTTAAGAGTCGGAAACAAATGCGCACACAGGTCTATTTACTCAAGCATAGTTCTAACGCATAAAATAAAATGTTCTCTTCACTGAAACTTGGTAAAACTGGTAATATAAAGAAAATAAAGAAATACGGATAGTAAAAAGATACAAAAAGATGCACAATTAGAAACACATTATAAAAATAAGTATATTTATAGGAGTTAATACGATGGCAACTCTTGACTTTCACGAAAGCTCTTCGCATTATCATCATCTAACTCAGTTGACAGAATATTAGTGAGATCATTGTCATTCTCAACAATAATGCCTTCTCCATGCTCATACTTTTTGACAAAGATAATGCCTCACCTAACAAATACGGAGGCTACACGCAGAGAAAAAATATGTTTATATATGTTTGGTTTCAAAAACAAAATATTCAGAGGGAACCACCTAATGATTAAGAACTTTCCTTCAATAGCATTATTTTTCGATATAAGAAGATATTAATTGTGTCCAAATTTAATATAATTGCCTTATCTAAAAAACTAGCGTCTACATTAATATGCTTGTGACAAAATAGAATTGTGTGTTTCTACCCAATAAAAATATATTTGCATCACTGTTAAACTCGAAAAGAACAGAACTCTGCAAATTTAAAACAAACAGAACTACTTTCTTTTATGTGTTTCGCCTAGACATACATATACCTGTTTCTTTTACACTTGCACGAAAATAGCGAAAACCTTGTTGCTTTATGCGCTTTCTTTTAACAGTTGCCAAGTCTTGGCGTCATTTTTAGTTTCAAGCAGCCGCGCCAAACGTGTTGAAAAGTTTAGCTCTTGTGAAAAGTTTTTCTGAAAATGTTTGTTTAAATTAAAAGTGTTTGTGTTTTCAAATTAATAAAATATAAAACGATATAAAAGAAAAATAAGGCGGTTCAGCAGTAAAAATAGGTGAGTTTTGAAGCAACTTTGCTGATAAAGTGGGTGCTACGCTGGCAAAGTGGGTGCTCCGCTAGCAAAGCTGCTGGCATCATTTTACTTAATAAAATATGTTTCCAAGTTAATTTAGTGTAATCATCGGTAAATATATTACGTTGTTCATAATTATCGTTTTGAAAATAATTACTTGACTGCAATTATATTATGTATTCTTGACTAAATTATATTTCCAAGCAAACAAATAGTAATAGACTAAAAGTGTTCTCAGTTCATTTATAATTACAATATATTATATATTATATGAACACATATTTTCTTTAAAACATATTATATTGTTTTTAAATTCAAACAAATGCTAAGGTACAATTAAATAATGTTAAGATGCAAATATATATATAAAAAGAAAAATTGCATTAAATACTCATATTATATGTGGAACCAATTATGATTACTTGTTTCCAAGAAACATACAGAAACATATTATACTTCCTGCAAAATATGTTTGGGAAGGCCCATTATTTTTCAACTTATACACCAAATTTGATTGGTCGTCGATGAGTCGTTCTATTTATTGACAACTTTTGTATGAGCTCTATTTAGCTGGCTATTTATAAAGTTTGTACTTTTTTTATGCACTTTTGTTATAATTTTATCCTATTTATATTTTGGAATTGTGGGACTAGCATTAAGCTCTCATTTCTTTATTTGCATTAACATTTTTACTAGACAACTAATTAAATATAATTATGTTTTAGTGACTACCATAATGTACTTCCATAAATTTATAGCAAAATCTGATAACTCCAAAGCAACTCAATTATACCGGAACCGGAAATCACACCCACTTAATAAGCAACAAACACAACTGGGATGTTAAATCAACTTCAAAGAAAAAAAAAAAAAAAAAAACTAGAACGCTTCAGCATCGCATCGACAGTTTTTGTTCAACACCCTTTCTACCACGCCGCATGCACCTTCTTCTTCTGCTTTCATTCTCATATCGAACAATTACCCGCTAATAAATAAAATTAAGTCCGAACTTTGCTGCTATTTCAGCGAATGCGATCATTGCAAACGCGTGCCTCATATTAAGTTTCAACTTAGATGCTTGTTGTTGTTGCTGTTGTTGTTTTTAGATATTTGCTATTGTTATCCCTCCATAAAATCGCATCCTAGCAAAAGGACACAGAAATAATCTGATTTTTATACTGTGCATGTTGTGTGATTTATGTTATGGTGGCATGATTAGAACGGGGAGTGGCATCTACTATATGAGTTTGTTTTTGTTGTTGTTTTGTTATTGATTTTATCAGCAACAATGTCGCTTTTGTTGTTGCTGTTGAGAATAGTCGATGTTGCAGTTTGTAATTTAATTTGTTGTGTTGTTGCTTAATTGTTGGTCTGCTCTTTGTTGTCGTAATGATTGTTAAACTGTGAATCTGTGAACAACTATATGACCATAACCCGATTTATATGAGTAAGTGTGTCACCATTATGAGTGGGTACTATAATTAAATCATTTAGCAACGCTTAATTAGGCGAAATTAGTTTTTATTGTGATCTTTTGGACATATAAAATCAACTAAAACTCAACTATCTCAAAAGTGTTTTGAGTTGTTTGTCGCAATTTTTGTTTTACTCACGATCTGCCAGTATATATTTTTTGAGACTAAGAATTTGAACCCTTCCTTTTAATTCATTTTCTCAAAATCGTTTTCAACTTTTTACGCTTTTGTTTAACTTTTTACGATTATTTCATTTAAGCTTTTGCTTTAACAGTCAGGTTATTTTTAACCTTGGTACTTAATGTGATGTGATGTATATTCAACGGAAGGTCCACTTGGTGTGAATGATTTGAACTCTGACAGTTATGCATGTTTAGTGCGTCTGATTTTGCCCAATTAGAATCTATCAACTTAATGTCATGGCTTGATGTTTTATCCACCCCATATTAAAAGATTGAATAAAGTACTTTGTTTGTCCTAAAAATATCATCAACATTCATTGTTGAATACATTTTTGCGTATTCGATAAAAATCTTTGCCTTTACAATTATCAAGAGACATAACAGTAACCAGGATATTCTTTGGAGGGGGAGAGTTTTAGTTAGTAAAATACATAGGTTCTTAGTGGGTATTTTTTATAATAGTATTATAAAAATTATGTTTATTTTTAAGTTTAAGATTTATAAAAATTTATAAATTTATAAAAATTTTTAAGTACATTTTACCCTGGAATTTATTCTTTAGGTATAAAAATCACTAAAAATTTTTAAAGTAAAGTCCGCTTCTAAGTTTTTAAGTAATGAGTTAGGTCCAGTTCTTAAGTAATGAACCAGTTGTGCCTTTTGTAAGGAGGTGCACCGTTTTTTTTTTTTGGCAATAAATCATTTTTCCAAATATCCTGTTTCCTTAATTTAAGAAAACTATATTATAGTCAGATAACCAGTTAAGAAAAAAATCTATAAACTTTTTTTGAAAAAGTGAACGAGTTTTTCTTTTTTTTAAAAAAATCATGATACTTGTGTAATATTTTTTATAGAAGTTACATAGTAATAATTCCTAAGTAGTTCCTAAGAACGTTAAATTAGACCCCCCCTCATACGATTTTTTGCTCAGCTCGACATAACTCGACAAAAAAAACAGGTGCGTCGTTGGACACACGAGAGAAGCGAAGCTTTTTCACAATTTCATAGATATGATAATTTAATGGTTTCTTTTTTAAATAACTTAAATTCAAAAATTTAAATCATTAAATATATATTAAAAAAACACACGTTAATATTCACACCAGTAAATTTTATTACATTTCATTATTATATTATTTATTTTATTACATGTTATTGTAATTGTTATTTCAACGCACTTGTGGGCAATTATTAATTTTTCCTTCGCACTATGCAAAAACAAAACAAAAGTATGTACCAACAATAGCATAAACGCATTCACATAAAAAAAAAACTAGTAAGTAACAGAGCTTCGGCAGGGTACCGAAGCTAAAATACCCCCCCGCGGCCGTACTGAAATATATCGAAAGCCTTTAGACGTCTATAAAATTTTTATGTATAATCTGCAAAAATATTTGTGTCACACGCTTAATTTTATTTTACCCTTAGCTACCACATAGAGTAATTTGTAAACAAAGTAAAATGCCACACCCACTTTTCTAGTATAAAAACTCCACTTTTTGCCGAATAATATATGTATGGGTTGGATAAACGACGTGGGCGGAACTTGGGAACATACAAACACGATGTCATTCAGTTATATATATTTACGAAAGTTTTTCAAATTTTATGACGTCACTTAGTATTGAAGGTAGGCGTGGTTTTCATTCGATTTTGCCAAATATCAAAGAGTGGCTTTTGTCAAATATCAAAGCTCGTATGCAAAGTTTCAAGACATTTCTGTAATTTTTGCAGGTTTTTAAGCGATTTAACGTTTCAAATAAAGCCACTTTGTATGGGAGGTAGGCGTGGTTTTCATTCAATTTTGCCAAATATCATAGTGATAGTCTATATTATATGTAAAAGCCTATGTGCAAAATTCCAAGACATTTCAGCAATTTGAGCAGATTTTTAAGGGATTTTACGGTTAATATAAAGCTACTTTGTATGGGAGGTAGGCGTGGTTTTTATCCGATCTTTCCAAATTTCATTGTCAGGATTTATATTGATTTTTCAGATTTGAAATTTTTCAGATGTTACTCCAAGCATATCACAGAACGGGGCGTAAAAAGCTTCGCTTCAAAAAAAAACATAATTGATGTTCACGATGATGCTAATAAGTTTGTTAAATGATGTTAAAAAAAAGTTATTATTAAAATTAAATTAAATTATTTTAAATTATTTTTTTTATTTATATAAAACTTAGTTGAATCTCAAAATAAAATAATACGTTTTTAAGCAATTTAATGCTTGCATTCACTCTCATAAAGTTAGATTGAAATTTTGGGAGCTTTTGGGTGGTGGGTGTAACATTTTTTTAAGCGAATTGTTGTTGCTAGTTAAAATTTTCACCCATAATTGAACTCACATATTTTTAATTCCGTTAATAATGTGTTGATGTGGATTGACCGAGATGACAATTTTTGCACTTAGTTAATAGCTTATGCTATTTTTCAATACCTACCTCATTATACCCTTTATTACAATTGGGATATATCCCCTTATTTACCCCCTGCTGAGCCACTCGGATACGTAATCATTTTAACGCCAAATTTTTATATTGCACTAGCATTAGAACATGAAGTTGAGAATTCCGACTAATTTTTGACACATGCATAGGGGCTGTTCATAAATTACGTAACACGTTTAGGGGGTTGGTCGAACATTTGCGACGAAGTGCGACAGTGTGGGGAGGGGGGAAGGAGGAAGGAGGTCGTGCGTTACGTCACAACAAAATTTTTAAATTCAGTTTTAAAAATTTTAAATTGTATTCAAATATAATTTTGTTGTAAATATTGCTTTAAATTTTTATCAATAAAAGAATGCACCTTATAAAACGAACGGATCACAAGCAAAAAAGACAGCTAAAACTATTTTAACCCTCCGTTAGTGTGGTGGAAAAAGTTACGCCATTAGCGTGGTGGGGTATGACATATCCCAAAAGTAAAGTCACATAAATACCATAAATACCACAAAGAAATTATCGAATGAGTTCAGATCGTTTCTGATCGTCCATTTAATTACTGTTAAAAAAATAATATTGGGTTGGCAACTAAGTAATTGCCGATTTCACTTATAGATGGCTTTAGTTGAATTTTTAGGTTTGCTGACGTAATCGAAATGTCAAACACATTTTGTTATTTGATTGTTGGTACTTCAACTGTCAATCAGTAAACAATTTTTTTTGATCGGTTGTGTAGTTTTTGTTTAGCGTCTTTTAAAAAGGGAAAATCAAAATGAACGTTTTCGTCATATTTTGCTTTTTTATTTCCGGAAAGGAAAAAACGCATCGCGAACGAAAACTCGAATAACTCACGAAAAGTTATGTGCTGTTTATGGTGACGAATCTTTAAAAGAACGGTAGTGTCAAAATTGGTTTGCCAAATTTCGTTCTGGTGATTTTTTATTCAAAGATAAAAAACGCTCTGGTCGTCCAGTTAAAATTGATGACAATCGATTCAGATCGTCACAGTACAACACGTGAGATTGCAGAGAAGCTTCATGTATCACATACATGCATTGAAAATCGCTTAAAACAACTTTGCTATGTACGAAAACTCGGTATGAGCAACTATGGGTTCCTCATGATCTGAAAGAAAATCATTTAATACAACCCATTAATATCTGCGATTTGTTAAAGAAACGTAATGAAAATGATCCATTTTTAAAACGATTGATAACTGGTGATGAATAATAGGTTGTGTACCACGAATAGGATTGTGGAGCAAGCCAGGTGAACCAGCTCAAACAACATCAAAAGCTGATATTCATCAAAAGAAAGTTATGTTATCAGTTTGGTGGGATTACAAAGGAATTGTCTACTTTGAACTTTTACCACCCAACCGAACGATCAATCCAGATGTCTACATTGAACAACTAACAAAATTGAACAATGCAGTTAAAGAAAAGCGGCCCGAATTGACAAATCGAAAAGGTGTTGTATTCCACCATCACAATGCAAGGCAACACACATCTTTGGTCACTAGGCAAAAATTATTGGAGCTTGGTTGGGATGTTTTGCCACATCCACCATATAGTCCTGGCCTTGCTCCATCTGATTACTTTTAATTTCGATCTTTGCAAAACTCCTTGAAATGTAAAAATTTCAATAATAATGATGATGTCAAATCGTACTTGGTTCAGTTTTTTCCTGATAAAAACCAGAAGTTTTATGAACGTGGAATTATGATGCTGCCTGAAAGATGGCAAAAGGTCATTGCTCAAAATGGGCAATGCATTTCAGAATAAAGTTATTTTATTCCACGAAAAAATTGTGTTTTATTTTCTAAAAAAAATCCGCAATTATTTAGTTGCCAAGCTGATAATACGTTTTTAAGCAATTTAATGCATTCACTCTCATAAAGTTAGACTGATTTTTGGGTAGCTTTTGGGTGGTGGGGATGCCATTTTTTTTTTAAATGTACACATATATATCAGATTCATGAGTGAGTTGTTTTAATAAAACTTCAATACGAAAAAATGATTTCGTTTTAAATTTTTGTGTTACATGGGAGGTAGGCGTAGTTGTAGGCGTAGGCGGATTTCTAAAATTTACCATAAGAGATCTTTTATAGTCCATTTCAACTTATATACCAAAATTTATACTCCTTCTTAATCCTATACAAGCATTGTACAAAAAGTATGGGAAGTGGGTGCGGCAACAATTTTTTTTAATCTACATTTAAATTTCAGATTCTTGAGTGAGTTGTTTTCATATAACTTCAATACGAAAAAATAGCGTTTTAAAAGATTGTTTTGTATGGGAGGTAGGCGTGGTTGTAGGCGGATTTACATTTTTTTAAAAATCTTCTAATAGAGTTAACTCCAACTTATGTACCAGATTTCATCGATCTACGACTACTCCTTCCATTTTGAAGCGTTAGCGAAGGTATTAACGGCAGTGAATTAAATCTTTACAAAAGCGTCAGTTGCGCTTATGCAAAAACAAAATAAAAGTACAAGCAACAACAACAGCAATATGCATTTGCATATTTTTTTCTTCTCTACTCAATGGTATTTCTTAATTGAACTCTTAACTTTATTAATAGTTTTTTTATTCCATAACCTACAATGCTAATATACAATTAAGCTTCCCAGATGCTCAAACACGTCGGCGACTCGCTTAAGTCAAGTGCTACCGCCATGAGAAAAACTTACCTTTACTATAGCAAAAAAAAAAAAAAGAAATGAACTGCCTTCCTGATAGTCAATGTTATGAATGCCTTTAAACTGCTTATAATCACTACGCAAAGCCAGCAAAACATACAGAGCGCGGCAGGGGAAGCTCGATACATGATTATAAAGAGATGGTCACGTGAGAATATTAATTTGATTAAATTGCCACAGAAACACAGTATGAAGCAAGGACCTTTTTATTATTTAATTTTATTGGATTTTGAACACTCTGTACTCATACTGCTTATTCTCCTTCCTCTTTGTCGAAAAGCAAACAATCATATCTTCATCAGTTGTTAACACGCTGAGCTACTTGAAAACTGGCAAAAGTTATGAGAAGAAGCGGCAGAGTATGGATGGATATACAAAGGATGGGAAAAAAAATCGAGTAAGCGGGAAAGGCAAGTGCAACCCTCAGCCATGCGGGCTTCAAACGATATTCATTCATTAAAAATTCTAGTAACTCATTGTAGAAAAAATAAAGCATATTGTTTACGTTATATTATCAAAATAATAAAAAAAAAACATAAAAAGAATTACGTGTTGTGTCAACAGGATACTTTCTGTCCTATCATACGAAATACTCGTATTAGTGCTGAGTGTTGTAGTTGTTGGTTTGGCAGTTGTTGTTGTTGCTGTTATCCTGCTGTGTGCAATAAACGCACATAAACATTTTAATTTTGATTTCTTGACGATGTCGACGATATGGCACGTGACTCCAATTAGATGTTTTCGCATACTATGTTTGTTGTACTTAGTCGTTGTCATCTTCAGTTTGTCAGTCTATCTGTCACTTAGTATGAATAAAGCATGCAATTTCTACATTCATTTACTCTGCATTTACATCTATCATCCGAGCTTAATGTCAACCAACGCTTGTTAATCCATCATTCATGGTGCTGTGTAAGCTTTAAGCTCTTGAGACTCTTTAGGTTCATTTATTGTTTTTACATCCATGATGAGAATATATCTGAAAAAATTTTAAGTTAAATTATGGGAGTATTCCTGGTTGGCAAAAATATTTTTATAGCTTGGATATTTGAGAATATCGTCCTAAAAGGGTTTTTTGAAATTCGAAATACTTGAGGAGACATGGCCTTTTTTGTCCAGCAATGTTTACGCCAAAATGCGATTTGTTTAATTTGGCTACTTTTTGAATGAAACGGTTTGAAGCAGCCACCGAATTTCGTTCAACGCGTTCTTTAGTAGGTAATAACTTGTTTGTATACGCATTTTAAAAATAAATGAATACACATTTTAGAGAAAAACTCGTCCCTTGAAACTTCAGTTTCGTGGTAACCAACACGAAAGAGATGAGGACACCGAATTCACAAGTATATCGGTTAAAAAATGTAAAAATAATGAAAACGAAGACATAAGCATTGACAACAAAACGGAGAATTGCATTTTGGAGTTTTATACAGTTTTCTCAAAGAACGTTTGCAAAGGTCCGAAGCCGGAGCTCTGGCCGCATCAAAAGAAGTTAGAACTGCCCGAAGAGCACAAAGAGCCGCTGAGTCCTCATTTTTTGAAAAAGAGGAAGGAGTTCTTTATGGGGCTGGCATTGCAGATTGATATATGTAAGTATTTTACAAAAAAAAAAAAAATGTTTTATTGCCTAAAATTGTCTTTAAGTTTTTTCAAAATCACGTTTTTGAACTTCGAAGTCACTTTTCTCCGGTTCTACTGAACTGATTTTGATGAAACAAAGTGCAATCGACACAGAATTGTCCCCATTCTGGTCCCTACCTCAATGACAATTTTAAACAATTTTTTACTATTTTTTTTTTACACTAAACTACAAGAAAAAAGACCCAGAATCGGCTTATCATTTTTCAATGACTGCCATTTTGTTAAAAATAATAGCAAAATTATGATTGAGGTAGTGACCAGAATTACAGCTGTACTAAATTTAACGCCGTTTACTTTTTCCATTTCAAATGATCCGAAGTCGAGTTATCCGGGCCGCAAGCAGCATACTTTCTTTTCGACGCCTAACTTTGAATGCCGACAACTTTTTGAACAGCCCTCGTACAAAGGAAAAAAATTGTTTATTTAATTTAATATGTTCTTAATACAATAACAAAAAACAATTTAAATAACTCTTTGCGTTTTCAAATGAGAAGTTTTTCAAAAAGGGTCCAAAAACAGCCTTCCAATCAGGATCAGGAATGCTCCCTTAAGTGTTTTTATTCTTTTTCTAGATTATTTTTAGTGACGATAATAGATAAGAAAATTGGAAATAATAAGTTCCGAAATAGTTATTTCATTAATCGAAGATTGTAACTTTTAAAAAAATTAAAAACAAAAATATAATTTTGAGCAGTAATGAGTTATTTTAATATATACTAAAAATGAGTAGTTTTAATGCTTGTAACGTACCGTTACACTTCTCTTAAAATAAAAAATAAACTAATGTTAATTATAACGAAATCTAAAAGATATGAAGATATTAACTACACCCAATTAAACGACTCTTGCTCATGAAATTAAGGTAGGGCTAAGGACTGTTTATATATTTTATCATTGAATGTCTTGCAAATAGTTCATTGCACTTGAGATTTTAAGAATTCTGGGAATCTCCTAAAGAAGGGCGCGGCATTTTCGTTTTTAATTTGACACTATCTCAAAAGGAGAACCTTTTAACCTGAAAACGCTTAACCCAAGAGTACCCAAGACATAAGAAAAATGTCAAGTTAAAAGATGTCTTAATCATGAACAAAGCATGAGTTAAGGAAATACACACTTCAGATACACTTCTTTATGTAACCCCAATTAAGTAGAAAAGTTCAACAAGAGCGCTTCTTACATGACGAGAGAAAAGATAACAAAAGTTAATTTCATCTGAATCAACATAAATGAGCAGGAAGTATAAAGAACCCTCGCATCAGCTTCCACTGGTAACCTGACCGGTGCCACGCTCTTGCCTAAAAGCAGACAATTACCGCGCAAGTGTTTTCAGCGAATTAAGTCAAATGATCCTTTTTTTAGTATTTAAGCAACCATTGCATGCACCCCGTTTTGTAGCGATGCCAGGCTGTCAGCTTAAAAAGCAGATCAAGGATTTACACGTGAGACTACGTGTACGTGTACTATAAAAAAATAATAGTCTAAGCTTACAAAGTGCTATAATTACCAACCACACATAATGGCAGTCATGCCAAGAATTGGCTTACAACTTTCTACTGATTTTATATTGTTACCTTCCTTTTTTTAACTGAAGCAACTTTATTTGCAAAATTAGGATTAGAATGCTAGACTGATTGACTCACGTGCGCTGTCACGTGCTGTGCAATTTTTTAGATGTTTGTTTTGCTAAAGCAACTTCACTTGTTAAGATTTTCGATTTATTGAAAAATCGGTTTAATAATGCAAAGATTTTTTTGACGGTTTTTCTTTTAATAATGTGATTGCATTAACTTAAATTTGGAGTGAAAAAAGAAGTATTTTCTCCCAGAGACTTATTATCCCAAAACAACGATCAAAAAGTTAAATAAGTCAGGCTTTTAATTACTTAAATCATAACTTTTACTAAACAGAATTAATAACAAGAAGTTATATTTTCAGAATAACTCCAATACCATACTGTACTATATAATCCATATATCTATGAAAGACAATAACATTTATGCATTGGCATTGTCATGTGAGGATCAGGGTAGGAACCTTATTTTGGCAACGTGCCTAAATGACTTAACTTCGCGAATCAAGAAACATCTATGTCGAAATCATCTCAAGCAGACTCTTACCACTCAATGGGTGACGACTAACATGAGCATCGGGTACCAGGTTTTGTATGGAGTCTAAGCCCTATCAGATAAAAATTAATATTTCAATGACACAATAAAGAAAGTAAAAGGTGCATATCTACACTCAAAAAATTTATTAGTAAAATGGCTACGAATGATATTCGTGGCAAAAATATTCGTGCATTGTACGAATATTCGCGCAATAAACGAAGTATTCGTATCGTAATATCTTTACGAATTCATTCGTGATATTTACTAATGCCTGTGGTAATATTCACGAATTTATTCGTTTCTATATACTAATTATATTCGTAAAAAAAATAGAACAATTCGTAAGAGTGCATTGTACCTATTATTGTGTACACATAAATAATAGCATTCGTAAATTTCTTATACGAATAACTTCGTAAATTCTTTCATTTCATTCGTAGTATTTACTAATGAATTCGTACTATTTACGAAGTAAAACTAATATTAGTAGAAAAAATTCATTCGTAAGTTGACAGTACGCATTATTCGTAGAATGTACGAAGTTTTAGTAGAGTTGAAAAAAAATTGAAAACCGAAACGAAAAAACAAAAACAACATTTCTCTTCAATATGTGATATGCAATAAAGCACGGTTTTAAGAGAGTAAAAAACAGTTTAATGCTAATTTTAATGCTTTATTTTAATTTTTTCAACATAAGGTGGCAGGATTGCCAGTAAATGATTAAGTGATAAACTGAAGTGACAGGATTGCCATGAAATGTTACGCGTTTTAAAAGAGTAAGTTAAAAGAACCTGCCTAAAGGTAAGATAAACGATATCTTCCGAGTCAAGCGCATATCGGGTAACTCTAACCTACTACCCTACGGGGAAAGCAGAGTCAATTGCCCTTAAATGACTGGTCGCGTGACAGCTCCAATGGACAGCTATCACAGGATAGGTCTGATATAACTCGTCACGCAACAGGTTCTTTGTGCCTGCTACGGGGTCGATTTTACTTTATTCATCACGGGACCAATGTTGAATGATTCAAGCGGAGACAGATCTATTAAAACTCAGAGCTGTATTCGTATTGTGTGAAAATTTAAAGTTGAAAACGAAAAATTTGCATCTGTCACAGAATAATTATTTAACAAAGTGATGGGCAATATAGATAATGTTTAATATTTAATTACTTTTTCTCTTCCTTTATTATTTGAATCTTTAAGTTTCATACGAAATAAATTTTATTTAGTCCCAGAAAAGTAAGTTTTAGTTTTTAAGATAAAGTTCAAAAACATTTTGGAAATTGTCAATGGAAATTTTTTCATCAACCGTGAATATTGAGATTAAAACAAATTGGATGCCTTTATCTGCTATTTTAAAAATGAAATTGCCTTTTCTGATTCCTCTGGAGAAAAGTTTCATGATTGGAATTTAAACTTAATAATTTATTACTTTTAGACTTGATAAATACACAAAATAATATGTAAAAACAGCAGAAAATAAACCACATGTACTAGATACAAATAACTTATGAAGCTTCCAGCAACAAAGCGATGCCCTGATCACCTCCAATACACACAGAAACAATGGAATACTTCAGCTTCTTGTGTTGCACCTCGTGCACCAAATGATCTGTTTTACGTGAGCCACTGGCACCAACTGAATGACCCAATTAAATGACCCAAATTAAATTATTTAAAAAAAATTTAAGTTAAGCAAATTATTCATTGGATCTTATTTTTTTAAGAATTTTTTTTTATTTAAATTCCTTGAACATATGGAAGTTGCGCTTATATATTAAATTAATATTTTACTAATATGTAAGCTTTGTGTAATTTTATAAGAATATGGAAAGTTATGGGTTGGATCTCAGTAGGTTAGGTCACAAATCTGTTTTTCTAGACCGGTCACTGGACAGGTCTTAGGTGATGCGGCAGGTGGCAATTGGTCTCTGTCAATGACAACGCCATGCAAAAGTGACCGGTCGGTTTCATATGTTGATGGCAGAATTGGATCAGGTCCCTATAGAGATCTATCACGTGATAGGTTCAGAACCGGTTCTTTTTCCCGTAGGGTAGTTATCGTCAAGTTTTACTCTTCCTTCGATCGAAATCGTGCTCTGAAAGCTTTTGGTGACTATAGAAAGCGAATGAAAAGAGCAACTAACCTCAGAAAAACTGGATTGGACTCTGTTAACAATGTGTAATTACACGAGAGCCTCTCTATTGGCGCAAGAAAGCTTCTACAAGCAGCGATCGCATGCAAGCGTAGAAAAAATATTTTCAATGCTTTTACAATTCATGGGTCTGTTTATATCAAGCTTTCTAAGAATGGTGATTGCATTAAAATCAACAATAAAGCTGAACTTCCCAAAATCTCATCGGCTCCTGATGACGTCCTAAAAAATGAATAGAGTAGCTACTCTACGTATGTCTAAGTTTATACTATTTTATCATTTCCATAACTTTTTCACTGCATCTTTAATCTTTACCTACTCTTTACGCTGCACTCTTATTTTGTACATTCTTTGTCTCTACTAAATGCTTTCAGGGTAAGTTTCATTTTAATTTTTTTTAATTAATGTTATTATTACGCAGTTATTAGTAATATTTAAGCACAAATCTTTTTGAGTGTTGTCACTTTGGAATAATAAGCAATCAATAGCATTGCCGGTATTTCGTAAATGGTAAGAGCAATGAAATATGAAATTAGCAGTTAAATCGAAATTTTTAGCAGCAATTCTTTACTAAAAATTTTTTTGTAGACTAAACCAACACTCAGTGGATACCGCTATATTTTTGAAAGCATTAAATGAAATGCACCGTATAATGAACGAATGAATAGCAAGAACATTGGTAAATATTACAGTAGTATTCGTACAATAAACTAATCGCACCGTACAATATACGAATGAATACCAAAAACATTACAAAATATTACAATAATAGTCGTACACTATACGAATTCATTTGTATAATGCACGAATGTATAAAAAGAGTATTAGTAAATATTATAATAATATTCGTACAATATACGAATTGCTGACGACGAGCATGCGTAAATGTAACGTTATTATTCGTACAATATACAAATGTTTTTTTACGAATACGAATAAAATATTCGTAATATGCACCAATATGCGTACATTCTACGAATTTTATTCGTGATTTTCAGTTTTAGTTTCAGTTCAGTTTCAGTTATTAGTAATATTTACATACGAAATTTTTTGAGTGTATTAATCAATGTACGTTTTTCTTTTGCGGTGGTCCTCAACGTAACTGGAGTTCTTATTCGTGGCTGATTTTGTTTTCATTGGGCTGTAATGATGTGGTGGGACCCAAACCCTATGCACATTCTACTTATGGTTAAGGCCTACGAAGCGATCCTCAAGTTAAAAGTCAAGAGGAAGACTAGGGAGTTTTGGACAAAAGTATTTTTTAAAGGCAACACCGATTCGCCTTCACAGTGTGAGATTATCGGGCTATGTGGGTTTATCTTTCAACACGTAGCGCTTGTCCGATGTTTCGCCTTTCACTCGCTGGTCACCCGCTGTATTGTCCGGGACCCCTTATTTGTTAAACTTATTCGCGACTTACTTTCATATCTGGAGACCATCCACTATTCGCAACCTGTGACCCGTCAGGTGGCACACAGCTAAGCCGCCATAAAATGCCATTGTACGTAGGGTGCCTTTTATATTTCGGGATTTGGCAACCCTGGTGTTGCAATCTGTCAACTGAAAGCTCTATCGCAAAGTTTGACATTTTTTGGCTTATACGTACTCAGAACGTTTTGACATACGAGCGCTATTTGTGTTGTTTATAGTAACTTAAAAGATTTATCTCGGTCTAAAAATGGAATTAAATCGTGAACATTTTCGTGCGATCATTTTTTACAACTTTCGACGTGAATTAACACAGCAACAGTGCATGGATGAACTTAATTCAATTTTTGGCGATGAAGCTCCATCAAGGACCAGTGTTTATCGATGGTATGGTGAATTCAATCGTGGTCGTAGTTCACTCCAAGACGAATTTCGTGAAGGTCGTCCGAAATCAGCTGTTGTTCCGAAAACCATTGATGCTGTGCGCGAACTGATATTGCAAGATCGTCATGTTACCTATCGTGAGATTGAGGCAACCTTAGGCATAAGTGGGACCAGCATACATTCAATATTGCATAAACATTTGACTGTCAAAAAAATTTGTTCGCGTTGGATCCCACACAATTTGTCAATCGCTCAAAAAAAGGCTCGTGTCGATTGGTCGAAGGAAATGCTCAAAAAATACGATCGCGGTGCTTCGAAACACGTCTATGACATCGTGACAGGTGATGAATCGTGGATTTACGCGTATGAGCCCGAAAGTAAACAGCAGTCGACTGTATGGAACATGGAGGATTCATTTAATGTCTTAATTAATAAACGTAATTAATAACCGTCATCTCAAAAGCCGGCAAGTATTGAACAGATTGTTGGAATCAGCATTCTTCGAGTTATATGCATCACGATTTAATTGCAAGGGTTGAAAAGGAAACTACCAACTTTCAACTTTTTCAGAATTGCGCGAAATAAATGAAATTTTTTTTGTTACTAATTTTGTAATTTATATAATTAATTTTTCAATCACACTAAAAACTTAAACATATCTCTAAAAACAAAAAAGTTGGCTGTACTAAAAAAAATTATACATATTAGAAAATAATGATAAGCAATGACATTACAATCAGGGTACGGAAAGGCCCGCTCGCGTACCTTTGTGAGCGTATCTTTTAAAAAGGTACACAAGAAATAGTACGCGCTCGCGGATGTGCACCAGAGAACTGCACAAGCCTATTCATTTGCAATTTCAAGTACTTGCTAAATTTATGAATACAAGCGCACTTGAACTTGATAATTTTCAATCAAGTTCAAGTATACTTGAAATTAGTCAAGTCGACATTAGCTTGTTGCCCGAATTTTTGATCGCGTGATCTACGACACGAAGTAAAAACAAGCGGCAGCAGACTTAAAACGAACGTCATAGAGATTGAAAAGCTTGAATTTGTTTGAGAATTTTCAACTAACTCAACTTACTTGCTTAAGTAAAGTAGAGTTAAAGAAAAATTTGTTGGGCACAAGGGTTGTACCCAAATAAATAGTTTTAAAAATATTTTGTGAAAAATATGGGTCGCTGATAAGGGTGGTCCTCAAAAATGTTTTCTTCGTGCTTTTTTTTTAAATATTTTGTGCTATAAATCGGGCCAATTATTTGGAATCTGATGTGTTTCGACGTGTTTTGAAAATGTGCAAAAGGGGGGATTGATAGAACCCTCTATTTATGCGTCTCAGAAATTATTCCCCCCTTAGAAACCCCAAAAATGGGTAATTCCCTCCCCTTCGAGATATGGCACTTTTTCTATTTTCTCGAAGATTTTTTGAGAATTTTTCGATATCTTTCGATTTTATGTTGTTCCATATCTTGAAGGGGAAGCAAAATAGGTAAAATCTAACCAATTTTTGGGGTTTCCTATTTGAGGAAGCATTTTTGAGACACACAAATATTGGGTCTATTAGCCCCCCATTCGACATATTTTTAGGGATAGACCGAAACACGTGTATGACTTACAATTTAACTTACAGTGGAGAGTTAAACACGTGTTTCAACGTCTCCCCCTAATAATGTACAAAATGGGGGAGTCATAGATCCCCCTATTTGTGTGTCTCAAAAATGCTTCCTCCTATAGTAACCCCCAAAAAGTGTTTAGATTTTACCTATTTTGCTTCCCCTTCGAGATATGGAACTTTATAATCTAAGAACATCATCTTCATAACATTAGAATCCAAATAATTGATCCGACTTAGATTGCAAAAAAGGGCAAATCTGTTAAAATCACAAAAAAGTATTGTTACGGTCCACCATAGTGTACAAAAAACTTTTTATATTCTGACATCAGAATCACAATCAGCGACCCACAAGACAACTTGTTTTCCAATTTGAACTATTTGGATACTTGCAAGCTTAAAAGCTTTTGTCGAACATATCAATCTTTTCAAGTATTTTTCCGAAAATTTCAAGCGCTTCAAGATTTTGTGCGCAGCAGAGCAGTAAAGCTTGCGATTGATTAGTTTGATACGAAGCTTGCATTGCTTGGTTTTTTCAAGTTCAAACCAAGTGAATTTTCAAGTACTTGAAAAAGCTTGATTTTTCAAGTACTTAATGCAGGCCTGTGATGTAATATACCCTAGAAAATATTTTATCGCTCTCGTTCACGAGCGCGTACGTTTTGGTGAGACTTTGAAATGAGATCTCATTTCGTGTACCTAGCGAAACGTACGCGCTCGTAGACAAGAACGTAAATGAGACTTTTAATGCTCATGAGACAGCTCATGAGTAGAGTCCATTGCAATTTTTATGATTTCTGTAGACTTTGTGAACAAAAAACTATGACTCCATGGTCAAAAGGTTCCACTTGGATTATATCTGGTACTCCTTCGGCAAAAATTTTGGATTTTTGACAAATACTTTCCAATTGAACAAATAGGATCTAATTGCAGTATTTTTGGAACTAGTTAGGTCACTGGCATTTTTTGGATTTAGTGGACCCATTTAATAAAATTTTTTTTTGACAGAAAGGTTTCGCTTGGACAAAATAGGTTCCACTTTAAATATTTTTGGGTATTTTTTGTTCAGTGTGGTTCAGTGGTTCAGTGTGGTACCAATGTGGTATGAAAATAAATTTGTTCCGAAATTTAAATAGTAACGCTAAGCTTAGAAAAAAATATATTTTTAACATTTTTTAGTTTTGAAATTTCTTACTTCTTTACTATTTAAAACATACTGAATTAATGAGACAAGAACTAACTCATTTACCTTTAAAAATACATCAGAAAAACAGAAAAAATGTAACGATCAGGGAACAACGTAAAAGTTGTATAAACACCTGCTCGTCTCTAAAATCCTGCACAAATATGAACATAACATACCTACATACGCTGCGGTAAGGTAGAGAGAGAGAGAGCGAAACGACTAAATCCTTATGTCAATCAATTATTAAACGTACTGAAAGTAACCACATAAAACGTTAAAACGACTAAATTTAGCAATAACAATATGTTGGGTGGTGGCAGACATCCAGTGACATGTTCCAAGTCACAGTACAGCGCGGGTGGTTTCATGGAACTTTTAACCTTATAACAACCTAAAGCTTATTTTACTCACAAGTTAAACGAGCAAATTGACTGCATAGTTATTTCCGCACAGCAACCAACAGTGTAAAACACCCAGACACCAGCCCACCAGCCCATTATAACGTTACAAGGACTTGAAAACATATTCTACTCTCTCATTTTCTATATATCTCCTTTGATTTTCTTTATCCTTATGCTTTCTACCGACTATATGCACAAAATATGGCGTTTATTTACAGTCTACCCAGCTAGGATAACAAAACAAGGAATGACTGTTAAAATCAACCCCCCTCGCTGCTTAATGCTGATTGGTTGCTTGCATTTCATAGACTTCAAAAGTAAGTAACGCCCAGTTTTCCCTCCATGGAACCGTTGCTTTTTTTAACTTTTTGCTACATCCTTCATTGTTTTCTGCTCACCCTACTTTCGAAAGCTTGTTATACAAAATGGCATTCTAAGCACCCCGGTAATCCTTGTCGTTTTGTGATTTCTTTTTTTCTACGTTATATAAGTGACCTAAGTACGTAGACACGTACGTTTGTCACGTAATGTACTAAACACACTCTTAGTTATGTAGGAAACCGTAGATGTATGTACGAATTTATACGTTATAAGTGCGGCTCATGGAAAAAATGTTTGCTGCTCTGGCATAAAATTGAATTACTGACAATTTCAGCATATTACATACGTAATTCAAACATTTTGCTATAGACTAGGGATATATTTGTGCTTGTTAATAAGAAGTATTTCAAAGTCGTAATTAGGCTCATTTTGTGTTTTTGCAATGTGTTTGTGATTGAGTTGGGTATTGAGTTGGGGTTAACCATCACACTATGTATACAACTTTTCAACTAAAAACAATAAAAATAAGAACAAAATTTATTCATTACCAATTTCTAGGTGACTTAAGGGAATTGATAAGGGGATGCGTTAAAACAAATATTTTTAAAAGTAAATATAACTCTAACTTGGATCCGCCGGTTCACAAAAATCTTGTGGATATTCCGCCTACAAGATCTATATTTGTGTCTCGTTTTGCAGCTGATACATCTGAGGATGATGTTCTTTTCGATATAAACTCAAATCTAAATATCTTAAATAAAAATATTTCCGTTTACAAATTCAAGTTTTCTCATGAACGCGTCACTTCTTCATTTAAAACAGCTCTGCCTGGTGATCTTTACAATAAAATAGTCGACCAAAGTTTTTGGCCTGAATATACTTTAGTACATGAATATGTTCCAAGGTCGCAACCTAGACCTTTACTTGCTCCCTACCTGTTCGTGACATGAACCAAAAAAACTAGATTACTGCCTTCAGTTCCTCATCCTGTATCGAAACGTTCGCGGCATTAGCACTAAATTAATTCATTTATTTGTTATGAGTCACAACATTCGATATGATATCATTGAGATCAGCGAGACTTGGCTAAAACCTAAGACTTTCAATTCTGAAATTCTGTGTAATAAATTTAATATATATCGTAAAGATAGAAACTCCATTCCTGGGAATTGCTCTATCGGTGGGAGTGTGTTGAGTGCGGTCAAATCAACACATTTTTCACAAGAAGTAAATATCTTAGCAGCTGCAGACATAGAATTTTGTTGTATTCATGTAAAGTACGGTTCCTTAAGTCTCTACATTACATGCTCATATATCCCTCCCTTTTCTAACTTAGAAGTTTAAAGCAAACATTTGCTTTCTATTAGTAAAGTTTGCCTACAGCTGCATCCTAATGATCACATTTTAATAACTGGTGACTTTAACCTGCCCAATATTTCTTGGAACTGCTGTTCCGAAAATTCTTCAATATTTTTACCTTCAAATGAAAGTTCATTAGACAATTACTTTTTAAATGAGCTTTCAAGTCATGGTCTTTTCCAACTAAACGGTCACTTGAACAAAAATAGCCGTGTGCTCGATTTGGTATTTTTTGATGAGAGCAATATTACCTCAGTGTCAAGGTACGCTCCTCTGGTTACTCCCGAAGATTCTCACTATCCGACCATAGAAATCAGTCTAAATTTTCCTAAACCATCTGCGCAGAAGCAAGTTAATCATCCGGTCTTCGAATTTAACTTTAAGAAAACTAATAATGTTATTTTAAAAAATAGTGTGTCCAATACAAATTGGTCATCTATACTGAATCTTAATACAAAATGTTTATCGTCACAAAATCTAGATGATGCGGTAAATGCGTTTAATACAACGATCATTGATTGCTTTCAGAGATCTATTCCTCTAAGAAAAGCTTCTATGATTTCGGGCCCTGTGTGGTATACTTATGAATTAAGAAAATTGAGAAATTAGAAATCGAAATATTATAAAAAATATCAAGTAGCACATAACTTATGTGATTTTGGTCGTTATACTTCGACTAAATTCAGTTACCGACAGCTGTGCAAGCAATCCTATAATATTAACCTGACAAATGTAAAATTAAACATTAGGTCCGATGCAAAATCATTCTGGAGCTTTGTAAATACAGGGTGCGGCTAAAGTTACTATATGATGTAAAACAATTGTAACTTCTTTGCTTGCGAGTATTTAACTTTTTCTTTTTTCCTATTTCAGAAATTAAACTTGGGAGAATATTTAAAAATGGAACGCTATACAATTGAGCAAAGAACTAAGATTTTTTTTCTATTCATTGAAAATCATCGTTCGATAATTAATACTCAACGTGCATACAGAAGATTTTATGGTGTAAGAACTGCTCCAACGGGTCCAACCATTCGTTCGTTGGTGAATAATTTTGCTGAATATGGGACTGTCGGAGATTCAAGACGTACGGGCAGACCTCGAACTGGCAGATCGGCCGAAAATATTGATGCTGTGCGACAGAGCGTCGAAGAAAATCCGGAGACATCAACGAGAAGACGATCTTCCCAGTTGCAGCTTTCTGACCGCACTCTTCAGCGAATTTTAAAACACGATTTGCACCTCTTCCCTTACAAAATCCAACTAGTCCAAAAACTAAATCCTGAGTACTTCGTATTGCGCTTGGAATATGCTAGAGCAGTTTTAAATCTCGTTGATCAAAATGAACATTTTTTGTCAAATTTAATGATGACCGACGAAGCGCATTTTCACTTGAACCGGATTTTTTCTTGTGGGGCTATCTCAAAGACAACGTTTATGTGAATAAGCCCCAAACCTTGCAGCAACTAAAGGACAACATTCAAGAAGAAATTGATCGTATACCACAAGAAACACGCAACAAAGTTATGGAAAATGCCATAAAAAGAGCACATTTTTGCGTTAGAGCAAACGGTTCTCATTTAACTGATATTATTTTTCATAATTAATGTAAAAAAATAACATAAAATAAACTTTCTTTTTATCATAAATTTTTTTTGTTTTTTTTCATTCCATTCAATAGTTATTTAAAAAACAAATCATATAAAGGGTGATTTTTTAAGAGCTTGATAACTTTTTTTTTAAAAAAAACGCATAAAATTTGCAAAATCTCATCGGTTCTTTATTTGAAACGTTAGATTGGTCCATGACATTTACTTTTTGAAGATAATTTCATTTAAATGTTGACCGCGGCTGCGTCTTAGGTGGTCCATTCGGAAAGTCCAATTTTGGGCAACTTTTTCGAGCATTTCGGCCGGAATAGCCCGAATTTCTTCGGAAATGTTGTCTTCCAAAGCTGGAATAGTTGCTGGCTTATTTCTGTAGACTTTAGACTTGACGTAGCCCCACAAAAAATAGTCTAAAGGCGTCAAATCGCATGATCTTGGTGGCCAACTTACCGGTCCATTTCTTGAGATTAATTGTTCTCCGAAGTTTTCCCTCAAAATGGCCATAGAATCGCGAGCTGTGTGGCATGTAGCGCCATCTTGTTGAAACCACATGTCAACCAAGTTCAGTTCTTCCATTTTTGGCAACAAAAAGTTGGCCATTTTGAGGGAAAACTTCGGAGAACAATTAATCTCAAGAAATTGACCGGTAAGTTGGCCACCAAGATCATGCGATTTGACGCCTTTAGACTATTTTTTGTGGGGCTACGTCAAGTCTAAAGTCTACAGAAATAAGCCAGCAACTATTCCAGCTTTGGAAGACAACATTTCCGAAGAAATTCGGGCTATTCCGGCCGAAATGCTCGAAAAAGTTGCCCAAAATTGGACTTTCCGAATGGACCACCTAAGACGCAGCCGCGGTCAACATTTAAATGAAATTATCTTCAAAAAGTAAATGTCATGGACCAATCTAACGTTTCAAATAAAGAACCGATGAGATTTTGCAAATTTTATGCGTTTTTTTAAAAAAAAAAGTTATCAAGCTCTTAAAAAATCACCCTTTAGTTACTTTAGCCGCACCCTGTACTAAACGCAAGATTGATTCCTATCCTTCTTTTATGAAATATAATAATGTTAAGTCCGATAATGATAATAGTATTTGTAACCTCTTTGCTGACTTTTTCAAGTCGAATTATTCATCATCTTCTTTTGATAATGGAAACTATCCGCATAATGTTCAATCTGGGGATATTTGTTTCCCAATAGTTGATACCAATACAGTTTTATCATTCTTAAAAAATCTTAGAACTTCATATAAGAGCGGTCAGGATAACATACCCTCGTGCATATTAAAATACTGCTGCGAACAACTAACAGCCCCTTTAACTTTGCTTTTTAATTCTTCTTAAAATCTTGCTATTTTGCTGCTGTTTGGAAGTCCTCATTTATTATTCCGTTACGTAAATCTGGTAACAGCTTTTTAATTGATAACTATCGTGGAATTGCGAAATTAAGTGCTTTGCCTAAACTTTTTGAAGCAATTGTTACATCAGAATTATCACATAGTGTTAAGTCTTTGATGTCTCCATGCCAACATGGATTCCTTTCTGGAAAATCTACTGTACTACTAACCTACTTGAACTTACATCAAAAACTATAGAACATTTTGGAAAAGGTTTTCAGACTGATGTTATCTACACGGACTTTAGCAAAGCTTTTGACGTTGTAAATCACAAACTCTTAATTTTAAAATTAACTCTTGTTGGATTCCCACTCAGTTAGTGTGGTGGATTGAATCATATCTAAGTAATAGAACACAATCCGTTTTATTTAAGTTTGTGAAATCATACGAGTTTCCTGTTACCTCGGGAGTGCCCCAAGGAAGTCACCTCGGGCCCCTTCTCTTTCTACTTTATATAAATGATTTGCCATCTGTAATAATGCATTCTAATATCTTGATGTATGCTGATGACGTCAAACTATTTCTTTCTTTTAAAAATGAATACGACACTGTATTCTTACAAACTGACATCAACAATCTTCATAACTGGTGTAAAATAAATCACATAAATCTTAATATGAAAAAATGTAAACACATGCCTTTCTCGCGTAAGCCATTGCTTAGGCATACTTACAAAATTTGCGATTGCACATTAGAATCTCTAGAAAGTTTCGTTGATCTTGGAGTTACCATGGAGCCTAAGCTGCGCTTTTATATTCATATTAATAAAATAATAAATAAAGATTTATTAAACGATGGGCAAAAGAGTTTAACGACCCCTTTATAACTAAAACTTTGTTAACTTCTCTGGTGCGGCCTATCTTAGAATATGCTTCAATTATATGGTGCCCAAGATACGGTTGTTACATTGACGACATTGAATCGGTTCAGAAAAATTTCTTCTGTTCTGCTTAACCGTTGTGTCGATCGTAGAGCCCACGGGTACATTTGCAACTTTAATTTTCCTGTATCTTCCAAACGGTTAGTCCGATTGACCTGAAATTTCATGATATCCTCAACCATACACTTTTGCATCATGTGGAAAAGTTTCATCAAGATTGGAGCAGCAGTTCAGTCGATACAGCCCAAATTCAAGTTAGTGGAATGGCGTCGACTGCTGATGTACCCGGGTACTTGTATGAAAATTCATACAAATATATAGAAATAAATGGCAAAGTTCACTTTATATTGCTATATCTTCCAAGCGGTCCAATCTTGATGAAACTTCGTATCATAGCTTGGAAATATGTAATTGATATTGGTGTGAAATTTCAGGTCAATTGGACCAACCGTTTGGAAAATATAACCCAGTTACTAGAAAATGACCTAGCGTCAACAGCTGATGTTCTATGAAAATTCATACAAATATATAGAAATAAATGGAAATATTTAGTTTATTTTATGGAAATTTGTTTATTTATTTATAGAAAATCATTATAATGAAAGTAAAAAATATATTTTATGAATTTTAGCAGCATCTGAGGCATTGTGGATGATCCTTCGAGTGCTCTGCGCACACAGGCTTATTACAAATTGCACCATCCATTTTATTTTCACTTTTTATATATTTGCCGCACAAAATAAATTTTTAGGTCTTTACACTTCAAAAATCGCACATAAACTGACTTATGCATACAAAACTACTCAAAACGAAACCTGCGCAAAAAATCATGTTTCTGCCTGCAAAACTGGTTGTGCAAGGGTAGGTAGGCAAGATATTCCCAAATACCCTTTTGTTCCTGTTAGTAGACGTGTTTTCCTACACATTCCAAAAAAAAAATGTTTACATTGAACAAATATTTTATGAGTTATAATTATTCTGCGCAGGTACTAAAAATAGCACTATGAGCAAGAGGGGTTGATTTTCAGTTCAAATATAACGGAATTTTGCGAATGAAAATTCAATGTTAATTATTTTTCTTGGTAAAAAGGGATCAAATTACAAGGATTAAAAAAGAATTTGGAAATTGTTAAATTTGTATGGATTTTGGCAATTCCCATTTTTGGTAAAAATGGATTATTTAGGTACCAAATTTTTTTTTTCCCAAATTATGATAAAAGTTTTGTTAACTAGACAATATTTCCAATAAATAAAAAAAAAAAAAACCAGAAAATTACAAGAATCCAGGTAGTAGTTAATATTTGTATATCAAAAGCAACTATCTGCCATACAAAACGTATGAAGTACCCGGGTACATCTACTGTCGATGTGGATAAAACCCAACAGCTGTTGACACAACGGTTAAGCAATTTTTATCGCAGAACTAATTTTCATCTACCACCCTATGAATATCGGTTACTGCTCTTGAATCTTCCAACTTAAAAAAATCGCAGAGTTATGCTTAATGTGAGTTGGATTGTTAAACTTTTACATGGATATGTAGACAGGTTATATTTATTGAGTAAAATTTACTTTAATATTCCTCTCCGTCCGAGAAGATCTTTTGAGTTACTTTACATGAATTTTGTTAAACTATGTTAATATTAATTGTTATATTAAAATAGCTATAAATGAATGTTTATAATGCTATTATGATTTGTAATTATGTGTACGTGTCATAACCTAATAAATTTTTAAAATCCTATAAAGCCTTAAGACAGCATAAATAAATCAATAAATCAATAAATAAATAAATTAAAAAATTAAAATATCAAATTTCATATCATTGCCTAACATTACCAGATACTAACAATGATCAAACCATATTATCCCATCTTTATCTTATCTACTCTTGTGCCAAATACTTCAAGGACTGAAAAGTTTCGAGATTTTTAATGAAATCAAGCTTTTTTTTTGGCAAGCTTATATTTATTTCTCAACGTAGTTGCCTTCGAGAACGATGCACTTGTTATAGCGATTTTCCAATATTTCTCTGCACTTTCTGTATAACGAAACGCCCAAGCTTTCGAAATACTCCTTGGTTTCCGCAATGACTTCTTCATTTAATCTAAATCTCTTTCCCTGGAGCCACCGCTTGTACTTTTAATAATAGTCGCTGGAGGCCAAGCCTAGAGAATACGGTGTCTGAACAACCAATTTGGCCATCGTTTTCAAGGACATGTGTGACGGTTCGTTATCGTGATGATACATGACTTTTTTCTTCACCATACGGGTTCGTTTTTTCTTTATTTTGTCGTTTGCCCAACAATGCTGCATAATACTCTCCTGTGAATGTTCTTATCTTCTGCAGGTATTTAATGAAAATTATGCTATGCGTATTCAAAAAAACGGAGGCCATATCCTTCCCGGTCTTTTGTTCGCTTTTGTTGGCTTTCGTGTCTTTCCAATCAATCTGCCGACTGCCTATTTTACTCAAGCATATAGTAATGGAACCATGCTTCATCCATCTTCATAAAGCTTTCAAAAAACTCCGCTCGATTACGCTGCAACAATGCCAAAACGGCCGTTGAGTTCTCAACGCGCTGTTGGTTTTGGTCGACGATGAACAAACGTGGCACCCATCGCGCCTATAGCTTTTTCATCTCCAAAAAACGTACAAAATGTATCCCACCCATTGTTTTCAGATGCCCACGGCTTCAGTCTACTTACGCATTTTCACTTTACAGTAAAAACAGTAATTGTACTGTTTCAAAACGATTTGATAGCCTCTTTCATAGCCTCTTTTGGCAATCCAAAGGACCGTCTTCGTTTCTTGTACGATCCATTTTGAAATCACTGAACAAACGATAAACTTTTGTTCCCGAAGGAGCAGATGTGGACTTACATTTATGCAACCGTTGCAATGATTGTTCAAAAGTTTTTCCATCAACCATCAAGATGCGATATTCCTATTTTTCTATTTTTTTTACGAAGGCGAAAGTAGCATCACTCAAACGACTAAAGCTTCAACTGTCAACTAGTGACATCTATTTAAAAAGTCAGAAACTTTTCAAACCATTTAGTATATCCTTATTTTCATATTACCATAGCATTTTTAAGTTAAACTTTCGGTCACATTCGTTTACTTCCGATTGCACCCACTGCATGGAAGATGATATAAACGGGCTTAGTGCCAAATATATAGTACTTTCCTTATTAGTAAGTAAAGTGTTTTAAGTTTAGTTTCTTCTTATTTCCTACTACTCGCAGTTGCTCTCAATGTATGCAAGACGATCCCAGTAGGCATTGGCAGGTATTCGAAGGACTACTAGCAGGCGTTAAAATGTATGTCGGAGGATATAAGCAGAACCAGTTTTTGTAGGAAAAATATAATTGTTGTACTGCCGTGGGTAGCGCAAAAATTAGGCCTCATAGAAGCGCTTGCAGAAACAGAGAGGAAGTCATGTGACTTACCGCCAAAAGTAGCAGTTAATGCACGCTTTCGTTAGAAGAGACCTAGCTTCACTGCCTATTGGAATTAAAACCGACTTAATCTACTGATTAATGCCAAATATATAAGGTGTTTATAAAAACTATACGAAACCAAACAAATTTTAACATATATTCACTCTTGTCAAATGTTTATTTATAACAGAAGAAAGCTTAAACACAGAATCAGAGAACAAACCCTTTATAAAAACTATACGAAACCAAACAAATTTTAACATATATTCACTCTTGTCAAATGTTTATTTATAACAGAAGAAAGCTTAAACACAGAATCAGAAAACTAACCGTGAGCAAAAGCAGGGCTTCAAAGCGCTACTAGCAGGGCTTCTTATGGATTTCGTAGTCCTTCCACGCTCATATCTAAGCCCATATAATTTTTTATATGAAATGGCCAAATTTTCCGGAGAGCCTTCCGCTCTCACTGCTTTAAAAAAGACTGCTATAAGAACTCCTTTAGAATGGCTTAAAGAAGTGGTTAACCAAAACAATTAAAACAATATATTTTTTTTATTTCTTTTTATGTATACCTACCTATATATTCTGTGATTTTATTTTATTTTACACATAATTTGCCAGATAAAAATATTTATAAGTCATTTTTTGTTTTTATTGCTTATAACTAAATTCTACATACAAAAATAATTTTTTAAATTTTTTTAATTTTTTTTTTTTTTTTTTGCTTGAATTTTCTTAAGACTATTATAAAAAAGTTTAAAAATTATTGTTGTTGAGCGTGTACTTCTTGTCCCCCGCCCTGTGCGCAAGTGTTGCAGTGATGTAAAAGTGTGCTATGTTCTCCGCAAACAGCGTTGCCGCAGCCGAAGCAGTGTGCCCGCGTTTTCCGCTGCCGCCCGTACTCAGAACGGCAAAGGCGACATGACGGTCTACTTGACCTAGCCGCAAACGACGGTGCATTGCCTTCCATCGGTCTTGGTAATACCTGAAATGAAAAGAAAAATAAAAAACAAATAAATATATATTCTATTCTTGAATTTGAAGATGTTTTTCTTACCCTGACATCGAATGCTTCTATCGCATTGCGTATCCTTGGATATGACGTTATATGGTTGTTCAGGGCACGTTCTTCGATATTTGGTGTGGCCAATTGTTTCGTTAGCAGTAACAAGAACGACCGCCGTCTGTCACTCCTTTTTATAGGCTTCATTTCGTTGTAAATCGTAAAAGCAGCAAATTCAGCGACGTCCAGCATATTATAAAACATGGCCAACGGCCATCGTTGTGTTGCTCTTTTGCAGCTGTAAGTGCCTAGCATTTGATCCATGGTATCAACGCCGCATTTGTTAGCGTTGTAATCTAATATGGCATAGGGCTTCCGCTTCTCGGTTTGCTCGTCAACGAGGCAGGTGTAGTGCATTGTGGAGAGCACGTTCACCACTTTATTTTTTTTCGGAACATATGAACATAACGCTATATCCCCTTCGTTGAACCCAAATAATGTACTATTGATGGTGCGCTTCGGGTTCTTCTTGAACTCCTGTGGAATGAATGTTTTGTTGTAGCGCACTGTACCAACATATGCGGTCTTCCTCCTCAACAAAATACGCGCCAAGTCAAGAGTGGTAAAGAAATTATCCGCGTATATAGTACGGCCAGCATCTAAATATTTTTCCACAAGATCCAGCACTACGTTCTGCCCTTGGTTTATCTCCCGTTGTTGGTTTGGCAGTTTTCCAGAATATACCATTCCCTTCACAGGATAATAACTCTGTGAGTCGCATAACCACCATACTTTCAAACCATACTTAGCTGGCTTTGACGGAATATATTGTGTGAAGCGGGTGCGGCCTCTGTAAGGGAACAACTGAATTTTTCTTAGAATTTTTTGTTTTTACCATCATCCCTAATGTCTTTGAGTTTAGGTCTTTGTGTTCAGAACAAGTAAATTATGTGTTGAAACAATAAAAAAATTATAATGATGCCCAAAAACATGCATTTATTAGTGAAATTCAGTACAAGGTCCATACGGAGCTATTCACACGTCCGCGTACTATTCTCACTAAAACCTCAATAACTCCTAAAGTAATGATCCGATCGGCTTGATTTTTTTTCCAAAAGATGCGCAATAAAATACTCTTGGAATACAGACTAACTTTGGGGGGGGGGGGGTTGTAGTGGCCGAAGTAGGAGTAATTTCAGTTTGAAAAGGCAAAAGGTCCCTAGGGACCTTCTCACTCATCGGAGGGTTAATGACACCTTTTGGGAGGGTGAAACATAAACATATTTTAAAAAATAGAAAAGTTGACTGTACTAAAAAAATTATACTTATTAGAAAACAATGATATCAACTGCATAACTAATTAGTGGTATTCGCTCTTTCCTGTATTAGATGTACTGATTGTAATTGTACCGATAAATACAAGGGAAAGAGTGAGTGACTTCTTCCACAGCAGTGTATCTACTATTGCTACACTGGTGGCAATTGAACGTTTTTTCCTTATTTTAATATTTTCAATTACAGATTCCATTACAGATGGACTTTAAACAGTTCTAATTAGAAAACGATATGATGTGACGAGCTAGCGCGAAAAATTATGGCGAACAAAGGACAAGAAATGGTGCCAAGAATGCTGCCAATTAATGTCAAAATGATACAATTAACACATACAACTACATTACAATCATCTTTTGATGTTGTAAAGAAACACATAAAGTGTAACTTCAAAACCTATGGTATTTGTTGTTGTATGTGTATTTAGTGTAATTTTTTGACAGAAGTACACTAGTGTATTCATAAATACACAAAAGAGCGAATACCACTATTGTAATGTCATTATTTATCATTATTTTCTAATAAATATAGTTTTTTGTACAGCCAACTTTTTTATTTTTAAAGATATGTTTCTGTTTTTGGTACCATTGAAAAGAAAATTGAATACGTTACAAAATTGATCAAAAAAAAAAAAAATTAATTTATTACGCAAAATTCTGAGAAATTTACACTCAAAGTTGAAATTTGGTAGTTTCAACCAATTGATTTAATCTTCACACTATCACAGCTCGGTAACGGTTAAATTGGGGGGTTTTGTTCATATACCGTTGGAAAGGTGATTTTAGTGAGCTATCAAAATAAGTTTAATTCAAGTTAGTTTTTCTGTTAAAAACAATAACGTGAATCAAAGTCATGACATATTAATTAACCCTGTAGTTCATAAGAATGTGAAAATAGACCCGCCCCTACCATACGATATTTTGCTCAGCTCGACATAACCTTTCAGCTCCGTAAATAGTTGCACTCAATTGCGGGAAACCCTGTATATTTGAGTGTAGAGAATGCGCTCTAGAAAATCAATATCGGGGTGGTAATTTTTATATAATAATGACAAATTTTACATATTTTTTCTTTTTTTTCTACCCATGTTAAAAAAGCATGTATGGGAATGTTCCATTACAATTAAATATCCATTACTACTATCTACCTAGTGGTAATGCAAATTGAATTTACATTAAAATTAACATGTAATGGTAATTGGAAAAAATTACATAACCATTAGTATGTAATGGTAGTGGAAGAAAAAAAATACCATTACCATTAATATGTAATGGTAGTAAAATTAATAAAATATTTGATTTATCCACGTAGGTAAATATTTAAATATAATCTATGCACGAGCGTGGATAGTTTTAATATTCGTTATTTCCCTTAGTGTAGAACTTATAATTATAATAAACGATTTTTCAAAAATTGTTTCGGAATTATTTAGAGCTTCTTGTCTCAGCTTAAATAAAAGCTTAAAAAAGAACTCTACCATGGTTCTTAAGAATATTAATTTTCAAATTTAATAAATACCGTTTAATTAATTTTATTAATGCTCAGTAATTTTATGCTGCTTATAAAATAGTAATAATAATAATATTTAATAATTGCTAAACATTTAAAATATTTGCATATAATAACAAACGATTAAAATTCTGTTTGACGTTTGTGCGTAGGTTTTGTGTTTTGTTGCGGCAGGTCTCGCCCCCATATCAACACAGTCATTGGCAGCCTTGACAACCATGGTTTGGCGCACACACAAAAGCGGCAACCATCTTCCATCCATTAATGGAAATTATAAATTAATTATAATAATTGTGGCATTAAATGTATTGAATGTACATTAAAAACGAAGCGAACGAGAAAAGCTTCATCATTATGAATGCGTAGAGTAAAAGGATTCAAGGCAACATCATAATCATCATAATCAGCAATATTGGTACGCTGCTGGTGACATCAGACTGAATGGCATTAAATACAATCTTTACAAAATACATTTACCCACATTTGTCCCGATATATGGTTATGAATTCTCTGTAAACATGTTTGACAAACACTGACTTTTACACTGACCATTATTAACAGTAAACAATGGTTACATGGTTTGTAATGATAAAATTAATAAAAAGCTTGATAAAAATAGCAGCTTGGTTGACTGATATTTTTTGCGGTTTATTTCAAATATTACAGAAATGAGATAAAATATAAAATTACGATATTTGTCAACAAATTACAAATACCTTCACTTTGCGGAAAAACTTTTTAATAAACTATTACTTTTTTAATAACTAGCTCTTTTACGTTAAAAATGATAGCCCGATTAAATTAGAAAAAAATAAATAGGTTGATTGGAGACGAATTTAATTTAACTTTTTAGTAAAATGTCAAATTATAGTAATACTCGGAGCTGGGCGATAAGAATTACGATTACAACACGTTTACGATAGCAGTAATCCTCTATTTTAAAAAACTGAAATTACTAATACAGTAATCATAAATCGACCGATTTGAGATTACGATTGCAGTAATCGTAATTTTGAAAATGTCGAAATTAGGAATACTGTAATCGTAATCTTAGCTCATTGTATGAAGGATTACTTTAATCGTAATCCCGCTTTTCCCGATTGGGATTACAGTAATCGATTGCAAGGTTTACTTTTATTAACTTTTGGTGAAAATCTGAAATATTAACACATAACAGAAAATTTATGTGTTATTTTCTTTTGAAGTAGCTTTCATTTTTTATTGTTTTATTTTACAACTTAGTGCTATATTTCTATATAATAGAACATATTAAATAAATAAGTAAATTTCTTCATTCTTACCAAAACACATATTTTTACATACATAGGTAACAAAGACAAAAATAATCGAGTATCCGGAAATTATGGAATTGAAATGAAATTATTTCATTTTTACGAATCTGAATCCGTTGTCACAATTTAAGAAATGATGTTATTACATATATATAGATGAAAGTGTCTGTTTTTCAACTTATGTCCGCCCCTCACTGAATTCGTTAAAATTTTGGTGGTAGTCCTATGGTAAAAAAATTACATAATTTTTTAAATTTTGACAAAGGATTCGGATTCAGTGGCCCATACTTACCTAGTGATCGCCCAGCACCGAATTCGTAAACAAATTAAATTTAGGTGGCAGCCCTATTAAAAAAATGCGTAATTTTGAATTCGTGAAAATTTAGTAATATAATTTAATATAATAATTTATGAAATTCTGGTAACGGATTCGGAATCAGTTTAGTAGGTGACAAGTAGGTGACAACTCTATTTTTTTAAGCCTCTAACCTTCGCATTATTATCTAGATTAAACAAAAAATCAATCAAATTGGTTAAAAATTGCGGGCAGCAGAGGGAAACATACGCTTTTTTCCCACTTTGTTTTATATAGTATTTACTTACTTAGGTGGCCGTAATAACCTGTGTTCGGGTTTCGGCCGACCTCATCAGCTCTCGCCAGGCGCCTCTGCTTTGCGCACGTCTTCTCCAATCGGATACACCAAGTGCGTTTAGGGCTTCCTCAGCCTGGTCCATCCATCGTTTGCATGGTCTCCCTCGTCGTCGTTGACCAGTGACCCTCGCCAGGAGCACCTTTTTCGCTGGAGCTTCGTCGTCCATACGATGGACATGACCCAGCCAATGTAGTCGCTGCACAGTTATACGCTGAACTACGTCAATGTCTTCGTAAAGCTCATACAGCTCGTGGTTTATTCGGTTGCGATAGTCATCGCCGACTCGAACAGAACCGAAGATGTTGCGAAGAGCGTCTTGTAGAGTGTTAGTTTTGTCGATCAAGAGAGTGCTCTGGAACTTAGTTGCTTACTGAGCCCGTAGTAGCACCTATTAGCAATTATTGCTGTTAGCTTTATCTCCAGGCTGATTTCGTTGTTGGTATTAATGGCGGTGCCAAGGTTAACGAACTCCTTAACTACTTCAAAGTTATAGCTGCCGGATGAAACGTGGGAGTCTAGACGCCGCGTTCCCTTGTTTTTAGACAGCATATACTTTGTTTTACCCTCATTTATCGTCAAACCTACTTCGGCTGATTCCTTTTCGATAGCTGTGAAAGCAGCGGTAACATCTCTTTTGGTTCTGCCGACAATATCAATATAATCAGCGTACGCAAGGAGCTGAACACTTTTGTAGAAAATGGTACTAATACGATGGACAACGGCCTTTCGTACGATCCCCTCCATGATGATGTTAAAGAGATCGCAAGACAGTGGATCGCCTTGCCTGAAACCTCTTTCGGTATTGAAGGTTTCGGGGAGGTCATTTCCTACCTTGACGGAGCTGCGTGTGTTCCTCAACGTCATTAACTCTGCAGGTATACCGAACTCAGAATTGTTGCGTATAGGCAACCCCTTTTCGGGCTATCGAACGCAGCTTAAAATCGACAAAGAGATGATGTGTGTCAATTTGATTTTCATGGGTTTTTTCCAGAATTTGTCGTAGCGCGAAAATCTGGTCTATGGTGGACTTTCCAGGTCGAAAGCCAAACTGATAAGATCAAATCAGTGTTTTTGTAATCGGCTTTAATCTTTCACACAGTACGCTTGAGAGAACCTTATATGCGATGGAAATAAGACTGATACCTCTATAACTGTTGCAGATTGTTGGGTTTCCATTCTTAAGTATAGGGCAAAGTACGCTGAGATTACAATCGTAGGGCATGCTTTCCGCTAGCCATGTTTTGCTGATGAGTTGATGCATGCGCTTTATCAATTCATCGTCGCCGGTTTTAAACAATTCAGCTGACAGGCCTTCAGCACCCGCTGCTTTAATGTTTTTGAGTCGTTGGATAGCAACTCGAACCTCTTCATGGCTAGGTGGTGATACTTCCACTCCGTCATCGTTGATTGGTGGCACTGAACTGCGCTCTCCATGGGCGGCATTGGTGGAATCGTCGCCAGTAAGTAAACTGGAGAAGTGCCGTCTCCACAATCTCAGCACACACTGTGTATCCGTATTCAGATCTCCATTTTCGTCTCTACAAGTGGATGCTCCGGGCTTGATACCTTGGGCTAGATGCTTAACCTGTTGATAGAATTTTCGTGCATCCTTCTTGCCCTGGTATACCTCTAGTTCCTCACGCTCACGCTTTTCCTGCTCTCTTTTCTTGCGGCTGAAAAGGCGCCTCTCTTCCTTCCTCTTTTCATTGCGGTAGTTTCCTCGCACGGCTCGCGTTGCAGCTGACTGCAGCGTTTTTCTATATGCGGCGTTTTTTACTGCTGTCGCGATGCGACACTCCTGATAGCACCATTGGTTCCGAAGTTGCTGGCGCTGGAAACCAATGACTTCTTCAGCGACAGCGCGCATGGAGTGGGATATATGTGCCCAAAGTCCGCCGGCGTCGTCGGGTCTAGAGATTGGTTGGTTGAGCTTAACCGAGAGTTGAGCGGAGTAGGCCTCGGCAGTCCGTTGTGGTTGCATTCCTTTGCGTATGTTAACTCCGCCAGGTTAGCAACTGAGTTGCGTCTGCCTGTCCAAAGCCAGGATAAAGAAGGATTGTTGGCAGTAGATGTATGGAGGCGTAACATTCGTGGATAAGTCTTGTCTATTGCCGTAAAAGAGAAGAGCTCAGCGCTCACCAGAGCTCGGTGTGGCGGCCAATCTGGTAGGAGGTCACTATGGTAAATGCTTGTGAAAAAAGCCTGCGATGGAATAGCAACGGTCCAGAGAACTTGTTAGCACGGGGATAATCAAACCCGTCGAATGAGTTGACCTTACACGGCAGGAAGACATGGTCTATATTGCCAACAACGATTGGTTATATTGTGTCTTTTAAGACACGGCTAAGTGCTGACCTTGTTGCATGTCACAGGTCAAAAATTGTAGGCAGTCGTAATTAAAGTGCCAGTCAGATACGATAAAGTGCTATGTGCACAGTCAAATACAGAAATTCTAAATGAATTTCTTGTCTAATTTGCCGGGATGTTGTAGACCCCCATTCGGCGGGACCGAGTTGCCCAAGTGACTATCATGGGTTGGCCCTTCGGGGAGACTCGTGCTGGCTGTGGTTTGTGCACATCACTTGCACAGGTCTAGATTGACCGGCGGGTCGCTCAGTAGTACGACCGAGCTGGCATACCTGCTTAGTATGCAAGAGATTGGATAGGTCTCGTTTTTACCAGTAGATGGCAATGAAGGTACGCCATCTACCGGTAGCCAAACTGGTACTATTAAGGGCAGTATGGAATTCTTATTGCATACTGCTTTTACAGAATAGGGCATAAGGTAATGCTTTTGTGTTTATGAATGTGACATCTAGTACGTGGTTGCTTTTCTAGGTGTCACTTGCATAATACAGGTCTGTAAAGAATATTTCACTTGCACATCCTTTGGATGTGCATTTTTTAATACTATATGTTGGATTCATAAACTATAACTCCAACGTCTATGGACCCAGAGGAATTAAGCCTTAACGGCAGGGGTCCTCGACATTGCATAATTGCATGCGGATCATGACTGCAACAAGATAGTGGTCGGAGTCAATGTTGACCCCCCGAAATGTACGCTTATCTAGAATACTAGAGGCATGCCTTCCGTCGATTACAACATGATCAATTTGGTTTCGCGTATTTTGGTCCGGGGACAGCCAGATGGCCTTGTGGCTTTCGAGGTGCTTAAATGTGGTGCTACTAACTACCATGTTTTGCGCCGCTGCAAAGTCGATCAGTCTTAGACCGTTTTTCGTGAAGGTCTCATGAAGATTGAACTGACCGACAGTGGGGCCAAATATGCCTTCCCTTCCGACTTTCCCATTAAAATCGCCGAGGACTATTTTCACGTCATGGACCGGAAGGTGGTCGTATACGTCCTCAAGACAAGCGTAGAAAGCGTCCTTGACGGCTTCGTCCCTTTCCATCGTCGGGACGCGCGCGCAAATAAGGCTGATGAAAAAAAATGTTGCCTTGATGCGGATCGTGGCCAATCTTTCGTTCACAGGTGAGAACCGGGAAACCAAGTGGCGTAGTTTCCGGCTTACGACGAATCTACATCTGAATTCGAGCTTCTCCGTGCTTTTTTAGAGAAGCCTTGCCCTTTCCATCGCATTTCCTAGATGGCGGTGATGTTAGCTTTTATTGTTTTGAAGGCTTCCGCCAGTTGGATAATGACATCTTGCCTATAAAGGGTCCGGACATTCGGTGGTCCGGTGGTCGTCAACGTAATTGGGGTTCTTATCCGAGGCTGCTTTAGTTTTCATTGGGCAGTAGTAATGTGGCGGGACCCAAACCCTGCGCATATTCCATGTTTAAGGTCTACGGAGCGACCCGCCACTCAAATTAGCCGTCAAACTGACGGATGCCAGTTTGCCGTTGCCGGAATGTAGGTTACATTGACACGAAAGTAGGTTCAATTGGATACCTTTTCAAAATAATTAAATTTCAAGCTTTCCCTTGACTGCATTCAATAATACCACCACAATACTATAACTGTAATTTGTAAGTCATGAATAGTGGTATTGGGCTGGTCTCTTGATCGCAAATAAATCATGAAATGCATAAAGATTCAATCAGAGCCCAGTCATGATTTAAATGCCTGATTTGAGTCCGTGATTTGATTTGATGCCAACTAAGAGAACTGCTCATCAATCTACTGAAATCTTTACACTGTTGGGTGCAGTTTTAAATATATTGTTTTTCGGATAGAAAATATTTTTTAAAGCACAAAAGGTGGTTCAATTAAAAGCAACTTCCTTCATTCAATTAAATAAAAGCCTCAAAAATGGCACATAAAGTTTTTAATTACATTTTTAAAAATATACTTATATACATACATATATCAAAAAAGCTTCTGAATTCAATATAGCTTGAAAAACACTGCAACCACACTTATACACATACCCAGCCAACCATCACAACGCACACAACTGTAGGCAGACACAAAATATAAAATCAATGAAAAATCACTTAAGTCATTTATGGTTGAAATTTTCATATAAAATTCACTCTTACGAGTAAAATATTTCAGCAGCCATAAATAAGTGTAGGTGTGGGTGTGTGTGTGCAATATGTACATATGTATTTGTACACTCAAAGAAACACAATTTATAGAACGCTGCAAGCAGCTGAGTAATAAACATCAACTAACCAAAGCTTAAGGCAGAAAATAGGCTAAGTTAAGATTTAACGCAGGATAATTTAAAAAAAAAAAAAAACAGGAAAAAGTAATCCGGTGATGAATGGAAATTTGTATTCAGTTACTGACAAGAGAGTGTGACAAAAAACTCAAGCGAATGCCAGACAAGAACGAGACGACAACAGCGCGCAGCAAATGGGTGTGTTCAAGTAGAGGGTGGCTGCTGGTGGGTATTGGTGGCTATTGCCCCTTTTGAAACTAAATGTTTGCAGTTATGTAGCTTTAATGTGCCCCTTAGCGATGCAATTTGAGGCATATGAGCAGCACATACAACAGGGGTTGGTTGATTGGTTGCATTAAACAGGATGTGATGCAGGACAACGGAGCAGAAAGAGTTGATGGTGAAAGTGCAAAAAGTGATTTAGAACCAAAATCGACAAATTGATGGAACAAACACTTGGCAACCGTCAACGCGTAAACATTAAGACATTACCGACCGGAACCAAAGGTACCATACGCAAACGGGCATAGAAACGACATTTATAGAATTCAGTGAAATTGTCGAACGCGTTTTAATAAGCTCCATTTATATTATTTCTCTTTTAATTGTCGTGCAAAAATGTCTTTGCAAGTCAATGAAATCAGTGTTGAAAATCATACTCAAAATAATAACAACAATAACAATCATTCCCATACCGTTGCCAATAAACATCAATCAACTTTAGTAGCCGCAAAGACGCCATTTTCCATTGAGGATATTTTGTGTCAAAATTTAAATAATAATAATAACAATAATAGTATTAGTAATAACAATAATAACAAAAGTGTCAACACTAATTCGCATAACTTAAAAAGTATTCCCACGAGCCATGTTAAAACTCCCGCAAATTTTCCCATTAAAACTGAGCGTCATCATAAAAGTTCCATGGACGCGGATAAATTAAGTAAAAATAATTCCAACTCTCAAAATCAACATCATGAGGAGCTGCAAAATCAACTATCACCAAATTTACGCCGACGCGATGAGGAAGAATATCAAAGGATAATACAAAATCAGCGGTAGGTGTTTAATTCGCAGAGTAAAATGCACATTTCTTAGAAGAATAAAAGAAGTGAATCGAAAAAATTTCTTTTAAGAAAAGTTAACTATTTAAAGGCCTTTGATTAAATTCAAATTCACGCATCAGGCATATGATAACCAGTGGCGGATCTAGCGAAATATTATTTGCAGAACTAATAATTTTTTTCAAAATTAGTAAACATTTAAAAAAAAAATAAACGAAATATCCATTTCAGTCCTTGAAAGGACTTTGACCGAGCTTCTTATGATCAGTTGTGTTGTGTGTACTTGTAATATGTTTGAAGGCAAATGATCGAGAACTGGGCCTACAAGTTTCATGCCGACTCCGAACGGCTTATGTTCTCAAGAAGCTTTTCAAGGCTGTTTTTACTCTCTGAGGTTTGCCATTGCCTGCAGAGAGGTTACGGCCGAACAGAAAAATGACGTCAATTGAAAAGACTTCCTGTGTCAGGTGGGATTTGAGCCTGGGTTCTCTGGCGTATGAGCCACACACTCTACCCACTTAATATTATACCACAAAAATATTAAAAAAATTATATTTTTTTTAAAAATTTCAACGATACGTCTTGCTTCTTATAGACAAATTATCGATAAATAGGCTTTTCCGAACGTAGACAAAATTTTTCTGTATTACTTTACGATGAATATAATTATTCCATTTTTGTTAAATGATCACAAAAATTAATTTAGAAGAATTTAGTTCCAAGCCCTCTAACCCTTAAAGTTTTAATTTTATTATAATTTACGTGTTTTCCAATTTTGAAAAAAAATTTTTAGTTTTGTGAGTAATATTTCGCTAGATCTGCCGCTGATGATAACCGTACTACATTTTAATGGTTTTAGATGAGGCATTCTTATAGAAATCAAACAGCTATTGGGTGGTTCAGGCTGTGTGACATAATTTGTGAAGTCATTATCAACGTCATGTGTAATCATACTGTACTGTCTGAACGGTTGTCATAATAGTTCGATGACAAACTGTGCCACAAGTTCGACATAGAGAATGACATGTTGATGTGAACGTGGCGGCCGTGGTATAATGGTTGAGGTGCACGGTTTGTATGCGATATAACGTAGATTTGAGTCCCATCTGCCATAGAATGTTTTTTAAATTGAATTTATTTTTCTGCAGGCAATGGCAAATTTCAGCGAGTAAAAACTGCCATGAAAAACTTCTTGAAAACATAAGCTGTCGGCATAAAGCTTGGGTGTATCTTACAGATGAGATTTGCTCTCATCGGCAATTGTCTTCATTCCGGATAGTCAATGTGAAAGCGCATTCTTGAGATTCTCTCCTAGCTTATCCATGAACTCAAACGTTTCCATGTAATCACTACGTTGCACGTTGTTCAATGCCCTTAATACAGATGGCCAAAACCTTAGTCATGTGACCGGATTTAATAGTATCAACGCAGACCTTTTTGAGAGTCTTGGCGAATTTCTTTAGGCGAATCGGGGCAAATGAGAAGAGAGGTCATTAGACCCAAAGATCCATAGCCTTGAGCAACTGAATCGGACTGTACATCACCATCGTAGTTCTTGCAAGCCCAAGCAAAGCCACCCTCCGACTTCATGGCGTAGGCAACCATATCGTCGATTAAACGATGCTCATACCAGATTAGAGCAGCTTCGTAAACGGGTTTGTAGTCCTTCTGGTAGATCTCCTCAAAGATGTCCTTGAAGCGACCATTGTATTTCTTCAAGATTGTGTTCTTAGTGCTCAAATAGAGCGGCAACTTGCGAGCCAAGGCGTACTTCATGGAAGCGTGTGCAAACTCAATAATCGACTCATCTGTGAAGTGAACATAGCCAAGGCAACACCTGCACCTTTGTAGTTATGCACTGTGTGAATGATTTCCTTGCCGCCATCTTCGGGCTTTAATGTGATTATTAGGGCGCCAGCACCGGGGACCACAAAATCGGTTGCCTTGTATTGATCGGCATGAGCATGACGACCAATAATGATTGGTTTTTCCCAACCGGTAACTAAGCGCGAAATGTTCTTGCAGGTGATGGCTTCGCGGAAGACGGTACCACCAAGAATGTTACGAATGGTGCCATTGGGAGACTTCCACATCTTCTTCAGCTTAAATTCTTCAACACGCTTCTCGTCAGACGCAATGGTGGCACACTTGATGCCAACATTATATTTTTTGATAGCCTCAGCACAATCGATGGTCCCTTGATCCTCAGTTTTATCACGATTCTCCATGCCCAAATCGTATGTGTGCAGCTCAATGTCCAAGAAGGGCAAGATCAACTTGTTCTTGATGGACTTCCAGATGATGCGTGTCATTTCACCGCCAAGAACGTCGACTACTGAACCAGCACGAACTTTTGAAGAGTTTATATATTAGGGCCTGCGGCAACAGTAGTACAAGTGACATGAATTTTATTTTTCGATATACAGTATTAAAGTAAAGCGTCTTCTGTAAAATCTGTATCTTAAAATGTTATTGAAAAATGAATTTGTTCCACTTAAAAAGGATTGAACATTTGGTAGCAAAAATATATTTTTTGAAATTATCAATTTTCTATAAACTGTGGCAATCTTTTTCACTTGTACCACAAACTACTTTAAGTCTCTTATGATAACAGTAGTACAAGAGTACTTGGACTGGTTTGCAATAAATTACATTTTTGGCTATGGAACCAGTAGTACAAGTACAAAAATTTATTAAATTTTCTTACCTTTTCCTGATTTTATCTAACAATATAAAATTTCTTATAGAAAAAAAATTAGCAAAAACCGTAATTTTTGTATTTTTGTTATAATAAGAATTTTTTACAAACAAATCTGAAGTGTGGAATTTAAAATATGCAGTTTAAAAATGGAGTTTAAAAATAATATCAAAAGCATGATAAACTGGGGGGTTATATTGTAGCAGTTCTTGTAAGTTTTTCCACTTTAAATATTTCATTTTAGGTGGACCTTTAAATTTGTTGCAAAACTGCTTTGTGTGGTCGACCACTTTCCTTGACAGATCAGTCAGCTTTTAAAAAATCCTTCGCGTCTGAAAGACAATACTTAAACTGCATGGTATAAGGATTGTCATTGTCGATTCGTATTCATTTGATAGCACGCCAAGCGATGTTGTTTTTGTTTAAGTCTTTTTTTATAATTTCAGCTATTCCGTCTAGTTTGGAAAAATTAAAAAAATCTTCCAATTGCATTTCAACAACTTAGAAATTTTTTGCTGTGTCTTGAATAGCTTTTGTCCACTGTGCAGGAATAAACACATATGGGGTACACCGTTTGTGCTTTTCGATAAGTCCAAAATCTTCAATGCACTACATGTAAGTATGCCCTGGCTCCAAAAATGTATGTTCTACTGTATGAATATCGGTCGTATTTACTACATGCATTCAGAACTTTAACACATTTTTGTTTCGATTCTGCCCCCCACAGCAATCGCTAAAAGCTATGATCTTAAGTACTGCTTCCGGGAGCTGTTTTATAAATTTAAATAAACATGAAGTTACTTGCGAGGAACCTCGAGAAGCTTTTGATTCGTCCAATATAAACATGGTAGTTTTGTTGGATGTTAAATCGTGGATACCCAAGTTGTACGTCCATAAGGTTCTTAAATAGTATACCTTGTTTTTGGTCAAACAAGGTGTGGGCAAAGTTTTCTGTTGGTCAAAACATATTGCATTATCTCACCATTAGAAGATTTTCTCCTGAATTGCCATTTGCACTGTTTTGTGGTGTTTGTTCCTATCCAATTCAATACATCTTTTAGTAATATGTTACTTGAAGCTTTCAAATCAATAGCAAAATTGTCGCATTTGTTACAGGTATCGAAATGTGGTGGATGAAAAGAAAGGTTAAATAAGTTGTTAAAAATATGTCGATTTTCCTAACAATACTTCAGGTAACATTCATACATATTTGAAACGCTTAAAAATTATGGAAGATACTTTTTATTTGGATTATCCTATCTAGAGTAGTGGCTTGAGCATTTTGGAAACATATTTATATGATTTTTCACAAACTCCTTGCCTTCTGTAGTCACTTTACTACGATTATGATGCTTTCCTCGTGCATATAATTCTACAAATCCAGCATCTGACTTTCGTTTTGCTACTCCTGTATATCTGCAATTACTTATCTTTAATGTTTTAATAAAAAATTGCTTGCAAACCCGCGGCGAATAGAGCGACGTTTCTTATTTTTTTTTTGATAAAAAATCTTTAAGTCCGCCAAATAACTTTTTTTTTGAAAATGCAAAAAAAAAAAACTACTGAATATTTTCTCAAATTTATTTTCTAATTTGAATGTACAGTCCTTCCGGTTAATAATTAAAAATATTTTCATTCAAATGACTGCCTCGGCTGGCCATGCAGTAGCCTACACGATCGGTCCAATTTTTAAGCACATTATCGATTGTGTGCAGCTGTATTTCACCAATGGCTTCACGAATATTGTCCTTTAAAGCTTCAATTGTCTCTGGCTTGTCGGCGTAACACTTATCTTTGAGGGCACCCCACAAATAATAGTTCAACGGTGTCAAACCGCAGCTCCGAGGTGGCCAAACGACATCAGCTCTGCGGCTGATAATGCGATCTTCAAAAACAGGGCGCAAAACATCAAGTGTAGGTTCGGCTGTGTGGCACGTAGCGCCGTCCTGTTGATACCAAATGTTGCCAATATCCTCCTCTTCAATTTTTGTGAACAAAACTTCGTTCAACATGGCCCGATAACGATGGCCATTGACTGTAACGGCCACTCCTTGCTCATTTTCGAAGAAAAATGGCCCAATTATGCCTCTGGACCAAAATCCGCACCAAACAGTGACTCGTTTTGGATGCATCGGCTTTTCAATGTATGCGTGCGGGTTTTCTGTGCCCCAAATGCGACAATTTTACTTGTTTACATACCCGCCAAGATCAAAATGAGCTTCATCTGAAAAGATGATTTTTTTGGCAAAATCGGCATCTTCTGAAAGTCGATCGCAGGCAATATATCCCAGCGTTGTTCAAGCGTATACACAACCATATTCGTTCAGCGGAAGGATAAAACTAATCATCTGTCAAATCAGACATGTGCTAAGTGTTACCATTCACGAAATAAGCACTACTTGAAAAAAGAAACGTTAGATGGCGGACCCTTTATATCGAGCTATATGCAAATATCGCAACAGTTTCACTTTTTATACGAATTTATAAAGAGTTTCGTTATGCGACTGTTTGTAAAACATATTGAAATGCAAACAGAGTAAACTTTCCTTTCTTTCGAACTGGCTGAACGAAATCGTAACTTCTTCGTAAGGTTTTCGTTAAGACACGTTATGACATCGTTACGACATTTCGTTACGAAGTCGTGTCAACCGCTTCATACGATATTCTTTACGATTTCGTAACGAAATCGGATTCCGAAATCGGAAAGATTACGAATTGTTTGTTACGATTTCGTTAAAAATATTTTGCGTTAAAAATATTTTGCGTTAAAAATATTGACACGACTTCGTAACGAAATATCGTTACGATTTCGTAACGAGTCCTAACGAAAATGTTACGAAAAAGTTACGATTTCGTTCATACAGTTCGAAAAAAAGGAAATTTTACTCGAATAGTTACGAATTAGTCGGAATTTCAACATAGTCATCAACTATGGTTTGCTGGTTTGCATAAAAAATGTCAAGCTAATTTCCTTCAATTTACAAAATTATATTCGTTCTAGGCATAATTTCATATATGTATTTTACTGGATATCAGGGACTTTTTGAGCATTGAAACTGATTTCAAATATACAATCTCCTTGGAGATGAACTCCAATATAATGATTATGACTCTTATAAGCAATAATTAAGCGAAGTTTTCAAGAAAATTAACATCATTATCATAGTTTATCTAAAAAAAAAAAAATCACATTTTGAATTTAATAGTCTCATTTGTGTTATTTCTTTATACTTTCTGGACCCTAAGGGGGGGCGGGTTTGAACACCTAAACCCCCCTTGTCTACGGGCCTGGTGCATAGTTTTCCTTATTTCCATCATATCCAACCTCTTCGAAATTATTTATTTCACCGATGTTCTTGACGCCTATGCTTGTTTCGCTTTCGCTGCTACTTTCAGGCTTATACGTTTTATCAAAATCGGTGTCGTCAGAGTCAACATCGATAGATGTTTCCATTTTAAAAATTTTATTTTTTATTCTCGAACTTCTGTGCATCCGAATAAAACCTTTGTCGATTTTTCTTATGAAATTATGTAATATACCTTTATGAAAAATTTTCTAACTATCTTAACTAATATTCGCACTACAACTGAAAATAATGAAATGATTGACGACACAGCGCACTCCTAATTCAATTTTTTCACCTCTAAGTTAAAGTAAAACCAGGTAAATGTAGGCACGTTTTTTCAATATCTTCACACTTATATTAAATCCTTTATTTAATTGTTTAATTTTCCGAAATATCACTTGTACTACTGTTGCCCGCAGACCCTCATATTTCAGTGGCATTTTTTTTTTCTGAAATTAGGAGCTAATTTTTTTTTTTTTTGATTAGGAGCCAATTGTTTTGATGCAACCTCTTTATTAAAGCATAAATAACTACTTGTCAAGAGTTCCCTATGACACCATGTATGCGCTAGAAGATTTTTAGGTTCAAAGTTCACCGAAATCGGTCATTCGTTTATATCGCCACTACTCTTTGTAGGACAGAAAATATGCTCAGGGCAAAATTGTAGTTCAGATAGTTCTCTAAAAAAATGCCTTTAACAGTTTTAAAGTAAAACAAACAACGATATGCGACTAGATATCTTTGAATAGCGCAAAGTACAAATTTCATACGTTAATTTCATACACACATATACTTCCTGTTAGCAGAATAGGTTCAGTTTTTTTTTATTATAAAGCTGAGGTCATTATAAGAGATTTTTTAAGTTGTTGTTGTTGTTGCAATATTAGTGAGTACTTAACTCTTAAACAAAATTATGCAAAAACACAACCTTAGTATTACCGTTAGCTTATTTTTGTGTTGTTTTTTAATTGCGTGATCAGAAAAGGTTCACTATATTAATAAAAAAGAAAAATAGAAACAAAAAATCATTTTTTTTATGAAATGATATTTTTATTATTTTATTAATAATGAGTACATCCTCCTTTATTTGATATAACTTCAAATATTCGCTTTGGCTCGGAGTCATACTCGGAGTGATTTTAAATAATTCAATGAATCTTTCGTAAACGCTGATTAAATGCTGATTAATAGCCATACCCATACATTTTCCATATGGAAAGTCCATGGAAGATGACTGAATAAGTTAAAAAATTTCGGAAAAGCCCTTTCCAGAACTCCCTTGTAGCACACTGCTGTCATTTTAGTGAACTGAAACTTCAGTTCGATTATTCCGAATTAGGATATTGAACCCCCGGACCATGACACCACCTTCATGAATATGACGGTGATCCAAAATAGGTTCATCTTTTCGAAGATCGTGAAAATAGAAATTGTAGCCGTCAGGTCCGTCAAAATTAAACTTTTTTTCATCTCAGAACACTTCATACTGCCACTCACGCATTTTAGAAAATTGCAACCGTTGCGCCTAACCTTGTACATTTTTTGCATGCATAATTTCTATCGCATGCATGTATCAGAAACACTTTTGGATTTTAGTACAAAATTTAATTTATCTACTATACATTACGCTATCTATAACTCCATTTATTGTTGAATTTAGAAAAATTAAACACTGAACTAAATCAAATTGTAAGAACTTTTTTATAATATCATACGTATACACATGGATTCGCACTTAACTTGAGATTTTTGGTCTTGTTTCCATGACTCTGGGGGGCGTCCAAGCCCACGGGCCGCCCATATCTACGCACCAGATCTAGACGCTGCACTCATGTTACGCATCGAAAACGGTTTCAAATCTGAGCAAGAATTAAATGCGCATTTCCTTTCATTCTCTTCTTTTGTTGTGTTGTTTGAGCAGACAAAAAAACCGCATGCATACAAATTCAAATAATCACTTAGTAGACGTTGCATGGCAACACACTTTTTCCAGTTTCTGTTATTCGTTGTAACAAAAACAAATGTGTTGTTGTTCAATTTGCACGTATTACAGCTTAGGTTATTGATTTTTAAATCGTAAGCGAGGACGTAAGGTTTTAAGTTGATTGAGGCTGTTCGACTAGATTCACAGTTGTTGTTACAAGGCATTTTCTTTGATGTTATTTATTTAGAAACAGTAAGGAAGTTAGAAATAAGGAAGTCGTAATGACATTTACTGACAGGGTAACTAGTTACTGAGCTAGTTATGGCAATAATGACTTCTCATTTTCCACCATTTCCTCCACAGGTGGGTGAGTAGTACTGAGCTAAAAAAAAGTGTTGCATTTCTCGGAGAGCTATAGATTCATTTTACTCTTTTACTCTAGCATGAATGAATCATATATTTATGTTCATAGAGAACACCTTCCGATAAGGCTTAATTCCTCGGGGTCCAAAGACGTTGGAGTTATAGTTCATGCAATTTCCAACCAGTACTCCAACATGCACATTCAAGATATGCTAATGAAATACTCAAAAATGAATATTGCATATCCGAGACACTCAGAGAAGCAAGCACGTACTTGATTTCACTTCGATAAACATAATAGCATTACTCTGTGCCCTAATATATAAAAGCAGTATGCTATAAGAATTCCATACTGCCCTTAATAGTACCAATTCGGCTGCCAGTAGTTGGCGTACCTTCATTGACATCTTCTGGTGGAGACGATACCTATCCAATCTCTTCTTTGATATATAAACTGCGCCGGAATACTGCGCGACTCCCGCCGGCCAATCTAGACATGTGCAAGCGACTTGACACAAACCACAGCCAGCACGATACTTCCCGCACGGTCAGCCAATGATAGTCGGTATGGACATTGGGTTCCGCCAAATGAGGCTCTACAACATCCCAGCAAAGAGACCAAAAGTTCAAATGAAATTTTATCACTGTCCGTGCCCAATTCGTGCCCAAAAAATTGCTTGACTGGCATTTCACCAAGTTGATTCGGGGCATGATAAATAAATGAATTACCGAAAAAGGTGGGGCCTGATATCACCGACTACACGATAGAAGTTTGATCAAGAATCATATGTCCCATCATCATACATAAAACCCTTATTTATAATCTGTTTGCCATGGATAGATAAGGTCATCCCCATCATGGCGTGTTTAGGGGGTTTCAAGACAATACTATATGTCTATCCGACATGTAGTTCGGTAAAATAACGGCATTTTTTCGATGAGCTTCCAGACATACTACATGCTGGATAGACATCATTATTTTTCAGCTCTCAAAGAGAACACACCATAACAATGGCAAAACAATATCTTGCTGCTCTAATAGAAAATTCCTATAAAGTTCAATAAATGCCTTTCAAAATTCATTATGTGAAACACTACCCATTTTTTTTTTATTCGTCTTCGTTAGTTCCTCGTTTTTTTCTTATTTTTCTCTTGATGTTGACTAATCGACGATGAATGTGTGTTCAAACAATATTATATGTCGGATGGACCGGCAGAAAAATCAAAATCATTTGATTTTAATACTACATGTTGGATGGACATGTAGTTTTAGCTTTCACACATCGTACATGTCATCGGACACGCAATGTCCATCAGCCATGCAGTATTGTCTGAAACCCCCTTTTGACTATCCCCGTGCTAACAACGTTATCAACAATTGCTACTCCATTCACAGGCTTAGTAAAAATGTTATGCGCATTTAAACCTGCTCCAAGGATGACCATCGACCTTGTCCATGTGAGTAGGACAAGACTAGTACATGCTGGCAAACATGTTTCGTCTCTATGCATCCTTCCCACAACCATCCTTCTTTATCCTGGCTTTGGACAGGCAGGCTCATCATAGAGCTAACCTGGCGAAGTTAGCATGAATGAATGACAGGCGGGAGAACAGCGGCAGCCGTGCGGCAGTATTTTGTCCTACCACTCCCCCTTGCCCCACTTTAACAATTGACTATAGCAGTGCGGACGGAATACTTGAAATGGAATTAGTGAATTCATTCCAGTTTTGAAGTGAGAGAATTATCGGTCAATCAAGTCAAGTGGTTGGACATAGGACTTTGGTTGCTATGTATTTGTCTACATTTCTTTCAATCTCTGGGGGGCAGCTAACCCCCGCTTTCTTCCTGGCAACGGCCAAGTTTTTCCAAACAAATTTCTTGTATTTATTCCTTAAGGCTGGATTCACTGACCACCTTCAGCAAGTTTTGCACGTTTTTTTATATGAAATTCTTGCGCTCTCTTCATCTTGATTAACATTATTTTTATTTTCGCAAAAACTTGCTGAAGGTGGTCAGTGAATCCAGCCTAACACTACAACTGAGATGAAGAGAGAACTGAGATTTCTCTTCAAATAATTTTTTTTTTAGACAAGAAACCTGACATAAATTAAAAAATTCGTCTCCTTCTATACATTTATTATTCAAAAACCAAATAAAACATATCAAAAACTTGGAGTCGTACAAAACAATTCATCATGATTTCACATTTGGAATTTCGTCTTATTTTAACTACTTTTTATTTAACAAAATTTCGCTAAGTTAAAAAGTATAACTTTTATCGTGAGCTGAGTGAAAAAGCTTTCTCTATATAGCTCTCTTTCGCGTTTGTGTTCACAAAAGCAATAATAAAACTTTCAAAAAGTTTAAAAAACTTTGCTTACGGGTTCAATCAAAATTTAGGGTTCAGAGAATTTTTCTTTAATCCTAAAACGTTAGGTTTTAACTAAATATATCTCTAAATATCAAAACTTTTCTTTAATTTTACACAGAAACGTCAAGTCGAACACAGCTCAGTTTTCGCCAGCTTTAAGTATACCAGCGTCACATTTAACTGCACCACAAACTAGACACGGCTCAACACAACAACATCAATCGCCAACAGCAGTAGCCCCACCACCACCGCCACCACCAGTCTATGTGACATCCGCCAATCATCCACCGCCCAGTTCTGTACTCTACCCGAGTGCCGCTTATAGTGATCATGGTTTTCTACAAATGACACTCGGTTATTTGTCACCCTCATCCGGTGCCTACAAATCAGTGGACCCGTACTTTCTGTCCCAGGGTAAGTTGAGGCTAAGCAGAACAACAACCAATAAACTAATTAACACCATAAAAACACTAGAAAATTTAACACTCTCAAAAAAGTTTGTCAAAGATGGACTGTCAATAATTTAATTACCACAAAATATGTTGCCTTAAATTTTATATTTTATATTTGTGATAGTTTCAACCAAGTTTTATATTGATTGCAGCTGGTCTCTTTGGTGGCGGTCATCTCTTTGGTGCAGCAGGATGTGTGCCCGAATTGGCACTTGGTCTGGGTATGGGTGTGAATGCTTTGCGTCATTGCCGCCGACGCAAGGCACGTACCGTTTTTAGTGACCCTCAGTTGTCGGGGTTGGAGAAGCGTTTCGAGGCACAACGTTATCTATCGACGCCGGAACGTGTTGAGTTAGCCACAGCGCTGGGATTGAGTGAGACACAAGTGAAGACATGGTTTCAAAATCGGCGCATGAAGCACAAGAAGCAACTGCGACGTCGGGATACGAATAACGGTAAGTAATGGGGTATCGAAAGTTAAAGAGTCAAACTAGGACAGTATAGGAATAATTTACTTAATAGTAGGAAAAGAGTAATCAGTTTGAAAGGTCTAAAAAATTAAGGTACAGATGACATTAAAAATTCGTTGAATGTTAAAGTGACGAAATTTTATCAGAAAAATCGGTTTTCAATTGGTCTTAGTAACTTTAATCTCTAAATGTGCATAATAGTTAGCTCCGCCATTTTGGATTTATTTTGAAAAAATCTTTGGCTGCAAAATGTGTAATGAGTACATTCATGTGCAGTATTTAAAATAAAATTTATTATAATGCTAATAATGTACGATTTTCAAAAGAAAAGTTAGCGCTGCCTTATATTTTCAAAAATTCTGATATTGTGCTGTAATGTGCTCAAGTTGTGCTGTAATGTGCAGTATATAGTTAAAATAATCACATACATAATTGTGAATCTTCAGAGTATAAATAGATTATTCAATTGCAACTTTTATGGTGTAAGACCAGAAAATGAAACAGAAGCAAGCTAAAAATGCTATAAGTAAGGCCCTTTCTACACTCTGAGTAGGAAACTTGGGATGTAGATATATGGTTATCTGACATATGGTTATGTATATGGTTTTATATATAAGCCAATATAGACTTCCAAAGAAATGACAATAAAGCATAAATAGAAAACTGAATCTTAGGAAACACTCAGGTGATGAAATTTGGATTCTAGCCAAATGGGCTTATAACAAAGACTCCATAAATTAAAGTGGCACATCCACTCAAACAAATGTGGGCATGTGATATTTAAAATGAGAGTATTGTTTTCAAAAAGGCAAAATTTGCCTATATCAGGCTGAAAAACATTAGATATGCAAAAAACTGCCAAAGTGTGCTGTGGATAAAATTATATGTGACATTAAAATCAAGTTCTATATAGTTTTAAAAATAAAATAGTTTATTATTAAATTTTTTTAATAAGTTAGTGGCCATAGTAGCACAACTTGAAAACAACAGAGCACAATTTCCGAATTTCTAAAAAAATTTATGGACAACTAATATCATATTAAAAAAACACAACCTTTCAAAGGGGCACATGACGGGACACGTTTGGCACATTACAGCACATATACTCTTATTTTGAATAAACAAAAAGTAGGCAGTGTTTCATTGCTTTTTTAACTCTTTTTATGAATTTATGCGTTATTAAATATAGAAACTGGTATTTTTTAATGTTTTTTATATAATATATTTGTAGCACAATTACTTTGGTTGGGTAATCGGTAATTGGCTCGGTAATCGGTTAGTAATCGCTTCGGTTATAGGATGGTAATCGCATCGGTAATCGCTAATGGGATGCTAATCGCTTCGGTAACCGGCTGGTAATTGGTTGGTTATTGCTTCGGTAATCGGTTGGTAATCGCTTCGGTAATTGGTAATCGGTTGGTTATTGGTTCGGTTATCGGTTGGTTATTGGTTCGGTAATCTATTGGTAATCGTTTGGTATTCGCTTCGATAATCGACAATCAGGTAATCGCTTCGGTAATTGGTAATCGGTTGGTAATCACTTCGGCAATTGATAATCGGTTGGTAATCGCTTTGGTAATCGGTTGGTGATCACTTCCGTAATTGGTAATCGGTTGCTAATTTCTTCGGAAGTCGGTAATCGCTTGATAATTGCTTCGGTAAGTATTAATCGGTTGGTAATTTTTTCGGTTATCGGTTGGTTATTGGTTGGGTAATCGGTTGGTAATCGCTTCGGTAATCGACAATCAGTTGGTAATCGCTTCGGTAATAATTGGAATCGGTTGGTAATCGCTTCGGTAATCGGTAATGGGCTGGTAATCGCTTCAGTAATTGGTAATCGGTTGGTAATAGCTTCGGCAGTTGGTAATCGGTTGGTAATCGCTTCGGTAATTGGTAATCGGTTGATAATTGCTTCGGTAATCGGTTGGCTATTGGTTCGGTAATCGGTTGGTAACCGCTTTGATAATCGGTAATCGGTTGGTAATTGCTTCGATAATTTGTTGATAATCGCATCAGTAATCGGTTGGTAAGCGATTCGGCAATTGGTAATCGGTTGGTAATCGCTTCGGTAGTGGGTAATCGGTTGGTAATCGCTTCGGTAATTGGTAATCAGTTGGTAATTGCTTCGGTAATCGGTTGGTAATTGCTTCAGTAATCGGTTGGTTATTGCCTCTGAAATCGGTTGGTAATCACTTCGGTAATCGGTAATGGGTTGGTAATCACTTCAGTAATCGGTAATCGGTTGGTAATTGCTTCGATAATTTGTTGATAATCGCATCAGTAATCGGTTGGTAATCGATTCGGCAATTGCTAATCAGTCGGTATCTCGCTCGGTATAATCGCTTCGGTAGTCGGTAATCGTTTAGTAATAGCTTCGGTAATTGGTAATCAGTTGGCAATTGCTTGGGTAATCGGTTGGTATCACTTCGGTAGTCGATAATAGGTTGGTAATTGCTTCGGTATTTGGCAATCAGTTGGTAATCGCTTCGGCAATTCATAATCGGTTGGTAATCGCTTCAGTAATTGGTAATGGGTTAGTAATCGCTTCGGTAATTAGTAATCGGTTAGTAATCGCTTTGGCGATCGCTTCGGTAATCAGTAATTTGCTGGTAATCGCTTCGTTAATCGGTTGGTATTCGCTTCTGTATTGGGTAATCGGTTGATAATCGCTTAGGTAATCGATAATTGGTTCAGTAATCGATTGGTCGCTTCTGTAATCGGTAATTGGTTCGGTAATCAGTTGATATTCGGTAATAGGTTCGGTAATCGCTTCGGTCTTCGACTTGGTTGATGCTAGAAAGTCTTGAAAAAGGAATGCTGTACAGCAATAATTTCTGTTACGCTAACAGCGTGATAATATCGCCAACAGCGTGATGATATCGCGAATCTATAGTGTTGCTCTCTACCAAAAAGTGCTCAACGCGCCTATAGAAGTTTTCACTTCAAAACTGGCAGCTCTTACATTATGCACGTAATTTCTAACAGGTTAAGAGCTCAATATAGCCAGCTCTCTACATTGAAGTTCGTATTAAAAAAAAGAAAATTTTGTATAAATTTCGAAAAAAATGATTTTCTTACAATCTTTCACTTGTTTGGTAGACATTTTTGTTTTCTGACTTTTGAGAGAAAAAACAAGATTCGTCACGCAAATTAAGAACAAAGTTGTTAGTTATCATTAAACTAAAAACTCCTTTAAAGACTTATAATTGAATCAAAATGTTCATAAGAACAAGTCTCAGAAAAAGTTCTTGGACTTTGCCCAAGAAACAACAACAGAGTGGGGTCAAAACCACGGAAACTATTAAAAAGCACTTAGAAACTGTTGGGAAAGAGAGTAGGGGAGAGGAAGAATTAACGACAAAGGCCGAGCACACTATTTGGCAAAGTAGTCAGTCTATCTTAAGAAACTCTAAAGTTTCTTGACAATTAAATACATGCTAAAATAATTTTAATATTTTGCAGAACCAGTCGACTTTTCACGTACCGAGGCGGGCACAAAAAGTTCGAGCAACACTTCAGGCACGTCAAACAATAGCAGCAGCATTTCAACCTCATCATCATCAACATCATCAGCATCATCTGTAGCAGCAGCTGCTGTAGCGTCCAACACAAATGATAGCACAGCATATCATTCCACACAAGCACAACAGCACCAGCAACAACAGCAACAACAGCAACAACAACAGCAACATCAACATCGCGCCGGCAGCAACAGCAGCCATGCTGCTCATCATCATCTACAAATGCTGCGCAACATATCCACAGCCGGGTCCATAGATGTAGGCGCGGCAGCGGGTTTCTTGTCTCAAAATGGTGCCTATCATTTAGATGCTCATGATTATTCCACGGATGACAATTCAGACATAGACGATGACGATGATGAGGGCAGCGATGTCGACATTGTCGGTGATACGAAATTGTATCAACTCACATAATGGAGTTACTCGCAGGAGTTGGCAGTGGGCGTGAATAAGCGAAATGTAAATAATTGAATACGAGTCAAAAGTTTGTCATTTAAAAATTAAATATAACAATAAAATCTAGTCTTCAATATTATTTAGAACTAAGTAAACGAGTCTAGTTTCTACGCAAAACTTCCATAACAATAATTTAGTCAAGTAGTTTAAAATCTATTTTAAGTCTAAAAACACTTGATCTCCAGTATGTATAAGCATAATATTGTAAATTTAGAAGATTAAATGCGAACACGAAATGTTGCCGTATAAAAGATATGATATTCAATAAAATAACACTATAAATAAAAAAACAGCGGGTGTAGAAATTAGATCACAAAATCATAAGATACAATAATAAAAAATTAATATCAATCTTAGATTCTGGTATGGAAAGCAGCTGAAATGTTTAGCTTTAAATCCTTTTCAGAAATGATATTCAGCGCAGCTCGTTTTTAAACAGTATCATGTCTCAAAACATTTTCAAAAGAAATACCTGGGTTGGATTCACTAGGTCATGGATTGACCAGTACAAAATGGATCAGTTTAATTGGTCTGCATTCGATTCTGACTCAAGCGTCCTAGAAAATCGATTAACCCTCTCAAGCACTTGTTGTATATGTACAACAACATTTTCAGATGCTTGTCTAGTAACTTGATTTGTAACTGAATTTTTTTGTTTTGGTGAGTATGAACTTATAAAAGCACATTGATAAAGGCACAAATGATTTTCGGAAGAATCGAAAAAGTTTTTTTTTTTTAATTTCATTGTTGACGTTGCTTGAGGCAAGGCTATTTTATATGATCTGAGTAACTTCTGAATAATAACAGTGCGACAGCCAAAATATGAGTAAGAAACCGACAACTGTTCTAAATTATACCCGAGCTCTTGATCACAAATCTGGCACCCAAAATTCTCCATCACGTCAAGATTTTGAGAAAAACGTGATTCAAGGTCAAAAAATTCTCCATAGAGAAATCAACTTGAATCGTCGAAACTAAAAGTGGTACGTGAGTTTTGTCTGAGGGAAGAATATTTGTTATGAATTAATAAAAATTTTTTTCTATACTTTTACCCTCTTCACCCCCCTTTTTTATCACTGTTTTTACGTTTTTCAAAAACACTTTATTTTAGCATTACTAATTTTGCAAACTATTGAGAAATCTAATATAATGTGTTGACAAAAAATCTTCCCCATAAAAAACATATTAGGTCTTCCCACAACAAAATTACCATAGATCTATCATATCCAAGCAATAGACTCCCTAAATACAAAATTAATTGTTTTCACTTATATGATGTCAACGGTTGGGATATGGACGAATAATACTTCAATGCATACAATATAACATTAAAATCGATATGTCTGCAAAGTTTTTTCACTACTGGTATCCTGGGGTCTTTATGGATTCCCTGGATTCCTGATGTTTTATGTATAAAAAGTAGTAAATAGTACTTCACTCTACCATAAATCGTATTTCCCAAATTATAAAATAGTACTTCTCAACCATAGAACGTTCTTCAAAAATAATAAACTTAATCATAAACAGTAAACAAACTAATAAAGAACAAACCCAAAAGTATTTTTATAAATGCTTTTTTTTTATTGCTTTAAATGTTTATTGATAAAATATCTTAGTTATCGTAGACTTCACCTACTGAGTTCCAACATAGATCTACGAGTGAAGAATTCGATTTATTCCAGCATACCATGACTCTATTGATATTTTAAAAGTTGAAATTTTTGTAAGTTTTAATATGGGTTTAAAATTGGCACTTTTTATACCCTACACCTAAAGAAGTCAGGATGCATTAGCAGGAGAAGGAGTTTAGATAATTGGATGAAACTTGGTACTGATGTTTATATGCACCCAAGGATGTGCAGTACTGAATATTTTAGGAAACCCCTCAGGGACACGCCCACCTCCTATACAACCCACTATAGTAAAGACCATAAAATGTCTATAAAATTACTGTTTTGTGTTTTTTTACATTTAATTTTTAAGTTTTTTTTGCAATATAAATATTTTTTTGAATCGGAATCTGAATCAATATACAACATATCTGCCTGTAAATTTGAGTCTGAAAGAAGGCTTCTTACATCTTATTTCTTGTCTAACTGCATCTTGCTGTATAACGAAACGAACACTTTGATCGTGCGAGATACGGTAAGCACTACATTTGCTCATACTAACTTATATTGTCGCTCGTTTCTTCGTTCGTTATAGGTCTTCGTTTCGTTTTGCAGCAAAATGCGGTAAGATAACTTATTGTATTTCTGCACAATATTTAAAAATAAAAAAAGAAAACCCCCGGATTTGAATCATTTGAGTGAACGTGCACATTTTGATGGTATTTTTCTTTACTTTGGTCATCCTTTCGCAATTTTGTTGAACCAAGTATTTTATATGAGATTTTTGGTTTCTTTCACAGCTTGCATATACTAGGGGTATTCTCTATGCCTAGTATATGTCCATTACACGTTGCAAGAATAGACAAAATCCAATCCACATTTGTACGTATTGCATATTTCCTACTCTTTCACCGTGCAACGGCATATACTATACATGCCGAGTACACCTACATCGTTATATTTCTTTTGTATGGAATATTCCTCAGTCACTGTTGCATAGGAAAGTACTTTAGGACTTATTACAGCACGTTTTTATTTTGAGAGTACGAAATATATACATTTAATGTTTGGGAAATACGATTTATTGTAGAGGGAAGTACTATATATTTCTTTTTATCCATAAAGCATTAGGGATCCAGTGAAACCATAAAGCCCACAGGTTACCAGTAGCGAAAAAACTTTGCAGACATATCGATTGTTTTTTTATATTGTGTGTATTGAAGTCAATATTCGTCAATATCTCAAAAGTTGAAGTAAAAAAAAAATTAATTTCGTATTAAGGGGACCAATTGTTTGGATATGGTGCATCTACGGTGATTTTATTTTTTGAAGACCCTATATGTTTTTTTAATGGGGATGATTTTTTGCCAACACATTATATTACATTTCTCAATGGTTTGCAAAATATAGCTATGCTAAAATAAAATGTTTTTGAAAAACGAAAAACAATGGTGAAAAAGGGGGATGGGGGGAGAAAAGTATGGAAGAACATTTTTTATCAATCCATTACAAACATCCTTTCCTCAGACAAAAACCACGTACCACTTTTAGTTTCAACGCTTCAATTTGATTTCTCTATGGACATTTTTTTGACCATGAATCACGGTTTTTTCAAAATCCTGATGTGATGGAGAAATTTGGATGCCAGATTCATGCTAAGGAGCTCGAGGATAATTAAAAACACTTGTCGGTTTTTTACTCACAAAAAAATGGAGTCTTTTTTGTGCACAGTGTAATTTTCCAACATATTAGAAGTATTGTATTCTTCATGGAACATGTTGTATGAGAACAACAATTTCTAAAATCCAAATGATAATTCGAATCGTTATGAAACGATATGTTTTTTTCGACTTCCTAGATTCCAAATTAGCCTAAAATTATCACAAAAAAAATCATCCTCCACTAACAAAATTTGGCACGAGAAAGTGTTAAAATACCGAAGCTAAAATACCCCCCGCGGCCATATTGAACTATATTCAAAGACTTTAACCGTCTATAAAATGTCTAAAAAGTATTTGTGTCATACGCTTTATTTTATTTTACCATTAACTGCCACATAGAGTAATTTGTAGACTACTTGTTATGCTAAGGAATATATCTGTGGCCACAAGGAATAACGACCAAACTCAAAATACCGTAAAAGAACGATATGGTATATCCCTTATGCCAATCTTTCGAAGGATGGAGTAATTAATTTTTTGCACAGAATAGATAACCACTTATGTCTGCACATATTTTGTTGGTTTAACGGTTCATACATTTCAGAAAAAGGGTCGTAGTTCGTAAAAAGGTATCGTTTTTTTACGATATTTTGAGTTTAGTCGTTATTCCTTGTCGTCACAGATATGTGCAAAATTTGATTGGCATGTGCAAATTCATACCAACGGTGTAAAATAATTTCATTTAATATTAAAGTGCCACGCCTCCTGTTTAATTCCACCCAATTTTGTAGACCACTGACTGATTATTATTCCAAAGCATATTTGTGGAAAATTTGGAAGAAGTTGGACAAAGGCTATAGAAGCAGTTCGATTAACATTAAAAAAATTAAAGTGGCACGCCTCTGTCTAATTCCGCTCAAATTGTTAGACTAATCACTGCTCATTATTCCAAAGAATATTTTTGCAAAATTTGGTTAAAGTCAGAAAAACGGTGTAGGAGCTGCATTAAAATTAAAGTATCACGCCCCTGTCTATTTCCGGCCATTTTTATAAACTACGAACTGTCGTAAACTTTACCATAAGGATAAAGAATATATATGAAAAATTTGTTTAAAATCGGACTAAAGAATAGTCTAAATACTAAAGAATATATGTACGAAATTTAGTTGAAATCGGACAAACGTTGTAGATGGAGCTAGTTTTAGTACCAATAACAAAGCTACCAAAGTACCACGCCCCACTTCTATAAACTACGGACTGATCCTTATGGCGAATAATACGTGTGCAAAATTTGGTTTAAGTCGGACAAACGGTGTAGAGGGAGTTCGATTAGAGTTAAATTGACACACCCCTTGTCCAATTCCCCACACTTTTGTAGGCTTAAACTTCTCATTATACTAAAGAACATATGTACGAAATTTGGTTGAAATCGGACAAATGGTTTAGATGGAGATAGTTTAAAAATAAAGTGTCACACCCCCTGTCTAGTACCGCCCAATTTTGTAAACTTAAGAATGCTCAAATTACCAAGGATTATGTGTGCAAAATGTGGTTGAAGTCGGACACAGGGTGTAACAGAAGTTCGATTAAAAGTAAAATGCCCCACCCACTTTTCTAGTCTAAAGACTCCACATTATACCGAAGAATATTGTATGGGTTGGATAATCGATGTGGGTGGTGCTTTGGTAGATACAGACAAGATGTCATTCAGTTTTATATATTTACGAAAGTTTTTCTGTTTTGATGACGTCACTTTGTATGAGAGATAGGCGCGGTTTTCATCCGGTTTTTCCAAATATCATAGAGATGGTTCATATTATATATTAAAGCTTATGTGGAAAATTTCAAGAATTTTCTTTAATTTTTGCAGATTCTTAAGAGATTTTACGTTTTAAATAAAGCCAATTTGCATGGGAGGTAGGTGTGGTTTCCATACAATTTTGCCTAATATCAAAGTGATTATGTTTATTATATATCGAAGCATATGTGCACAATCCCAAGCCATTTCTGTAATTTGAGCAGATTTTTAAGAGGTTTTACGGTTAATATAAAGCCACTTTGTATGGGAGGTAGACATGGTTTTCATCCGATTTTCCCAAATTCTATAGTCAGGTATAGTCATTTATATAGACGATCAAAGCTTACGTACAAAATTTCAAGGCATTTCTTTAATTTTTGTCGATTTCTAAGGGATTTAACAGTTAAAATAAAGTCACTTTTTTAAGGGAGGTATGCGTGGTTTTCATCCGATTTGCCTCATTCTCGAACTTAATTTCTATTTTTTAGAAAGAAGCTTATATTTTGAATTTCATAGCGATAGCTTTGAAATTACGGCCGTAATCGTGTCCACAGACGGGCACACGGAAATCGACTCAGGTGGTGATGCTGATCAAAAATATATATACTTTTCTATACCTGCCACGCCTCCTTATTGGCGTTACAAGCAGAATGGCAAAGTAAATATACCCCTTACGCAGTACGAGTTGGGGTATAAAAATGCATGTCAAATATGTACATATTTATATGTATTACATATGTATCGATAGTTAAGCGCCCAAAATTGATAACTGCCCTTTTGACGATAAAAACATTTTTCAACTCGTCTTTATTGTCTAAAATTATACTAAGTGAAATCTCATTGCAAGATGACCAGTATAAGTTTTTTACCAGATTTAACAGTTAAAATAAAGTCACTTTTTTAAGGGAGGTATGCGTGGTTTTCATCCGATTTGCCTCATTCTCGAACTTAATTTCTATTTTTTAGAAAGAAGCTTATATTTTGAATTTCATAGCGATAGCTTTGAAATTACGGCCGTAATCGTGTCCACAGACGGGCACACGGAAATCGACTCAGGTGGTGATGCTGATCAAAAATATATATACTTTTCTATACCTGCCACGCCTCCTTATTGGCGTTACAAACAGAATGGCAAAGTAAATATACCCCTTACGCAGTACGAGTTGGGGTATAAAAATGCATGTCAAATATGTACATATTTATATGTATTACATATGTATCGATAGTTAAGCGCCCAAAATTGATAACTGCCCTTTTGACGATAAAAACATTTTTCAACTCGTCTTTATTGTCTAAAATTATACTAAGTGAAATCTCATTGCAAGATGACCAGTATAAGGCTAAAATAATTGTTTTGCACTTAAATGTTTGAAATTCAAAAACAAAATTAGCGTTGCTGAACATTTTAAATTTTTCACTAATAACTTTTGTGAGCTGAACCATCGATAAATCTTTAGTTCGGGTGTAGTTAAAAAAAAGCGGCAATTTTCTTCAGTATGTCATATGTTAAGTAAAGTGTGTTAAGTTAAGTATATAAGCAACGCCTGCTTCCGGCTTTGTTCATATTTTGTTCGCTTTAATCCAAGAGAGGCGATAGTGCGATGGTTGCTTGTTGAACTTGTAGACGTATGGTGCGCGGTTCAATGCAAGTAGAAACGGAGCAGAAAAAGGCAATTGATTCCTAAAAGGTTTTTTGACAATTTCTTCTTTTAAATATTTGTAAATAAAGAATATAAATAACAAAAAAACAAAACAGCACGGGTCTGTCGTCTGTCCTCGAAAATACCCCTGCTTTTTTCATACAAGTGTCAGCCTCCTCAGACCTGAAATTTGGTATAACTTTTTTTAAATTTTTGTTTATGATTTCTAGTCTGAATACCAATTTTTAGTTTAAATTCATATATGGAATCCGGCCTGAAATAAAAGAGGATTGCTTTTTTGTTTAATTTAATTTTACAACACGCGTCTGTAAGAATTAAGTCTAATGATATATAAATTTCTATATTATATATAAATTTCAGCCTTGAAATCTGAACTGAATAATGGAGGCATGATTATGTTTAGAAATTTAGTCCTGAATTCCAATCTGACTATTAGAGGCCTGATTGAGTTTTTTGTTGGGTGGGTACAAGTCAAATCATCAAATAAAAATAAGTTGGCCTCTTAATAACCAAATAAAAAAAATTTCTCGATCTACTTCTATATTGCAATGTTAATAATACTGTAAAAATTATGAAAGGTGATGGTAAAAGAATGAAGAATCGCGAAATTTCAGTTTAATATCTCAAAAACTGAGACAGCTCAAAGCAACAATTGTCATTTGAGTGGAATTTCTTTATAGTCTCAGGTTGGATTATTTAAAGGATATTGAAATAAGTTTTAAATCAACTTATACTGCATTACCTGCCGTGTGTGAAAGTTATACACCAACTTTCCATACCTGCTCCAAGCAATGGCCGCCACCGCCGAGCTCCAAGTTAGGCCCTCCTTTTACACAGATAAGACAAGACTAGTTCATGTTGGCAACCATGATTCGTCTCAAAGCATCTTATCTGCAGCAGGCAACACCCTCTTGATGCTAAACTGGCGGAGTTAGCAATGCCATCTAACAGAAAAGTCCTGAGCTGGTCCATCAGAACGGAGTGGTACCACGATAACTCTAGTCATCATATGAGTTTTGTGACTCGCCAAAAATTGCTCGAGTTCGCATTGGATGTTTTGCCACATCCATCCTATACTCCAGACCTTGCGTCCTCGGATTACCATATGTTTTGATCCGTACTAATTTCATTGAATGATTAAACGTTTGATAACGAGGGCCTTATCAAGCAGCACCTTGAGAGTTTCTTGGCAGAGAAAAGCTACCACAGAAATGGGAGGTGATCGAGCAAAATGGTAAATATATAATTGATTAATTGTGATTTAATTTATAAAATAAATGAGCCCAAACTGTAAATAATAAACCGTACTGACTTTTGGAATAACCCAATATGAAATGGGTATAATAGATTTGTTGTGTTTAACGTTGACACCTGCCGTGAAAGCTTAATTCAACGTTGTTCCTTAACAATTGGGACCGATACAAAGCGTCGGTCAGCGCCCCTTCAAAGGTACCAAATTAGCTCCATGTTGTGATGACACTTCGCAACCCTTGGTGAGGGTGGAGGCCTATCTAAAACCTCTTCCATACTAAGGGGTATGGCGCCCGGCTTGAGAGTGCAAACCACACCGAGCTAGATAGCTCTGCCCGCGATATGGGTAGTAAGCCAGAGCCACCACGAAGACTCCCCGAAGGGCCAGCCCAATCCAGTCAGCCCAGTATATGCCAGCAGAAGCCAGACATACACCGGGGGCCGCTGACTGCCCGTGGTACCAGTTTTAAAGTCCTTGGTCAGACCTCGTAGCTTACACCCCAGCTACTCCCAGTTTTAGCCCGTCACAGCTCTGGACTGAAATGGGTATAATGGTCAAAATAAAAACACTCTTCCCTCTACAATCTAAATAATATTTACTTACTAAGGTGGCCGTAACAGCCCGTGTTCGGGTTTCAGCCGACCTCATCAGCTCTCGCCAGGCGCCACTGCTTTGCACGCGCCTCCTCTAATCGGATACACCAAGTGCGGTTAGGGCTTCCTCGGCCTGGTCCAACCATTGGAGGCATGGTCTCCCTCGTCGTCGTTGACCAATGACCCTCACCTCGAGCACCTTTTTCGCTGGAGCTTCGTCGTTCATACGATGGACATGACCCAGCCAGCGTAGTCGCTGCACAGTTATACGCCGAACTACGTCAATGTCTTCGTTGAACTCATACAGCTCGGGGTTCATTCGGATGCGATAGTCATTGCCGACTCGAACAGGACGGAAAATATTGCGAAGAACACCCCCAGAGCAGCTGCGTCAGTTTGCGAAACTATCCATGCCTCACCGAAATAAGGAAGCACAGGTAGAACGAGCGGCTTGTAGAGTGTTAGTTTCGTCGATCAAGAGAGGGCTCTCTGCAACTTAGTTGCTTAGTTGTTGTTATTAATGGCGATGCCAATGTATACAAACTCCTTGAATACTTCAAAGTCATAGCTTCAGGATGAAATGTGGGAGTCTAGACGTCGCGCTCCCTTGTTTGTCTGTTTGTAGACAGCATTATACTTTGTTTTACCCTCATTTATCGTCAAACCCATTTTGGCTGATTCCTTTTCGATAGCGGTGAAAGCAGCGGTAACATCTCTCTTAGTTCTGCCGACAATATCAATATCATCAGCGTACGCAAGGAGCTGGACACCTTTGTAGAAAATGATGCCATTATGATGCACACCGACCTTTCGTAAAATGCCCTCCATGATGACGTAGAAGAGATCGCAAGAGAAGTGGATCGCCTTGTCTGAAACCTCTTTCGGTATTGAAGGTTTCGGATAGGTCATTTCCTACCTTGACGGAACTGCATGTGTTGCTCAACGCTCAAACCGAACTCAGACATTGTTGGTATAGGCAATCTCTTCTCGGGCTATCGAACGCAGCTTTGTAATCGATAAATCGATGATGTGTGTCAATTTGATTTTCGTGGGTTTTTTTCAGGATTTGTCGTAGCGTAAAAATCTGGTCTATGGTGGATTTTCCAAGTCGAAAGCCATGCTGATAAGGTCCAATTAGTGTTTTTGTAATCGGCTTTAATCTTTCGCTCAGTACGCTTGAGAGAACCTTATATGCGATGGAAATAAGACTGATACCTCGATAGTTGGCGCCAGATTGTTGGGTCTCCTTTCTTAAGTATGGGTCACAGTACGCTGAGGTTCCAGTTGTCGGACATGCATTCTGCTAGCCATATTTTGCTGATGAGCTGATGCATGCGCCTTATCAATTCATCACCGCCGGTCTTAAACAATTCAGCTGACAAGCCGTCAGCACTCGCTGCTTTATTGTTTTTGAGTCGTTGGATAGCAACTCGAACCTCTTCATGGCTAGGTGGTGGTACTTCCACTCCGTCATCGTTGATTGGTGGCACTGAACTGCGCTCTCCATGGAACGAATATTCACAAAAAAAAAAAAAAGTCCTAAATCGCCCAATTTTTTTTTTTTTTGCATTGCTCCCAGGAAATAAGTTTGCTTTGTACGAAATGAGCAGTTTCATGGCCTATAAGGTCAATATTAATGCCATGAATCATGCTCAAAAATCTATAAAAAATATTTCGTAGGAGCAATTTACTTTTAGCTAAAATTGCCTTTTTTATTTTTTTTTTCAAAATATGCATTTGGAGCTACCAATGCTTTTGGTAAAAAAATGTTAGGCCGATCTCATGTAGTTTCGAAGTTACGTATTTGGTTATAGTTGGTGAAATAAGCCTAAGACTTGTGAATAAGTTTTTTGTTTTATCTAAAAGTAAGCTTTATGAAATCAAAAGAAACGTTATGCTATAACCTATTTAACGACCGATAAAAATCGATGCATATAACTGGTTTTGTACTCATAACATTGGAGGTATTATCAATTTTGTGTGTCCCTTTGAAATATTTGTTGTTCTGTTTGAATTATTTTGGTTGGCTCTCCGCAAAATCGCCCAAAGAAAAATCGTAAAAAAAAATGTAAAATCACCCAACTTTTTCATACGAATTTGGGTGATTTTTCATATGAAATGTTTCACAAAAACAAAAACGGAATTTCACCCAAGAAAAACACAAAATCGCCCAATTCTTTTTGGACAAACAAATAATTTTTTGGTAATTTCAAAGAAATTCGATAACCTCACCCGAATGAAGATAGGTAAAATGTCTTTCGAAGCAACCACATTTAATTTATCAATCAATTTATTTGATAAAATTTAAAAAATATAAAGTTTGAGTAAACTTTTTGTAGATGTTCCAAAAAACCTCGAAACACCATTTTAATATCATACTATATTGAATGTTCATAATATAATACAAAGTCCAAATTCACATAAAGATTCAAGGAATGAAAAAGTAAATTGAACGCTGTCTGAAAACGTGTTTTGCATAAATTGCTCTACTCTGAGGCTTATTTTTATTAAACTTTAAATTAGTTGCAAGCAAGTAACAAGCAACTGATTGGCAAAACAACTTTTTCTGGCAGCATCACAATGAAATTGACACGCTTTATAAATTAGCTTGATTTTTATCTGTCACAATAAAATGCAAGGGAAAAAAATTAATATTAGGGAAAACCTAATGAACGGTTATTGAAAATGAAAAATATAAAAGGTTTGAGCATATAATACAACAAAGAAAAAAAAAATTTATGCACGCCCAAAAAACACCCTTTAAAGTTTAAACAACCCGCTACTTTGTATGCCGCTTGCAGGGTGGTGTGCAAACGTTTCAAAATAATTGTGGGCTGAACTTGTCAATTATTTGCCACTTTATTTTCAAAAGTTTGTCATTCAATCAGAGTAACTTAAATGGATGTAGATATTTGAAATATGTTGGGGTTGGGGTCAGAAGGTTAACATTTTTCAATAGCTTATATTTCCCATTTTGTGCCGGTTAAGGGTATGTTTGACTAGCTAACGCGAGCTACATGCGGTTAATTGCATTATTAAGGGTTAGCTTTAGATTTAATTGTCAATTAATTGAGTATTCAAGGACCTTTGATTTAATTTATTATATAAAGTTCAATTAAGGATTTCTTTTTTTGCACAGAAAAAATTAGGAAAATAGACTTGGGAATTTGATTTGATTATTCACAAGCGATTTTACAATTTTTGCTAAGCTCCAGCTGACATTGAGAGTGAGGTGGATGTTATTTGATGTCCAGAAATGTGGAAAAATCCAAAGAATTTTCCATTTCTTCTCCCTGTCAATAGCTTGTGCACATTTTTCAGTTAATTGTTGCAGCATTTCTTCTGTGGCAGATTTTTCAGTGCTTGGTTCATGTTGGGTGCTTGAAGCCAAACCAAAAATTTACAGTAATCGATTTCTTCGACTCCGATTTGTGGTAGTAAATTTTAAATCAAGATTTTCACTCTCAGCATTATTGATTCGTTCATAACGATTCACGTTCATAATGATTGGATCAGCATGAAGTTGTGGAATTTCTGCCTGTTACCTGATTCACCATATTCTCCAGATTTAGTCCTATTTTCTATTTCCAAACCTGATAAAATGGCTCGGCGGCAAGAGGTTTGGATCGAATAAAAAGGTCAAAACTAAAACAAACGCCTATTTTGATGACCTTGATAAAACCTATTATTTGGAAGAAATAAAAAATTTTAAAAAATGCTGGTCTTAATGTTACGATCTAAATGGAGACTTTAAAATAAAACGCTTTTTTGCCGAAAATATATATTTTGTTGAAAAGGTCACTGACTTTTCAGGTTACCCTCGTATTATTGAGAGTTCAACAAAGAGCATATTTAAAGAGTTCAAATAAAACAGGTCTATTTTCAACTCTCAATTAACAAAGAGTAACTTTATCAAAATTTTAATGCTTTGAAGTACAAGTTCAAAATATTTGCTTAAAATAGCATAGATTAAAATTAAGAGATTTGAAAAAGAAAAAATAGTGTCTAAGTAAATTATACCAAATCGAAACAAGTTTCGTTTCAGAAGCATATACATATATGATAATTTTAAAGGTTATTTCAATGACAAAAAAATTTATTATATTTTTCGGCATTTGAAGGGAATGTGCGGCTTCATTTGGATCGAAACTCATGTGAGTGTTCCGGCTGTGTATCTATCCATAGTGAGACACGTCAATAACTGTCGCCATGTGTTTTTATCAATTTTTCTCTGATCATTAAAAGGGGCCCGTCTCTTAACTAATCGGTTGGCCAACGTATTATATACCTCCATTTGTGCTTGGAATATTTTAACATTTTAGCCACGCAATCAGTCAGATAAACGAGTTTTTGTCTATAGCTTGTAGATAGTGAAATTTTGTGGTCAGAAATTTGTATCAAAAACCTCAAGTTCCCATGCAATGGTTGTTGCTCTTATCGTCTATAATTATGAGTGTGTGAAAATCGAAATATTTACATGTTCTTTAGTAGAGTAGCAAGCTGATAACCTAGCTTAAAACTAAAGAGAGGAAGAAAGAGAGAGGAAGAAAGAGAGAGGAAGAAAGAGAGCGGAACATTCTAATAGGCAGTATTTTGCATTCTTCTGATGCTTTAAGACTTCGATGAACATGAATATGAACATGAATATGAATATGAATATGAATATGAATATGAATATGAATATGAATATGAATATGAATATGAATATGAATATGAATATGAATATGAATATGAATATGAATATGAATATGAATATGAATATGAATATGAATATGAATATGAATATGAATATGAATATGAATATGAATATGAATATGAAAATGAATATGAATATGAATATGAATATGAATATGAATATGAATATGAATATGAATATGAATATGAATATGAATATGAATATGAATATGAATATGAATATGAATATGAATATGAATATGAATATGAATATGAATATGAATATGAATATGAATATGAATATGAATATGAATATGAATATGAATATGAATATGAATATGAATATGAATATGAATATGAATATGAATATGAATATGAATATGAATATGAATATGAATATGAATATGAATATGAATATGAATATGAATATGAATATGAATATGAATATGAATATGAATATGAATATGAAAATGAAAATGAATATGAATATGTATATGAAATATGAGCCAACAGAAAAACTACTGAGCCGATCGTTTTGAAGTTTTGTACACGTATTCTACATATAAATAGCTCTATAGTTACGTCGAGTTTTTTGAAATTTGTTAATTACTAACAATTTCGCAATAACAGTCATTTTGGCTTCAAAATGGTGCCAAAAATTTAAAAATTAAAAAAAAACTCGACGATACTGAAGAGATAAAGTAAGAAACTAAAGAAAGCATATTGATTTTTTTCGGATGATCAAGTGATGCTGTAGGCTGGTCACCGCACAAAAACTTTTTTCGAAGCGCCTGCGGAGATCCACAATAAATCCGTTATTTCTCTCTATTTTTAAACAAAGATTTTTTTAAATATTCTTCAAATGTTGTACTTTTATATAATGATATGTAAAATAAACCTACAGTAACAATTTTTTCTGAAAGAATTCATAATTCATAATTTCCTCCCCTTAAAGTGGAATTAGTGAAATAAAATTGTTTTGTAATTCCTTAATTTTCATCAACTTTAGATATTTAATCTACTCTTTTATATTAACGAATAACGAATAACGAATAACGAATTGTTTTTCAAGGGTAAATTATTATTTTTAAGAATAAAAAGCAATTTTCGAGTAGATTTTCGCAGACCTTTCTTAAGTGTTAGACAGTTAATCATAAATAGGTTTATCATGAGTAATTTTTTCGCCGAATCGCAAAAGAACTTTTGAAAATTTTTAATGGAAATTTGTTCATCAACCGTCACCATTCATGAGTGCAAAATTTAAGTCTTAAAAACGGAAATTCCCTTTTCGATTTCGGCAAAAAAAAAAAAAATAACTTATGATAGGGCTGAATATAATAAAGCGTTCTTTTTCAATTTTCAATCAGAATTGGTTAAATATTGCATATAATTATAAATTCTAAAACTATATTTTAAAATACGAGCTATTTTAATCATTTTCTCTTATTTTTCTTTATTTTAAATAGAATAGAATAACTTTTGTTATTCCCAATGGGAGTTTGAAACCCGAAAAACAACCCTTGTCTACAGCTCTGCCCAGACCATAAAAAAAGTTTAAGGGTGCGTTTGTAGTAACACAAAATTATTCTCCCTATTGAAAAATACTGTATTTGGACGTCTTTTTAGGCTTACGTAGGGTACATCGAAAGCAAAGCAATACCGACTTAAAAAATTTAACCAACCGGCCTTATTCTCCCACTAAAATAGTTGCCGCTCAAGAGTGCGCTTTTTGGTGCTAAGTAAAAACATAAAAAACTGCTTGTATCGCACACTTTGTCAGACTGCAGAGTGGAGTGGATGGCGTGACTTCGTATTAGCGCCAGTGTTTAATTGTTGTGCTTTGTTGTTGTTTTATACTTCTCAAACAGTTTAATTGTTTTATCTTATTTTCTCTCAATTCATAAAAATTGTAAGTGTTTTCCCGCATTTTTTCGTTTTTTTTTTTTGAAAATTGTGACGTAAAGCAAAGAAACATTTAAAAAATTAATTCTATGAAAACTAGTGGAAATGTAAATTGGTGTGCCAACTATTTTCTTTTCATTAAACATTTTATACTAGACAAAATCTATGATTTACCAAAAATATTTATTAAAAACGTGGTATCCAAAAATATCTTTTTCATATACATTTATATATACACACACGGGTAAATGTAGACATCGTTACTATGAAAAATCAGGCATTACTTTTTATCAAAATATATATGAAGATGAGTAGTATAGCAGCCACATTTCATAGTGAATGAATATTTTGAGGGTGTAAACAAAAGTTTACATGGAATAGAGACAAAAAAAAAAAAAAATCTATAAAAATAGTTCTTATCAGAAATTCGGTTGAACTTTGATGCCTATTTTTAAAGCAGCTTTGAATGATTATTGTCAGACTTACTTGCTTTTGAAAGCTGTTTTTTTTTTAAATTGGACGGTTTAAAAAAAAACTGACTTAAAATATGACTTGATCATTTAGAAAAAGTGATATGTTGGCAATAGCCTGATAATTAAAAAGAAGTAAAAACGAAGTAAAGAAGTAATAAATTCTTAAACAGGCCAGGATTTACACAGCGAGTTTAATTTGATTGAGTGTTGGTTTAATTAAAAAAATTGATTTATACATTCTGACAAAAAAGTACAGGGAATTGGTCAATAAAATATACATTATTCATTAAAATTTCTTGTATCGCCTTCAAGTAGACCCCTTCCGAAATAAGTGTATTATGCCAAGAATAGTCTTACCACAACTCTGTAATGTCTTCCATCGACTGAAAACTCGTAGTGCCTCGAAGTAGTAATTTGTCATATCAGATAAATACGCTGGTGTTCAATGATTTTTGTGGAGTTTTTGATCAGAAATTCGTTCATAATGATTGCCTTGTTTGATGGTGCATTGTCATGGATCCTAGGTTTTCTTTCCAATAATTATCCTTTTTTGAAGAATTTGCTCTCTCAAACTCCGCATAAAGCCCAGAAAATATTACCTGGACCCTGTTTCTCAAAAAATACAAGTCTTGTATTACAAGTAAAATACTTGGGGAAATTTTTATTTTTTCAAGTTTTTACTTGTAATACAAGACTTGTATATTTTGAGAAACAGGGCCCTGGTTGTTGAATATGCTTTTGAATGGAAATAAAAAACAAAAGTTTTTTGTACAAATACAAAAGTAGCTGTAAGAAATTTTTGAGGACTTTAAAAAAAAAAAATCGAAGTTAGCTCCTCAAAAATATATCTTTTTAATTACTCAGCAATTTTGAAGTAAATCAGTATAATAGGTTTTGCACAATCTTGCACACTGATTTTAAAAAGCCTGTTTCGAGAAAAATGCGCTTAAAGTTTCAAAAGAGTTTTCGGTACTTTTAATCAGGGACCGTAAACAACGATTATCGCTATCAATCAATCATTTTATATCAATTATTTTTCGATCAGAAATAAAGCATATTTTTTGATCGTTATTTTAACGATTAGAACAAGTTATTTTTAATCGTTATTTTTTCAATCAGAAATCAAAATTATTTGTCATCGTTTTCTTTCAATCAGAAATAAAAGTTATTTTTAAGGCCCAACCAGAATAGACGAGTTGCTCCGTAGCGAGTAGAGACGAAAATGTTCGCTTTAATGCAATTCAATGTTGTTGCTAAAAATGAACAAACGTAATTTAACGAAACTGATCGAAACAGCTTGTCCATACGATTTGTTCGGTAAGAACCGAACTGCTAGCGTTTCAATTCGTCAGACGTTCGGCAAGTTGCAATCGTCATGTTTCGTCTATTTTGGTTGGGCCTTTAAGCGTTATTTTTCGATCAGAAATAAAACCAATCATTGCTCGTTATTTTCCTGATCAGATTAAAAAATTTATTTTTTAATTAAAATAATATCGATTAAAATTTAAATCAAGTCAATATTTACGCATAAAACTGTTATTGAGTTAAAATTAGAAAGTTATTGAGCATACAAAAAATAAAGTTCATACTTACCACCCTTCGGACTTACGTTTATTATCATACAAACAAGTTGTCTTAGGCAAGGATTTGAACAACGATTTTGACAAGGTTAAGGACAAGATTTTAGACATGGATTTGGAAAAGTATTTGGATAAGGATTTTTTCAAGGATTAGGACAAGTTTGTTTTGATCCGTCATTGAAGATGCCGATGGCAATAAACATTAAATTTACCATTAAAAAAAGTAGCTAGAATCGGCAAATCAGAAGCGTTCTACTTTTTTTTATCAATTTATGTCAAGTTTTATATCAAGTTATTGAATGTATAAACTGCTAATTTTTAATATTTATATAATATATATTTGTAACACAATTACTTTGGTTGAGTAATTGGTAATTGGCTCGGTAATCGGTTGGTAATCACTTCGGTAATTGGTAATCGGTTAGGAATCGCTTCTGTAGTTGGTTGGTAATCACTTCGGTAATCGGTTGGTAATTGTTTGTTTAATCAGTTGGTAATCGCTTTGGTAATCGCTTTGGTAAATCGCTTTGGTAATCGGTTGAAAATCGCTTCGGTAATTGGTAATCGGTTGGTAATTGCTTCGGTAAACGGTAATGAGTTGGTAATCGCTTCAGTAATTGCTAATTGGTTCGGTAATCGGTTGATTACCGGTTTGGTAATCGGTTGGTAATGGCTTCGGTAATAGGTAATTGGTTCGGTAATCGGCTGGTAACCGCTTCGGTAATTGCTTCGGTTCGGTAATTGGTAATTGCTTCGGTAAACGGTAATTGGTTCGGTAATCGGTTGGTAACCGCTTCGGTAATTGCTTCGGTTCGGTAGTCGGTTATCGCTTCCGTAATTGTTAATCGGTTGGTAATCGCTTCAATAATCGGTAATCAATAATCAGTTGGTAATCGCTTCGGTTATTGGTAATCGGTTGGTAATCACTTCGGTAATCGTAATATGTTCCGTAATCGCGTGGTAATCGCTTCGGTTATCGGTAACTGGGTCGGTAATCGGTTGGCAATCGCTTCGGTAATCAGTTGGTAATCGCTTCGGTTATTGCTAATCTATTGGTAATCGCTAAGGTAACCGGTTGTTAATCGCTTCGGTAATTGGTAATTAGTTTAGTAATCGGTTGGTAATCGCTTCAGTAATTGCTAATTGGTTCGGTAATCGGTTGATTACCAGTTTGGTAATCGGTTGGTAATGGCTTCGGTAATCGGTAATTGGTTCGGTAATCGGTTGGTAACCGCTTCGGTAATTGCTTCGGTTCGGCAGTCGGTTATCGCTTCCGTAATTGTTAATCGGTTGGTAATCGCTTCAATAATCGGTAATCAATAATCAGTTGGTAATCGCTTCGGTTATTGGTAATCGGTTGGTAATCACTTCGGTAATCGTAATATGTTCCGTAATCGCGTGGTAATCGCTTCGGTTATCGGTAACTGGGTCGGTAATCGGTTGGCAATCGCTTCGGTAATCAGTTGGTAATCGCTTCGGTTATTGCTATTCTATTGGTAATCGCTAAGGTAACCGGTTGTTAATCGCTTCGGTAATTGGTAATTAGTTTAGTAATCGGTTGGTAATCGCTTCAGTAATTGTCTTCAGCTTGGTCGATACTATGTAATCTCTTAAAAGGAATGCTGTACAGCAATAATTTCTGTTACGCTAACAGCGTGATGATATCGCTAACAGCGTGATGATATCGTGAATCTATAGTTTTGCTCTATATCAAAAAGTGCTCAACGCGCTTACAGAAGTTTTCACTTCAAAAAAGTAATTTTGTTGTGATACCCACAGTTTTGGATATAACAAGAAACAATTTTCTAATTTCAAAATAATGAATTCATGATACAATTAGACAGGTAGCCTTGACAGCTGCCTATTTTCTCAGAGCGCCGACCATCAATTGTCAAAATCAAAACAAAGTTTCATTTGTCGTCTGTTTTCTGGTAATTCGATTTATCTTTTTCGTTGCGTTTTTGACAAATGATAGTCGACAAAAGAACTGTCACTCCTACCTTATTATGTTAAAAACTAAAATATAATTACATTTTGTCTTCTTTTCGTTGAGAGTTAATAAATTGTCTCGTTTTTAAACAAAGAAGTCCTTTATTTTTAGTTCTTTATTAAGTTTAGTGACTGTTTTTACCTCAAAAAAACAGAACTGTTGAAGGGAAACTTTTATAGTTTCTTTAAGACTATGGTATTGTCGCTTTAATTAGTTTTGTTATCGGACTTTGTGCTTGATCATAATTTTATGGGCCTCTTTACATATCAGGTTTTTTGTTTAAAATTCGTTTTAAAACATAAAAATTAATAAAAAAATAATTTTACTTTATAACAATGACATCTTTTTTTTAATTTAGTTTAAAGCATTGTACATATATTAATTTTTTTGTAAATTTTTTAATAAAATTATATAATAAATGCAATTTTATATTTATGCACTCAATAATTTTTGCTAGATTTTTTTTAAAATATTAAACATAAATTTTACACTAATTGTTCTCTTTTGGTGTAGTTCTATTTAAGGTTAAGGCAATAACTTAAAAAGCAAACAGATCAAAATGGCTTCCAACGATCGTAAGTGTAGAAACATTGTCGTAAAAAGAGTTTACAGATAAATATTTGTTTTTCTGCTGTTGAAATCCTTTAATATGTGTTCTTGTTTAGCTATACTAATTGCATTACCTTAACTCTAAGTCCTATGAACTTTAGTGTTATTTTTTAAAGCTATATTTATGTAATTGGCTTAAAATTATACCGTCTTTTTTTTATAAATAACCCTCTCCAATAAAGCTGCATGTTTTTTTCAAAACTTTCAAGTCTAACATCCTTTGTATTCACTTTATTTAATTCTTCTAGCTTAGCACAGTTTTATGTTAAAATTTTACCATTTTTTATAGTTACAAACCTGTTCCTGACACTAACCTGACTTAAATTAAAAACAAATTAAGTTAAACTTTTTTCTTCCATTTTTATGCAGCCAACATGACCCAACAAGGCCAAGTATTCGACTCCAATTGCATGACCCTGACGCGTTTTGTGCTGCAAGAGCAACGCAAATTCAAGAATGCTACCGGTGATCTTTCGCAGCTTTTGAATTGCATCCAAACAGCCATCAAGGCCATTGCATCAGCTGTGCGCAAGGCAGGCATTGCCAAGTTGCATGGCATCGCTGGTGATATTAATGTGCAGGGCGAGGAGGTGAAGAAACTGGATGTGCTTTCCAATGAGCTGTTTATCAACATGCTTAAATCCTCATATACCACATGCTTGATGGTCTCTGAGGAGAACGAGCTGTGCATAGAGGTGGAGACAGAAAAACAGGTACTTTAGTTGTTTAAACGCAAAATAATTTCATGCTTATGCTTTGCATAACAAATGTATTTACATTTTTTTTCTCTAGGGAAAATATATTGTCTGCTTCGATCCACTCGACGGCTCATCGAATATTGATTGCTTGGTTTCAATTGGTTCGATCTTCGCTATTTTCCGCAAACAGAATGACACAGCTGCGCCCACGGTGCAGGATGCTTTACAGCCTGGAAATAAAATTGTTGCTGCTGGTTATGCTCTGTACGGCTCTGCCACTGCTATAGTTCTCAGTTTAAGCGCTGGCTCTGGTGTCAACGGCTTTACTTATGATCCCTCAATCGGTGAATTCATCTTGACCGATCCTAACATGCGTGTTCCGGAGAAGGGTAAAATCTATGCCATCAACGAAGGCTATGCTGCTGACTGGGAGGAGGGTGTCTACAATTATGTTGCCGCCAAAAAGGATCCTACTAAGGGCAAACCTTATGGTGCTCGCTATGTTGGTTCCATGGTAGCTGATGTGCATCGTACCATCAAGTATGGCGGCATCTTTATCTATCCTGCAACCAAGGCATCGCCCAATGGTAAACTTCGTCTGCTTTACGAGTGCAATCCAATGGCTTATTTGATGGAGCAAGCCGGTGGTTTAGCCAGCAATGGCAAGATACGTATTTTGGATATCGTGCCACAGAAGATACACGAACGTGCACCGATCTTCTTGGGCTCAAAGCTGGATGTCGAAGAGGCGCTGAGTTATTTGAAGTAGTGATTATAGTGATTCTGAGAAATTTTTTACCTCTTTTGTTTTGATTAGTTTCATGTTGCCATAAAAGTTAAGAAATAAAAATTTTATAAAAAAATTTTTAAATCGTTAAATAAAAATTATAGAAAAACTTTATAAAAATATGCATTTTCCTATGCTCATATAAAAGCAAATTTTATATTAAAATAAAAGAATTTTTGATTTATATTTCTTTTATTTTTTTAATTATTTTTTGTATATTTTTTTTATTTTGATCTTTTAATTATTTGTTATTTTAGGACATTTATATATTTTTTAATTTCAACTAAGTATTTATTTTTTTTTTTATTTTTATTTAAACAATGTTTTCACTATAATTGCTTATTTTTATAATTTTTTAATTTTATAAAATTTAATTTTAAAATTTTTTATATTATATATATTTATGTCTTTGCTAATTTTATTATTTTTCAAATATATTATTACTTTTTTTGATAACAATAATGTTTCTTCATTAATTTTAATACATATTTGTACAATTTTTTGTTTTAATTTTATTTTTTCATGTTTTTATTCCAGTTTATTTTTATTAATTCTAATTTATTTTTATTTTTTTTTATTTTAGTTGTTTTTATTTAAGTTCTTTTATTTATTATGGTTTTATTTTATTAAATTTTTTATAATTTTATTTTCTATTTTTTATTGTTGTTTTATTTTTATATGTTCTACTTTTTTTATTTGTTATTTGCTACATTCTTCCTAGATTTATAACATTTTATTTTTATTATTTGTGTTGAAGTTTTAGCTATCTTTTAAGTTTACAAGATTTATTTTTAACTGGCTTCAGGTCATTCAATTATAAAACAAATAATTTGATATGTAATTTTTAAAATACACTGTGTCGATAAGAATACGTTAATTTAGTTTTTCCTGATGATGAATTGCACAGACGATTCGAAATATCTAGAATAAAATTGACATAAGAAAATTGCATTTAAAATTATAAAACAAAATATTTGAATGACCTGAAGCAGTTAAAAATAAATCTTGTATTTTTATTATTTGTTATTTTTACAATTTTTTACTTGAATATTTTTAGTTTTAATTTTTTCGTTATTTTCAATTTTTGCTCTTTTTTATTTGTTTTATTTTTTATTTGTGTGGTTTTTTATCATTTCATAGTTTTAATTATTTCTTAATTGATTTTCTGTTATTATCATATTTTTATTTTTATAAATTTTTTTTATTGTTTTTATATATATTTTTTCTATTTTTACTTTTACTAAATGCAATTTAATGTTTATTATTTTTTATTTCCATTATATTTGTATCTTGATTTTATTTTTTGTCCTGTCTAACCTGTTAACTAATCAATATAATAATATTCATAAATTCCAAAAGCTCTGCAGTTCATCTTCAAAAAGCATTCGCTTTATGCTTTGGCAAAAAGGTGAAACCCTCCGGCACTGGTCCAAGCAGCATTTCACTCAGTTTTACCCAGTCTGCTGAGTTGGAGGAGCCTAGTAATGTCTCCATTTCATCACGTCCACGATATTTTTGTGGCCGTTGATTGATTTTTTGCGGTGGATTCACCAACAAATCGAATGGTATGTAGCGATATAGAAATGATTGCCATTCGAGCATAAAACGGCGCGTATTCTCAACACCTTTTGTATCTGAGCCCCAATGCTCGAGTCCGTAGTTGGCATACTTTTTAAGTATATCAAAACGTTCACCAGATGTTGGATCCCAATGTTTTTGTTCTTTGATTTCTTTGAATATCCAAGGTTTTATAAGCGCACCACGCCCAATCATCACGGATGAAATATGCGGTGCCATAGACTACGAAGGGATTTAAAAAAAAAGGAGTCTATAATGTTAAGATAGAGACAAATAAGAGATGCTTTAAATTAATTTACCTTTTTCTCATTATAATCTTCATAGTTCAGTATATCACCGTTTCCGATCACAGGTATGCGCTTGACTTTGGCCGCGCATTCTTCAATATATTCCCAATTTGCATGCTTTGTATAGCGCTGCTCGCGTGAGCGTCCATGTAGCTGAAATACAAAACAGTTGCAGATTTAGTGCTAAGTTTTAGAATTTCAACATCAAAATAACCAACATCATGCTAAATCAAAATAAATACAATACTAAAATTTTGTTAGAGAAAAAAGTTTTTTCCAAGATACTGACAAAAGCGAAGCTGATTGTACAGCCACACAAAAACAAAATTGTTTGTTCGTGTCTGTGGAACATACCATGTTTACTTTATGTTTTCGGTCAATCCGTGGTCAGTTTAAACCCATCACGACTGGCTTTACCATAACCTAAAAACTTTTATAGTGCTTAAATGCCTACATTTGTATTACTAATTTATATTGTAGCGTACAACAGGTAGATAATGATTGTCAACAGTTATTGACGTATAATTATAAATTATTAAGTTTTTTGGGGTTATGGCAAGGCCCCGTCAATTTAATAAAAAATATATCCGCCATTAGCTTCTATTACTTTTTGAAGGCGGTTATGTACCGATTCCATACGATTTTTCGAAATATCTGCGGGAATTTGTTCCCGAAGACTTTTTATTTCAGAAATAGTCTCATTGCTTGTCCTAGGCAAGCAAACGCTTCGCTTTCCTTTAATATGGGCCCACAAATTTTCTAAAATGTTTAAATCAGGACTTTGCGGTAGCTAGTTTAAAAGATCTACGTCAGTTCGATTCAAAAAGTTCATTATGAACTCACTTTTGTGACATGGGGCATTATCTTGTCGCAAAATAAATGACTCACCAATAAGTTTGTCACCAGATGCAAATGCATGATAATTTAAGACATCCAAATATTTGTATTGGTTCATCGTTCCAAATTTATTTTCCTTTGGTCAATTCAGTGTAAATTCATCAACTATTACTTTCTGGGTAAGGTAAAATGCAAGGTAATAAATAAAATAATCCGGTCCGGATTACTTGGGTTGACATTGACATCTGATGCTACTTCGTCACACAATTGAATATAGATAGCTCTTAGCTTGAAAAGAACTTCAATGAAGCCTTATTTATCTATGCTTCTAACTTTCAACTTTAACATACATGCCAACCATAAAATAATGGAATAAAATGTTGGCACTATCGTCGCATAAGTTCTGTTCTATGTTCTGTAACTACAATAGATACCAAAAATATTTGGACTATTATGCACTCATAATAAAAAAAATAGGCTATTGCCTGTATCAGAACGCATCTAACAATTCAAAATTTCACGTCAAACAAACAAAAAGACGTGAGGAAGGAAAAGGATTTGAAAACTTTGAAGTTGATATGAATTGAAAAATTCGCAACACTTTTAGTAGTTTTTAATTTCGCTATCGATCAAAATCAAACTAGATTATTTAACTCGTTAAAATGTTTGCTAGTGATACATTAAAAAACATACAGTCACTGCTGCTGCGCCCCATTCCTCAACCAATGGCATCAGCTCATGTGCCACGCTTTTATCCGCATACACACCAGTCCGCATTTTCACAGTGAACGGCAGTTGCGGTGAAAGTGCTGAGCAAGAACGAACGACTAGCTCCAAAATATTTGAACGTCGCATAAGAGCGCTGCCACCACCTTGCTGATATATCATATCAATAGGACAGCCAATATTTAAATCTATAAAGTCAACCTTTGCTGTCTCTTGTATGAGCTGTGCGGTTTGTGTTAAAACATTCGGATTATTGCCACACAACTGCACACCAAAGACATCTTCACTTGCATGGCGCTTAGTCAACGCCCACTCCTGTGTCAGGCCTTTTAGTAAAGGCACAGCGCAGGCCATTTCACCGCAAGTGATATCAGCTCCAAATTCTTTGCAAATGCGACGAAATGGAAGATTGCCCACTGTGGTGAGTGGGCTGAGTAGAAGTTTATTTGCAAAGTCTACGGTTGATTTTTGCACCACATCCCGACCTTGCAGCTCTTCACCATCATCTACGGCACAGCCTACAGGTTTATCAGTTTTAGTTTCTGGTGTTGATAATTCTTGATCTTTTTGCATTTTTACCTCCTCGCGTAGTTTATCAAATTTAGCAACAATTTCTTTACTGCGCTTAAAATCATAGTCCCGCTTGCGCAGACGCACTTGCAATTCTAGAAGTGGACAATTATTTTGCTATTATTCAAAATATGTAATCGGAGCAGAGTATTACGAAACTAACCTGAACTTATGCCATTGCACGTTGATGTCGCCTGCGACTCATCATAGTGCGGCGCCTTTATGTTATTGCCATTCGCGTCCAAGTGCGCACGAGCAAAGCGGCAAGTGACGCCGCGGATACAGAAACCTTTGGCTTGAAATACGGGACACTCTGCTGCCAAATCTTCACCTTTAGATTCTAAATATTTTTCCAAATCATGCACATATCGGCACTTCTCGTACATACAGTTGGCGCCCTCCGGTCCATTCACTAAAGAGTGGCATAAGTGCAGCGTACGGTCGTCCTTGTAAATAGGACGATGCTGTTGATTTAAGAAAATGGAACATGGCAGTTAGGAAGTTAACGTTAGTAAAGACATCTGAGATTCCAAGAAAGGTTTTTATTGGACTCAAAAGGCATGTTTAAGTTTTCCTCCTAAGTCATATTACCTTGTTTTGTCCACGTTTCCGTTCTTTCTTTCCCTTCTCTGTCTTCTCATATTTGTCGGAAGTTCCTTCCTGCTTTTCAGTCGAAGCTTCACTTCCATTATCCTCAGTGTGCGTCCTCTTGGAGCCTTTGTTTACACCATCAGCGGTATTTTCGGCGAGCGTTGCCTTCAAATCCGGTAATAGAAATCTTTAAAAGGTTTGTCAAAATATTTAAAGAAATGCCTTGCTTAAGTAACTTACTCGGGTTTTATATAACAAATTCCTGCCTCCATTTTTTATATAAAAGCTACTAGAAATATTTCAAAGAAGTGAAGAAAATTGCATCAACAACTAAGAACTTTTTTGACACAATAGCACGTGCAACAGGGTGTACATGAAACTAAATAATAAATAAACAAAGAGTGACGAGAGCTTATATAGGGATGGTTGTTATACATGTTAGAAAAAAATCTATTTCCAAATTTTGAATAGGCAAAATTGTTCGAGACATTTTTTATGTGTCCTTCCCCAACATGGTAAAGAGCATATAAAAAAACACAGCGCCGATAAGTTCAATATAGACTTGCGACTGGATTTCCAAAAAGTTGACGATAATAATCGATGTCATTATCGGTCATTGTGGGTGCCACGTTGAAAAATTGCCTTTTTCCAATATTTAACGAAAGCGACTATCGCCGTTAAGGCATTTTGGAATTCTGCTACTGGGTGTACTAAAGTACTTGTGGACTAACGAATACGAATACATGGACGTGGACTCAAATAACTTAAGTAAGTACAAATACATGGACTTTTTTTATTGACGAGTACATTAGTCTTTGAATTTTAAAAATGTATACACAAAAAACCGAAATATACATGAAAGAAAACAAGTTCATATTCTTGGACTTGAAATTTTTTCAGTGCGAGTACGTCTACAAAATATTTGAGTTCGTGTCCATTGAACGGACTTGTAATTATGATTTTTAAGTATTTAAATTATTAAAAAGAAAATGTATTATTAAAAAGAAAACCACAAGTGATTGGAATATTCAGAGAACATTTTGGAGGGCACCATTATGCTCCCCGGACATATCCCCGTTAGTCCCTAGTTGTGCCTTAAATATCGAATTTAGAAATTAAAGTTTATAAATACCAGTTAGTTTTTGTGCGAAAATATGGCAGTTATTATTTGTGTGATATTTTTTTCACAAAATATTCCATAAATCCCTCCATCTAAAAAAACTGTTTTTGTTAGGGTTATGAAAATTGACGAGTTAAAGCAAAAATCCACTATATACCATATTTCCACTTTTAAAATCTGATGACCCTATAATGAGCCATTTTTTAGATTTAGGGGCTTATGGGATATTTTGTGGGAAAAAATATCCCACAAAATATAATTTTTACTTTTCCGGTTAATTCCTGTAAAATAAAATTAACCACAAAAAAAAAACACTAAAACTTTTAAAAAAATTGTATAACCGTTACGGTTCATGGTAACTGGCACAATATGCTACTATTTTTGTTTTTTTTCTCACGCCGCACATCAATGATATATTGATTCTTTATTGCCTCCTCATTTCCGTTTCTTAAACGGAACTTAATTTGTGAAAAAATCCTAAATATTTTCATTCACCGAAAATGAAAAGATAATTTTATTTTTAATTCTACGTCACTCTGCGTTTTTGTAAAAGCGGTATTTTTATTATTTATGTGTGCTTACTTTATATGGGGTAAATTTGATTAACAATTGGAAATTTTAACACAGAACTCTTTTGTTCTTTCTTTTGATTGCAGATATATATAAAACTATAAGCTAACTTGTGCGTTAAAAGTATTCTTCCTTTTGTTTTAAGTGAATACGAATCATGGACAATCCGAGTTTTATCCGAAAGATAAAAAGAATGATGGCACAATCACGTAGGACTCGAGGAACTGTTGGTACATGCAAATGGAAAAAGGCTACTGAACTGGTGCAAGCAAACAGCATACGTCCACTCCACTGCCAAATACAATGCAGTCAGCAGGTAACAATTCCGCCGGTCAACGATTTTCACTCTGTTTGCTCAAAGTTGCCTTTGAAGCAGTCATTTTTTTTTTTATAACATTTTATAACACTTTAAAAAGAGTATAAAGCAGAGAACGAATAAAGATTACAAGTTATGATGGTTTTCCTTTACTGACAAAAAAATTCTGCATATAAGTGCAGAATTTTTATTCTAACTTTGATTAAAAAAATGTTTAGCTGTTATTAGCCGCGAAAAGAGCACAAAAAATATAACATTCCTCTTAATGATGTGTCCTTTTATTTTTTTACTTAAATTTGCTATAAGCTTTTTTGAATCGAATTTACATTTATTTTAAAAGGAATAAACAATACATTTTCAATATCTTTGATGCCTGGTATAAATTGAATGAGGTATTTTGATAAAATTTTTCTGATCGTTTTCAACGTGTTTATGAAAAGAGTACTTTACTGGTGCTACTTTTTGTGCATTTAGTTGACACCACCTTAAGCTCAGTATGCTGTTTACTTAAACGAGAACAAAATTCCCATAAGAAGTACGTTGAGTTCTTGACAGCGAACATGCAGCGGAATTTTTTTCGCTAGGTAGAACGCTGCATGGTTGAATTATAAGGATGTCGCAGGGCTGATCGTATTCTCTTCTCAGTACCTATAATTGTCAAAATCAGCCAATTTTGCGAATGAATACTAAAGAAGAACATGTGAAAAAAGAGAGCAATTGCAGATTTTCTTTATGCTGTCAGCTTCGTTTTGACAATTATGGGTACAAGCTCTCTCCCTTGCGACAACCTTATAATTCAACCAAGTTCACAATCATGTGTGGAGAGTTAAAATGTCAAAATTTTGTTGCCATTTATATGTCTGAACTTTTAATTGACGTGACAATTTGACATTAAAAAAAAATAAGTATTAAGCGTGTGTGGGTCTTAAGTTGAAGGAGAAAAAAGTTGAAAAAGTACGTGAACAGAAAACTAGTTGCAACTTGAAAAATAACAGCTGAACAAATGCATTGACAGCTTTTTTGAAACCTTAAAAATTTGTGTAAATTCAAGTTTTTAAGATATTTGAATCTATTGCAATAAATAATATGGAGCCATGTTAAATAAATTATGATTGTTTGCCAACGAATTTTAAGCACAAATGTTCCTTTTTCCGTCCATTTTAATAGGAAATCCAAAGAAATAACTTCTGACAGCTTGTTTTTTTAACAAACTATTTTTTTAGGTGCTTTAAGTTCTTGCAAGTTCGAGAAAACTACCGCGAAAAGAGGAAGGAAGCGAGGCACCTTTTCAGACGCAAGAAAATAGAGCAGGAAAAGCGTCAGCGTGAGGAACTAGAGGTATACCAGGGCAAGAAGGATGCACGAAAATTCTATCAACAGGTTAAGCGTCTAACACAAGGTTTCAAGCCCGGAGCATCCACTTGTAGAGACGAAAATGGAGATCTGAATACGGATACGCAGTATGTGCTGAGATTGTGGAGACGGCACTTCTCGAATTTACTTACTGGCGACGATTCCACCAATGCCACCCATGGAGAGCGCAGTTCAGTACCACCAATCGACGATGACGGAGTGCAAGTATCACCATCTAGCCACGAAGAGGTTTAAGTTGCTATTCAACGACTCAAAAACAATAAAGCAGCGGGTGCTGACGGTCTGTCAGCTGAATTGTTTAAAACCGGCAGCGATGAATTGATAAGGCGTATGCATCAGCCCATCAGCAAAATATGGCTAGCAGAAAGCATGCCCGACGATTGGAACCTCAGCGTACTGTGCCCTATACTTAAGAAAGGAGACCCAAGAATCTGCGCCAGTTATAGAGGTATAAGTCTTATTTCCATCGCATATAAGGTTCTCTCAAGCGTACTGTGTGAAAGATTAAAGCCAATTACAAAAACACTGATTGTACCTTATCAGTGTGGCTTTCGACCTGGTAAGTCCACCATAGACCAGATTTTCACGCTACGACAAATCCTGGAGAAACCCCACGAAAATCAAATTGACACACACCATCTCTTTGTCGATTTTAAAGCTGCGTTCGATAGCCCGAGAAGGGATTGCCTATACGCAACAATGTCTGAGTTCGGTATACCTGCAAAGTTGATTAGACTTTGCAGAATGACGTTGAGCAACACATGCAGTTCCGTCAAGGTAGAAAATGACCTCTCCGAAACCTTCAATACCGAAAGAGGTTTCAGGCAAGGCGATCCACTGTCTTGCGATCTCTTTAACATCATCATGGAGGGGATCGTACGAAAGGCCGGTGTGAATCGTAATGGCACCATTTTCTACAAAGGCGTGCAGCTCCTTGCGTACGCTGATGATATTGATATTGTTGGCAGAACCAAGAGAGATGTTACCGCTGCTTTCGCCGCTATCGAAAAGGAATCAGCCAAAGTGGGTTTGACGATAAATGAGGGTAAAACAAAGTATATGCTGTCTACAAACAAGAGAGCTCGGCATTTAGACTCCCACGTTTCATCCGGCAGCTATAACTTTGAAGTAGTCAAGGAGTTTGTATACCTTGGCACCGCCATTAATACTAACAACGAAATCAACCTGGAGATAAAGCGAAGAACAATAATTGCTTATAGGTGCTACTACGGGCTCAGTAAGCAACTAAGTTCCAGAGCCCTCTCTCGATCGACAAAACTAACACTCTACAAGACACTCGTTCTACCTGTGCTGCTTTATGGCGCTGAGGCATGGGTAGTTTCGCAAAATGACGCAGCCGCTCTGGGGGTGTTCGAGAGAAATCTTCGGTCCTGTTCGAGTCGGCGATGACTATCGCATCCGAATAAACCACGAGCTGTATGAGCTCTACGATGACATTGACGTAGTTCGGCGTATAACTGTGCAGCGACTACGCTGGCTGGGTCATGTCCATCGTATGAACGACGAAGCTCCAGCGAAAAAGGTGCTCGAGGCGAGGGTCGCTGGTCAACGACGACGAGGGAGACCATGCCTCCGATGGATGGACCAGGCTGAGGAAGCCCTAACCGCACCTGGTGTATCCGATTGGAGAATGCGCGCGCAAAGCAGAGGCGCCTGGCGAGAGCTGATGAGGTCGGCTGAAACCCGGACACGGGTTGTTACGACCACCTAAGTAAGTAAAGTTCTTGCAAGTTTACATCTCTCGTTGTCTTTTTGAGTGTATGATCAGTTTACTAGTTAAAACTTGTAACAATTTGTAACAATTTTTTGTCAGTGAACAAACTTAATGTGCAGCCTGCGCCTTTTATAGAATATAAAATTGCAGCAATAAAAATATGAATCTGTCAACCAAAACAGCTAGTGCTTTTTTTTCTACACAAAAATATTGACTACACCAAAATTTCGTGTGTAGAATTATATGACCAAAAATTTTCGTTCCTACATCATACGGTGGAATTTTGGATCCATATATCTTAAAAGAGCAATATTTTCGAGAGAACGCTATACAATCTTAGAAGTCAGTTTTTTTGGTTTTTTTTTTTAATTTGAACAAATTTAGAATTTTCAAAAGTGCAGAACAAATGCAGAATCTTTGTCAAGAAAAGATAATGAGATAAATCATGTAAGGTTTTCCGACTATTACTTGTCATTTGCGTTTTACTTAACTCTCTTTTTTTCTTACTTTTTCGTTTTCAACATTATACTATTTTTGCCAAGATATGATTGCCAAAAGGGTTGTCATATTACACAATCTGTTATGACGATTTTTAAACAGCTCATAAATTTGTTTAGGAAATCATTACAGAATAACAGATTTTTTCGTAACAGATTGTGACGAATAGTCCGGACTACTTTGTTACTTGTATCATATCTCAAAACCTCCAAACCTTCTATACAGCCGTACTCAAAACATAACCTTCCGGGAATAGTTACAAAGTTGAATATACACAAGGTTGATTTATAAGGATGTCGCAGAGCTGATCGCCCTCTCTTCAATCTTTCGCACTACGAAAGAAAAACGGATGATAATAGAGAGCACCTGCAGATTTTCTATGAACTGTCAACTTCGATTTGACAATTATGGGTACCCGCTCCCTCCCTTGTAGCATCATTATAAATCAACCTTGAATATACATAATAAATTGGATAATGAGTCACCCTCTGATTTTGCTAAAAGTCAAATTCTGTTCAAAAAAGTTGTTCTTTGAATGTCAAAAACAGATGGTTTTATTTAGGATTCTCTTCACACACCGTTTTTAATAAAAATAAATTTTGTTAATAAATACAAATATAGTATGGTGCAGCTTTTTAAGTACTTGCTTAGGTCTGAAAAGAAAGTAAAGGACATCGTTAAGTTCATCTGATATTATTTTAATGTCAATCTCATTCTCATTACAGCCCATAAGGCGGCACTTGCGTGGAAGTTTTCTGGACAGCTTGCGGCTAACACTGCATGGTGGACATGGTGGCAATGGGATGCCTAGGTATGGCGGTGTTGGAGGCCAAGGAGGTTGTGTGTACTTCGTAGCCAAAGAAGGCGCAACACTAAAAAAAGTGCAAGAAAAGTGAGCGAAGAAAATGCCTGAGTTCTGCAAAAAATTCTGCGAAATCTAACAATAACCTTTATTATAGGTGCGCAAAAAAGAAAATAGCTGCATCCAGTGGAGAAGACAGCAGCAAGGTGCGCATACTAGGGCGACGTGGTGTAGACGAGTGCATCGAGGTGCCAGTAGGGGTGCAGGTGATAGATCAAACCGGTAAAGTGTTGGCTGACTTGAACGAAGAAAATTCTACCTGTATAGCGGCAGGTGGAGGTGTTGGTGGCTGCTCTGGCACTAATTATATTGGCAAGCCAGGTACACAATGCACCATAAGTTTGGATCTGAAGCTAATTGCTGATATTGGTTTGGTTGGATTTCCCAATGCCGGCAAGAGCACGTTGCTAAAAGCAATATCAAATGCAAAGCCAAAAATTGGGTCATATCCATGTAAGTTAAAATGAGTAATGGGCAATTTTTAGGATCCATTATTAAATTTTTCATTCCATTAAATTTCTGAACAGTCACCACGATACGTCCTCAAATTGGAACCATCGACTATCCTGACTTGCGTTCCATCACCATAGCCGATCTGCCGGGTCTGATTGAAGGCGCTCACGACAACTTTGGCATGGGTCACAAATTTCTCAAACATATTGAACGCACACGCCTGTTGCTGCTAATGGTGGATATAAATGGTTTCCGACTAAGCCCAAAACATACCCAACGTAATTGTTTGGAAAACATTTATGCACTTAACAAGGAACTTGAGCTGTATGATGCTTCATTGCTGGACAAGCCATGCGTTTTGTTGATAAATAAAATGGACTTAGAGGGTGCACCAAAATTGTTTTCTACACTGCAGCCAACTATTGAAAATCTCGAAATCGGACTCGAACAATGTCCCGAAAATATTCGTCCAACCAAATTGATTAATTTTGAGCGTGTTATTCCAATATCAGCGCAGAACTCAGCGCGCATTACTCAAGTTAAGCAAGATTTACGTTTGGTGTTGGATGAGTTGGCGGAGCGTGAACAAGTTGCCAAACCCGAGGTCGTGCAGCAAATGTTACGACGCAAAATAGGAGAACGTGGTCCAAGAATAACCTAGACATAAAGTTGTAGTTTTTCAGTTGTTTTAAATAATATAAAAAATTATTAAGTTAACAGGTATTTTTATTATCGTCTTCAATTGGCTCTGTAGAGTTCATTATTCAACATTTTTTTTTTATATAGGAAGATTTTTAAAAACATTTAATATAAAGATTTTCTTCAAATTAGTTTGGTACCTAATTTAAAAAAGGACTTAATTATTATGATCCAGTCATAAACCCTAAAATAAACATGCAACTTTTTTGACCTGATAAAAATAAGAAAGATTACATAAATAACACAAAAATGTTTTCTAAATATAGAGGAAATGAAAAAAGTAATGCCATTAAAACTTAAATTAATAAATATTTGAGTTATATGATATTGAAATTTTCTCTTTTAAATGTTTGTTAATAAGAAATTCTTTGACATATTCGCGATTTGCAGTACCCGCCTCAGATACATCCTCATATAAAGAATTGGGTAAGTCGCGCTTCTTTGGAACAGTGTATATCAGGTTTTCTGCAATTTCAAAGCCATTAGCTAGCAAATAATTGTGGAGCGTGACACAAGCTGTGATTATATTGGTGCATTGACGATGTTGGAATGGTAGTTGGGTATTAAGGCAACTTGAAAATGAATTAATTAATATTCATTGAAAGATATAAAGAAAAAGAAATCTTACCGAAATCTTGAACACAACAATGCCAAGGCTTTGTCCAAGACACAGCGCACCTCTTTGAAGTCTTTATTAAATGTTTTCTGTGCCGTTGTGCTAGCATTCCTGTATGGGTTCAAGAGAACATTATTTAAACGATAGCCGCGATCAGCTGAAAACAATTTTGAGAAAAAACAGTGTAAACATTTGGAAGTATATTTTATACACTAGAAGGAGAAAAAAATATTGTATATATAGAAAAGAAGTGTATACTATACACTATAAGGAGTGTATTTAGAACACTAATTCGCTAGAAGTGTTTTCAATACACCTGGAAGAAGTGTAAGAAGTTAGTCTAAATTGTGTAGAAACTAAAAAAAAAGTAGTGTATTTCGAGGTCAAAGTGCCGGATGAGTTTTTTTAGGAACGTTAAACTTAAAGTTGGTTGTAAGCAAAAACGTAAATATACGATCTATCGGAAATATATTATGAACAGCCCCTAATATTATAAATAGTTATTAGCTTTTATGAATATAAAACTATATTAATAACGAATAATACATACTCGTGAAGTTCGTTTGCATCATACGATTTCATTTTGATTCGAAAATGAAACTATTACTATCATAACCGAGTTCGCAAAGGAATCATAAATCATACTTTATCTGCTCATTGAGCAGAAAAAATACTTCATTGACAAACTAGTTTTCTGTTCACTTATGAATCATAAATTACGTTTTTTTGGTTAATAATGAATTTGCAATCGATTTAACAATGCTCTGCACATAATATCGCTCAAATTTTTATTATTTTTGTGATTATTACAGTTTCTTCCTAACATGTACTGTTCTGAAAAATGTTCAGCCTGAAAGTATGCACAAAAAATACATCTGATACTTATCAGTGACATGCTTACCTTTTATGTATGTGCATATTTTCAGGCTGAACATTTTTCAGGACAGTATGTTGTAAAAGCGGCTGTGGCGCAGTGAGTAGAGTGTGTGGCCCGTACGCCAGAGAACCCTGGTTCGAATCCCACCTGACAGAAAGTTTTTTCAATTTAATTCATTTTTCTCTTCGGCCGCCATCTCTCTGCAGACAATGGCAAACCTCATAGAGTAAAAACTGCCATGAAAAGCTTCTTGAGAACATAAACCGTTCGGAGTCGGCATAAAAAATTTAGGTCCAGTTCATGATCATTTGTGTTCAAACATTTGACAACACACACAACACAATTGATCATAAGAAGCTCGGTCAAAGCTCTTTCAAGGGCTAAATTTGCCATTTCGTTTTCTTTTTTGTATGTTGTAAAATCACTGTAATAATGGCAAAAAATAATTACAGTTGAGCGTTAATGTTTTCAAACCCGTCGTAGGACGGGCTTTTATACTAGTCATTTAGAGTGTCCCTTAAAAGTTGAAGTTGTTTTTTATGGCTTACCCCCTTAATTTCTTTGTATGATGTTAGAAGAAATGTGAATAAAATTTGGTGTACCTAGGACTACGGGTACCCGTGCCGACAAGCATCGGTACATGTCAGTACTTAGTTACATGGGAAAAAGTGCTCATTTTTTAAAAAACCCAAATAACTTTTGTATTGGTGTAAGTTTTGAAAAAGCTAGTTTGCAGTTCGTTTTCTATTTAATTTTTCTTTAAAATAAGATATCAAACATAATATTGGACGAAAACCTCCAGAGTTGTGATTTTTTACTTTTCGAAAAAAAAAACTGTTTGTTCTCGCCTAAAAATAAAAAAAAAAAATCCAAATTTGTTCGAGATAATTTCAGGTTTCGAACATTTAGAAAAAAAAAATTCCAAAAATCCAAAAATGATTTAAGCATATTCTTGGGCTATTTTCTGAAAGAAATTGAAAAAACTGAAATTCGGAAAAGTTTTAACCTGTTGAAACTTGACTTTTTTTTTAAATACTTAAAATCATGGTAGAGAAATGCAGGTAAACACTCTAGACGAGAGCATACTGCCGCGAAAATCATAAAAAATCGAAAAACATACTTCTCACTTGGTGCCCTTGGATTTAAATGTAGCAAGTGCTTTTCAATTTTTCTTTTTTCCCTTAAAATTTGAGACCAATAATTTTTTCTTCCTAAGGTTTGCTTTAAATATTATCAAATATTCCTCAATTGGTCTTACATGGTCTAAGATGTAATATACGTACAACCAGACCCGCGTCAATTTAACGAACTGTGACGTTGCAAAATCTGATTACAACATTTTTTGGATTCATTGTACTTTTGCCTGCCAAACAAGAACTTATCTTCAAATTGATTTTCTTCGAAAAAGTATCTTTCTAAAGAGTTCCTCCATTTCTTAGAATTATTCTGATTTTTAATCTTCGAATGAAGATGAATTCAAAATGTAAATTAACGTTCCGGACAATAGCGTATGACTCTTTAATAAAAAATTTTAAGGGGAATAAAATAAATTCTTCCGAAAGCACATTTGATTTTCCTTGGAACAAGTAATGGTTAGGTTACTTGGTTTTTTCAAGAATGTTTTTTTTTAAATATAACAATCAAAATGATGAAAAACCTCTATGTATGATTTTTATTCAAATTATTTAATAAAATCTTTTAAATTATTAATTAATTATTATTTAATTTTTTAATTATGTTTCGAGTAAAAATCTGTGATCAAATGATCACTAAAGTTGAATTAGCTAATAACTTTCTGTTAATTAGTTAAGAAATTCTGAACCGTTCAAGACCTGAAATACCGTAAATTTCGTGTATTTTTCAGTAGAAAAAAAAATTGTTAAATTTGGCTCAAACCTCATATCCCATAGTAATTGTTCATGCTCCTTCCGAATCTGGCCTCAGATTAATGCTCAGATTAGCTCTAATTTTTAAACAAAAAAATTCAACCTTTTTTTTTTAAATAATAGTGAATTTGAACATGAAGCCAATGATGTAGGATGCTGAATCTCTGTATCTGGTGGCATATTTTGTTTCTAATAGATAGGACCAAGGTTGATTAATATCAAGGTTTAAGTAACTTGAGAGAAAAGCACTTTTGTTCGCCTTTGCTCGAACTGTCAAAATAGCTGTGAGCCTAAAATTGTACAGATACAGTTTTTTTTTTTATTTCCTTTCATCCATTCTAACAGTTCGACCGAGCTTCTCTCAAGTTGGTTGAATTTCGAAAATATCATCCACCATTTTGGATTCGCCATCTTGGATTTTATTAGTCTAACTTCTGATTCGTGATCAGCGACCCCAAAAACCCTTATATACCAAATTCTGGACAAATCAGTTGATTTTTTGAAAAAAGCATTTTTTACTTGGTTTTGAATCACGCCATCTTGAATCCGCCTTATTGAATTTCATCTGACTATCGGTCCTATCATTCAAAGGAACTCAATATGCCACCAGATACAGAGTTCAGCACCCTACATCATTGGCTTCATGTTGAAATTTATGACTATTTAAAAAAAGTTTTATTTAACGTTTTTTGAAATGTTTTTAAAAATGGTATCAGATAGCTCAATTTGAGGTCTAAATTGAAAAGAACACAAAAACTTACTATGGGTTATGAGGTTTGAGTCAAATTGAAAAACTTTTCTACTGAACACAGCGATTGAAAAATACATAAAATTTCGGGCCGTAAATGGTTAAAGAAGTCTAAGGGCCAGATTTTTGGAACGAGTTTAAACTAGTCAAATTCAACCAAGCTTAACTCACCCAAATTGGGCGTGTAAACTCAGTTTAACTAGATTTTTTATCATAAGTTAAATCGACTTAAATTATCATATGAGGTGTTTCTTTTTTACCTAAACCGAGTTTAAACGTTCAATTTTGGTAAATTAAGCACGGTTTAATTCGACTAGACTCTAAACACGTACTGAAAAACTGGCCCTATGTGATCAAATTATGGCAGAATTAATTACCGGGGTGATTACGAAAACCGTGGCCCCAAGATCTGGGTATGCAGTTTTGAATTACACATTGAGAAAATAAGATTCACCGAAGGATTTATCCATACATCGATTAGTTATCGAGTTATCGATTAAAAAAAAAATGTTTACTCAACGGAAAATTCGGCTATATCTTTGCTACTATTTCTCTTATCTGAATGATTAAGATGTTATTCGAAAGACAATTCAAATATTTTTAACATGAAATGAAAAAAAATATTTTTTTCCAAGTCGGACACGCTACAGAGGGGGTTTCTGCATAGTATGTATTATTTTTGCATAAAACAGTTTTTTTCTCAAAAAAAAAAAAAACAGTCATAAAAATAAAACAAAAATAAAATAAATTGAAAGCTGAAACATTAAACGTTCGTTTGGTATATAATAGCCCAATAATATGTTTTATAATAATAGCCCAATTATAAAACATTTTCTCCCGTTACTTATAAAAGGGAGTTTCCGTTTTTAAGATAGCAGATAAAGATATCTCAGTTTTTTTATTTTACAATCATGAATATTGACGGTTGATGAACAAATTTGCATTAAAATTTCTAAAAAGTTTTTAAACTTTGTCTTAAAAACGGAAACTCCCTTTTACAACTCCCGGGAGAAAATGTTTCATAATTGGGCTGAATATGTTACACTTTGTTCCGTTATTTTGATCATTATTCTCTTTTGTTATATTTTATTGTTGTAATTTGTAATTTGATATTGATAATTTCCCTAATTTTTATAAAATACAATTTGCAGCCTTATACAAATTGCACACTTTTTCTAAAATACTCAAAACATATTTTTATGAATTCTTATTTTTTTAAAGTGGTTCTGCCTTTTATAAATTTCACACTTTTTTCTAAAATGCGTAATTAATTTTTCATAATTTTTCATCCATTAATTACGTGAGGTGATTTCGTCGATTTTTTTCACCCCTCCGTCCCACCTAGTAGATATCGTGAGATTTGGACCGATCCCCTCCTACCCTCCTCTAATCACACGTGATATTGTTCAAAATGCGTGTTTTAAGTGTAAATATGTTAATCTAAGCTTCATTGTATTGGATTTATTAAAAAAAAAACAAAAACGTAATTTATTTAATTATTTTTATTTAGTACTAGTAGAGACTAGTATTTAAGACTACTGAGATCGTAGTTTAAAATCACAATAAAAAAATCGAACAATAAAATACTTTCACTAAATTAGTGAAATAAAGAATATTAATGAATATTAATATTAGAATATTCATTCTAATTCAGTCCATGGAGAGTCATGTGCGGTCTCAAGAGTGACTATTGGAACCAGCATGTCCATGTGATTTTCAGTAATATCATCTGCTCCTTCAACCTCTCTCTGATTTAGCCACTCTAAACCGTTATCGCTTGCACACAGAAGCTCAGTAGCTCTACTAACTCGACAGGCTACTTTGTGGCGCTCGCATAGCAGCGATAAATATTTTTGTGTAAAATTTACTCATATTTTAGTAGAAAACACGTTTTACTCAAATTAACCCAGTTATCTCATAATTTTACACTGTTTCTTGCGGATAAAAAATTGCGTAATCTTCGCGAGTGAAATTCTGCTTAATCCCCCGCCCCGCTAAAAGTCTCATGTCATTTATGGAGCCCCTTAAAAGGTTTGCTGTATCCGTCTGTAGTGTAATTGGGTTAAGTAAGAAAGTTTTGCTTTATGTTGTTTTGAAAATATTTAAATTTGTTATCGAATGATACCCAAATTATCCCGATCGGTCAAATATAAGCAAAGATATAGTCAAATTCCATATAGACTTCGTAGAGTGCAATGTTTTTAAAAAAATCGATAACTAGTCGAAAAATCCTTAGGTGAATCTTATTTTCTAAACGAGTTCTTCAAAACTACATACTCAGATCTTGGGACCACAGTTACTTACTTAGGTGGCCATAACAACCCGCGTTCGGGTTTGGGCCGACTTCGAGCCGAATTATTATTATTGGTTCATAAGTCAAATGAGTAAGATATACTAAAAAATTATGTTCCATAAATATTATCTAAACTTACCGACAAGCCACGTCAAAGGATGTTCAGACTGCAAATTACGCATTATATGGAAAACATTACTGCGTTTCCAGATATACACATCTGAACAGGAGCCAGGAAAACGCGCATTAACATCTAAAAATCGGTAACTGTGATCGCATATCTGTGCAGGTGGAGAAAAGGAGTTAAATATAGATGATTAGAAGCTTAATCTTACACTTACGAGTTGCACATTCACTGCGAGTTGACCCAGGCGATTGGTGAAATGGGCGCGTGTGATATCACTTGTACGTTGCATACGGACAAAAAAACAATCTAGCACACCAAGAACGCCAGGAACGCCAAATTGCTGCTGGAAACATTGTTTAATAGATAGTATTTCAGCGGCATCAGTTGGGAATCTAGGGAAACACACAGCAACATTGAATACCAGAATAAAACAAGCAAAATTTTAAATTACTTCACCAAGCAAGGCGTCAAAAATAGCACAATTATTTCGCACTCATGTGCCACACACTGTAGCAGCTTGAATTTCGAGCTGATGCGATAGGCCTCCAGTGCAAGAACATGTTCCAAGTGTCCATGCAGCAGAAAACTTAAGGTGGCTAGCAGACGCAGTTCGAAAGGCAGCTGCTTTACACTATTTAATGGAGACAAATTCGAGTTCCGCATAAGTAGTTGGCATAAAGACAATGTAATGTTTTTCGAAAAACCAAAGCATAGCTCAAAACTGTGACAGGACAAGACATGAAAAGAAAAAAAAAATCCAATTAATTTTCTTTATTCACACATAGATCTAAATTATTTAGTAAATATACTGTTTATCTGGTAAATTGAAAGGATTCAATGGATGTCTTAAATAATCGGAACTATCTGCAACTTCTGATATATTTATATGACCAGCATCAACTTCTATAGCTTGTATTGGCGGTGCAGCACAAATGGACGATTTCGCCATACACCTATGAAGTTTATCATATAAACTTATTAAATCTGTTATATTCATATTAGTGTAGTTTTATATTTTATCTTTTGTATTCTTTGACTTTTTTATTAACAAAAAATAGCAATTCAAAGTGGATCGAATTGGAAAAATCTTCGACGGCCTTGTTCAATAAAAGAAAACTTATTTCAAATAAACCCAACAGATAAATGTACTAACGGCTGTAATGTAGTATTACCAGTTTCAAATATTTCACCATCAGGTTGTTGCAGTGGCTAATGGTACGTCTTGTGCACGAACCTTTTTGAGCCCGGTTTTGTCCGTGAACTATTTATACAAAAATTAAGGTAAACAGAATAGGAAAAAATTTATTTAAGTCTTTCACTACTTGAATTACGACGTTGTAACGTTATATTGCTTATTTACTTTTAACAACCTGTTGTTGTTTTGCATACAAAAGTGGAATACGACAGAAAAGCTCAGCTATCACTTTGGTGGCTAATCAAAGTTTAAACGTATATTAATAAAGCGTATTTATAGCATTTAGAATTGCAGCACCAACGAACGAAAATTTCTTCATTTGTTTTGACTTGACTATTTTTGATCTTTCTGATCGAGTCCAGTGTCCCTTTTGCTGCAAAAAGCAGAAAAAGTACTGAAAATTTGTACTATAATAAAAATAATTACGAAAACAGCAAATATGTATTTAATAACCTGCCTTAACCATGCGATTTAGTTTTATTTCAGTATTATTTTAATATGTTTGGTATTTTTATCTCTACTTTTATTTTTTTTTAACATGTACAATTATTTTAATAGTTACAGAATGTAATTTTGGTATAGTTAAGTAAGAAAAGTAATTAAAATTAAGCAGAGCGCTCTGTTTTAGCACTTCTATTTTAACAAAAATTGATAACCACCGAAACTCGTAAACAATGCCGCTTGATAAATTTTTCTGGTATTCATTCTCTTCTTCATGGTATGCTATACATAGTTTACTATTTGGAAAATGTGAAGGCAACAGTGTTTCGTCTGTTTAATATTCAAAACCTGTTTTCTGCCTATTGCTCAATTGCTTTCAGCTTCGAACCGTTAACAAAATAATAGGTCTGTTTCCGTACTTGATTGTAGTAACTTGCAATGTGCTAGAACGTGTTTCCGTACTTTTTCTAGCTAGAAGAACAAGCCTAAAACCGTTCTTTCGAGCTCGCAAGTTGCTCGAAGTGTGGTAGAAGAAATTTGTTCCAGCTACATAAGAACAAGCATCAAGAAAAATAAGCATCAATAAGAACAAGCAAATGTCAAACTGTCGTTTGTTGTTTGGTTATGTTGTGCGATAAAAAACAAATTTGCAAATTGTTATATATTGATAAAAATCAATAAATATCAATACATTTAATAAATATAAAATATCAAGTTAAAATTGGCGTCGTTTCCGTTTGTAAAAAGTTAAAATTGGCGCTATTTACATTTGATAGGCAATCAGCTGTTTTCGTGCTTGAAACTAGCTAGAAGTCATTTCCGTACTTTTGACACTATTCTCAAATTTAATTTTACTCTCTCACATTGAACATTATTCGAATTTTACTCGAAAATGTGTACGGAAACACACATAATTTGTTGGTGGCTTGGAAATGTTTGGACGAAGAAGAGCTGAAAGTCTAGGTTTTTCTTTTCCCCGAGAAAATAACTACAAGTTTTTTCGGTGTCGATAGTGAAGCACGCATCAATGAATGTTATAGTTCATATTGATCAAACAAACGAGACAGACACTTACGAAAGCAAATGCAAAACATTTTGCACGCCGTGCAAGTGATCATTGTGAGACGTGGGGTTATTTTTGTAATTGTTTTTCAAATAGCGGAATTCATATTATCAAATTTTTCATCAAAAAAGTCTTCAGAAAAATTTAACGAACTTAAATATATGCGGATTTTATAATGTACACAAATTGTTTGTCAAACCACTTGATGAAAATCGAAATACCTTGATTTTTCTGTTGTTTGGCCAGCAAATTGCTGAAATTTTGATAATGTAACACTCGTTAAATTTATTAGTATGATTTTTGACATTTAAGAAAAAAATTTCAACATGAAAACATAGCGTAAGATTGAAAATAGCAAAAGACCTCAACGAGAATACTTCGTGTAAATTTAAAAATAGAGAAGAGTGTAGTTGAAATAAATACATAAACAAATTAAATTAGGGCAATTTTAAGACAAAATATATGATTATGAAGAATTTTTAAATGATTCTATAAAAATTTATAGAACATAAACAGAAATTATTGCAACATTGCGATTAGGGATGTTCGATGGTCATCGATTTTCGATGTTCTGAATATTCTTAGTAGATCACTGATTGTTTTAAATTCTAGCATATTCTTCCAAATTAATATTTTTGCAATCAATTCACAAGAAATGTTGGAGTTAATAAATTTTTCTTATTACTTGTATTTTTCGCTTTAATAATTAATTTTGTAAATAAATATATTTTTACTTAGATTTTACACTGCTTTTTTAATTATGTTACTTAACTTTAACTATGTATGCAAAAAGCCACCGATATTGGCCAACATCGATGTTTTTTGTTTGATAAGCATTGAGAATCGATGTTGAGCTTTCGATGTCAACATCTAATGGTGTTTTATTTTCTCGAAAAATTTTTCATTTTTTCAGCCCTCTTTGATATTCCTTCAAGATGCACAAATTTCAAGATCGAGGGTCGTACAATTCTGCCCTCAAATGCTACCAACTGAATGAAAAAATAAGGTCATGTTACTAGAATATTATACATTATAGTTGACATTTCATTAAAGTTTGATCTTTTTCAAGGGTGACATAATAAATATTATGAAAATTGTGATATGGCAAATATAAAAGCAATTGTATATGTAATTAATGCCATTTCATTAAAATCCTCATCAATAGTTCCGTAATCTTAAACTATAAGACTGAAAAAAAATTTTAAGGAAAAAACACAGGTGCGTCGTTGGACACACGAGAGAAGCGAAGCTTTTTCGCAGTTACATAGATTTGATAGCTTAGTAATTTTTTCTTTTTAATAAATTAACTTTTAAATTCAAAAAATTTAAATAAAATAAAATAAATTACATATACACACAAAACATACTACTTATTTTTTATTGTTGAATGTCAAATTTCCACGCTAATTACATATACGGACATATAATGCCAGCGACTCTCCATTTTAACTCTCCACACATGGTTGTGAACTTGGCTGCACTGAACAAATTTTTTCCTTGAACAGCATACTACCTAGCGAAAAAATCTGTCGAAAATTTTTCAGATTTCACTTCAAGCAAATCACAGAACGAGGATAAAAATATATATTAAATATATATTAAAGAACGCACACGAAACAAAATTTAACAAACATTTTAGATACCTTGCCGATGTCATGCATGCGTTTGTTAATTCAATATATATTGATATCATCAATTTTTCTGACACTTAAAAACGCACTTGTGGGCATTGCTAATTTCCTTTGTGCCAACAACACCACAAATGCATTCACAATACAAACACACCGATGCTGGAGACACCTTGTGGCAAATTAAAGCAAATTTTTGTCAGTTGTAGCATAGCAAATACACAATCCTCTATCTATTGATAGATGGTGACGATCAACTGCAGCATAGCTTCTGTTATAATTAATATTGAATTAACAACTATTCCTTACAAGTCTTTGTGGACTGGTGGGTAGTGTATTGGACTCTCGTTTAAGAGAACGCGGGTTCGATCCACACGGGCATTTATCCATCCTGAAATATGGAAAATTGAAATAAATGCATACAAAAAGAGAGTAAAAATATCGGTCAGTTAGACCAGCATCCAAAAATTCTTTAGTCATTACGCCGATGTGTTCTTCGTGAGATTCTGCAGAGAACTAAAGTAGTCGTATATATCTGATTGCTTGAAATCTCAACAAAATATTCCTATTATTTGTCGTTGAACAATGTCAGCTGACATGATCGTTCGTCTGAAAACCTCTTTCGATAAGCATTTCTTTGTAATAGCTTTGACATATTGGCATACCCAACCAACAATTATTATCTTTATTTTATCCCAAAGACTTCTTGAAGAGAAATTATTAAGATTGATACACTTACGATTAACTCTAAAAGATATCTGTAAGATACTTGTAAAACTCTTCTAAGCTCATTTTGGCACTATATAAGTGTGATTGTAATTTTCAGAACGCCCTTATATCGGCCTTTTAGAGCTCTGAAACAAGATCAACACTCTAAGAAACAGTGTCTTAGACAAGACTTACAGATCTGTTGCGGATATATACTTTTAAGAAAATTAAGATGTATATACTCATAAGAGAGTTTTATAAGAATTTATGTATATATACAAAACTATCAACACTATTTTAATATAACAAAACTTGATGTACCATTTTTTATTATGTTTGTAGGAAATTATTATATCAATAATATTGTGTATGAGTGGTATAATATTTTATCATATAAACGCATAAATTTCATTGCGGTAGAAACTTTATCGTAAGAATCTCATGTTGCACCTCGGTTAGAAGCTGTCCCCTTTCGCAAAAACCAACATTAAAAGTTTTATTTAATTAACAAATTATACTATACTCTCAATAAATGCTCTAAAACGCAGTTTTAAGAGTTGATGTCTCGATACAAGAGTACAGCTCTTACTACAAAATGAATAATCTTAAGTAAGTCACATAGAAGAGTTGTATACTCTACGAGATGAGTAAAAGCGAAATTTTCAAAAAAGCATTCATTTCTGCCAAGCAGAATTAACCCTTTCATTACATTAGTGCAAGGTTTACTGAACTAATTTCATAACTTTGCGTTGAGAGTTATCAATAAATTTGCGCTATAAAGGATATGAAAAATCTTCCTCAAAAGGTTGATTTATGTAACAAAAAATAGTTGTGTCTCGGTTTTGACTGTAGGTGGACTCGAATCAGAATTTTTGTGGGCTAAGCTCGCCCTAGAATTCCTAGTAATAGTAAAATTTATAAATTCCACATCATTTTTTATTTTTATTTTATTTATCCATTCATAAAATTTGTCAATGACCTACTCTATATTCAAAAACAATACAAAATATTTATATAACCATCGCATTTATCAAGAATTAAAGTATTTCTAAACTTCCCGCATTACATTCACAAACAAGTATTGTAAATAAAATCTCTTCTACTCCCAGTTTAGGCTTACTTGGTATTAGTACATGAGTAAAAACAACAACAATTTTCAAAGGGCACAATTCTGAAGACACAGACCCACAGAATTTGCACAATAAACTATCCTATTTATATGAATTTTACATCACAGGCTGGGCTAACTTGAAATTAGTCCATGAGAACAAATCCCATTACTTATTTCTTATTAGACTATTCTAAATATGTCACAGGGCATAAACAATTTCAGTGATGTAGATGAACAAATTGTTTGAGTGCGTACGTGTATTCTAAACACATATTTTTAATGGGATTGGTAATTTTTTACTATGAAAATTTAGCACCAGTTTAGGGCAATTGCCCGATTATAAGAACCAACATCTTATTATCAGAGTAACACTTCTAGTCAAAATGTTTCTCTTATATTCAAAGTGATACTCTTCTAGTCAGACCGTTGCTCAGATCAGATCAGACATCTTTAAATAAAAGCCTTTGAGATGTCTATAAGACTTAATCTATAAAGCTAAAACTCTTCAGAGTTTGGCTCTGATAGCTGAAGTGTTGTAGAAGTCTGTAAGAAATGACTTATAAGATGCAGCGTCTTCGCAGTAATGCTCTTATAACACAACTCTTTTAAGCTACTATGAGATAATGAGAAAGAGAACAGAACACTTATAGACAACTAGTTTTGCTGTAAATAATCTGTAAGCGTATTGCTCTTGCTGAAGATAGTTATAGGACGTAACTAAAAACTAAAATTTTTCGTCCAGTGCTCAACTCTTAAGATTTGTTGCTTGGGTAGGAAATCTTAATAATCTTTTGTAGTTTTAAATATAGCCATTGGGGATGACATACACAATATTTTTCTTAACTAGTTTAAATGAATAACGAAAAATATAAATGCAATGGGTGAAGGAACAACAATATTATCATAAAATGTCAGCTCGTGTGCTCGAATAAGAGCACAGTAGTTATCAACGAATCTGTAGAAAGAGGAATATCAAAATCATCTGATTAAACTCGTTTAGCTGCGATAAACGACTTTCGGAGACTAGTTTTGACTAAACGAATTCTAAACATAGTAACAGAAAATCATAGAAAAACGATTTAAACTAGTTTGTGTCACAGGTTAATTTTTTTTAACGTTTTTCAAAATTATTATTGAAAAAATTTTATAATTTTTTATGATCTTTTATTGACTAATAAGAAGTCAACATTTTTTGAGCTCAGGCCAAAATGTGAAATTTGTACACCCTCAGAGGACAGAATTTTTCGCCGAGAAAAGAAAACGCCATAAAACAGTTTCAAGCCATTGAGTAAAATAATCAATATATGAAATTCATGAGTAAAATTATTTGAAAGTTATTCTTCTCCGGTATTGTCGTCTTCATAAAAAATGGTTACCTATAAGCTTTTTTATAAAGGTCTTTCTTGCTACAGCATCTTTAAAATTATGCTATTCACAGTTTAAACGTATATTAACAAAGCGTATTTATATCAATTGTTATTTTTGAAACTGTGAGCACCTCAGTATTTGTCTGCCGTATTCAATGATTTTGCAACGCTGTTATATATGCTGTAGATAGGGCATACCAATACGAGACACAAAAAACGCATCCAAGGGCTACTTTTATTTACGAGTGTTTACGTATTTGCATTTACATGCAAAACAACACCAAAGAAAAATACGCTTACGTAACGCTGCAGCCACACGTGATAGTACTGGCAGGCCAGCATAGAATATGTATTAACTACGAAAATGTTTCGAAATAATCTACAAATCTACGCTGCGGCCACACGTGAGAGTTAATGTTCATTTGCAAAATGTCGTCAAAGGCAAAGTTTCGACGACTTTATCATTTCGGTTGCTTTTGTTCAGTTTGTGAGTGTATTAGTGAAAAGTGTTAGTGTATTGAGTTTTTCGAACTGTTACTGTCTTCGAACTGGCACTTGTGGCTAGGGGATAAAAATAACAAATCGTAAATTGAACAGGCCTGTGTACGTAACTGTGAACTCCCAAAATCTACATAATTCGAACATCCGGTGAACGCAATTTCTGAACGCGCTCGTTTATGATAAACAGTGGCAACCCTTCCGCTACGTGACTTTTGCGCACGAATTCTCGAAAATTTCGTCAGCTGTTGACATTTTGGATTTAAAATTGCAAAAATTTCGCAAACAGGAGTGGAAGGCTAAATTGTTGGTAATAAAGCCACTATAAAGTACAAAAAAATAAAAATGGATCAATTCAAAGGACTACAAAAAGCGCTCTACATATGGACACAAGCAGAAAATTTGGAAAAGACCGTCGAGCAGCTAAAACAGGCCACTGGTGGTGATGTGGTACTTGAGAATATAAACAGGCTATCCATGGGTAAGCACAAACAAGTTAATGACGCATTGGCCAAGGTGATTTATTTAATATTTTCCAATCAGCTGATTATCCTAACGCTTCATTCAACTTGATTGTTGTTGAGAACGCTCAGCTGACAGATGCTTTCGGAAAGTTGCTGAATCTGCTAAAACCCAATGGAAAACTTCATCTATTGTCATTTGTGGGCACAGCAAATGGTCTATGTCAGGAAGTTAAACTATCTGGTTTTATAAATGCAAGTGTACAAAACGACAGTCTTACATGCCAAAAGCCAGGATATGAGACAGGCTCGGCAGTGAAGTTGTCGTTCGCCACAAAGAATGGAACACAAGCTACAACTGCTGCTGTTTGGAAGGTCAACACCGATGAGGACGAGGAATTGATCGATGAAGATGAGCTGTTAGATGAAGAGGACAAGAAGAAACCAGATCCAGCATCACTAAAAGGTTAGTTTTTGTATGAATTTTTGGCTTTAAGTGGACTTAACATGATTTTTGCCAATACTAGTTTGTGGCACTACTGGCAAAAGAAAAGCTTGTAAGGATTGCTCTTGCGGCTTAGCTGAGGAACTTGATGCTGAGGCAAAAGGCAAAACTGTTGAGACACAAAATGCCAAATCCAGCTGTGGCAGCGTAATTTTATTTAATAAGTTTCTACTCTTAATATTTTTTAATTGATCCTTTTTTTAATCATGCTTAGTGCTACTTGGGTGACGCATTCCGTTGTTCCACTTGCCCCTATCTTGGCATGCCTGCTTTTAAGCCCGGTGAAAAGGTACAGCTGGGTGGCAATCTATTGAAATCTGATCTATAAAACGGTGGTGCAATTTTGCCAAATAGTAGACTTATTAAAACTTATATTGCTCTAGTTAAAAAATGGAATTCATATTTTAACGAAATTAATGATTACAAAAATTAAGAGATCACATGAAGAGATGACTTAATTTTTAACCGACTTCATGAATAAAATTTTTCAGCAAGTACACAAAAAAACTAGAAATCGTTCCTTTTCTAGCTGTTTTCATGACTCATAAATTATAAGGCTTGAGGTAATCAAATAAATTACTGCTTAATAAAATGAATTGAAAGATTACATGACGTTGGCAAAATTAAAAGATTATAACTAAAATTAAGAAAAACGTAAGCATCCCAAGTTATGAGAAAGACGTTAGGCAAGATTATAGTCAATCAGCCTTAATAAAAAAGTGATATTAAATTTTAGCGTCAGCTTTTTAATTTAGTAGAAGCTGTAGCCTCTACTAAGCTTATGCTAAAAGTCTTTTTAGATCTGGCACTAATTAGAGCCAGCACTAAATTATTTTTTTGGTAAGGCTGAGTGACTTCATTGTTTTCGTTAATGTTGAATATTAGATTTGGAAGAGAATGGCTGAGTTCCTAAATTCATTTATGCTAAGCAATGGAAAAGCATGTATGCCATTTTTCTCTGAATTGGTGCTTAGTAGATTCACCAAAACTGCGCAACTTGAGCGCGCTTAAAAAGAAAAAAAATCTAGTTGCGCAGTTTTGGGTGAATCAACTAGGCACCAATTCAAAGAAAAAGTCACTGATGCTTTGCATAAATGCATTTAGGAACTCGGCCAATATTTTAAGGTATTCAGCAAATATAAACTTGAGCAATAATAAAATGAAAAAAAAGTTGGAGACAGAAAACTATCGTTTAATGGTCAAAAAGTTTTTTGTATTAGTTTGTATGCACAGACACACATAAAAGAATGTTATCAACAAACACGCTGATGACCTGAAGATTTTTCCTTAATGTTAAAAACGCAGCTAATGCTTAATTCCTTCAAAGCAAAATTCACTAACTTTATAATTGATGTAATAGCTATTTTTTTTTAAATCCTGAGAAATGTCTCTGTAATGGTCTGATAATGTACGTCTGTAAATTAAAAATTATTTGTAAATTAGTTCAAATCTTTGATGCTGACTTTATTGATGATTTTAAGTTTTCATTCATAATGTATTTGGACTTTATTATTCCAAAGGTGCGATATACATTGGCTTTTATGAGTTGTAATGGATTCTGTTTTAAATGCTCTTACACTTTGATTCACCCTTATCCCGCACTACGTCGTAGTCTCCGTTTTAACTGCGCTTGTAATAATGTAAGCATGCACTTCGTTTTTGCATGCGTTTTTGTTCGTCGGAGTCTACGCCGCGCAGTGGTTTCATCCCATATAAAATTAGAAAAAAATAGAAGGAGTCATGGTAGATTGATGAGATTTGGTACATAAATTGGAATTACCTCTATTAGAATTTATTAAAAAAAAATTTTAAATCTGCCCTCAGTTCGATCATTTTACAAAAACAAAGTGCATGTAAAAAAATAACAAGTAACAACTAACAAACTAACGAGTCCGGTGTGAATACCCCTTTAGGTGGTCCTTATTTTTTTCGATTTTTCAAAACCGTAGCCCAGTTTTGTGTTAGGTTAGGGTAAAAAAATAAGATAAAAATATGAGCTCGATCGGTTGAAAATAGCCGTGCCGCATGCACGTACCAAATGGAATGAAAAACGCTCGTAACTCCTCAGGAGTCACTCTTAGGGACATAAAATGTATAAGCAGTCCCCATTATTATTTAATCCTCAACATTCAAATCAAACTGAATTCAACTGTTCATACACAGTTATCACGCTTCGAAAATTATAACGTGCATGTTTTTGAGCTGTATGAAGAACATAATGTTTTTTTAAGCCATACATATCTTTCAAGAAATTTTTGATAGTTTTTCGACTCCTTCAGCAAATTGTAGGCTCTCAATAATATTTATCAATCGCAATAGAATCAGTCCAAATCAACTGATCCAACACTGGTTGCTCGACCATTTTTAAAAAGTTGTATTTTCATTAACAGTCGTTATTTTTATTAACATCTCAGAACTGCTTTCAAAAAATTTTTTCCATTTTTTTCAAAATGGCGGCCATATTTTCTTCGTTACCTGTGATATATGCATTTGTGTTAACTTAACAGTAAGTTCAAAAAGTCCATAGGATGACACATAGATGGCGCTTCTAGATTTTTCCATATGATTTTTATTTAGTACCAACCTTCAAACGATACGTATAAAAATTTGACAACAATCTGATTCGTGAGTTAAAGCATTTTGTGTGAAACTATGTTATTGCAAAAAAAAAAAAAATGGTAAAAAGTGAATTTCGAGTTCTCATAAAGCATTGCTTTTTGATGAAAAAAAATTCAGTGGAAACCAAACAATAGCTTGATAAATATTATCCGGACTCCGCTCCATCGAGACAAATGGTAGAAAAGTGGATTGCTCAATTTAAACTTAGTCGTACCAGCACAAATGATGCAGAGCGCTGTGGACGCTCAAATGAGATTGTTATTCCACAAAACATCAAAAAAATCCACAAATTGGTTATGAACGATCGCAAATTGAAGGCGCACGAGCTAGCTTATATTGTAAAGATATCAGATGGTAGTGTTTTTACCATTTTACACGAACATTTGGGGGTGCGAAACCTCTGTGCAAAGTGGGTGCCACGTGAGCTCATAGTCGGCCAAAAACAACATCGAATAAAATCGAATTCTATCGCCGATAGGTGATAATGGATGAAACATGGCTTCACTATTACACACCAGAATCTAAAAGACAGTCAGCTTAGTGGACAGCGAGCAAAGACCCAACAGTCGGATTGTAAGGTGATGGCGTCTGTATTTTGGGATGCGAAAGGAATAATATTCATTGACTATCTCCAAAAAGGAACCACCATCAACAGCAACTATTACTGTGCATCGATCGATTGAAGGCTGAAATCGCCAAGAAACGGCCACATTTGCAAAAGAAAAAAGTGTTGTTTCACCAAGACAATGCACCGTGTCACAAATCGATGAAAATGATGGCAAAATTGAATGATTTGGGCTTCGAATTGCTTATCCACCCACCGTATTTTCCAGATTTAGCCCCCAGCGACTTTTTCCTGTTTTCAGATCTCAAAAGAATGCTTGCTGGAAAGAAATTCAAGTCCAATGAGGAAGTAATCGCTGAAACTAAGGTATATTTTGACGAGAAAGAGAAATCGTACTATAAAAATGGTAGCAAAAAGTTGGAAAATCACTATACTCGTTGTATCGCTCTCGAAGGCAGCTATGTTGAATAATATAATCGAGTCTTATCAAAAGTTGTTTTTTCTTACTCATCCTACGGGCTTATTGAATGACCAGTTATATTTCTCAGCTCCTGTTATACATAGAATGATGAACTAAAAGCCATAACATTAAGAACTTTTTTTTTATGATTTTTTCTTAGAAAAAATTATTGCTGTAGGTTTATTTTACATATTATTATATAAAAGTACAACATTTGAAGAATATTTAATAAAAAATTTTTGTTCAACAATAGAGATAAATAACGGATTTATTGTAGATTTCCGCAGGCGCCTCGAAAAAAGTTTTTGTGCGGTGACCAGCCTACAGCATCAGTGGATCATCTGAAAACAAAAAATCAATATGCTTTCCTTAGTTTCTTACTTTATCTCTCCAGTCTCGTCGAGTTTTTTTTAATTTTTATATTTTTCAATTTTTGGCACCATTTTGAAGCCAAAATGACGATTTTTGACGAAAAAAAATCGACCTATTTGTTATTGTGAAATTGTTAGTAATTGAAATATTTGAAAACTCGACGTAACTAGAGAGCTATTTATATGTAGAATATGTGTACAAAACTTCAAAACGATCGGTTCAGTAGTTTTTTTCTGTAGGCTGGTCACCGTTTTTAAAAATTACATGTTTGGGAAAATCGATTTAAAGTTTTGTAGACTGAAAAAATAAAAATATCTTGAAAAAAATACTGGATTTTCTTATAAATGACGTACATGCCATCATCGACGCCGGGTCCATACAGTACATCACTATCATCCACGTTATCTAAGGCATCATTTTGCTCCTGTCTACGTAAAACTCTGCCTTATTTGGTCTCGACCGCTCTGCTGATCCGCAAAGAGTCTGTCGCGCCCGCCCATTCATGCGCACTTGGTCCTGAAGTGATGCCCAAATTTTGCATGAAGGTCAGAAAAGCAGTAGATCCTTCGTTAAAAAGTGATGCTGCTACATATGCTGTAATTTCAACGACAGTTGCGGTGTCACTCACTGATTTGGGACTAATTATCTATATGAGTTGGTTGTAGCTTTCGTTGTTGTTCTGCGTGAAACCACCCAGACAACGTTCCAACAGCGCGTCTTTGCTTAAGTCTTCATATGTTGTCTTTATTGCGTCTAAAACATCAGCTGGAAGTGGAGAGTAACTGTGCTTGAATGATCGTAATGTTTTTGCAGCTTCAGCCTCCTTCCACTCGCACCACGATTCATTGCATTTTTCATGCTGGGGATTTTGATCAGTCGAAGAATAATGATAAAAAGTCGCCCATATAGAGTTCCTCATTTTGTCCACAGAATCGTGATTTCTTCGAACTGCTAGTCCATAATACACTGTTAATTTGTCGATCATGTTGCCTTTACATGTCGCCAGTTAGTTTGCCTTTACCGGAAAGAGATTTCCTCTTCATTTTTTTTACCAGATTTCGTTTTTGCTTCGACTACGTGCGATTTCACTAAGTCACGCAGACGTTTGCCCATCCTTTTTTGGACGTGTACAATACACTCTTTCTTGTTTATTATGAAGTTATCACCGTAAGGTTTCGCATTGACTACTCCGCACAGTACTTTGAGCCCATACAAAAGTGAGGAATAAATACAAGGAGCCGTTCGATTTTTATGAAATTTTGAATGCTGATTAATTTATGACCGCTGATTTTAAAAATGAAATCAGATTTAACGTAGATCTATTACTTTCGCTGGAAATAAAGTTTAAATATCAAAATTTCTGTGATTTAAATTGAATAATAAAATAAGTAAAAACACTTATTAAAAAAAAAATTAAAGATATTAAGTTGTTAAATCTTTAACTTTTTAATATTGACCCCGTTTGGAAATATTTTTTTTCGTTTAAAAGATATACATATAGTTTTTTATGCAATTTTTCCAAAATATAAATCTTTACCAACATATATTAAAAAAATACTTTTTTGCAAAGAAATACTTATTTATGTTGTTATCAACAATTTTTTTAACAAATGAAACTAAAATTTTTAATATTATGAAATTTATAAGAGATCTTAGTTTGTCTCACTTTCAATATAGAAGGTAAAATAAGGGTCTTCCTCATTAAACTTGTTTTTAAATTTAATATTTCTTTTTGATGATAACTCAGGATCTGTTGAAATCAATAGGTGTGTCATCAAATCCTTATTTGAATTCTCCCGAGAGCTTTTTCTCGTGTGGTTTAGACGAGCATATCTAATATTTTTGTGGGAAGCCTCCAATGCTTCTTCCGATAAACTTCCTTCAAAAGAAAAAGGTTGCGTTATTTATTATTTTATTTCAATTAGAAAAACTAAAGAAAATTCACCTATGAGTAAATCGAAATACTTCATTACTTCGCATCCATGCACTAAAACTTTGTGCACAGAGCTGGTACCAACTGTAACACTTTAAGTATAAGTTCCTGGTATCCATAAGAAGTTTACTAAACTCTTCAATTTTAATTTTTCTTCCACATGACAAAATTCGCAAAATTAATGAGAAGTTATATATTAAATCTTTATTAAGGCCAGTAATTTCCGCAGAAACATCAAAATTGGCAAAGAATTTCCTAGCCGTGTTTCCGTCATTAGTTGTGCCATAACCTTGTTTGACGTGATCTATAAGCAGGCCCATTCTCTCTCTGAATTCTCTTTGTATTCGGCTTTTATTTTCAGAAAAAATAGCTTGATTCTCTTGCCTTACTCGCCAAGCTTTAAATGACAAACGATATGATATGTGGATTAAACATTCAAAAAACCGAATCCAGCAGTGAAGAGTTGAGAGTCCATACTTATAACAATCTGTGTTTGCAGATCTAGTAAAATTTATTTTGTTCATTTCAATTGGACTTGCATTACAAATGAAGCATCTGCTAGCTGAATTTGTTTCCGTAAGAACGTTTGCAATGGATCCATCGATCATTGTACATTTCCAGCCTTACCAAAAAACGAATTTAGTGCTGGCTCTAATTAGTGCCAGCTCTAAAAAGTTTTTTTAGCATAAGCTTAACAGAGGCTACAGCTGGTACTAAATTAAAAAGCTGAAGCTAAAATTTAGTGTCAGTTTTTTAGTAAGGCTTTTCATTTCATATGAAACCTCTACAGATTTCCCATTAAATTCCAATATTTCACATTCTAATTCGGTTATTTGTTTTTTAATATCGTTATTTTCTTGTATAACTAAGGTCCTATTTTCCTTAGCCATTACAATTTTTATGGGTCTGCAGAAAAGAGTAGAAGAAGGGCTTTTGTTTATCCAAAGAGGGTTCTTTGATGACGAATCAATTAGCCTTTTATTCAAAAAATAATTGTTTTTTCATTAAAATTTTTTTAGACTTTTAAACTTAGATTTTTAAACTTTTACTCACTTGATTGGGACAAATGCAATGAAAAATATAAATTCATCGCTGAAATCTTTCGTTGAAAAATTTTGCTTGTATCGGCTGTGACCCGAGCTGCCATCCATACCCCATTTGCATATCAGTGTTACACTATCTGAAGACTCTTCGCCATCACAAAGCTTAAATATACTTTTAGCTGTATTTCGCATGAGTGGTTTTAATTCCACCTCTGCAGAGTTTTCAGAAGCTTTGACAGGTGGTACTATATTATTTTTAAAATTTTGCATTGCATATAGGCTTGGAAAGAAGTTTTCATGATGTTCATTGACAGTTTTGCGCAGAATATTATACTTTACTTCCGAGAGATCCAAGTCTAAATAAATTGTCAATGCCACCTGTACTGAGAGGACACTTTCTTTTTTAATACTGCCTCTTCTTCTCGCAAAATCTGATGCATATTCTAATTCTTCTTCAGTATAGTCAGATACTATTTCAGCAACTTTTCTTCTTTTCATTTGTTCAGATAACAAGTGGAACTCCTTTTTAGGTCTTCCGCGACTAGTGCTAGGTTGCTTAGATATGAAGATTTATTTAAACTGTGTAAAAACTTTTTTTATTTTTACTTACTTCATCTGGATCAGGAATAATAAAAGTTTGGACACTTAACCAGTTTTCATACTTTTTTATAAACAAATTTTTGTTATAGTGGCACTCCTTCCACTTTCTATCTAATTTAATCTGAAAAATCCGAATGTTTTCTATTGTTGCTTCATTAAATAGTCTTTCACCAATTTTGTTTTTAACAAAACTTTTAAAAATCGAAAATTTATCTTTTGGACCAGCAGAAATCCAGCAATTAAATAAATCTTTATTAGTTAAAATTATTGACATTTTTGATAAAAAATAATATATTATGTTTTTTCTTAATGCACATGCAAATATACTTTAACTTCCACAGCTTTTTTGCAAGTTCTCTGTTTTTGTTAAAAAAATACGGTAAAAATTGGGTAGCATTGAGAGAATATGAGAGTTCCCTACATTTAACAATTTATAAATTCATTTGTAATAATATTAATAACAGTTATTAATATTCAATTCGATTGCTCAAACATTCTTTTGAAGAATAAGTTTATTTATTAATAATAATTTATGAAAAAGTTCTTACATTTCTGTAAAAAAATACAGTGTCATCATTCTCTGTAAGAACTTAATTTTCATAAGCTATGCCCTTCTGTTAGAGTATAGAGTACAAAGAATATGTTTGTTTACGTTTTTTATTTTTGTATAACATACTGAATGTTATACACTAACAACATTTAGCTAATTTTTGCAAAACATGATTTTTAGACCATTTTTAAAAAGGCGGTAACTCAAAAAATAGTTCGAAGTTGGATAAAATATTTTATGTTCCTGAAAGATAGATAAACATACAATAATTTATTTTAAAAATTAAATATGACACTTGTGGACATTTTTTTTAAATGACTGCTGAAAACAGCAAATTTAAAAAATTTTTTTTTTAATTTTTTATAATTTAAAATAAATTTTTTAATACTTATTTTACATTTTCTTATAAATATAAAATAACGTAATGTTTTTTATTATTTAAAAAAAAAAATAAAATCAATGGAATAGTGTAAAAACGTGCTTACGGCATTTTTTCTTTGAACGAAGCACATAAGCAAAAAATTCACAAAATTATTTTTGGACCATTTTTAAAAACACGATAACTCAAAAAGTGGTTCGAAGTTGGACGAAATATTTAATGTTTCCGAAAGGTAAAGAGACGTAGAAATGCATATGTAAAAATTGAAGGTGACACTTGTGAACATTTTTTTTAAATGACTGTTGAAAACAGCAAATTTTTTGATAATTTAAAATTCAATTTTTATTACTTATTTTAAATTTTCTTGCTAATATAGTTAAAATATTGTATATAGTTAAAAAAACTGTTTCCATAAAAATACAAAAATAAAATCACTTGAATAGAGTAAAAATTGTGCTAACAGCATGTTTTTCTTTAAATACAACGCGAAGTCGAAAATTCTACAATAATAAAAACGCATAAAAAGCGTTGACTTTGAAGAGGTGTAGTTTCCACACAACTACTTCTTTTGCGAAGAAAATTTAAACTCTTTTTAGTGAAAGTATTACCTAACTTACAATATCTATTTTGTTAGGGTTCGTCACCATGAAACTCTTGATTTATTCCTACTGGACAAAGTACTGTGCGACGGCGCGTGGACTGCGTCAGCATATCAGAGTTTGTCTACCTGCATGTAATGCGATCGTATGCAGGTGAACGTGGGAACGGATCGTGATAACTTACATATGAAATAGTGTCCTCATATTAAAAAATTACATTATTGTGTTTAAAACGTGATATCTTGCAATTTTAAGAATTTTTGTTATAGTAAGCAGTAATTTGCAGAGATAAATTTTGACGTAGAATTACGTCTTACATCACGGTTTGTATGGGGGTTTTTTCATAAATTTTTTCAAGGTGATGCTAACGTTTTTTGGGGGACACTTTAGATATATGATACATGCAGCCTTTAAAAGCCACAAAAGATAGCAAAAGAATAGAAGAAAAATTCACATTTTTGTATGAGAGAAATGCATTGATAAATCAGTTGCTGCTGACGTTGTTATGCTTATTGCTTTAGTTCGTGCCGAAATCTCTAACGCAACATCGTGTTGTTTGTTGAATAGAATCGTTTTATGAATTTCTCAAAGCTTTACAAGCAATGCAGACGTATATAAATGCTTGCGTTGCTAAAAAACTTCCATTCTGCTGTCGACTTGGTCATTTTAGTTCACTACAAAGATCGCTCTTTTTTTACTTCAATCGTATGTAATAAACTATTTCGTTCATTTAGTTCTTTTTGTTCGTTGCTTGTCTTACTTAGTTGGTTCTTTTAGTTCGAACTAACGAACTAAATTTTAGTTTGCTTTAAAAATCTGAAAAAATAAAGAGTAGTTTTTTTACATTTGGAGCCAATCAACAATCATCCATTATTGAAATTTGAAAAGAGCTATATAACGACCAGCCATACCAGACCATACTAAAAAGCTGCACAAAACATTCTATTTGCGACATTTCACTACTGTACAGTACTTCAGTGCACTGCATTCACTGTAGCATTGACATCGCATACACTAGTTCTATGTTACAGCTCAGCAATGAAACAAGCACTTCATCAGTTGAAATGCTTTTCGCTACAGTAATAGAACAGTGCTTATGTTATGATGCAGAGCAGAATATCAAAACACAAAGCGACACTACAGTGAAGCAACAGTAAATCATAGCAAGCATAGCGAGTGTTTGTTTCAGTGTCAATCAGCTAGTAGCAATCTTAGTTAAATCTGTAAGTTAAAAGAAATATTATTGACGAAATAATCTTTAATTTAAATGTATGTTAAATTGTAAACTTTTTCAATTTGTAATAATTTGGCTTGCATTAAAATGTTTTAAGGCTTGTTTGGTAGGAATCAATGAATGAAACGTAATAAAAACAAAACTTTTACCGAAAGAACGCATAAAAGTTTTCGAATTGTGCTGAACAGATCAAAACATGACAAAAAAAAAGAAACCATTCGTTTTACCTTTAAGTAGTACTTCAGTGACAGTGCAGTAGGTTCTACCTCAGTTTTGTTCTACTTCAGTTTTATTATATTGCTTGAATGTTCTACTACTGTCTCTTCGTGCAGTGGTTGTATATCAAAACCTTTCTTCACTGAAGTGCTTGTTTTGATATGCGAGAGTAGGTGAGCGAAAGCAGTTGAAAGCATAGCTAATGGCTTGCAAGTCATTTGTACAGTGTTTGAGCAGCTCTTTAATACATACTATGAGGCGAATTTTCACGAAGTTTGAAGGGGCTGTATCTTCCAAACAAAACAAATATCAAACATTGTGGCTTCACGAAACAAAAGTGTTCTCGAGAATAGATCCAAAGCTTAGAGACCTGTTCTATGTTCAAACTGGCTTACGCAAAATTCAGAACTTCAAAATACTTCAAAAACAGAAGTAGGTACATTTTTATTTTTATTTTATTATTAATATTTATATTTGCAAAAATCACAAATATACAAAATATTTTGACATATGTACGAGTATTTAAATTAACTCAATAAATCTATTAATAAAATATAAATTCTCTGTCTTAACATTTTACACATCACATGGCGTGCCTTTGATCAAGTCGCGATTCTTACCCATAAGAATGCGATAATTGACCGCAGCAGGATCCAATTCTTTGTATAAATACGTTGGCATCTTATCGGACAGCACCCAGAGATTGCCCTCCGCATCCAACTTCATGTCGTTGGGGAAGACCAGTGTATGTGAATCGGAATCGATAAGACCCTGCGTTTCCATGCTATAGGGACTTCTGATATTCCAGCAGGCAATTGCATCCTTATTTACTTGAGTGTAGAAAATGATACCAGTTTCCTTGTCGAAGACCTCAGTAGTGGATTGACCATTCATGCCACGATCTCCAACAAACTTAAACTCATAGTAAGCTTCGGGAGTGGTAACGTACGACTCATTTTGTAGCACACGATTGGAAACCTTGAATTCTTTGGTCGAGGCCAAGGCGTGGAAGTAAATATCACGCGAACGATCGATATTCAAGGGACCAACAGCCATGCCGAAGACGCCATCAGTCCATTGGAAGTTAACGCCGCCCACATTGAAATCACCATTTAGCGGATCGAAATGGAAGAAGTTATGTTTGACGCGATAGGAATGGTTGTCGCGCAAGGAATAGACAACGACACCATAGGCGCCTAAGTCTGGCACGTAGGCGTAGGCATTGTCACACTCGTTGCTTTCGGAATCGACAATCTGAAAAAAAAGTTCAAGGATTATTATAGAGTAAATGATATAATTTCTCCCAAATAGATACTCACAATATTTGCAAAGAAGGTGTCCTCCTTGGTCTGCTCCTTGGGTATAGCAAAGCGCCGCACCAGTCTATCAGTCTTAAGGTCAAATATAACAATAGAATTGGGCGTAACCTGCTGGGGATTTCCAAGAATATCAGCCAAACCAGTATCCAAAACCCAGAGGCGATCGCAAGCATCGACCTGCATACGGAAGGTAGAAATAACTGTGGCATTATCCTTGAGCTGCACATCAAGAGCTGTGGCTTTCTCCGCATCCAGACGGCCACCTGATGATCTGCTGCCTTCCTGTGGTGCCTGTACATTGATGGGCAGCATGCTGACCTCCCAGCTGGGATAGGGACGCAGTTTGGGTGATTTTTCTGTTGAACTCAAATCGATGTAGTTCAACGAAGCGGCAACACCAGCTCGCCATCTGAAATAGTTAAAGAGAAAATAAATTAGATTTCGCTATTTAATTGTTTATATTTCCAAGTAAAAATGTATGAACGTGATGATATAAAAAACAGAATTATTGTTAATTAAATATCGGGCTAGGTAGCAATATGATAAATAGCCATAGTTAAGTAGTTACAGGCTTCACTTGACAGCTCAAATGATCGATTAGATATTATTATATAAAAAATGTATATTTACACTTCCATGTATTTAAATGATTTTGCTGCCATTAAATTAACCATTAAAAAAAGTTTAAGACTTAACTTAAGATTTAATTTAAGAGTCTTATTTTATAAGCACTTACATGGGTTAATTAAATTTATTATAAAATAATAACAACAAAACATTTATAAGAAATTAAATTTAATTTAATGCAAAACTTTATTAAATTTTTTTCTGACTTAAAATTTCATAAATCAAATGCAATTTTGAGAAATTATCATGCGTTGTTTTATTATGGAAAAGCTGGCAATATAAAGTAATAAAGTGCTCCTTAAGCAGGGGCGCATTCAGAAAAAGTTTTTGAGGGGAAGTGTTTTATTTATAGACTTATTTTTTTATACATTAAATCTGAGGCCGTAGAGCAATCAAAATTCGCTCTCGCTCTTTCGAGTTATCATTTATAAAAACTTTAAAAAAAAACAACAGACTTCAAAATCACTACAAAGTAAAAAATAATTTTAAAAATACTTTTCCTCTTTATTTCTTGGTCATATTTGATAATTTATTTAAACATATTATTATATATGAAATCTTTATATTTTGATTTTTTTCTAATTTGTTTTATTATCATAAATATATTAATTTCTTTATGATTTCAAAAGCTTTTAAGGTCGGCGCTAATATAATCAGACTTTTAATCAGAAGCGCCAACTTCAAAGCATTTGTATTCACGAAGAAATTAATATATTTACGACAATAAAACAAATAAGAAAAAAATTAAAATATAAAGATTTCATATACAATAATATGTGTAAATAAATTAACAAATATGACCAAGAAATTAAGAGGAAAAGTATTTTTAAAAATATTTTTTACTTTGTAGTGATTTTGAAGTCGGTTGTTTTTTTTTTTTAAAGTTTTTATTTCTTCCTTTTTAGAGAATATGATAAGTTTTCGAAAAAAGTGTATAAACAACATAAATACAATTGTTCTGAAAAAAATTTGTTCTATTAAATTCTGAAAGTTTGTTGGTTATTTCAAATAAAAAAATAAAAAAAACGAAATGGCCATTTCAGCCCTTGAAAAGACTTTGACCGAGCTTCTTATGACCAATTGTGCACACAAATGATCGAGAACTGGACCTACATGTTTTACGCCGACTCCGAACGGCTTATGTTCTCAAGAAGCTTTTCATGGCAGTATTAACTCTCTGAGGTTTGCCATTGCCTGCAGAGAGGTGACGGCCGAACAGATCTGGCGTAAGAGTCACAGACTCTACCCACTACGCCACGGCCGCGCCACGGTTATTTCAAATATCTGTGTTTTAACTTTAAATTAGATGTCACGTGTTTTGAAATTATTATACCCATTCTTGTAACGAGTTTTGTTACCCTAGTGTCAATATTATTTGAGATATAGTGTTTTTCTAATATTGCCACTCCCCTTTGTTAAATAAGCGCCCACTTTCTTGAGCGTTATTTACAATAATTGTGCTTACCCCTGTACTTCATTTCAGTACCCAAGCGTCAATATTAACTGAGATAGTGTTTATCTAGTATTGCCACGCGCCTTTATCGAATAACGCCTACTTTATTGACCGTAATTTTTTATAATTCTGCCTACCCCTGTACTACAATAAATTTCAGTGCCCTACTGTCAACATTATTCGAGACACACTGTTTTTCTAATATTGCCACGCCCAGTTGTCGAAATACGCCCACTTTATTGACCGTATTTTTTACTAATAATGCCTACCCCTATACCAAATTGCAATACCATACTATAAATATTATGCGAAATATACTCTTTTTCTAATATTGCCCCGCCCATTTGTCAAAAAACGCCCATTTTCTTGACCGTAATTTGTATTAACTGTGTCTACCCCTTCACTTAATTGCAGTACACTAGTGTCAATATTATTCGAGATACACTGTTTTTATAATATTGCAACGCCCATTTGTCGAATAACGCCCACTTTATTGATCATAATTTGTAATAATAATGCCTACCCTTATACTAAATTGCAGTACTATAACCTCAAAATAATTCAAGATACATTCTTTTTCTAACATTGCCACGCCCATTTGTCGAAAAACGTCCATTTTATTTTCGGTAATTTGTAATAATTATGCCTACCCCTACACTAAATTGCAGCACCCTTGTGTCTATATTATTCGAGATACAGTAGTATCTAGTATTGCGAGATCCAGTATTGCCACGCCCAGTTCTCGAATACCGCCCACTTTTTTACGAAAACTTTGGCAATGGGGCACATGGCTTCAATGTACATACATTTAAAAAAAAAAAAAAGAAAAAACAGAGAAACCGACGAACTTGAGGGCCTCCTCCTTTTTGAAGTCGGTTAAAAACAGAAGCAATGAATAATCTTTTCAGAGCAATTCGTTGAACGCTACGCTCTCGCATAAGCTCCTCAAACACTTGTATTGGTTATTCGTCCGTGTACAAAGAGCACTCCTCGTTGTGAGAACATCGTCACTTTTTCATTCATCCCTCGAGTTCTGCAAATGATGTGGTCTTTATATGAGCTGAAAAAAAATCATTTGAATTCATCAATGATAAGTATTTTAATACTTATAATATTGATATTTGCTTATTAAGAAGCAATATAGGTAAAAATTAACCATTTTTCGTGAGGTCTTAAAGGGACAAGCATTTCTGAGAAGCACAAATAGAGGGGTATATCAGCAACCCATTTTGCATTTTTTGAAGGGGAACAACGAAACACGTATTTCACTGTCCACTGTAAGTCAAATTGTAAGTCAAACACGTGTTTCAGTTCCTCCCTAAAAATATGGTGAATGGGGGCCGATATACCCACCTATTTGTGTGTCTCAAAAATGCTTCCTCCTATAGTAACCCCAAAAAATGGTTAGATTTTACCTATTTTGCTTCCCCTTCGAGATATGAAACAACATACCTAAAATCGAAAGATATTGAAAATCCTCGAAAAATCTTCGAAAAATTGGAAACATTTTTTGTGCGTTTTTAAGGGGGGAAGCATTTCTGAGACGCACAAATAGAGGGGTATATTAGCCCCCATTTTGCACATTTTAAGGGGGAACATTGAAACACGTGTTTATTTGTTACGCAAACACATGCTTTGGTCCCTTCTCAAAAATATTGCAAATAGGGGGCAGATAGACCCCCTATTTATTTGTCTCAAAAGTGCTTCCTCCTATAGAAACCCCCAAAAATGGTTAGATTTAACTTAGTTTACTCCCCTTCGAGATATGAAACAACATAAAATCGAAAGATATTGAAAAATCCTAAAGGACATGGCTAAAGCGACTTAGATGTTGATGCTGATCAAGAATATATATATATAATTTCTACACCTGCCACGCCTCCTTATGAGCGTTACAAACGGAATGACAGAGTAGATATATCAGTACATAGTGCGCGTTGGGGTATAAATGCATTTAGCCAATAACTCAGGTAGCGAAGCAGATACCATTTTAATTTGAACGAAGTTTTCATATCCAAGTGATGAAGAATCGATGTACATTTGCCGATTTTTACGTCACAGCAGTGAACCTTTTGACCACTTGAGGCGGGGTGGGTGTCAGACAAATCTACAGGTTGATTTAAAGGTTGACCCTTGACCTTTTACTTGGTACTTTAATCGTACTTATACAAACAGTGATTTTGATACTACGAGCAAAAAACGCACAACTTCACTTAAAAGTATAAATTGCAATTAACATGAATTGCATGGGACAGCCATTATTTTAAAAAATTCCAAGGATGTTGACTTAAAGGCTGACTTTTTACCTTTTTTTTGGTATCGCAACCGTTCTTCTGCGATTTGTGGTTTGCATTCAGCGAGTATACACAAATGTACATACAAATGTATGTACATCCTTAACTGAGTTTGTATGGTGCTGCACATACATTCTGGCTGACTGACCTGCTCTGTTCCGCCGTTGAACTGACTGACTGTCATAACTGTTATTTATATGCAATATACAATCTATATAACAATTTTTAGCCTTTTTAAATCCAAATAATTACTACGCAAAACTTGACACGTTTGATAGCATATATGTATGACGCGCCTGTTCTATAGTTCGCTTGACTGACCGCAGTATGTGTGTGTACACAACTACGATAATCAATTCCAAAGAAAATCAACCTTTTTAAATGAAAACAGTTTTTAAAGCGCTGGCTCTCCGTCTATTATAATTCACCCCAATATACAAGCACACAAATTTTTATTATTTAAATAATGACATGTTTTTAATATTATTTGATCATTTGGGGGGAGAGTTTTAACCTCCAAATTCCCCCTGTCTACGCCATTGTCCTTAAGATTTCTCTTTAAAAGGGTGAAACTTTTATTGCTGAATACCGGCAGCAAATGTTAATTATGCAGTTAAGTTATGCAACTGCATTACTGGTTTCAGCTCTTAAATATTTAAAAGGTACGTTCATGATTCACGTTACAAATTTATGAAATTTTTTATATACACTATGACTGAAGAGCAGCTGATTGAGATTACATACGATTTTACTAGCATTACTTTGTAAAATTTATATAAATACGTTTAAGCATTCAAACAGTTGATTCAGAGTAAAGCGACTACACAAATCGTATAAAAGGTGAACATGATTCACATTTAACTTTAATATCAGAATTTTGAGGTTTAACTTTAAGTTAAAGAACTTTAATTTAAAAGTTAAACAAACAAATAAAAATAACAAACAAAAATCTAAAATCTATAACACATATAAAAATATATTTATAATGCTAAGAATACAAATTATTTTATCCATTTGAATTGCTAAATTTTTTCAACTTTTTAAGTATTTCCATCATTAAGAAAAGTAGTGTGACTAATCATGTTATTTATTATTGTTTTTTTCAAAAAAAAAAAACCCCCGAAAAATATAATTATAGAAACCCATAAAAAATCTTGCAAAATTAATTAATATCTATAGAATCAATAAATATGAATTGGCTTTTGGCAGCGAGCTTATAATAGCCAGCTTATAGTATCTAATTAGCATAAAGCTTTACGCTTAATTAAAAGCTCGGAAAGAAGCGGAAACAAGTTTAAGAAATAACTTGCTTACGCAATTAATTCTTATTAAAGTTAGCTTAGAATTTTAATGAAATAGCCATAAAACGCTTAAAATATATTTTAACGAAATAATGTTAACGTTATGTAATGCATTAAGTTTTTCGGGTGTAAATATTAGATAAAAAGTGGCTCTGCCAACAAATTGCTAATTTACATATATATTTGAGTTGTATGGTATTCTTCATCATGGTGCAAAAATTATTGTTTTGAGAGTTAATCTACAAAGTGTTTTCATCTGTCAAATAGAGATTTATAGACAACATTGACATACAAAGTTTAAATGTTGAAATTGTAAATTTTTGATTAGATACTGGCAAAATTGTGGTATTAAACATGGGTTGGTTAAAAAAAAACTTAATTAATTTTATTTTTTTTGTTTTAAGTTTTTTTAATTCTTCTTTTATTTTGGCTACTGCAAGTTTTATTTGTTGTTGTTAGCTCTTTTAAGAGCTGCGCAAATTTATTTGGATTTAAGCTTTTTCTTGATTTAAGTCATAAATTATTTTAAAGCTGGTGTTTTTAAGATATGATTGATTTTGGTACAAGCTATAAGCATTGAGAAATTATTTTTAGTCTTAATTCTGCCCTAACCTTGCTTTTATGAAATAGAAAATATTGTAGTTAAAATTAAACTAGTCTAGAAAATACTACATCGAGAAAAAAGCTTATGTTAAATTTATGTTAAGCTTATGTATTAACCAAGTATTTGGTAATTTATACATTATTTAAAAAAAGTTAAGTTTCAAAACTGTAACTTTTTTCCGGGTTTTGCTTTTTTTATTTTTTTTTTTTTGAAGCGAAGCTTTAAGCCTCGTTCTGTGATTTGCTTGATTGAAATCGATACTACAAAACTTTTCTGTTTCCGACACTGTTTTTCTGAGAAATTTATGGCTTCTTTGCTGCTTGCGTTTATTATAACATGAATATTGAATTAAATATCAAATATAAAAATCTTTCCTTCGCGCGCCGTGGGGATTTGAACCTACACCAACCGCTTAAGAGTTCACTACACTACGCATCAAGTCAAGCTCTTTCGTTACGCAGAGTCACTGATTTAGTATTAATTACAACTGAAGCTATGCTGCAGCACAACACAATAATCTATTAATAGATTTTTGTTGTATGACTATCAACAGATTACTGTTAAATACTGCATCTGCTAATATAGCATCTGTTAACATAGCTGCAGTTATATCAGCAAACAGTAGCAAGGCTTTTTGGATCAGTGGGTAGAGCGATAGACTGGCCATCGAAACTTCTACGATCGTTTCACATGACGGGCAAAACATTTTTTTTCTTTTTTTCTTTTCTTCTTGTTGATGCAATGTTATAAAATTTACTGGTGTGCATATTAACGTGTGTTTTTTAATTTACTTTATGTTATTTAACATTTTTGAATTTAAAAGTTATTTTATCACAAAAAACCATTAAATTATCAAATCTATGAAACTGCGAAAATGTTTCGCTTCTCTTGTGTGTCCAACCTGTGTTTTTTTTTTGAGGAAAATAGCTCAAAACTATGCTTAAGCCATCCATGCTAGTTTTTTTTAATTTTGTATTTTGGGCTTATGTGAATCAAATCAAATATGTGCTTCCAAAGCAATGTATCTTAATACATAAAAGGCAAGCATGCTGCTCCGCACCTAATATCGCGAAAAATGAGTGCTTTCCCAACAAATACTGTCCTACATACATACATAAAGGTAAGCATGCCTTTAAGCTGAACATTTTCCAGGACAGTATTTGTTGGAAAAGCACTGTAAAAATGTTCAGCCTGAAAGCATGCTTGCCTTTTATGTATGTGCATACTTTCAGGCTGAACATTTTTCAGGATATTATACATATGTTGTAAAAGCACGGTAATAATGGCAAAAAATAATAAAAGTTTGAGCGTAAATGCTTCCAACTCGTCGTAAGACGGGATTTTATGCTACATACTACGTACTTTAGTTTAATTTTTTACTTTAATTTTATGCTAGTTAAACAATAAATTGCTTGGTTGAATAAGCATAGGTTTATAATTCCCATACAATTTTCTTTACCCAAGCCGACTTAGGTGATTTAACTATTGCTTTTTTTTTCTCGATGTACAGTACAAATTCAAAATTCCATTTGGAATTCAGAAAATATCAATTGCTATTTAGAAAGCATCAAATGACATTCAGAAATGTTCATTGAAATTCAGGAAAAAACAGGAAATTCAGAAAACATCAACTGAATCCAGAAAACATTAGTTGAAATTAAAATTATACTTCTATCTCAAGGGTAACCATTATCATACCATTACCATTATCATAAGTATTACCATTGTCGTTGCCATTACAATTACCATATTATCAAGAAATTTTTTCCTTTTTTTTGCTTATTATTTTTTATTCTTAAGATGAAACGTATTTAGATATATGGTAAATTTAATTTAAAATAATGTAACAAGTAAAAAAATTATACTTGTAATTAATGGTTTTAGTTACCATAAATTTTATTGCTGTATGGCAGTGGTATGGTAATGGTTTGGAATCATTGATCATTAAGTTATAAGGAACATTTGAATATTTGAATATCAGTTTAATTATTCAGGATTTCAAATAATTTTTTCTTAATTTCATTTGATATTTGCTGAAGTTTAAATGAAGTTCTTAATTTCAATTGAGCTTTTCTGAATTTCAATTGATCTTTTTTGAATTTAAAGTGGAATTCTGAATTTCAATTGAACCTTTTTTGAATTTCAAATGGAATTTATTAATTTTAATTGCTCTTTTCTGAATTTCAAATTGAATTTCTAAATTTCAATTGATCTTTTCTAAATTTCAAATGGAATTTCTGAATTTCAATTGATATTTTTTGAATTTCAAATGGAGTTTCAGAATTTCAATTGATATTTTCTAAATTTTAAATTTAGTTCTAAATATCAATCGATCTTTTCCGAATTTCAAATGAAATTCCTGAATTCCTTTCCTTTTTATTTTTTCTGAATTAAATTGATCTTTTCTGAATTTCAATTCTTGGAATTCTAAATTTCAATTGATTTTTTCTGAATTTTTAAATGAAATTTTTGAATTTCAATTGATCATTACTGAATTTCAAAGGGAAATTCAATTCAAAAATTGATGAAAAGTAACAAGTGGTGGTAGCCCCTTAAATCAAATTGAAAAAAACTTTTGTTGACTCTTTAAAAAACTTTTGTTGACTGATAAAAAAATTATTAACTCAACCTAGGATTTTGTCACTATAAACAAATAATTCTTTGGGTGTATTTAGTGTATAAAATACACTCAATCAAGCGCATGGAATACGCTTTGCCGTGCATAAAATGGAAAAAAATTCGTTACTTAATTAAATCCATCTTGTTTACAAATAAAAAAAAAGAAAACCTAATTGTTTTTTGTTTCTTATTTAAACTTACGATAACAAATAATATTTTTTGCTTGACGACATGCTTTCCTGCTTATAAATATATAACAATAAAAAATGAACAGAAAAATGAAGTGTTATGAAACTTATGTTTTTGCATGTTTCATGCCAAATATATGCGAGAAAATTTTATCCGCTAATTTTTTGCGTTGCCTCCTTTTAAAAATTACGCGCCTCGCTGCATAAAGTAAAAAAATTTTCATTGTAAAGAAAAGTGAACAAAGTAAACCAAAAAAAATTGTTGTTTAACAAACAACAAAAATTTTAAATATTTTATGGGAATTGTATTGTGAGCAGTGCTTCTATTGAGTTTAGAACCATTTCTTGCTAGTTTGTCTGCCATCTCGTTTCCCTTTATGTCGCCATGAACTGCTTCTTTGCAGAGCTTGACAAAGTTCCAAACAGATTTAGATTTGATCGTCTTGCTATAGACTGCTTTTATTGCAGCTTGGCTGTCAACAAAGATCGTAATCCTAGATGGATTGATGCTTTTTGATTGGATCGCCAGATCTGCTTGTTCAATTGCGAAGTTATCTGGTTGAAAGACACTACAGTAATCCGAGGCTAGATTCTGGAAATCGCCTAGCTTAAGCTAAATCTCTAACGCTAAAATGATAAAAAAGTTCTTCGTTCAGTTCCTTATGCCGTGGTTATGCTAGCCAAACATGATTGCCGAACATTTGGTGTTCATTTTCGTTTATTTATTCTCTTCGCTGAAATGTTTGTTTGGTGGTTATGCTTCTGTTTGCTGCACAGTTGCATCAATGTAATAATATTCCAAAACACAAATTAAACGACAACCCTAATTTTTATGTATACACTTTTATACACATCGGTCAAACTGCGACTCAAAGTAATTACCATTCCTATATAAAATATATGAAATTAAATACAACACAACAATAAGAATTGATGAAAATTAATCTGCAATTTGATTTAAGACTATTTTTTGTAGTAAACTTGTGAAGGCACAAAATTGTTAGTGTTTATTTGGAGCGACAATAAACACTGAAAATTTTTGCACAACACATATTGTTCGACTTTTTCTCAATCTCTGTTCTTTGTTTTTAAGGTTGCTTGTTATTTAAAATAAGTTGCTTTATAACTTAATTACATTTTTTGTACTTTTTGCTACTTTTTTGATGCTTTTATGGAAAATGACTGCAGGCAACACCGGAAAGTTCGGCATGTTTGCTGTTTCAATCAACAATCAAAAATGGTCGGTCTGAGAGCTAACTTTCTAACTTTACACGAGAAACAATAACAACAAAAAATGTTCTGCAATCTTGATTGGCAAGCATAACCACGGCATTAGCGATTTCGCTAACATACGATTCTGAGTTTCAAATCACTTAGCTCAAAATGTTACTTTTACTAGTGGCCACAGTAAGCGCTGTTTAAGCGATTCTCATGTCAAAAATTTATTCAATAAACGTATAAATTTTCAATGAAATAATATAAACAAAAAAACTCGCGCGTAATATAAATAGAAACGAGTTCGCCAATTCGAAACCGTTTTATTTTAAAAAATGTTGAAAGATTGTCGCACAACAAACTTAAAGTGAGGAGGGGTTTGTTAAGGGATTTGTCAGATCCTTTCGATATGCCCAAAATGAGGTTCGTGGAGCTTTTTCGCTTTAAAATATTCGCTTGCAAGGATTTTTTTTTGGAAGTCGAACCATTCATGGAAGGTGGAAAATCTGTTTTATACATACCGAAGCAATTACGGGTTTCAATTGCTTTGCTCAAGGTAAGTTTCTGCTTTACAAATGTATCGAAATCGCAAATTAACGACAAGCAAAACACGAGAAATAATAGAATTTTGTATATAAAAAAGTATTGATTCTCGTGTCTTATTTGCCTTTTAGAGGCAAAGTTAGATATCGTCCCGTTTGTACAGTTAACGATAGAATTTCAATATCAAAACGATATCTGTATTACAAATTTCAAGATATCATCATGATAGTATAATTATGGTGGTATTTCAATATCGTGACCAGGGCCGGATCAAGGTAAATTTTGCTTGCAGGCGAACTTTTTTTTGGCGCCCGCCCTTCCTCCTCCCGCCTAACACATAATTTAAAATTTTGATACATAAGTATTTATCAAGAGTACATTTTAATTTTAGCAATTCTTCTAGCATCTGCCTCAGAACTTCTAGATGGCAATATGGGCAATAAAATTAAAAGTTCTTCATTTAAATCTTTGCTGTCACGCTCGTTTTCATGAGTGAGCATTTTTTGCAGGTTGGAACACTTGTTACGAAGATATTTCTTGTCGCAGTTCGCCAAGTTGTGGATGTCACACAAAAAACCAAAATTTTGGCTGTGCTCCCCCATTTGTTCGAATCTTTCTTCCAGGGATTCGATCACGATGTCCAAAACGACGTAAAAGAAACTCACCTTGGAAGATGTAATTACTGATGCGACAGGTTCATCGCTACCTTCTTAATCAAATTGCTTCTTTTGTTTCTTGAACGAAGAGTTGTTTCATTCTCGAATTCTGGATTAGAACGAATTCTGGAATAGAAAAATTGAAACCATAGGCCTCTCATATACAAACATAATAATTTCAGGTGATTTTAACTGCAATTTATTGAACGAAAATCATCTAAGGGACAATATGCAAGCTCTGGGCTTTACTTCAGTTAACTCTATCGTACCCACTCACTACACTGAGCATAGCAATACCTTATTAGATTTGTTTTTTGTTAGTGACTATGAAAAGGTTTTACTATATGACCAAATCTCAGCTCCTGTGTTCTCGAAGCATGATTTAATTTTCATGACATACAACTTTCAGCTTACTACAATTGAAGAAAAAATTGAATATCGAGACTTCAAAAACATTGATTATTTTGCTCTAAACGCAGAAATTAATTGCCTTAACTGGACCGACATTTTCCACATGACCACGGTTAACGAACAATTACGCCTCTTGATGGGCAACATCAAATATCTTTTCGAAAAGTATGTCCCTAAAAAAACGAAATTGATTAAAAACGGACAACCTCCTTGGTTCTCAGGCCGTGTAATAAAAATGATAGAAAAAAGAAACAACGCATTTAATCGATGGAAAAGGTTTAAGACACCCGAACTGCATACACAATTCAAGGAACTTAGACGAAACGTTGTAAAGATAACTTGGGAAGCGAAGACAGCCTATTTCGGAGAAAAGTTCAAATCAGCTTTAAGAAGCAATGATAAATGGAACTTGATCCGTCAGACCGGTATCACCAAAGATGCGACAAGAGCACCCATAACCGTTGACTGCAATGCCTTAAATACAAAATTTATAGAAATTCCTCTGCCCATCCTAATAAACAACCGCTACACGGAGATCGATAGCCCTCTTCATCATTTTGCTGAGTTCAGTTTTGCTTGCGTACGGCAATCGGATGTGCTGGAAAGTTTTCTTGCAATCAAATCGAATGCTATTGGGCTTGATAATATGCACCCAACGTTCGTCAAAGCCCTACTTCCAAAATTGTTACCTTACCTAACACTTCTGCAACACAATATTTACAACCTCTACTTATCCCTCCGAGTGGAAAAAAGCCAATTTTATACCAATACCTAAGGCTGGCAATGAATTTCGTCCCATTGCCATTTTGCCTTACATATCCAAAGTTTTCGAGATTTTAATGCACAAACAAATAAATAATTATTTTCAGGAACATCAGCTTCTCACTGAAAAACAATCCGGTTTTAGGTCAAACAGGGGCTGTGTAACAGCATTGTTAGACGTAACCGAACAAATTCGAGTTAGCCTAGATGATAATAAGCTCGCGTTCCTCGTTCTTTTGGATCACTCAAAAGCCTTCGACACAGTTGATCATGGTATTCTCTGCACTAAGTTGTCATGCCAGTTTAATTTTTCAAGACCCTCTACAAATCTTCTAGCGACATATCTTTCAAATAGGTAACAAGCCGTTAGTATTGGCTCCTCATACTCAAACTTTTTACCAGTCAATAGAGGAGTGCCGCTAGGCTCAATACTAGGACCCCTGCTTTTTTCTATATATATAAACGACTTGCCCAGTGTACTCCAACACTGTAGTATTCAAATGTACGCAGACGACGTTCAATTGCTCATAACTTGCTTGCCTAATGACACAAAGTCCTGCACGGATAAGCTTAATGAAGATCTTGAACACGTGAATAACTGGGCGATGGTAAATGGATTATGCCTTAACCCCTCCAAATCGAAATGCTTGGTTGTAGGTAGGGCGTTAAGCAACAGGATAGTTATCCCCAACATATGTCTTAACGGCTCAAACATCGAAATTGTGCCCTCAGCAAAAAATCTTGGAATTATCTTTAATAGTTCAATGAGCTGGGCTTATCACATCTACATCTCTATTGGTAAGACCTACACTATGCTACGCACCCTTTGGACTACCCAATATTATACCCCCTGGGAGATTAGAATGCTTTTAGCCAAAACATATCTTGTGCCTACACTTTTATATTATTATTATTATTATTATTATTTAAAAGATTAATTAGTACAGTAAGATTACATAATATCTTTTAACGTACAACAGAGAGATTATTTATCGTCAACAGAAAACATTACATAAGTAAAAAAAGGGGGAAAAAAACGAAAATAAAGAAAACAAAATTGCTTAAGACTTATAACTAAATGCCATTATAAAAAAGATTGAATATTATATAATTTAAAACTTATAACTAATTTAAAACTTGTTTAAAACTCATAAAATGAGAAAAAGAGAAAGAAAAAAGAGTTGAGAAAAAGTACAAGTAATAGAATAGAAAAGATATTTGATATTAAGAAAAGAAGGATATAACAGAAGTCTTAAAATTGTTCGTATTGAAGATGGATTTAATATTTTGAGGTAGTGAGTTCCATAACCTAATGGCGCTAATGGAAAAGAGTCGTTTAGAGTGTAAGCAGGAATATATCGGCAAAATTAAGTTAAAAGTTCTATTGGAAACACTGAAGCGTAGTTTTTCAAAAAGGTATGATGGAGTCTTGTTAATTATTAGCTTGTGCAGAAATATGCAGTTTCTGGCATTTATGTAGGGTATTATGCTACAGCCCAGAATTTCCTTGCTTCTATCGGAGATATGCTCAAAACGTTTCAAGTCATATATATATCTCGCCGCATCATTATAAGCAACAAGGATTTTGTGCTCAGAGTGAGAGTCAAGGTTACAGTAAACAAGCTCAGAATAAGTTATCAGTGGAATAATAAGTTGGATAACAAGCCTTTTTTTAGTCAGAGTGGGAGTGTATTTAGAAGACAAACGCAGACATCTAAGTGTAAAATAGATTTGTTTAATAATATTATTGACATGGTCGGTACACGTAAGCTTAGAATTTACAAAAAAACCTAAATTTTTTATTTTGTCGACAAATTGAAGTTGTTTACCGTTCAGGTTAATTACCGGAATTTGGGTGAAGTCAAGTTTATACTTGGCTATTGGGAGAATATATGATTTTTTAACATTAAGGCAGAGATAATTTTCTGAAGCCCACTTAGATATTGCACTTAAGTCTTCATTAGTTCTACAACACAAGTCCTCAATTAGGCCGATTCGGTTAGAAAAATATAATTGAATGTCATCTGCATAGGCATGCATCGTCATATCATTGCACACAGAAAAAATGTCATTAATAAATAAGCTAAAAAGAAGAGGCCCAAGGATAGATCCTTGGGGTACTCCAGCTGTAATTAATAAGTAGTCAGAAAAGGTGTTGCCAATTTTCACTCTCTGCATTCTACCTTCAAGATAGTTAGCAATTAACGAAGCAGCACTAGCACTAAAACCAAAGAACTGCTTGAGTTTTTTAACTAAAAGAGAATGATTAACGCAGTCAAAGGCTTTAGAAAAGTCAAGTAGACAAAGGAGTGTGATGTTTCCTTTGTCATATTGTATGCGGATATCGTCAAGTATCTTAAGCATTGCTGTCGCACAACTGTGTCCTGCTCGAAAACCCGATTGATATGGTGATAATAGTTTTCGACTTTCTAAGTATTCATTTATTTGTTTTGACATCAGTGATTCACAGATTTTTGAGAACGTACTTAGAATGCTGATCGGTCTAAAATCTTTCATAGCGGATGCATTAGTGACTTTTGCAATTGGAATGACAGTAGCTCGTTTCCAAGAGTTAGGAAAGCAGGAAAGAGTAAAGCAGTGGTTGATTATATGCGTCAGTGGTTTAATAATATATGGCAAAATAATTTTAATGAATTTTAAGGGAATACCATCGTCACCAATGGAATATGATTTAATTTTCATAACTGTCAAAATAACATCATTCTCATTAACATGACAAAAGGAGAACTGGTCATTAACAAGTAAATTACGAACATTACATTGAGTACTATTATTAAACCCAGACGAGGAATTGGACAGAAAGAAATTATTAAGAGCATCAGGTTCAACCTCACACTTCTGATCCTCTTTACTACATACCCCCAAAGAACGAATATTTTTCCATAGAACTTTAGAGGGAAGTGAACAGTTCAGTTTGCGGAAAAAGAATTTTTTTTTAGATTGTCTTACAATTGAAACTGCTTGGTTGCGAGCTAGCCTATAACGATCCCAGTTTACATTATTACGATTTTTTTTCCATTTTACATAGGCCAAGTTTCTGGCTTTAATAGCTGATTTGACTAGAGACGTATACCAAGGACAGGACTTGTTAACACCTATCGACGTACGTGGCGTATATGGCTGTGGAATCTTTGCAAACTGTGATGCCATCAGCAGGCATAAAATTAATGTTGTTTACAACAATATTGCACGTTACGTCTTTGGTCTGAAGCGATCTGATCATATCTCACAGTTTGCAAAACAAATATTTGGAATGACTTTCGATAATCTTCTTAACTTAAGAGCTCTTACCATGCTACATAAAATTATATATACTTCTGAGCCTAAATATCTTTTTGGAAAACTAAAATTATTTTGCCGAAACATAAGTATCTTTCCTCCAAACGACAATTTTTTGTCTACACCACTCGTCTTTGGAATTCGCTGCCACACAACATCCAAATTACTACCAACGCAACGCAGTTCAAAAACAAACTAACAAATTATTTGTCATCTATTTAGTTTTCCCAATATTACAATAGTGGGACCCGACCTCTGAAATTTATTTTTAATTACTTCTCCAATTAATTTGTTTAAAGTTAAAGTTTATTTCTCTTGAAAATTAAATGTAAAATAAGTTGTTTTAATCTTGTTAATATTATTTTTCCTTCGTAAGATTTACAATATAATCAAACTGTAACCTACTCTAAATAATGTTAGCGCTAGTTATAAGTGAACTCTTGTTAGCGCTAGACTGAAATATATAATAAAAAAAAACCAAGTTGACCTGCTAATTCTTTCCCATCAGTTAAAATTCTCTTGAGACCCTCTTTTGATCTGAACTCTTGCAAAAAAATTTTGACGCTTTTCAAATCAACTGATATTCTTGCAGCAACTGGATACACGGTACCAGGACCAGAAAGTCAGTCGACTGTATTAATTTTAAAATTAAAACATAAAATTGCACAGTATTTATTTTATTGCATTTTTTTATGTTGGTTTTATTATTTTTATGACACACACTTCACATTTGCAATACTTACATTATTTAAATGAAATGCTAAAACTCGCGCGGATCACAGTCGAACGCACGGCTATTGCTTAAAACGCTTTCTCGTATGACGTATAGCAAATACGTTAGATACGTGCATATAAAATAAACAAAACACGATCGCACTATCCGAATACGCATTTATGTTTTACGAGAATTGATGCTTGTGTTGTTTACTACAGCGTCAGATAGATGAACACATTCCAAAGTCCTCATAGACTGAATAAAATTTTGCAACAAAATCACACGAACCAACAAATGAAAAACCGAGAACAAATGACTGCTCATATATCAGCTGTAACCGCGATTTCAGCACAGATTCATGGAAACGACAATGAGGCGCACTCGAATGTTAATATATCTGAAAAGTATCTGACGCTGTAGTAAAAAAAAGATAATTCTTTACGTGTCGTACACTATTGCCCCGGCTTATGCTTCATGCTTGTCAAGAATTGACGATCAAGTCTTGTGTTTGGAGGTGCGGCAATCGAAACAAAAGAGAAAGAATAAAATTGACCATACCGTCAATTCTCGGGCAATTCGATTTGTGTTCGTTCGTTGTCCCCTTATTTTCAGTCTTACATCGGCGTCATAGGTGCAAACTTGAGAAGGAAAAGGGAGGAGTGAAAGAAACAATTGACCGTCAACTCTTGACGAGTGTAAATTGAATCGTCGAGTTTAAATGGGAATATGCAAAACTTGAACGTAAATTCTTGACGAGTATAAGCCGGGACATTGTACGATAATTCGGTGGTGTATTGTAATGTACAATTTCAATTTTGCCGCCCTTTCAATTTTTTCGCTCCCTCCATTTTTAACTCTTAATTTTTTCTCTATTCCAATTTTTGTTTCTTCTCATTTTTTCGCTCTTATAATTTTTCTCTTGTAATTTTTCCCCTTAAGTAGACACTTAATTTTTTGGTTTTTAATTTTTTCGCCCCTCGAAGTTTGGCGCTCTAGCCGAACGCCTGCGCCTTAATCTGGCTCTGATAGTAACGATTCTATATCATTAAAATACTGGATATCATTACGATAGTATAATAGTGAAAGTATTGCGATAGCGTAGCGATAGTTTCTTTATCGTGGATGAATATGTTTTCGATATCGTTAACAATATGTCAATTTTTATATAGAAATGCCTTTTTTCAATGTCATTACGATATCGTCTCGTGAACCGTAAACGATTAAAGTTATCACCTTTGCAATATCATATCTATATCGAAATTTTAATGTCATTTCGATATCGTTAACGCTAGTCAATTTTTATAGAAAACATAACTTTTTCGATATAATAACTATATCGGGCGTGTATTGTTATCGATAGAAATTATCATCTTTGCGATATCATCTCGATAACGAAACTATATCGTTTGGTTTGCTGGGCTTAAATTTTTATTTTTGGTTAAAAATGTATTTGTAATGTAAAATAATTTTTCCCCTGAGCATGAAGAACATATCTGACACCACCTTCCCAATTATGATGTCAGCATCGACCAAACTATGATGCCGTGCCTGCGTTTGTAATTTTTAAACCGAACTATTTTGGTATTCCTTCCTTCGATATCCAGAAAGGCAGCCAAGGTATAATCTTTGAAGTGAAGATTCCTTTCAATAACTGACACCACTTCGTGCAGCGAACCATATCTCGGTAGGAAATTTTTACGATAGTCTAATGATATCGTTACGATATCTTAACATATAAATACACGATATCATCCCGATAGTACAGTTAACGATAGCATTTCGATATCATAACGATATCTTTATTAAACAAATACTAGATATCATTACGATAGTATAATAACGTTAGCATTGCGATATATATAATTACGCTGGTACCCATATTTGGATAAAATAAATCTTAAAACATTTTTCGATAAATAGTTTTAATTACTTTTGGTTTGAATATATTATTATCTCACAGCTATGGTTGGGCTCTTTTCTAAAATTTAATTTATGTGTGTTTCTCTGGCGTATGTCTAGAAAGCAAGTTATAAAATACAAAGATGAAATTCCACACACATGTTTCATTTTATTTATTTTCATTGTTTTTAATGCAATAAGCTAAATTTTCTTTCTTAATTATGTTTTCAATTTCTAAAAACACTTTGTTATAACTAATTTAGCTTTAAAAATATTTCTAGATTTAGGTAAACAAAAATTATTTAATCAAAAAATATTGTATTTAAAATTCAGTTTGTGAACATTATTAGAAATAAGCGGTCGAAAAAATATGGTATCGAAACGATATTACAACTATGTTATATAGCAAAATTATTTGCAATACCGTATCTTTATCGAGTATTAATATGTTTTCGATATCGTCAACGAGATGTCGATTTTTTTCGAGAACTGCCTTTTCTCGATATCATTACGATATCGTCTCGTGATGCGTAAACGATAGAAGTTATCACTTTTACGATATCTCTATTACGAAACGACGATGAAATTTTGATATCGTTTCGATATCGCAATTGCTATGTTGTCGATATTGTTAACGATTTGTCCATTTTTATCGAAAACAGGATCATACAGGAACAGGAACAGTATCATTATCGATAGAAATTATCACCTTTGCGATATCATCTCGATATCGAAACGACATCGTTTGGTTTGCTAGGTTCTAATGTTTTCAGTAAGAAAAAAGAAAGACTAATGAGCTTATAGTCCTTTGTGCAGGCTTGAGTACACTCTAAAAAATTAATACAAATTTACTATAACTATAATACCAATTTTTTGTTTAAAATTCAACTGGAGTGTAATTTCACTGCAAGTTTTATTGTAAATTTTCAATCTTTAAAATTATATACAAACTTTAGTAAAATTAACAACATATGTTGAATTTTGCTGCAATATTAATATTAAACTATTTTTTCATCATATATTTCATTGCCAATAGACATATGTAAGTGTTGAATTTTCAACATCAATTGTATAATTGCATCATATTCTCATTTAAGTTTGGTTATGAGCAAGTAAGCAGCTTATTATTCATTCCGGTATCCGCTTCTCTAATTACAAAAATTGTGTTAAATAACGTGTTTTAATTGTAAGCTGAGATTGTAAATATTTTTTGCCTTGTAATGTACTCAATATTTATATTGGAATGTGTGCGAGAAGTGCTTAATAAATATTTAAAAATTGATTTTAAAAATGTTTTGTTTTATTTCTATAACTCTAACGACAAATTGATATAGCTTCTTGGTGCAACGGACTTGAAGGTTGTTCTTTTTTTTATTCAGATTTATGTGTTTTATAAATATTAAATCAAAAAATTAGTTGAAGCATACTTCAGTTTTTATTGCAAAACGCGTGTTAAATATTAGTAAGTAGCAGAAGTAATATTTATATTACTACATTATTGTAGTAAAAGTAAACAAAGTTGTTGAATATTAAACAACTAATGTTTAAGTTTACTACAATGCATATAAACAACACATGTAAACTTAAATATTACCATATATTTTAAGCAAAATTAAACACCAACTGTTGAATTTTAACACATACCAATAGAAAGCAACAAATGTTGAATTTCATAAAGGTGTGTAAATTTACTACAGTTATAGTAGCTAAACTGTTGCCTACAACTATTGTAGTAAATTTCAAGAAAAACTTTTAAGAGTGTAGCTTTACCAGCTTTTGGAATAAGGACTACTTTCACCTCTCTCCAACTTGTGGGTACACAACCTAACCCTAGGCAACTATAAAAAATTTTTAAAAGCCAGGTTGAAATGATTGGAAGAGCATGCTGAAGCATAGCTAGGATAATACCGTCGAGGCTTATCGATTTGTACGGGTTGAATGATCTTATAACTTAACAAGATTTGTAACGCGCCGTTACATATTTTTTTGTTGGCTTATAAGTACGATTTTTTACAAGTAACAACGATTTTGAGACAATTTTATGGAAAAAAATGTCTTGTTGACATTTTATACAAGGCTGTACAAGCAATTCTTATTAATAAGTTGTCTTTAGTTGGTATAAAGGTATTATTAACAAATATTCATTTAATCAAGAATTAAATGTTGAAATAAATTCTATGTATTCTTATATATTACTTTTGTCCCACTGTATTGCTGATAACTTGATTATTTTTTTAATAAATTTATGCATTTATTAAAAGTGAAATTTCGAAACTGAACACAACAATTTAATGTATGCAACAACAAAAGTTGTCAATTAATTTAAATTATATACAAAATATGAAATCTTATAAATAGAAAAAAAAATAACTAAAAACATATTCTAGTTATGCGAGTTTTTTTTATGACTATTTTTAAGAATTTTTAATGAGCATGCCACATAAAAGTCACGACAATAGTTATACTAAAAAAAAAAACAAAAAAATGAATTCCAACAACATCGTAAATATCAATTACCTTGGCACTGTTACAAAGATTTTATTTTTCCAACGCTCCAAGCCGAGTGGCAAATTATTCTCTGGTATATAGCGTCCCGTTTTGATAGCTTCCTGTTCCGCCTCAGCGCTGGGCCAATCGAACACCAATTGCTTCCATGAAAAGTGCTCAACTAATTTAGCGTTAACGGTTTTTTGCTCTAGTAGCGTTAAGTCCAACACCACCGCAATACAAATAGAAGCTAACAATGTCGAGATCTTCATCACGATTTATTGGCTATATTGCAACGGGGCAAAATTTTAAATATTACAAGCACAAGATAATTGAAAAAAAACCACTACTTTGGCACTTAAATGTTTGTTGCTTTGTTTAAATTACGTTTTTGTTTTTTGTTAATAAATCTTAAGGCACTTTTTCCGCTTTTGACCACCAAGTTAAGTGAATGCTTTTTAATATAAATCTCACCGAAGAGGTTGTCTTAGCTGCTGCTCTGAGCCGGCTTTCGCGTCAAACTGTGCGAGTTTGAAGCTTAGCTTGAGCTTTTAAGACATTGTGCTTTGTTGTTAATGTTGTTGTTGTAATTCTTGCTGTTGTTGTTTTATTATAAATACTGGCCGCATCAAAATTCACGTAAATGTTGAAAAGCGCACCTAGTTATTTTTGAATTTGTTGCGTCAACATTTGTTGCAGCTGTCAACAAGTTGCTTTCCATGCGACTGATTTTTTTTTTTATTAGTTAGTGTTTTCTTATTTATTAGACACTTAGAAAGGTTATCAAGCCAAGCTTTCTCAAAAGGTAGAAATAAATTTTAATCAGCATTAAAAAAACAAAATATAAACAAAATAATTTCATATATTAACAATTCTTGATTTCTTGATCTCTTGATCAAACTCAATGTTTGTTTTCTCTTTATGTTAAATGCATTGAGTTATGTAAATTTAAATGTAAGGTAAACAGATTTTTAAAGTGATTTTTTTTTGAGTATCTATAGAAAGAGTTCTTTAATCAAGCGAGTTTCGAATGTTACATAAATCGAACTTTAATGTGAATGTATATGTGAAAATAATTCGATTCCAACTTTAACTCTCATTGAATTGTATAACTATATTTTTATGGGCGTAGCGAGGAGAAAATTGGGTCAGCTGCCTCCCTAGATATCAGAAAAATTAAAACAAATAAATATTATTGTAAAAAATTCTTAAAGTGCTGCCATTTTATAACAACACATTTGTCTGTTAAAAAAATTTTCATTAAAAAATATAACTATACGGGTTGTAACTTCAATATTCAATTCAAGTTATACCACTTCAAATTCAACTTTTTCCAGTTAAAAAAACTTTATGTAATACATATCAAACCTCGAATTTTTTAAAATTTTATATTCAACCTTTGGAAGAAATAGCTTAATTTTATTATATATAAAACCTTTTTGTCAGCCCTCAAGTAAAGCATAATTTTCACATAAAAAACTGAACAGTAATAAAAAATATTTGATTTTTTTTTTTTAAATTACATGAAAGTGAATCCAGCTTGCAGAAAAATTATTTATTTATATATACCCAATAAGCCAAACGAGTTCGTTTCGATCTCGGATATTCATTTCGAAAACGAAGTTCGTTCTCGATTTGCTATTGAATCCGAGAGCGGGAGAAATGCACACTTCATTCTCGAAACGATATTTTCAATATAATCGAATCACTTACGAAACGAAAATTTAAGAATTAGCAAATCGTTTTCGAATAATTTTAGCAATTAGTTTTCGAAACGAAATTTTTTAAAATTTTCATTACTTACCCAAATCGATTATTATGAAGGTTTTTGACCTACAATATGCATAGCTTGCAACATTTGGCAGACGATGCTCGAAATATTGGATCAATAAATAAATTCAGTGCATTTAAATATTCAAATTTCTTGCACGAAATTAAGCGTAAGATAAAGAAAAAATACAATTTTATACTCAAATTTATAATAGTCAGGTAGAGCAAAGCATAAGACAAAAATTACGACCAAATTAATATTGGTGACTTTAAGGAAGTATCATTTTCTTTTCAAGCATCCCAATAAGAAAGTTTTAATTTTTAGTTTTCTTAGAAATGTGGAATTTTGTATTAAAATGTATTCGCTATTTTAAAAATTTTCGGATTCATCTCGAATTCGAATCGAATAAGAGATATCTGACCCGAGTTCTCGGTTTCGTTACTAATTCGAAACCAATCCGAGTTCGTTTTTTGGTTTATTGGGTACTACTTTTTATCGATAAAAAACGAACACGGAAATATTGTGAATGTCGGGAAATATATGTTCGCAACAATGTTTCTTAAAGTAAATTTGTTAGAAACAATATGCGTATAAACTTATATTCATTATGGTAATAATCTGTTTATTATAGTAATAGTTATGCAATATTATACGAAAGCATATTGATAAGATTATCTATAGATAAAATTCTAAAATATATTGATAAATTTGTTTTTGAATTATCATAATAGAGACGACATAAGAGTTTATTGAATTTTTTTATCTAATTAATTTTGAGTGCTAAGTTTTTAATTTTTGCCTATAATTTTTTTTTGAGAAATAGTCCAAGTTTAGAATTTTTAATAACCTTTTAAAAAATATAATTGCTAAAATTAAAACAAAAATTAAAAATTTCTATAACAAAATTTTACTAATACAACAATATTAGTTTTAAAGTAAACATAAAAGGATTTCTTGCAGTTTGTTAAAATCAAAATTAAAATTAACTATAAGAAATAAAAAATTTTTTTGAAAAGTTCACCGGTTCAAGCTTAAATCACAACTTTTATGTGACATTTCACATAAATGGGAGATCCAAAAATTATAGTCTATATGGTAGATGCGGTACTTTTTGGCTATCGTACGCTTCTATTGATCCCTAGCTTGTGTATAAGTATTTGGACTATTGTGAAGCCTGGTTCAAGTTATCGTAAAAGGCCAAAATATTAATTTTCCCTAAAACGATTTCGACGCTTAAATTATGTTCATAAGAGGGTCAGTCCGCAGAGATTGATCACATAGTGGGCGCTCGACTATTTTAAAAAAATTGTATTTTTTTACCATAAATTTCGTAATGTTTCGGCATGTTAGAACTGCTTTCAAAAAAATTTTTTGTGTTGTATTTGCAAAATGGCGGCCATATTTGTCATGCAACCACGAGCGATTTTCGCATTTTATAGAGTTCGTGGTAATGATCATATCTCAGCTCCTATTAAACACACAGTAATAAATTAAAAATCATAATTTTATTTATACCTTAGGCTATTATTTTGCATATCAGAAAAATTAATGAGTGTGTTAATTAATTTAAAAAAAAAACTTTAAAATTTCAAAAAAAAAAATCGTAATTTTTGGTAACTTTAAAATAAAAAATTTAATAGAAAGAAGCTAGTGGCAGACCAAGTTTTTTTTTTGTATTAGGTACGTCTTGGTAAAATAGAAATTTTTTTAAGTGACTAGATCATAAACTTTTTGGGTTACATCGCTATAAAAAATAAGAAATCTCAAATTTCCCCAACTTTGGGGTCAAGTATCTCCAATGGGCACGGGTGAAAAAATTTGAAATTAATGTTAAATAAACAACTTAACAAGAGGATTATGATGATATAAGAATGAAAGTGGTTTTAAGGGTTCATTTAAAAGATATAGCATTTTAAAATTCGTGCATTTCATTACAAGAGGTATGAATATTCTCAAATGATGTTTGAACTTTTTTTCATATAAAATGTGGTAAATGTAAAAAATCATTTTTTTTTGAAACCAATGCGTAATATGATGCGTAATATATTGGTTTCCAAACGTAATATGAAACAATATGACCTATTCGGTTTTAACGGTTGGATGATCCTCATACTCTTCGGATGTAGAAGTGATGAAGCATCGCATTTTCGTATTCGAATATTTTAAAATCTTTTAAAAAAAAATTATTATAAAAATTTGATATTATGACTGACAAAATCATCCAATTCCCAATATACAATCAATCTATAATTTTTTTATAGAATTTTTCGAGCAGAGAAATCCGATATAAGTCATATTTAAATTTTATATGATTTTGCAAAACCCGTAGTTCAAAAACTGGTCTTTGCACAAAACCAATATCTTATACCCAATATCTAATTTGAGTTATTACATCAAATTAAGACTTTCCGAAAACCATTACTCAACTGTATACATTTTTATAAAAATAATTAAACTGTAACTTTTTTTTTTCTTTAATTTTAAGAATTTGTTCAGTCGTGAGTTTATATTTAAGTTATTACGTTAAAAGCATATTTAAATTTAAGGTGAAAATGTGTCAGTTTTCTCACTGGCTTTGCGGCAAGTTAGAGTTCTACCGATTTATCTAATGTCAGTAATGTTGTGTGTTATTAAGTCATAAATACTGGATATACCTTTAAAAATGGCTGCTTTCATTAAAGTTGAATTTTTTATATTTGTATATATAACTAAAATGTATATATATAACTAATAGAATATATTTGAAGAGTAAATTAAATCCGGACGAGTTTCGAAACTACAGCGACGTAGGCTGTGACTTAATGAAGCAGCACCGGCACGTCAGAAAGGGTACATTTTTGAATGCAATTGAATGTTACTGAAACAATAATCCATTAAATAATTGATTTCCTAATACTTCTAACTCACCTCACTTTTCACTAAAACACTTTTGATTACCTATATATTATAAAACTATAGCGCACATTAAATAAAAAAAAAACATACCCTTAAACAGCTGCTTTTCATTTGACTCAATTTCTCAGCGTTTCTCCTCGATTTGTGTTCTTTTTCATCACGGTCCGAATTTTTACCGATTTAAACGTACAGAAACATTAATTGTCAAGAAATCGGTAACTAGGAAAGATCGCTACTATTTTTAATAGATTGAGGGTATTCACAAGATCTCCTAAAGTTGTATGTTCTTAGTAAAAGTCTTTTCTCATTTTCTGCATTATAAGTAAGGACATGATGTTGGAATTTTGCATGTAGTTTTTACTTATAGTGATTGCAGACAAAGTGATTTTTTTGTACATCACTATCTGTCAAAAATACTATTATACTACTTTTTTCATTAAATTTCAATAAACTATGCATATTCAATAAATACAACCTATTTTATAGTTAAGGGTGTACTCATTATTTCCCGAAGTGGTATGACTGTTTAACCAATACATCGAGTAAGATAAAACTTATGTGAATGCTTAATACATTCAACGTACCATTCAAAAACCGTGTTCTTTTTCAAAGAAACGAAGCTACACTCAAAAAATTTCGTGTGCAAATATTACTAATAACTGCGTCCATTCTACGAATTTTATTCGTTATTTTATATAGGATTCGTAGAAAGTACGCATACATATTACGAATATTTTATTCGTATTCGTAAAAAGACATTCGTATATTGTACGAATAATATCGTTACATTTACGCATGCTTCTAATATCATTCGTACATTGCGCAATTCGTACATTGTACGAATATTATTCTAATATTTACTAATACTCTTTTCATTCATTCGTACATTATACAAATAAATTCGTATATTGTACGAATATTATTGTAATATGTACCAATGCTCTTGATATTCATTCGTACATCATACGGTGCGATTAGTATATTGTACGAATATTTATTTTTTAGTATTTAATATATACTAATGCTCTTGATATTTATTCGTACATTATACGGTGCGGTTCGTATATTGTACGAATATTATTGCAATATTTACTAATGCTCTTGTTTTTCAATTCGCTCAATTTTCAATTCAATTCAATTCGATTAGTTCAATCCGTATATTGTGAACATTACCACAGGCATTAGTAACATTTCACGAATGAATTTGTAAAGATACTACGATACTAATACTTCGTTTATTGTACGAATATTCGTGCAATGCACGAATATTTTTGTCACGAATATCATTCGTAGCCATTTTACTAATAACTTTTTTGAGTGTATGAAAATAATGTAAAGTACCAATATCTATCCTTTTCTGCATATATGCCTTTAGTTCACGGCCATTCTTTTTGGTTTTCTTTAAAATCAATTGAAAAATGTTTAATTTGAGGTATTTCACTAAACTTATTTCCCTAAGGTTTTGAAGGACCATTGCACATAATCGACTGTATCTCTTATTTTTCTCAAAATATTGTTTTATTAATTAAGCACATATTGCACATAAATTTTGACATATGAAATACGAAGATAATGAAGGGTTATTTTTAATATTTTCTAACTTTATATATATTACAAACTAAAAACATGTAATATTTAATATGATTACACCTGGAAATAATAATAAAAACCTTAAATTCGACTTTTTCGTGCTAAGGTTGGATTTGAAGTTTAAAAAATTGAATTTGATGTGTTAAAAGCTAAGTTTGATTTGTATTAAGTTATTTTTGAACTGAAAACAGTTGAATTTGAATAGTTAAAGGTTAAAGTTCAAGTGTAAAAAGTTAAATTTAATTTGTAAAAAGGTGCATTTTAAATGTAAAAGCTTGAATTTGAAGTTAACAGTCGTCTTGTCAACACTGATAAATATATTGCCAACGATCTCTAACAAAACAAAATTAGCAAAAAATTATAACAAAAAAAAAATTCTTGGTGGCCCTATTTTAGAGTCAATCGGAAAAGATAGCTAAATAGTTTAGTTAGAATAGTGCAGCTTAGAAGAAAAATATGCTGCCTCCACCTGCTTTTAACTAACGAAACGAACGAAATGGCCATTTCAGTCCTACAAAGGACTGTGACCGATCTTCTTATGATCAATTGTGCTGTACGTGTTGTGAAATGTTTGAACATAAATTATCGAGAACTGGACCTACAAGTTTTATGCCAACTCCAAACGGCTTAAGTTCTCAAGAAGCTTTTCATGGCAGTTTTTATTCTCTCAGGTTCTCCATTGTCTGCAAAGAGGTGAATGCCGAATAGAAAAATTAAGTCAATTGAAAAAACTTTCTGTGTCAGGTAGGATTTGAGCCAGGGTTCTCTGGCGTATAGGCCACGCACTCTACCCATTGTGCCACGGCCGCCACTAGCCTCTAATCTCCAAGCTTTTAACTAGTCTCTGATAAATGGAATCTGCATTACTAATTAAAAATTAGTTTATTTATATGCCTACATATTTAAAAAAAATTGTACCCCTGACTGATATTCCGTCTACGCCCATGCATAGGGAAGTTTTCTTGAGAGAATGAGTTCTTAATAATAATAATTGCAACAATTATATGTTATGAAACAAAAAACTTCCAGTCAGAAGAAGAAGATTAAATTTTTGTGGAATTTCCTCTTAATAAAAGCCGTACAAATTATATAAGTCAACGTCTTTTTTTATTTAATCATTTAGCTGGAATCGGTATTGGCAGGTGTAATAAAAATAGCAAATAGAAATTTTTTTATATTGCTTTATTTTAAAATAAAATCTTCTCCATCTTTTCACTAACAAGAATAACACACAATTTCAATAAAATTTTTTGCAACAACATCTATTTTAAATTTTTTTCTTATTTGTTTTATTATCATAAATATATTAATTTCTTCATGAATACAAATGCTTTGAAATTGGCGCTTCTGATTAAAAGTCTGATTACATTAGCGCCGACCTTAAAAGCTTTTGTTTTAATTAATATATTTATAATAATAAAGTAAATAAGAAAAAAATTAAAATAATAAGATTTCATATATAATAATTTGTTTAAATAAATTATCAAATATGACCAAGAAATTAAAAGGAAAAGTATTTTTAAAATTATTTTTTACTTTGTAGTGATTTTGTAGTCGGTTGTTTTTTTTTTGAAGTTTTTATAACACGTATTGCAGTCATCAATTGTCCAAAGTTTCAATACCATGGTATCGATACGAGTACTATATATGTGTGCACAGTTATTTAAAACCCAGCCAAATCAAGTTTATGAATCTAAGTCTGTTTTTTTTCTACTATTCTTATTTTGTGTTTAGTTAACATTTCAATAAGCAGTATCAAGATGAATATTGAATTAATAAAATTAAAATAAATATGAATAATTTAATTGTTAAAAACTTTACGTTTATAATTGTTCTGGTTCTAGTTATGAAATCATATGACGTAACCGCATTGCGTGGTTCATAATCGTTATTGTGTCAACATTTTTTTTTTTAATTTTTTTAGACAGTCACATAAAGTAAGAAAAAAAAATGTTTGGTTAAGCATTAGGTATCATTGATTAGAGATTATTGATTGATAGACATAAATTTTAAAATTTAAGCTTTAAACTGTATAATAAGATTTTTATAAGCTTTTTTGTTGGAACATTTTAAATATGGTTTGATTGTCACATCCATTAGTAATGTTCGTTAAGTTATGTTTGCTAATAATAATGAAGAAAACTTTTTAAGTTATTTTAATGGCCTGTAAGAAGGTTTCCAAGATTTGTAGTAGCGTGAATATATCGTCGGTGGTAGATTTTCCAGTTCTGAAGCCACACTGATAAGGCCCAATTAGTTGGTTTACGATGACTTCAGTCTTTTAAATAATACTCCAAGAAAAAAGTAATAGCTAAATCATCTAAGTCGACTTGGGTAAAGAGAATTGTATGGGAATTATAAACTTATGCTTATTCACCTAAGCAATTTATTGTATAATATGATACATTGCTTTGAAGTATTGCACATACTTTGATACCCTACAAAAAAAAATATTTGATTCAACCAAAAATACAAAGTAAAAAAAAACTAACATGGATGGCTTAAGCATACTTTTGATCTATTTTCTAAAAAAAAATCACATGTGCATCGTAGAGACACGAGAGAAGGATAGATTTGATAATTTAATGGTTTTTTTTGTAATAAAATAACATTTAAATTCGAAAATAACATAACGTAAGTTAAAAAACACACGTTAATATTCACACCAGTAAATTTTATTACATTTTTATTACAGTAAATTTTATTACAAAAAGAAAAAAAAAGAAAAAAAATTTCTGTTCCCGCCGTGCGGAATTGAACTTGGAATTTTTGGTGACAGTCCATCGCTCTACCCACTGATCCAAAAAGCCTTGCTACTGGTTGCTGGCATAACTGCAGCTATGTTAACAGATACAGTATGTCGCAGTATTCTGTTGATTGCCATACAACAAAAATCTATTAATAGATTATTGTGTTATGCTGCAGCATAGCTTCAGTTGTAATTAATATTGAATCAATCATTCTGCGTAACGAAGGAGTTTGGCTCGATGCGTAGTGTAGTGGCTTCTGAATCGGTGGTATCGGTGGGTGTGGGTTCAAATCTACACGGCAGGCGAAGGTAATATTTTTATATTTGATATTTAATTTAATTTAATGGTATTGTTATAATAAATGCAAGCAGCGAAAAGAAGCCGAGAATTTCTAAGTAAAACGGTGCTGATAAAAAAAAAATGTGTGTAGTTTGCCGATTTCAGTCAAGCAAGGCAAATCACAGAACGAGAGGTGGCTTCAAAAAAAGGAAAAGAAAAAAAGGCCAAAACCCGGAAAAAAGTTATAATTTAGAAATCCAATTTTTTTTTCAATAATGTATACATTACCAAATATTTGTTTTATTTATCACCCAAATAAAATTTGGCAAGTTAACATGAAAAACTTAGGCATTTTGATGAAGTTATTGGGAGGCTGAAAACTGCTAAAGCCATCTTATAAATTATACTAGTATTTTTTTCAATTTAACATAAGCTTTTTTCTCGGTTCCTGCTAGACAGAACCTTATATGCGATATTTAGGAGGCTTATCACACGTCTTAGACCATCGTCTCCCGCGGCCTTGTTATTCTTAATCCAAGCTATGGCTGTCAAAACTTTATTATAGTCGGGCAACGGAACTTTAACCCGTTCATCCGTAATTGAGACTTGCGGGATATTATCTCTATTGGCGGGATTGTTGTCATCATCGCCATTCACAAGACTAGATAAGTGTTGCCTCCATAACATCAGTGTACTATGGATATCTGTCACTAAATTTCCATTTTCATCCTTGCAGGAAGAGGGCCCGGTTTTCAAACCATCCTAGCCAGGCATCTTATATTTTCGAAGAGTTTTCGGGCCTCATTCCTCTGCCCTCAGGTCAGTGGACAGCTAAGTGGCCTTATGAATATTAGGATGCTTGAATCTAGTGCTAAGGGCCGTTTGATAATTCAGAGAATTTTTGAATTTCCCGCGTAGAAACTAGACGACTGTCAAAATTTCAGCTCGCTACGTCGATTAGTTTGTGTTTGGCAGCCATTGACAGCAGACGATCTTGTGAATTTTGGCGAAAATGGAAAAAGTGAATTCCGTGTGCTCATCAAGCACTAAACCAAGGAAAGGCTTGATAAATACTTTGGAGACTCTGCACCATCGATTGGAATGATTAACAAGTGGTTTACCGAATAACACGTTTACAAGTGACGCCGAACGTTTTGGACGCGCAAATGAGGTTACCACATCTAAAAATGGTCATTTAAATTCACGATATCGTGCTGGCCGATCGCAGAGTTAAAGTGCGCGAGATTGTTGAGGCCGTAGATATGTGGGGTACGGGTGTGGAACATTTTGCAAAATCATTTGTATATGAAAAAATTATCCGGAGGATGGGTGCCGCATTTGCTCACTCTCGACCATAAACGTGATCGTGTGACTGATTTAAAGGCGTGTTTTGCGGTGTTGAACAAAGATAAGAAGCATATTTTCCATCGATTAGTAACCATGAACGAAACATGCATCCATCACTACACACTAGAGACAAAGGAACTTTGCTCTTAAAAAGGCAAAGACGGTGCTATCGGCCGGAAAGGTTATGGCGACAGTATTTTGGGATGAACGCGGCGTAATCTTCATCGATTACCTTTCACCGAAAAGAACGATCAATGACGAATACTATCAGCCGAATTGACCGTTTCAACAACGCTTTGAAAGAGAAAAGTCCCCATTTGGCGAGGAAAAAAAAGTGCTTCCATCAAGACAATGCGCGCGTTCACACATGCCCAGCTACCATGGCAAAATCCCATGAATTGAAGTACGAATTGCTTCGTCATCCAAGATATTCTGCAGATTTGGCTCCCAGCGACTATTTTTTGTTTCCAACCCTGAATAAATGGCTCAGCGGAAAGAGATTCACCAGCAGAGAGAATCTCATCACCGAGAGGCCTATTTTGAGAAAACGTATTTTTCGGATGGGATTAAAAAGTTGGAGGAACATTGGATAAAGTGTATCGAGCTAAAAGGAGGCTTTATGGAGAAATAAAACGTTTTTTTGCCGCAGAATCATTCCTTGTTTCCTTTTTCACTGAATTATCAAACAGCCCTCTTATGGTAATGACGTTGTCACAACTGTTACCGTGAAATATTCAAGTTATTCGGATAAAATATATGGCATTTCCACAGAAAAGTCCACCGTGAACCAATAATTAAAAGTTATTAAAAACTTACTATTTAATGATATTATTTTAAAGAAACATTTAAATTTTATTGATTTAAGCAATTTAAACGTAAATCATGTACCATGATTAACAAATCGTTCACACTGTTTCACAAATGTAATTTTTCTTTTTAGTAAATGTTTAGTAAATGTTTAGTATATGTTTTTGTTATAGTAAAAATGGAAGGCATTGACTAAAAATAATGAAAAACGGCTGAAGCAAGGAGAGGCAAAATATATTAAATTTGTTTTTTAATTACTAAATTTCCCCAATTGAATTGAATTACAATGGAAATGTAAGTAACGTAACGTCACGTCAGATAACTAAGTCTAATAACAAAAAAACAGAAAAGCATTTTTAAATTTGAATAATTAAAAAAAAACATATATTATTTCAAATCCTTCTAAAAAAGTTTTATACAAAAAGTCTTGCTCAATACACAGAGTTTAGCAAACTTTTAATCCAAGTCGAAAACTATTTCTGTTTTTTGTAACGTCACGCCAGAGCATAATTTTGCTTATATCTTTAAATCCTTAGGGTTGATTGTTGTAATTCTTACTTAATGTAGTGCTTCTTAATTACTACGTAAATATAAAAAAAAACCTTTCTAAAATTTTGACTTTTTCATTTTTATTTTTTAATATTTTTTTCGTTTAAATCGTACGTAACGCCAGTTTGGAAATGTTCATGTTCACAATTTTTATTGTACATTCTGAAAGTAGTAGATACTGAATTCAATGTAAGTCTTATTATAGTATATGTTAGTATATGTAGTATATGTAATATATGTAAGTCATATATATTCAAGCTTTTGCTTGAAAAAAGACAGTGTCACATCCGTTACAGTTGCTTTTATTACTGTATACAATAATTATAAACTTCTAAATATTCTACAGATTTTGTAACTTGACTTAAATCAAAGTGTTTTGCTCTGCCAAACTCATCAAGAACGAATATTGCAAGTCACATACGTTACAATGCCAACAATATCGAATTAACAAAGTCACAAATTAATAAAAGAACAAACGCACATTCAAATACGTCATTGCTTATTTTTGCTAAATTTAAAATTTCATGAACTCTTTGCCCCCATTTCAATCACATTGATTGACATACAAAATGCTCACGCTTTGTTTATTAATATTAATGATGTACAAACGTGTTTAAAGCGAGTTACAAGCAGTAAATTTGGTGTTCTTATTGCGGTTACTGGCAACATAATTGCCACAATTGTTTATTTTTTTATTATTTTTTTATTTTTGTTCTCTAATGCTATATTAAATTTAAAAGTGATCATTGACTCTGCCACAAGTGTTGCCACATTTTTTTTATTTCATAATAAAATTTTTAGTTTTAGAAATTTTCCAAATCATGTGGCCGAAGAATGTTAAGTCAAGACTGCTTAGTTATAAATAAAATTTTGTTCAAAATTTTTTATTAATTTTTGCCAATGACAACACTGTTTGTTGTTTATTTTGTCTAAGTAGAGCAGCGCTGCGTAACGAACCGTTAATGCGAATCAGTTTGTTGTTAATGCTTTTGCTGTGAAGCGGCTTTATAGAGGTTTTTTAAAGTTCTTACTTTACATTTTTTAAAAATAAAAAAAAAAACATTACAAATTTTGTTTTATGATTGTTTCTTGTGGTTCTGGGTTTTTTTTTAAGTTCTTTCTTTACATTTCTTAGAATAAAATTAAAAAATTAAATTTTTGTATCATAAATATAAACCTGAAAAATTTTATTATATTATCTAATCGTATTATTATTCGCGTTCTTTTCGCTCTCTAATTAATTTATCAATTTTAATGACGAAGTCAAAAAGTCGGTACTTTTTCCGTAGCGTTTTTCTCAAAATTTGCCATGACATGGTTTTTTCATTATATAAAATTAATATATAAATTTTACGCTAGAATTATTTCGCTTGCGTTCTGAAAATACTTTCCGTTTTTGACCATAATTATGTTAACCTGTTTAAGCAGCTAATGACTTTCTCTTGTTAAGTTTACCTTTGTCTGTATATTTTTTTTATATCGTGTTAAATTTTTTGCTTAACTTTTATTTATTTTGTGTGTAAACACACTTAACGTATTTTAATTAATCGTTAATTTACGCGAATTTGTATTTCAGTTCGAAGTATTTGATATTTTTTTGTTGTTGTTATTGAAGCTTGCTCTTTGTTGTATACAATTCTTCTGAATGCTTCCTGTTTGTAGTTCTGTCGCATAAATAAGTTCAAGATTTCAAGAACCAGTTTGGTTTCAGATATTTTCAGATAATTGAAAATTAAATAGGGTCCTAAATCACTTATTGTGTTAATCCCTTGGAAATATAAAGAAAAACGCAGTCATTTATTCCGTCTTGAGAAGAAGAATTTATAAATAAGTGTTTCTCAACCTATTTGTCCGTTTCCCACATGTACAATTTAAAAATTGCCATGTCTCACAAAACTCCTGCTGAAACTATGGTTGAACTATTAATATTTTTTTTTATTACTAGTATTGATCGGAAAACATATTCACATAACATAACTTAACATATCATAACATCATTAATTAAATTAAATACACATTGAACTTCGTTGACCCTATATATGCTTTTTGAGGTTAAGCCTGAACTTCACGTTGAATGTGAAAAGTTTTTATCGCAGTTTTGAAATTGAATATTTTTTCAAACCAACGTAAGTATAAGTTAAGTATAATCCTGGAAATCTCAATTCGTTTTTCGGGGAACATTTTGGGAGTTGTTTCCTGGCATCGAAATTGTTGTTGCTGGCGATGTCAACGTTCACAACTCGACTTGGTTACGTCACTTAAGCCATACTACACCTGAAGGACAGAAATTTGTTGTGCTTACATCTGCCGCGAAGGCTTAATTCTACGTTGTTCCATAATAATTGGGATCAAAACAATACGTCGGTCAGTGCCCCTTTGAAGGTTCAAACGTACCAAATTAGCTCCATGTTGTGATGACACTTTGCTATCCTTGGTGAGGGTGGAGGCCTATCTAAGATCTGTTCCATACTTATGTTAAGGGTATGTCACCCGGTTTGATAATTCAAGCCACATTGAGCTGGATAGCTCTGCCCGCGATATGGGTAGTAAGCCACATCCACCACAGAAGACTCGCCGAAGGGCTAGCCTATTGCAGTCAACCTGGCATAAGTCAGGAGCCGCTGATTACCCGTGGCACCAGCTTTAAGTACCTTGGTCCCCGACTACTCCCAGTTTAATCCCATCATAGCTCTGGATTGGTCACCAATCAAAAAAAGCCCAAAAAGAGATGAGTATCCCGCCCCACACAGTCATTCACGCACCATTCACACCATAGATCACATACGCACAAATTCACACAGTGAATATCACAACTTAGACATACCCGTAGCGCCGCCACTCAAGCACCATACATGGATGGCTCGCATGGATAGTATATATGTACCGGGCTTAACCTAAAAATTTGTTCACTGGTTGCAAGCATTTGTTCACTGGTTGCAAGGCTTAAGCTAAAGGAAAAGTCTGGGTGTCCAGCCATAAACATAACATCACGTATAAAATTAGATGTGACGCTTCCATTAACCCATTCACTCCACCTAGATTGCCATTTAGACTTCATACAGTCAGCCAGCTTAGCCTTCCCTTTCACTCACTCTCATTCACACTTCTCCCTATTGGAATGTGAAGCCCAATCGCACAATAAGAAAGTCAGGTCCCTCTTGCCTACAATAGAAGGTACCCCCAAGAACAATTGCAAAGCTTCAGTGGATACAATGCGACACACTGGCATGCATCTAATCATTATGGCTCTCTGACAGGAGAGTATCTTGCGATGTCCCACAGCAGACCTCATATAGGAGCGTCAAAAGTTGCGCAATCAACAAAAAGCCCTTATAGATGAGACGCACTTTGCTTACGACTGCCAACAGACGTCCTTAAGGGCCTTTCACTCATGATTATCCTCAAATGCTTGACTTGTGTCGCATACCTGGGGGCAATCCAATTTACACTTTCCAATGGATGAGGACTAGGCGCAACTTTGCCTTTCAGCAATACTCTTACCGTCTAATCCATGACTACACTAACAACAATACTCACACACCCCCCCACCCCCCATTCACACACCATGCCCATGGCCTTCCTTGCCCTAACCTCGAGCTCAGCACAAGACTGGTCTTCGACCAAGACAAGGAGGTCATCGGCATACGCACAAAATTCACTCAGTTGTCGTAGCTTCCTCAACAAAAAATTCATCAAGAGGTACTAAATGAATTGACGATAGATGGAATCCTGAGGAAAACTTCGAACAACGTCCAATCACACGCCCTTATTGACACCATCAACACAGGCACTCTTGCCAGAAAAGAAACTACTCCACAGCTTACCCTTCCGACAACCCATCTCCTCAGTCGTTCAAGCAACTATCCCAGCATAGATGGTCGAATGCGCCCATGAAGTCAACAAACAGTCCCTAGACACTTAAAGCTGCTTTTATCCTCTACCCTCTTCAAATACATTCACGCGTCAGTCACACTCTTGCCCTTGCGAATACCAAACTGATTCTTTCAATGGCCCACACTCTCACACTTTACAAATTGACACCTAAAGGACAGAAGGAATTTGGTTACTCAATGTGCTTAAGCATTGGGTCTATCTAAAGACCTTAGGGTAATAGTTCATGAAACAGACAAGCAGCACTTATGTGTATACTCCAACACGGACCCGATTATGCTTTACAAAGTAAAGCATATGGGGCATCCGGTGGAGCAACACGAACTGGCAGTTGTGTCATAAACACAAAGCATCACCCAGTGCCATAGTGATTAAGAATATTATGCAATACATTTTATACTGCCCTTTATAGTAGTACCAGTTTGACTACCAGTAGTGGGGCTCCTTCATTACCATCTACTGGTGAAGACGAGCCCCATTAAATCTCTTGTATATTAAGGGAATATGCCAGCCCCGAATATATAGCTCCCGCCGGTCAATCTAGACCTGTTTAGCTTACACACAACCACAACCAGCACGAGCCTCACGAAGGGCCGAACCATGATAGTCAACTGGTCAACTCGGTCCCGCCGATGAGGTTCTACAACATCCCTTGACTGGCTACCACCAAGTTATAAATAAGGGGTGTCTAATAGTAGCCATTTCAACCATCTCATTATAATACTCCATGCATACCATATAGTAGACACCATGTAAACCATGGTGTAGACCATGTAGTAGACACCATGTAAACCATTTCTATACAGCCCCAATTTCAAGTCCTATGTCGTAGATAGATAGGGTACTCCTCATTTGAATGAATCAACTTTTTTCCCAAAAGATTATTTGCAAATCCCTAAATCTTATATCTATTTCTGACTACCCTTCTTTTGTTAATAATGGAAACAACTTGAGCTTCTGATGAACCTTTTTAGACGCCTGACATCAAGCGTTGACAGGTCGTCAAGCTCATGAAAGAAGAAAGAGTTTAAATATTTGTGTCTTCTTCCGGCTAGCGCAGGACAGGAGCACAGAAGATCAGAGATGGTTTCTTCCTCTTCCTCGTCCCTACAGCTTCTACAGAATTCATTTGAGATAACTCCTAACCTGTAGGCATGTCTGCCTATCAAGCAGTGCCCTGTGATGACAGCTACTATTGTGGCTAATTCTGGTCTTGCCAGTGAGAGGAGGGCTCTCGATCGCCCGAGATCTAGTGTCAGCCAGATAAGCCTTGATGCTCTGCATGTCGAGAGCTCAACCCACCTAGTGTTGGCTTTCGATATGATATTGTTACTGATTAGCAGCTTGAGAGTCGCTAACGGGATACCCGGTGTGTTCACCATGATTAGTGGCGCTCGTGTCCCATTTCTAGCGAGCTCATCTGCCTTTTCATTATCTTTTATGCCTTTATGCCCAGGTACCCATTTCAGGTTGATGCTGAAATAGTTCGACATTTCACCTAATGAAGTACGAAATTCTTTGGCTACTTCAGAGATTGTGGCTACTTGTTCCAACGATTTTATCGCAGCCTGACTATCAGAGAAGATATAAATTTCCCGTTTAGAGACAACGTTTTTTGAAAACCATGATGCTACATCTCCTATTGCCATCATTTCGGCTTGAAACACACTACAGTGGTCAGGAAGCCTACGAGCCAGAGATACCTCAAGCTCTTTTGAGTAGACCCCGTATCCGGCCTTGTCGTTTAATTTTGATTCACCTGTATAGAAATATAAACCGAACTATGATAGTCAACTGGTCAACCTTCGTTTCCATGGTGCACCATTGACCCAGTATGTTTTAGGCGGAATAAGCGTACCACACCTTCCTTCGAAGGAAAGCGAGGGCTTGCAGTAATCAGTTCTTGATGGAATGAAGTTGAAGTTGTTAAGTACGGATGAGTAACCCGTTGTCATACTTTTCCATACTCTCAGTTCACTAAGTCGTATCGCCGAACAGGCTGCTGTTGGTTTGGCAACCAGGTCCAGTGGTAGAAGATGAAGTATGGTCTCTAGGGCTGCAGTCGGTGTTGCTCTCAGAGCACCGCTGATGCATATAGATGCCATTTTCTGCACTTTTTGGAGTTGTTTTATATATGTGACCTTGTCTATGGACGGCCACCATATTACTACTCCATACAGAAGAATAGGTCTTATGACCCCAGTATACAGCCAGTGAACGATACGAGGCGAAAACCCCCATCTTGTTCCTATGGCTTTTTTGCAAGTATAAAGTGCCACTGTGGCTTTTTTAGTGCGCTCTGCTATGTTTAACTTCCAGCTGAGCTTTCTATCTAGTATAAGTCCCAAGTACTTTGCGTTATTCGCAAGGGACAGAACAGATCCATTTAGTATGATTGGTGTTAAGGACGAAATTTTATATTTCCTGGTAAATAGGACTAGCTCTGTTTTAGCCGGATTAACTCCAAGACCACAGGGCTTGGCCCATTATTCAAGTCTGCAAAGGGCCCTTTGCATAATGTTGCATAGAGTAGTAGGAAACTTGCCTCTGACTGCGATTGCTAGGTCATCGGCGTAGGCTGCCACTACAAATCCATGTCTCTCAAAAGATAGCAGTACGTCATTAACTACCAAATTCCAGAGGAGTGGAGAGAGAACACCTCCTTGAGGCGTACCTCTTGAGACAGATCTAATGGCGCTGTATGCGCCCAGGTCCGATAGAACTATTCTACTGTTAAGTAGATTGTCTATAAGCTGTGTTATGATCTTATTCACGCCCAGTCCGACTAGTGCTCGTCTTATAGCTTGTGGTGTTTCGTTATTAAAAGCTCCTTCTATATCTAAGAAGGAAACCAAAGTAAACTCATTATATAAGAAGGATTTTTCTATGGTCCCGTCCAGCGAATGTAGGGTTTCTACGGATCTTCCTTTGTTGTAGGCATGCTGTGAAGCCGATAGTAGTGCAGAATCAATGTTACTGCGGAGATACAGATCTAAGAGGCGTTCTAACGTCTTTAATAGAAAAGATGTTAGGCTAATGGGCCTTAAGTCTTTAGGGGTGGTATGTGATGTCTTCTCTGCCTTGGGTATAAAGACCACCCTTGCCTTTTTCCAAGCTATAGGATTATATGATAGACTTATGCAGCTATTCAAAATTGTACGAATCCAAGGTATTATTGTATGCATGGCCTCTTGTAATTCAATAAGGTAAATGCCGTCGGGTCCTGGTGATTTATAGGGTTTGAAGCTGCTTAATGTCCATTTTAACTTTCTATCAGAGACGATGTCTTCGACCACATGCTGGGAACAACTAAGTTGAGGCAGGGGCGTACACACGGGCGCGCCGCTACCAGGGAAGTGCATGTCTAAAAGAAGGTTAAGAGATTACTCGCTAGACATTGTCCAAGAGCCGTCCGACCTTTTGAGGTAGCCGGGTGTGGTAGCAAGAATTTACGCAGCCTGGATGCCTCTGAAAAATCTTCAATTCACAGAGTTGTTTTCTAGAGGATCTTTTAGCTTTCCTTGTTTCGGTTTTGAATATTTTAAGAGCTACCTTATAGGCAGCCCAATCATGTTCCGCTCTCGAGCATTTTGCTGCGTTGAAGAGCTTCTTGCAGTTAGTACGTAGGTCATTCAGTTCAGAAGACCACCATTTTGGGTTAAGCTTCCCCTTGAGTGCCCTTTTCGGGCAGGAGGATGCCGGTCCATTCCTTACTAGTTTTACATAAGTTGTTAAGTATTCGATTTTTACTGACATTTCCTTACATTTTTTGGAAATATTCAAAATTTATTTAATTAGCTTTGTACGATCTAAAACAAAATTGTTCCTTGTTCAGAAAAAAGACTTCTCCCAAAAGACTTTTTGGATTCTATTTAGGCTATGTTCGTCCCTTGTTCGGTCGCTGATATTTTTGCACTGAAGGTAGGCGCAACGATAAAAATTGCTGCCGATTGCAACAATTACAACAAAACAAAAATAAAATCATAACCATCTACATATGTACATATCATGGTATTGCAAAACAATACGCCGGAAATCGCTGTTTATTGAACGGGAATTGGTATTTATTATTTTGTTGCAACACTGAGTGTATATTTCCGTTTCCGTTTTAAATGGTGCAATTGACTTTTGTCCCTTATTGCCGACATCATAAATTATATTGATAGGTCTTAAAAGCAAATTATAGTTTTCATTGTCTTTGCTGCACATTGCATATCCTGCAATTTAAAATGCAAAAGCTTAATTTGGGAATAGATGCGTTATTATAATTAACACAGGCTCAACATAGCTCAAAAATGTTTTTTTCTGTAATAAATATCTTCACTGTTAAAATAACAATGCACGCTTGTGCACTTTTGCGTTTCCGGCATACTTAACCTCTGCCTTTGTACTCTAATAGACTCTACTCCTACATACGATACTCTCATGTTAACTCCTCGTTGCTGCATATGTATAACTTGAAACTTCCGTCATTCACCTGAGTGATTTTGAATATTTATTTTTTTTTTTTTGCATTGCAAAATGTCATCACCTGCTGCATTATTTCCACTACTGCTGTGCATAGTCCTTTTCTACTTTTTTGAATTTATTACTTTCTTTTTACTTTTTCTTTTCTACTTCCGGCTTGAGAGTCGTTTAACGTTACAAAATTGATTTATGTTAATCCATCATTTTGAGCGCAACGACATGCAAGTACGTTTTCTTCCTGTGCGTTCTTGGAATGATGCAGCGTCTAACCTGAAGCAGCACGGAAGCAACATAACGTGAGTAGACAAGAAATCACGTGATCACTCAATAAACTGATAAATTGAGGGTTTGAATTGAATAAAGTGGGGAAAAATGTTGTTATTACGATAACTTTATAGCTGTTGCTGTATAGCCCGCATACAGGATGTTTATGGATTTGAAAATTATTTGAATAGATTCTGATTTTTTGTGAGATACATACTCCAGGCATTGCCTAAAATTGAAGAATTGTCGATACTCTTTTATAAATAAAGACTTGTTATATGTTCTATAATGGTGCAAAAAAATTTTGATTTCTTTATTTATGTGTACACCCTGTCTTATAACTTGCACTATATGATGCAACATAATGGCTTCTGCTACTTTTTCTAATATTATCGGTGTTTTTAATCTAATTTTTCTCATGTTCTCTCATTTGGAGCATATAATTTTTCAAAAAGCAATGCTTGTGGCAATAACGAGACAATTGTTGACGCTGCACAGTGGCGACATTTCTAAAAAGTGGTTGCGAAAATCAACTTTGGTGTGGTGAAAATTCGCAAATCTAATAATGTAGTTTGATAAACAATTGCTATAAGCTAGCGAATGTAACATTTTAACTTATTGGGAGAATTGGTTTGCTTTGTAGAGCTGGTGAAAGTTTATGGTTTTTTCGAGTTTTTTAATTTTTTTTATATTTTTTTTTTTTTTTTGCAGTTCGAGATGAGGTTCAAATTTTTCTGCAAGTTATGAAGAAACGTTATATTTTTTTGCATATATGACATAAGCGGTCCTTGTACTATAAACTAACACTAAAAAGAAGTGTTTTTTTTTTACGTAGGAAGAAAAAAAAAAAAAAATTGAAATGAAAAATTTAAGCATGCAGTTTTAGAAATTCGACAATTCTGCGTCGATTGCACTTAATTTCATCAAAATCGGTTCTGTAGAACCGGGGAAAAGTGGCTTCGAAGTTCAAAAACGTGATTTTGAAAAAACTCAAAGAAAATTTTAGGCAAGTCACTTGAGAAACCTTTTTTTTTTTTGAAATACTTACATATATCAATCTGCCATGCCAGCCCCATAAAGAACTCCTTGCTCTTATTCAAAAAATGAGGACTCAGCGGCTCTTTGTGCTCTTCGGGCAGTTCTACCTTCTTTTGATGCGGCCAGAGCTCTGGCTTCGGACCTTTTCAAACGTTCTTCGTTCCGAGACATGGTGAAATCATATGTGACGTTGCCAATCGGGATGCCCATTAGGTTTATTATTTGAAGTATTGGCAAAAAACGTTTGTTAAATATGACAGTTGCTATATAATTTGCAATCTCAATAGTGTGTGCGACGGTTTACATATGCTTCGGTGCGAATGACCACAGCACTGCGTTGAAAGATTCGTTGCTGTTTTGAGTTTCGGAGCCAAGGCATCTGTTCAACAAATCATCGGCTGACCGTGCTTCGAAAATAGGTTTGATTGCTTCCTGGACTCTCTGATTTAGTAGTGCATACGTATTCCGGTACGCGTCCGGTTTATAACTCAATTCAAAGTGAACTAAACGCTGCCAACATTCGATTACCTAAGCTCTAAAATGTGTATTAATTTATTTTTAAAATGCGTATACAAACAAGTTATTACCTATTAAAGAAAGCGTTGAACGAAATTCGGTGGTTGCTTCAAACCGTTGCATTCAAAAAGTAGCCAAATTAAGCAAATCGCATTTTGGCGAAAACATTGCTGGACAAAAAAGACCATATCTCCTAAAGTATTTCGAATTTCAAAAAACCATTTTAGGACGATATTCTTAAATATCCAAGCTATAAAAGTATGAAAAAAATCGAACAAAAATTTTTGCCAACCACGAATACCTCCTTAACAGGTAGAAAAACTTATAGAATTCGATTATCTAAGGAAGGTAGTTTAAAAAGTTATATCTGGGGTAATAAAAATATTACGCTTTCTTTCAACTTATTTCAAGGAGAATGAAAGGAAATACATATAATAATTTAGATGGTATAATTAGCAGAGCTGTAATAGAATGCAATCATTTGTGATTTTAAATCATGTGATTTATATTTTCATTTTTCAAATCATTGAATGTGATTTCAAATTTTAAGTTCCAATCAATGATTTGATGATATTGATATTGATTGATATTGATATTGATATGATATTGAAATATATGCAGTCATTTATGATGACATTGGAAGGTTTCCAACTGCCCACTCTTCGCGGGAGGGAATGGATACATCAAATTTCCTGTCAAAGAAAAGTTTTTATGTGATGTTGTCTACGGATTTGGGTATCGGAAGAAGGAACTTCCTTATGCTAGAGTGTCCTAATGTGCTCAGTTGATAATGGAAACTTTTATAACCGTGACTTGTGGGTTCCATTCCCACAGCACGTGCATTTTTTTGTAAATTTGATATAAATGTGGAAATAAATGGATAAATGGAAATTCACAAATCTACTTATAAAAAAATTTTAAATGCAACTTTGCATTCGTTAATATAGCAGCGTTTCCAAATTAAAAAAGGCTACGAAAAATTATAAAAAACTTCACTAGTATCATAAACGGAACAAATATTATCTCATATCACAAAAATTTTATAGTGGGAACTGGCTTAATACGAGTATATGTAACGCTTGGCAACTCCATACTAGCTGTGATCGGATTTTGAGAAGACATATGTACACGCTGAAAAATAATAGGCTTTCCCAAACATAATTTGCAGGAAGTATAATATGTTTGTGCATGTTTCTTGGAAACAAGTAATCATAATTGGTTCCACATATAATATGATTAATTAATGCAATTTTTCTTTATATATATATTTGCATCTTAACGTTATTTAATTATACCATGGCACTTGTTTGAATTTAAGAACAATATAATTTGTTTGATAGAAAATATGTTTTCATATAAATATATTGTAATTATAAATGGACTGAGAACACTTTTAGTCTATTACTATTTGTTTGCTTGGAAAGAATAACACTAAATATTCACGGACAAATATATATTAATTGGAGAATACATAATTTAATTGCAGTCAAGCAATTATTTTCAAAACGATAATTAAGAACAATACAATATATTTACCGATGATTACACTATATTTACTTAGAAACATATTTTAGCAAAAGAAATGCCAAAAGTTTTTCACTGTGATTACAAAATATTTGCTAAGAAGTAATTGTTGGTTTGAAGCAAACAAAATATGTTTAGAAAAAAGTAAAGAAGTTTTTTCCGGATTTAATTATGTTGAGAAGTAACCATATTATGTTTATCCGACATTACAATAATTTTTATAGACACATAATCTAGTTCAAAACTCACCTATTTTTATTGCTGACCCGCTTTATTTTTCTTTTATTTTGTTTATTATTTTATTAATTTGAAAACACAAACACTTTTAATTTAAACAAACATTTTCGGAAACACTTTTCACAAGAGCTAAACTTTTCAACACGTTTGGCGCGGCTGATTGAAACTTAAAATGACGCCAAGACTTGGCAACTGTTAAAAGCAACAAGGTTTCCGCTATTTTTCGTGCAAAGTGCAAAAGAAACAGATATATGTATGTCTAGGCGAAACACATAAAAGAATGGAGTTCTGTTTGTTTTAAATTTGCAGTGTTCTGTTCTTTTTGAGTTTAACAGTGATGCAAATATATTTTTATTCGGTAGAAACACAAAATTCTATTTTGTCACAAGCATATTAATGTTGACGTTAGTTTTTTAGCTAAAGCAATTATATTAATGTTGGACACAACATATATATTCTCATATCGAAAAATAATGCCATTAAAGGAAAGTTCTTAATCATTAAGTGGTTACCTCTGAATATTTTGTTTTTGAAACCAAACATATATAAACATATTTTTTCTCTGCGTGTAGAGCACGAAGCTATCTTCAATCTTTGTAACAATAATAAAAGCTGACGCGGTTCGACCATTGGGGTTTCAAGCTGAAGTAACAATGATCTCAATCCTATAAAGCGAACTTGTTAAGATGTGTGTTTTGTGCTATACTCCCGCAAAAAGGGCAATATAAACGGCAAAGCCCTTCCTCCCGTAGGATACAGAGAGGATGAAAAATTGCCCATTTTTTTAAGAAAAACTGGGATTATGTCACACAAGTTGAAATTCACAAACACAAATTTAAGATACTTCGCTTTATCAATGAAACATTTTTTTGGCCAAATGAAAGATTAACTATGCTTATAAAAGTCATAATCATTATAGTTGAATTTAACTGCAACAGGTATGTATATTAAGCAACCATTTTCAATTGCTCAAAAAGTCCCAATGCTCAAAAAGTCCCTGATATCCGAAAAAAATATATATTTGAAATTGTACCTCGAACGAATAGAACTTAATAAATTGTTGAAATTTAGGTGGACATTTTTTATGAAATTTCTAGGCTTATTGAAACTAAAATCTTTGAGAAAGCATTCGTTTGAATGCAAAAAATACGTGAACCAAGAAATTTTAAACATTATGGGGTATTCCACGTAATGCGGATAACTAAATAGCTTGCCCATTTCATTTTGTTGCTTTCGTGGTAGGTTACCTATCTAAAGTCTCCAACTCGGTACAAAAGTTTTGCCTTGTGCGAACTCTTTTCTAAATTACAGGCTTCGGAAAATCACCTAAAATATAAATATGCTTTTTATCAAAAAGCAAGAAATATTTTAAATTATTTTCTTTTGAATCTTTTTTGAGAAAAGTGATATTTTGGCCTTTTACGATAACACAAACTAGGGTTTACAGAGGTCCATACTTGGACACAAACTAGGGATCAATGGGGCGTAAGATCCAAAATAGTTTGATACAAAATTCAATAAACTCTAGACATCTCTCTTATGGTCATTTAAAAAAAAAGGCTCATTCACGAATAATCTTAAAAGAAAAACGAGTTTGCTTGGAAAAATTCCATATTCTTACTTTTAATTTTTTTACTGGTATCTACTTGTAGATTTACTCTAAACTGCGCACGAAAGTGGGAGCGGCAGTTTACTGTGCAGAACCAGCGATAAGTCAACCTTATAAACTGCAGGACCACTGTAGCATCTTCCAGGCGGAAGTGTTCGCCATAAGGAAGGCCGCGAAGACTGCCCTTAACACAAGCACACATCACTCCAATATTAACACCTTGGTAGACAGCCAAGCGGCAATCAAATCCATATACTCCGCTGCCATCAGGTCCACAAATGCCCTGGCAAGCAGGTAAGCACTAGATGCACTATGCGCTTTAAAGAGAGTGCGCATCTACTGGGTCCCAAGCCAACGGGGCATTGACGGAAATGAAAAGGCGGATAGACTAGCAAAGGACGGCACCGGGCTGGGATCGGAGTCCATACAACATGTATCTCTCCCACTACAAGAGCTGTACAGATATCTCGAAGATAGAAGCAGTGAGTCGTAGATGGAGAGATACGTCAACATGCCGAATCTCAAAAATCATGTGTAATACACGATGCAATAAACGGACTCTTTTCATCCTGGCACGACCGCGCAGAGAATGCAGGACACTGGTGGGTATCCTCACGGGTCACTGCATGGCGGCAGCTCACGCAAGGAAGATGGGCATAACAACGGATGACAAATGTAGGAAGTGAAAGGAACCAGGCACGGCTGAAGCCCTGGAACACCTAGTATGCAGATGCCCCGCTCTACTTAGATCGAGACTTAAATACTTAGGGTCACCGACGTTTCCATCACAACAACATGTGGCCAAAATCTCTCTAGAAACCCTCTTAGATTCGAGAATTCAACGCAAATCTTTGCCGACTTTAACTAACTCCCCGACAGGCTCCTCACACCCGGTACCAGCAAGGACCAGAATTGGTCTATTTGAGCCTCCGCCAGGAGGCGGCCTGATTAAAAAACCTAACCTTTTTTATTAAATCACAGGGAGTCCTGGCTACGGACCTGGTATACATTGCTAGAAATCTCTGTGTATTGATGAAGTTTGCTTCGGAAATTATGATTACGTACACTCTGAAAAAACCCCAATTTTTATTTTTTCAAAATTCTTTTAACAAAACATATGTAACATAGACCGAAGTATGCTATTAATAAAGAAATAAAGCAAACCTCAGATATTAAAAGCTTGTTATGAACATCAGACGTTCGGAGCTTGCATAAAACTTGTTGCTCCAATTCGCGATAATTTATACATAAATATTTAATAATACGCACAACACAAATTTAACAATAAAATTCGGGTCAAAGTCCTTTTGGGTTCCGAAGTGGCCAATTCGTACTATTTTTAGATATATTTAAATACAAATGGGTTGCATTTGGGCATAAATGGGTTAAATGAATGTTATTGCTGCTTCAATCACAGTTATGTGCATAATCTGTCCGGGTAATCGAACCAATAAATTAATCAGATTCTGACGAAATTTTTAAAGCTCTTGCTTTGGTAGGCGACAAACCAGATATGTTTATTTTGAATAATTGCCACATTCGAATATAATGACGCATATCTCACGCTGTCAAATTTAGCAAAGTTAAATAATTGAATGTGATTAAAAACAATATATTTACATGTGTAAAGTTTATTAAAAGGTTTTTGGCATATTGTAAGAAAATGTAGCAACATTTTTGTGATTCTAAAGATGAGCTGAGTGCCACTAATAAGTGACAACATTCAAAAGAATGCTAATTTTAGAGATAATTGTAATTTTTAATAAACCAGAGAGAGGCGATTTGTATTCAATTAAGCAAAAAAAAAAAAAAAAAACAAAAAGCCATACAAATGTCGCTTGAATTAAATAATTATTCAATTTTTACATTTTAAGCTCAAATGTAAAGTTCACTAAGTTTTATTTGAAATAATTTATGCTTAAAGTTACTGCAATTTATTTCACTGTATTTAAATATAATAAAAAAAAAAATCTTGGAAGCTACAGCAATCAAAGAACAAACACTAGGCAAAGTTTTTCTTAGCAATAAAGCAAAACAAAATAAAAATATAGCAAAAATAAAACTTTTGCTCAACAAAAGCTTTAAAAGTTATAAGCAGTAATTTCGAATTCACCAAGAAACTTTCAAAGCACAACTTTTACAACAACTTGAAGGCGGTATACATATGAACACATATATACATTATTTTAAAAATGCGTGTGTGTTAGTGGCTGTTTTTTTTATCAAAATGTTATACAAACATTTCATCAAAGATGCAAATTTAGGATGCAAGAAAAAAGTTTAGACTGCTAAGAAAAATCGGCAAAATTTTGCCACTTTACACAAAAGTTAAGAACACAATTTAAGAAAAAGAAAAAAAAATGAAGGAATATAAAATTCCACTTGTAGCAAATTAAAAAAAAAACAAAAATAGCAAGGCTTCTCTTGTTGTTGCCCAAAAGTACAACACGTTCACCGCTAAGCATTTATAAAAATGTCAACTTCCGTTTCCGTCTCAGCGCAATACAACAGCTAGAGCACCAATTTATTTTAATTTTCTCTGTTGTGTGTGACTAGGATATCTTGTTTATCTTTTGTTTTTTTTAATTTTTACCTATTTTTCACATTATCTTGTGACAGCAAATTGCACGCATTTTTTTATAAAACTTATGAAATTTCTTGTGGTATTGATTCAGGCCAGTAGTTAGGATTTTCCTGTGTAGTGCAGGAGAGGGTCGGGTTTGACATCAAAAATATATTGTTAGCCCTATAAAATGAAAAACAAGTTTAAATATCTTTTTTCCACGCGAAATAGATCCATTTTAAAATTATTGTTGAAAGTTGCTATCTTTTAGATAGCTACAGTCAGCGAAGTATCTATATGTGCATTAAAAACTAGCATGCGTACAATAGTGTAGATTTCGGTAATGGTAAAATGTGAGCATGCTGAAAAATTACTTGTTGTCTAATTAATCGGTGTTCTAAGAATTTGCTTGTCCTTTCCTCTTTAAATAAACCGTTATCTACGAAATTTAGAGCAAGTCTTTTGTCCACTTGATAGAAATAGCTATATGTGCATCATTATATATGTGTTGCGATGTGTTGCGATTGTATTGGCCAGTTGGGGATCATTTTGAAGGTTAGATAAAGTCTGCATAACCTTTTTGCAATTTTTTCTCCGTTTTAAAACTAAACCAACACTAGGAGGATGTTCGCTAAAATGCGAATGCATTGTGTTGATTCGGAAAACGGGTGATAATGGTTGGAAACTGCCGAGGAACACGCTCGCAGGGAGACTGTTCTACAATTTTATTGAGCCACTGAACAATGATTTATCTCGGTAATTCGATGTTCTATTGGACAAAGAGGCTTGGAGAGCAGCCCAAGTTCTATTGAGGTAAATTGATGGGCTTAAAGAGCTGCCCGAGGGGATCTAAGAAACACACGAGCTGGTGGCATCAGGTCATGTATCTCCCTTAAAAACTTCCCATGGTAGTACCTGTATAGAAGGCTTAGGCAACCAACATTGCGACGATGTCCAAGAGAGTTAAGAGAAGATGAAATATTATCGTTCCCTATCAAAAATATCGCACGTCATGGATTCTGGCCCAGAGGCTCTAAATATGACTTTGAAGACCCTGCCCAAATGTGCGAATTGTACTCCATTTTCAACCTAATATATGAGGTGTAAATCAAACGAAGATTAGATGGAGCGAAGTATTTTTTACACCGTTTTAAAAAACCAAGATATGCTTCTTTTGCTCATCAAAAATGTGATCATTCCAACGAAGAGCTGATATGTCCAGAGCATCAAGAGCATCTGACTCCGAAAGATCCACACCGTTCATATTAAGGGGAGCTAAAGTGTAATTGACTCGCTTGTAGGTTAATAGGCAACACTGGGTACTCTATTAGCAAGACCCCATTCGGAAGTTTTTTTCAAGCCATTATGAAGTGTGTCATTTATATGTTGCCTGTTCCTTTCAATCTCCAAAGAGCTCGGCAGAATATTTTTTTAACGAATATGAATGGCAAATGCCGTTGTCATCCGCAAACGATTGAATTGGGCAGAAAGAAGAAAACAAAAAACATAAGCAGCTGCAATAAACAACAACATCAATAACAACAAACACAACAGGAAAAAAACACATCAAAAAACAAAACAATAATACGTATAGAACTAACAAAAACATCGATAAACTAACAAAAAAAAAAACATCAAACAACAAACAACAAAACAATAATAGTACTAATAAAAATTAAAATTTGTAACAAATAATTAAATAAATAAAATTTAATTAATTAAATAAATTAAGACAAACACAAACTAATAACAACAACAAATGCAGCAGCAACCAGCTTTGCCGTGAACTGCCAGCAGCAACATTAACATACTAACTTACTTACTTAGGTGGCCGTAACAACCCGTGTCCGGGTTTCGGCCGACATCATCAGCTCTCGCCAGGCGCCTCTGCTTTGCGCGCGCCTTCTCCAATCGGATACACCAAGTGCGGTTAGGGCTTCCTCAGCGTTATCTATCCATCGGAGGCATGGTCTCTCTCAACGTCGTTGACCAGCGACCCTAGCCTCGAGCACTTTTATCGCTGGAGCTTCGTCGTCCATACGATGGACATGCCCCAGCCAGCGTAGTCGCTGCACAGTTATACGCCGAACTACGTCAATGTCTTCGTAGAGCTCATACAGCTCTTGGTTCATTCGGATGCAATAGTCCAACAGCAATATCAACATCGCATCGATTTCGGGCTTCGATTTTTTTGCTAACCACGAGAGGGGCTTTTCTATGCTCCTCGCCGCGCGTACGTAATCGTTTTTTCGTGTCCGTCAACTCCACCATTCTCTCCAATTAGTTACGGCTGCGAGGAGGCTTGCACAGTTGGCTGATTTGAGCAAAGGCATAACACTTGCTTCAGTACATTTTGCTTATGTCCACTGTATTATGCCTAAGTGTCGGGACATTTTCGCATCGATTTTTGCAATGTTCGTGGACTGAGAGCGAATTTTATTCGATATTGTGCTCTTTATACGCCTCAAATAATGGCACTAAGTGAGACCCAGGTAAGGGAGGACTCAGATCGACTGAATTTTCATATTCCTGGGTATGTGGGTGACGTTCAGAGTTCGTTCGCACTTGCTACATTTCTGTTTCATATATAGAAGTCCGAATTCAGGAAGAGAACCCACTTAGAACCCACAATAAATTGGACTCTCTGACAGCGAAATCGTTGATGCCGGTGATTTCAATGTCCACAACTCGGCTTGGTTATGTCACTCAAGCCACACCACACCTGAAGAACACTATGTTGAGTTTTTTGCTGAATTGAACCAATTGATTCAACTAGTGAAGGAACCAACATTTTTCCCACGAAATGATTTGCAAAACCATAATAACTTAGACCTTTTTCTGTATCCTCTGTATTACCTCTTGGTAATTCGGACCATTGTACTATCTCCGCTGTTTTTTCATATTCTGACCTTCGCACCTCTACGCCTAAAACCCCGAAAAGGACTGCAAGGTTTTATGAAACTGCAAATTGGAATGCGTTAAAAAATTTTTATCGCAACTTCAATTGGAAAAATGGAACCAATGCGTTTACCTGTTCGGTGAGAGCAGGGTTGTTGCTCTGGATATTTCAAAGGCGTTTGACCGAGTGTGGCATAAAGCACTCGTCTCTAACGGTGTCGGTGGTATCTTTGCTCGGTGGATCACGTGCTTTCTGAAGGCCAGAACTACCCGTGTCGTAATCGACAGGGTTCAGTTCTATCGCCAACTTTATTTTTGGTTTTTATCAACGACCTTCTGTCGTTGACTCATAACCCAATTTATTCGTTTGCGGACGAGAGCAGCATTTGTATTTCATATTTTTTCAAGAAACGCCCGAGTACTTTGGAGATTGAGAGCAAGAGGCAAAATACGACACACTTCTTAATGACTTGAAAAAAATCTCCGAGTGGGTTCTTGCTAATAGAGTAGAGTTTAATGCAAACAAGACCCAGTGTTGCCTGTTAACCCATAAGCGGATGAACTGTCTCTTAGCTACCTTGAATATGAATGGTCTAGATCTTTTGGAGTCAGATATTCTTGACGTTCTGGGTATATCGATACAATCAGACCTTCTTTGGAATGATCACATTTTCCATGTGTCGAAAGAAGCGGCCAAGTGCCTAGGTTTCTTAAAAGGGTGCAAGCGATACTTCACCCCATCTGCTGTTCGAGTGATCTATACCTCATATAAAAGGCCTAAAATGGAGTACAACTCGCACATTTGGGCAGGAGATTCGAGATCTTATTTGGAGCTTTTGGACCGAATTCAAAGCCGTGCGATATATATGATAGGATATGAAAACATTTTATCTCCTCTCAGTTCTCTTGGGCATCGGCGCAATGTTGGTTGCCTAAGTTTTTTGTATGGGTTCTACCATGGGAAGTGTTCAAGGGAGGTACATGGTCTGACGCCACCATTTCGTGTATTTCCTAGGTCTACTCGGGCAGCTGTTCAAGCCCATCCCTTTACCATTGCATCGGTGCCCAACAGAACCTCGCATTACCGAGATAATTCGTTTTTTAGTCGCACATTCCGATTGTGGAATAATCTTCCTGTGAGCGTGTTCCCCGGATCTGTGTAAGTTTAAAGCAAATCTTCACCGTCACTACTCCATCTTTTCACCCTCCAACTAACTATCACCCGTCTTCCGAATTAACGCAATACTTTCGCATCTGAAGGGGGCATCCCCTGGAGGTTGGTTGAGTTAAAAAAAGAAAAAAAATAAAAACCAGAAACAAAGTTGGGGATAGATCTGAGCCCTGTGGTACTCTTGCGTTGATGGCGTGTCCTCTCGACGATATGCACGTGATGAAGTTATTACCGATGCCATATGCAATTAGCATTTAAGGGGTGGCGGAGGGGGGAGTGTTGAAGACTCTTGACGAAGTCTTTGTGACGAGTGGTGACACAGGAGGGGAGAGGGGGGAGATTCAAAATTTGGCCAAAAAGATGTTACGTAATATATAAACAGCCGTTAAAGAAAATCGCATTTAAATTTATGGAGCTACATTCTTCAAAAAATACTCTATTTCAGCCGCAAAAAACGATTCTAAAAATTTATAACTTCGGATTTGGCTTTCTTATCAATAAAGCGATCGAAAAAAAATTTGAGCCAAATCCCAGATGATCAGTGCAACTGTAGTACACTTCAATAAGATATGGGCAAATATATATTTTTTTTCGGCAAAAAACCGTTTTATTTCTCAACATAGTCTCCTTTAAGATTGATACATTTAGTCTAACGTTTGTCCAATTTTCTTATCCCTTTCAAATAATAAGTTTTTATCAATGTCCTCAAAATATGCATTTGTTTCAGTGTTGACTTTGTCATTCGATCCAGAGGTCATTTCATCAACCTGGGTTCTTTTTATTGCGATGCTTAGCGAAATTCAGCCTTATAGCTTGAACATATTGACTGCAGCTGCAACGACAAGCTGCCAAATTAGGAATCATTTTATATCGACGGCAAAACGCTGCGGTCTTAGACCAGCTTCTCTCTATAAGATATACATGTACAAAATTTTGACAGATGTTGCACGGCTGCAGTCGTCGCACAGTGGGTTGGATGGACCCAAAAACGAGGATTAATTCACAAGAGCGATAAACTACTGATTTTGAATTTTTAAATTTTTTATTTGTATACGAACAACTAAATGAAAACTATATTTGACAATATTTTAGTGGTAATAAATTTCTTTTATTCTTTTTAGATATATGGTTTTTAAATTTTTTTTTGAATTCAGTTCAATAGAGTTTTAGTTTTAATAACCACAGTTATCATTATCATCATTTACACCAATAATATAAAAAGAATATCTTTGGAAAAATTTGAGCCCAAAAAATAAGATAAAGAATAAAAATAAGGATTATTAATATCAAAAACATTAAATAATATCACGAATTCTAAAAAATATTATACCTTGAATTGGTTGAATTTTTTTCTTTAGGAATTTTCTACGACAAATTTTTGTATAAAGACGTATAAATGTGAGACCAGTTTGAGTTTGAATCGGGTACGAAGATTTAATTTTTTGCATCAGTTTTGCTCTACCTAGGCACGTTTATATACAAAAATTATGTAAAAAAAATTCCTAAAGAAAGAATTCAGATAATTGAAGATGTGATAGGGTAAAGTGCACCCCTATCGTCCTCCTTTTTTTGTTTTTTTTTTAATGAACTTTTCATGCCCGATCCGAAAATCGCCCAGGCAACAAAGGTTTGCAAATAGACCCAGCCTAACAGACATACATTTATGTATCCAGATACCAAGTAACAAATATCCACAATATTTACAACACTTTCGAAGACAGATGAAACCTTAAGCAAAAAAAAAAAAGAGGCAATAAAAACTACAAAAACAATTATAAGAAAAACACATTTGTTATTGTTTCTTCTAAAAAAAAAGCAACCACAACCAAACAAAATAGTCGACCAAACAAGCAAACGGCAAAAATATGTATGCTTAGTAAATGCAATGTTATTAGAAAAGAAACAATACGTTTTTAGCCGAGTTGTTTCACATAAAATGGATTTTTTTTGAGTTTGGGCAGAAACGCGCAAAATTTGATGACAGATTTTGAAAGATAAAATGCCATATTTTTTAAATATATAAGCACTTTTACTCAATCATAGTAAATTCACATTTAAAACTGAAAAACGGAATGCTTCAGTTTTAATCGCTAGGCAATCCAAAAAAAGGTATTGCTCTAATAAATTGAAAGCATCGCTACAAACAAAGGCACTTTGGAGAAATTTTAAAAAATTTTGGTATTGCAAACAAACCGGTATCTGAGTGTTTTCTTGACCCTGATGTACTTAACGACTTCTTCTTAAATAATACCCAAAGTGTTGGTAGTTCTGAGGATTTATCTTATACCATTGTGCAACCAAACTTTCAGTTTTCCACTGTCAGCGAATATGAGGCCTGTAAACGACTTATGAATGTAAAGTCTAATGCCATTGGTGAAGATGGAGTTTCGATTAAGTTTATCAAACTAATTCTAACTAACGTAGTTAGCCCAATTACGCACATTAAAAGCCATTGTATCACAATGCCATCTTTTCCTCAGCTCTGGAAAATAGCAAAAGTATTATCTATTGCAAAAAAAAAAAAAACAACTGCATGTGAACCTATTGATTTTAGACCAACTAGTATTTTGTGGTCTCTATCAAAGGTCTTCGAAGCAATTATGGGCGGTCAGGTTTTTGATTTTCTAACTACTAATAGCCTATTATCTCCACTGCAATCTGGCTTCCGTTGTGCGCATAGTTGCTCAACTGCTACCCTAAAAGTTATAGACGATATTCCAACACCTTATGATGAAGGCTTAATTACACTCCTCTGCATGCTGAATTTTTCCAAAGCGTTTGACTCAGTAAATCAGTAAATCCTTACTCGGTCAAAAACTTAGGCGCAGGTATGGGTTTTGTAATAATGGCGTAGATCTTTTAAGGTGCTTTTGGTCAAACAGAGTACAGAAAAATGATAGATGTTCTCAACTTAAGCCGGTATGTAGAGGAGTGCCACAAGGTTCAGTTCTTGGCCCTTTACTATTTTCAATCTTTATCAATGATATTTTTGTCATATGTAAATACGCCACTATGCATGCTTTTGCTGATGATGTGCAATTACACCTTTCTGGTAGGACTGGTCTCATGGAGGACTTAAGTTGCAGGCTAAATGAAGATTTAAATGGTATAAGTGAATGGGCCATTAAAATTTGTCTGAAAATCAACGCACTAAAGTCTTATGTACTGCCTATTAGCAAAAACAAAATTTTCTGAGTTTACTCCTTTGGAAACCAGGCGCAAGCTTATGTTGCAACTTATAATTCTTATTATAACGTATTCTGAGCTCATTTATAGCAGGCTAGATTCACGATCTGAACACAAACTGCAAGTTGCATTTAATCATGCTACTAGGTATGCCTATAACCTTCCAAGATTTGACCACATTACTCAATTCAAGAAAAGTATTCTTGGTTGTGAAATCATTAGTTACCTCAATGCCCGCAATTGCCTCTTTTTACATAAACTTATTCATTCCACAACTCCTCGGTACCTTTTTGAAAAACTACATTTTGGCCAGTCGACCAGAAGTAATATTATTATAGTACCTAACTGGAAGTACCTGAACTCAACCAGGCTTTTTTTCGTTAATGCCGTTAGATTGTGGAATAGTTTACCCAGCGTAATTAAATGTATGGATAGCAAAGGTGGCTTTAGGCAAGCAGTTTTGAATCACTTTTCTTAAAACAATAATATTTTTTCTTAAGAAACCAGATCTCTACTCTCAAAACCTTTATTTCTCTTTTTATTTCTTTTCCTTTTCATTTTTTCTCTTCGTTTTATTAATGTATTATTTATACCTCAAAAATTTGTGTTAATCTTTTTAACCTTTTCCTCTAATTTAATTAAATGTATTATTTATAATTTATTATGATTACTTGATTTCTTAATTTTATTGATTTTAATTATTAATGATTCTTTAATTTTAATTATAATATTAAGTTCTTATAACAAAATCCTACTCATTGTGTATGCTACTGCCTTTGTACAGCAAAAGAATTTATTCTTATTGTACTAATATATTAAATTGAATGAATGAATAAATAAATAAAAACTCGGCATGTATATGAAAAATTTTGCAGAAGGTGAACTTTTTTCAAAAATAAATACAAAATAGTTTTCAACACTTTTTCACATCATTTTTTTTTTAATATATAGTTATAAATATAAAATATAATATTTTTTGTTATTTTACAAAAAAAAAAATTGATAAAAAATCTTCAAAAATTACTATTCACCACTTTGCACAAAAATACAAACGATAAATGAATAAGCCACGATTACTTGCTAAAGGCCTCTTTCTGGTTATTCGGTCGTAGCGTGTTCTTTTTTAAAAATCGCTAATACATGCGTTAGTTTTCACAACATTTACCTCATGTTTATGTAATCCGAAATGATCACTCTTGCTCGTGAAAGAAACGAGCAAAAATACTTTTTGCTATCAAAAAATGCATTGCTTATTGTGTCCCACACGAACAAGAGTGCTCCTTTCGGATTACATAAACATGCGGTTGTTGTAGAGATTTTTAATCAGTTTTTAGCGTGTTGTATATGGCTGGTTCAAATCATACTAGTAAATATCCAGTTTAGATTGCACTAGTAGTTTGCTGGTTAAAAAAAATACTAGTAACACAACTAGTCGAATATATGCTTGTATAAATACCAGCTGAAATCATATCGAGAATAGGAAAATTGACCTCTTATGCCAACACAGAAAAATAACCATTTTTTACACCAATGTATACTTGATTAGAACTAATACTGGTATTTTTTAACTAGTAAGTTTATTTGTATTTTAACTAGTTGGCTACACTGCAAAGTAGTTACCAAAAATGGTTAAGAGAACAACATCGTTAAATCAACCACTTCTACCGGGTTGAGTTGACAAGGAATTTGTCATGGTCAAGGAAACACAGGACTTGAAATCTTCGGAATGTGACTCAGGCGTTAACTCAGAGCTCACATAAAAAGTTCAATTGAATTAGTCAATTATCATAAAATTAATTGCCTTATCTGCGGAAGTGATTTCAGACACGACTAGTGTTTAGAACAGGTGTACGTTCCCGCTCCATCCTGACACTGACAGAGTGATAACCCGTTAAAATATGGCTGCACACACAACTCAAACGTAAACAGGTAACATAGATATAGTTGGATTAATTAATTTGAAGTTAATTAAAGTAAAGAAAGCGTAATAATTTAAAACGCATATTGATATATCTAAGGTGACCACCTTTAATGAATTTGTTTGAATGTGTAACTTTCATTACAACAGCTTGCTTTTTATATCTGTAGCAATTTAAAAAAAAAAAAAACATTAAAATTCAAAACTCGCCACAAAATGCACTCAAAACTATTAAAATATTCAACTTCCCTTGTCATGAAATGTTCTCTTAATATATATCTTCAAATAGCTGAAAGTGGAATACATTACCTTTGATTCTAAGCAACACAATTAGAATATACAATACATGTATGCTACACGGCTTTCGAACGCTTTATCAAAATGCCAAAAAGGCTGATTTTAAAATTTATACTGCCGAGTGCGGCGAATTTTTGTTGTTTTTTAAAGCTTTTGTTAGATCAGTTTTACTCGCTATCTAATTCGCTGTATACGTGAATTGAGAAGTTTCACTTCCAAAAATGTCTATAATTGGAATTGTGTGTAGATTTTATGATCTTCATTGGGTATTTCGGGTGTTTTATACACATATCATTCCAATGGGTAACATGCTCATACTTATAATGAAAGCTCAGTATGATGTCAAACTCAGGTACAATTTGAATAGTGGCAGTATTACAGTGTTCTTAAAATTTGTTCTACCCATGCAGGCAAATTATTGACAAATTTATGTTGATGATTTCGTTAAAGAACTTGCTTTACAAATCAATGTTTATGCATATTTTCCTTACAAAGAGTGATTTTACTTATATTTCGGGGTAATTTTTTCGTTAAATGTTAAAATATATTTAATTGTAAAAGTGTTGTATATATTTATTTTTCTTTTCTTTATTTACCAGATTCCAAGTATGTACTGTAAGACTTTCGGATTATAAACTACGTTTACAAATATACAAAAAATTTAATAAAACAATTCATAAAGCAGTATAACCTTAAAGAATAGCTTCAAATTAAGCATAATTAAGACAGTTGAAAATTATATTATTGATATTTATATATAATATAGCAATACAAAATAAAATTTTTCAAACTTTCATAAAAATTGTAGACAATTTTACTTAATCAGTTTTTAAAAGCAATCAATCTTCGACTTACGGTTCTAAGTTCTACTGCTGAACAATGATATCATTTGACAGCACTGACAAAAAACAATCTTGAAGAATTCATAAAATGAAAATTATTGCATTCGTGCCAGTATTTGCAACTTTTATTTAAAATTTTTGTCCATTAACTGTCGAATCAGAATATTACGTCATTGATGAGGAAAAATCTTACAGAATTATTTAATTAATTCTTTAAAACTGAACAACTGGGACAACAGAGACGAGTTAAACATAACGTTTGACATCTCTATTTTTTTCATGCATGATTAGGAAAAAGTGCAAAAAGAAGCAAATAGATCTTCATATATTTAATGTAGAGGACACACTGAAGTACAGTTAATTTATTTGTGTTGCGTTATGCCGTATAAACACGAGTCTGAAATGCTCGTTATTCATTTCATATGAAATATTTGTGATATTGGTTGCCCTCAAAGTACGTAGCAAAAAGTAAAAAAAACTTTTCGCACATTTTTTTTTTATATAAAAAATAAATTTTGTTTGTGAATTAATTACGACCTTCTTTCATAAGTTTTAAGTTATGTGTTTATATAACTCCAATAATTTTTCAATTATTAAAGTTTATATTTTATCGAGCTCAAGGTCAATGTTGCTTTCCGAAGAAAACAACTGAAGGAAAAACAACTAACAACAACAATACCCTATATATAGAGTATCAATCACATAGCAGACTAGACAGCTGTTTCGTTGGCCGCTACACCAACTCATCAGTAGCCTTTTTTCGTGATTCTTTTTTTTTTTCGTGAGCTTTTTCATTCTAGAGATTGCTATCTAGAATGATTGCTAAAACCTTCACTTTTGAAGTGTGAAGTTTATTTTCGGAGTGAAAAAAATATATATTACTACAAAATAAAATATGGCTGGAAGAAAGCAAACTGAATTTTTGTCAGGAAATCGATATTTGAGGTAAATTCAAATACATAACATAATTTTATATATGTATATTGAATAAAATTTAATTACTTACATAATTTTTTTAGATTATCCGACGCTGAGAAAGAGCGGTATATACAAGGCCTGTTTGACGGAAGATAAAGATAATGTGACTATGGACAATTTTTTTACTACGCTAAATTTGCTGGAGAACTTGTCATCCATTAATTTGACGGCGGTTGGAACACTGAGAAAAAATAAAACGTACATACCGAGAGAAATGTTGGCACACAAAGATCGTCCAGAAGGATCAAGCATATTTGGTTTTACGGCAAACATAGCCATGTGCTCATATGTGCCGAAGAAGGATAAAGCAGTAATTTTACTGCCATCTTTACATGACGATAATTCCATCGCCGAAAGCGGCAAACCAGAAATGATTGCATTTTACAACCAAACTAAAGGAGGAGTAGACGTGATGGACCAAATGCTCGGCGAATATACTTGCCAAAGGTCGACAAAGCATTGGCCATTGTCTCTTTTTTCTAACGGCATTGGCAGCGTACATCATTTACTATGAGAATAATCCGAACATATCATCCAATAATTCAAGACGTAAACGCTTCTTCGCCAACTTGCCAAAGAACTTTGCATGCCAATCATTGAAGAGCGGTCGATAAATCAACAGATAATGCGCAACTTCAATACAAAAATTGCCATAGCCAGTTTCATAAGTTCGGCCTTACAAGAAAGACAAGAAAGAGGTTGAAGTTCAACCATCAACCTCTGCAGCTGCTGGTGTGGGAGCAACGAAACCACAGGTTGGAAGCTGACATTTATGCTACATTCAGGATCAATGCAAAAGACGAACCAGTAATTTGTGATCAGTATGTCACAAACCGTTATGAATACAAATTCTTTTATATGTTACATTTGCAATAATAGGGATGATAATTAAATTAATTACTTATAAATAATATATTTAGTTATAAGAAATAATAAATAAACAAAATTTATTTGAATTAAAAATTGTTTCATTGAAAATATGAAGAAAACAGCAAAAAACCAGCTAATGGCCACACCTGTACCCGGGTATAAGACCGCGCAGGTGTCGACTTTGGAAGCTTATATCTTTTCAATGCCTTGACCAAATTTAATAAATATCAATCGTATCAATCGACGTGTAATGACTTCGTTTTCCTAGATCCGGAGTTTTAGGTTGATATCTTAAGCGGTTCAGGAGGTACACCACTTTAAAGGGTATACTGGCCACACCTGTACTCGGGTATAAGTCCTAGGGTTAATGAATTAAATATATTCTAAATTATTTTAAGTATGCTTATCATTGTATTTTAAGTAATTTAACGTTTCAGTACAAAAAAAACCTGTTTAACATTCAAAATATATTTTTAAATTTCCATTTGTTATGAAAAAAGTTATTACAAAAAAATAAAAGTAATTATTAACTATCTGTAGCTGCAAATAGAACACTAACTCAGATCATCTTTAAAACTATATATAAACTACTTCTTAGTATATGTAACATAGTGTCATTGGCCCATTGTGCATTGCTGTATATCCACATATTTTCTTTGTGAAAACAAATATCGTTATTTTACCGGTAATTTTGATACAGATGGTCACCTTGTTTCTACCTATATACGCGTTAACCGCATTAATACGCAATAAGAACGCTATTAAGGAAACGATCAGCTATACTTTCTTCCATAAAAAAATCTATTGCTTTTTGTGTCCAACTCATCGTTGGGGTTGCATTTTGTGTTCTAGAATGTATGGGTAAATCTCAGAATAAATTAATATAAAAGCTACTCGCATTATCAGAAACAATTCATAGTTCTATTACATCCTCGTTACTCAGTATGGTGTTAATCGATCAATATCAAGTCAAGCCGGAAATTTTTGATAATCCTATATTTGGCATTCATCTGAAAGGCATGCGTTACTTCGGCTATCTAATTGGAACGAATCAACATTATCCTTTGTGGCATTTTATACGTTGCACCTTTTTCACCCTATCTCTTGTAATCTTTGTTATTCTTAACGTGAGTATTCTACAAAAATCGTTTATGAAGTCAGTATTTGATTATTTAACATTCATAGATCATCAAAGTATTTCGCAATATTCACATCGTAGAGGCTGACTTTCTACTCAGACCAGTATTATTGGCTGAATTATCCCCGACTATACATGTTCTAAATGCTTACTTTCAAAGAAAACGTGTGTAAATTAAATTAAATCTATTGATTTGGCACGGGATTCGGGTATTGGAACCATTTTTCATTGTGGTTGACTTTCGAGTAGTTTTAAAATGAAAATGGAACCAGTGCCAGTATCTAAAAGAGAATCGAAATTTAAGCTTAGTTTATTTTAAAACTTTTTTTTTTAGGTGTTTTTAGACTGGTTAACTTTCTACACGAAGACTTAGTTTTAATACGTTCTTGCGTTGATGATTTGGAGCAGCAAATCTATACAAAAATGGTCAAATATGTGAATAAAATCACATATATATTTCTCATAACAACGTGTATCAATGGTGGCATTGCTGGTTTGCAATGCTTGATAGTATCCATACTCTATCCTGAAATTGTTTTCAATCAGATCTTAAAAAGTCAAGTAATGAACCCAGTCTCACTGAAGCATAGGCAAGGATTTGGTGAAAACTGATAGTTTCAGAAGCTTAACCCGAAACCCGAAAACGAAAACTCTCACTATATTCGCCAAACCTTTGCTTGTGCTGAAGTGGCAATAAATTAAAATCAATTTACTTTCATCCATACATATTTCCACTTTTACTTTTGTTTTAGAAACCTAATGGTACTATGACGCCCATTCTCCTAGAATGTAATCCATTTTATGAAGTTTTGTACTTTCCCAAAATATGCTATGTTGGAGCCTATTATTCCATGATTTTATGTGTTACAACAGTTCCATTGGTTCATACATTTTGTACATGTCTGCTGGAGTTTGTAATTTTTAAAATTGATATCATTAACAAACGCTTGAGCAAAATGGATGTAAGTCACAAAATAATACCAAGACTTATGGATTCATTTCTTTTTTAAACTTATTTCAAGCGCAGATAACGAAAATAAATCAGAAACTTAGTAGTAAAACAGAAATTGTTAAGTTGAACAGGGATGAGGTAAACTTTATGCGCCTTAAAATGTGTGAATATTGTGTCCAAGAGCAAATCAAAATTCGTTGGTGAGTCATTTTATCATCTCTAATAAAAATAATTTTTGGACTCATACAAAAATTTCCAGGTTTGTACAGGAATTACAACAACTAGTACGTATTCCATTATTTATGGATTTTGTAATATCTACTGTACTAATTTGTGTGCTTATGAATGCAATGTCCACCGGAGTAAGTTTTAAAATCATCTCTAAATCTACATTTGTTACACTTCAAGTTTTTTTTTTTAAATACAGGTTCGTGACACCGTAGAATTTATTTTCTTGTTTATCTTTACTTCTATCATCGTTGCAATGCAGGTACTTCATCACTGGCCTGCTACTGTGCTTCGTAAGAGTGTAGGTAGTACAAATTATGTTTATCCATAAATGTTTAAATTATTTTATCCCAAGCATGAAGCTATGTCATTTGCTATCTACTCTTGTGATTGGTACAACTATCCGCTCAAACTGCAGAAAACCATACTCCTCACTATGATGGATTCTTCGAAACCCTTAGTGATATCTGCTTTATTTGTGGAGCTGAAACTAGAAATTGTCTTAGATGTGAGTATGATGTTATATCTTGCTCTATAAATTAATTTCAATGTTAATAACAATATTGATTCTACATAAATTTCAGATTATCCGCGGTGGTTTCAGCTACTTTAGTATTTTAAGAAACGTTTCTTCAAACAAATCTTAATTGAATACATAAATATAAAAAAATGTTAAATGTTGAAATTGCCTTATCAATTGCCTTATTTATTGCCTTATCAATCAATCTACCTATATTAATAAAACCCTCACAATAACGATAAAAATATATTTATGATACTCCATGCCAAGCCTGTAGCCAGGATTTTCCTTAGGGGTGTTTTTGATAAATAAAAATCTACTATAAGTAGATACCAGAGAAGTAGGTTCTCATAAAAAATAAGTATAAATAATTATTCAACCCTCAACACATGCTACTCATATCCTATCCACTCTCACAAACATGCGTGCAAGGCACATGAAGTAAATCTAAATCGTTTGAATAATTAATACTTAAAATATGGTAGTTGAGCTCAATTTGCTCAATGCCTCTCTGATACTCATAAAGTAGTTAGAGTCATGGAAAATATCCACAATACTTACGAAGCACAGAGGTGAAAAAGGTGAGTTTTTTGGCATTTAGCGGTCAAAAATCTATAACTTCTAAGCGAATGATTATTTTTTGAAAGCAGTTTTAAAGGAGTATTCCTGGTTGGAAGGCTGTTTTTGGACCCTTTTTGAAAATCCTCTGATTTGAAAACGCAAAGAGCTATTTCATTTCTGTTTTTTCTTGTATTTAGAACATATTAAATTCAATAAAAATTATTTTTTTTCCTTTGTTCAGGGCTGTTCAAAAAGTTGTTGGCCTTCAAAGTTGGGCGTCGAAAAAAATGGTATGCTGCTTGCGGCCCAGATAGCTCGACTTCGGATCATCTGAAATAGAAAAAGCAAACGACGTTAGATTCAGCACAGATGTAATTCTGGTCTCTACCTCAATCATAATTTTGCGATTATTTTTTTCAAATGAAAAACCGATTTTGGGTCTTTTTTTGTAGTTTAGTGTAAAAAAAAAAAATAGTAAAAAATTGTTTAAAATTGTGATTGGGGTAAAGACCAGAATGATGACAATTTTGCGTCGATTGCATTTTGTTTCATCAAAATCGGTTCAGAACTACGGGCGCAATCTGGGCCGCAAGCTCGAAAAACGTGGTTTCGAGATAAACGCGTTTAAGTTTGAAGTTATTTTTTTGCATCAAAAAATAATTGAAATGAAAACTGAAATTGGGCATGCAATTTTAGAAATATGACAATTCTGCGTCGATTTCACTTGGTTTCCTCAAAATCGGTTCAGTAGAACCGGAGAAAAGTGACTTCGAATTTCAAAAACGTTATTTTGAAAAAACTCAAAGAAAATTTTAGGCAACAAAACATATATTTTTTTTTTTGTGAAATACTTACACATATCAATCTGCAATGCTAGCTCCATAAAGAACTCCTTCCTGTTCTTCAAAAAATGAGGACTCAGCGGCTCTTTGTTGCTCTTCGGGCAGTTCTACCTTCTTTTCAATAAGAAAAGATCTAATTGATTAGATTATATCAATTAGAAATAAAATTTTTGGAGAATATTTAACTATTGCATCGTGTAGAGCACATCCGAAAATAGTAAGAAAAGATATTTTCTAAAATATTTTCCGACTCTGTGTTCAAATTTTTTTGCTGAAAGTTTCAACCAAAAAGAGCTCTTCTGGGCGTTAGCGGGTTAAATAAAAAACGATTGGAAGAAATGTGCAATACTGCAGGGCTTATACCTACAACTAAATTTTTAAAACTAATACATATCTCAAATTTTTATTTAATTAAAATATCGTTACAAAAAATTTTTGGAGGAATTTTATTTGAGCAATTTTTGAGGAGTTTGGGTTCCTAAAAGTGGCAACACTGCATTAAACTCTCAGTGTGAACGTATTATTATACCAAATTATTCATGAAGTAGCAGGTCGCTACAACAACAAGGTTCTTGTAATTGTAATGTTACGTAAAAAAAAATAAATGGTGAAAATGTCCACAGTAATTAGTCATACGACTGTATACCAAAGACACACATACACTGGCTAAATGTTTACAGACTGAAGGAGTCGGTCAAGAGCCATTAAAGCCACTAGCGTTGGGGGGTACGTGACGCCTTCAACCTGCCAGAAAACCATACGTACACACATACACTATTTTATTATAGACTCTCTTGAATATGCTGATTTTAAATGAACCGCAATGACCACTCAAAAACTAGTCCCCAAAGTGATCATTAAAATTTTTAAAGTAAGTAAGTAAGATGCATGGATCAACCATTATAGTTTTAAGATTTATCTTCAAGATGAATGTGAAGATAAGTGCTCTATACCCACCCTAACTTTGGCCTTACTATGCACGATGTTTCTGCAAGACACCAATAGAGACATATTCTACCGTATCCTTCACATCAACTCTACATTAGAAAACTAATCTTTATTTAGACGATCATTTCTTTGAATTTTATTTCATTAAGTATTTAATACAAACATCCTTAAAAATATTTAAAGTTTAACATCAAAAACGTGTTTAATATTTGTTTAAATCATTAAATTCAAATTTAATCTTAACTTATCTAAGTTTCTTTTTACATGCTTCGTTTAATATTAAGTAGAACATATATATTAGATTTAATTTAGTGTATTTATAGTGATGAAATTATTGAAATGAAAAAAATAGTATCTAAAATAGTATAGTAAATAGAATATTGTATCTCTGATTTAAACAGTAATCACTTCCCAATAAACATTGTGGCGAGGGGTGATTCGATAACGAATCGCTTGTGAATCGTTTTTTTTTAAAGTTTTCGAATAGTTTCATACCGACTTCATCAGAGATTGGCTTGATGATTAAAGAAAGAACTGATTAAAATCATGACTTTCCTAAACTCCATTTAAGATGTTTTGAAACAAAAAAAAAACAATTTTTTCCGACTTTTCAATATACAAATTTTTTAAAAAAAAATTTTTTTACTAACTTTCTATTCTTAATACGTCATTAAGCGAATATTTTTGTTTTTTAAATTTTATGTTTTTTTTTTTTTAATTTTAAGTGAAAAAAGACTTAAATTTAATTTTCATAAATTTTTATATGAAAAAATTTTGTGAAATATTTTTTCTTCTGTTATGTTATTTCGTGCTTATTCTTTATAAAGGGTGATTTTTTAAGAGCTTGATAACTTTTTTTTTAAAAAAAACGCATAAAATTTGCAAAATCTCATCGGTTCTTTATTTGAAACGTTAGATTGGTCCATGACATTTACTTTTTGAAGATAATTTCATTTAAATGTTGACCGCGGCTGCGTCTTAGGTGGTCCATTCGGAAAGTCCAATTTTGGGCAACTTTTTCGAGCATTTCGGCCGGAATAGCCCGAATTTCTTCGGAAATGTTGTCTTCCAAAGCTGGAATAGTTGCTGGCTTATTTCTGTAGACTTTAGACTTGACGTAGCCCCACAAAAAATAGTCTAAAGGCGTTAAATCGCATGATCTTGGTGGCCAACTTACCGGTCCATTTCTTGAGATTAATTGTTCTCCGAAGTTTTCCCTCAAAATGGCCAACTTTTTGTTGCCAAAAATGGAAGAACTGAACTTGGTTGACATGTGGTTTCAACAAGATGGCGCTACATGCCACACAGCTCGCGATTCTATGGCCATTTTGAGGGAAAACTTCGGAGAACAATTAATCTCAAGAAATGGACCGGTAAGTTGGCCACCAAGATCATGCGATTTGACGCCTTTAGACTATTTTTTGTGGGGCTACGTCAAGTCTAAAGTCTACAGAAATAAGCCAGCAACTATTCCAGTTTTGGAAGACAACATTTCCGAAGAAATTCGGGCTATTCCGGCCGAAATGCTCGAAAAAGTTGCCCAAAATTGGACTTTCCGAATGGACCACCTAAGACGCAGCCGCGGTCAACATTTAAATGAAATTATCTTCAAAAAGTAAATGTCATGGACCAATCTAACGTTTCAAATAAAGAACCGATGAGATTTTGCAAATTTTATGCGTTTTTTTTAAAAAAAAAGTTATCAAGCTCTTAAAAAATCACCCTTTATAAATAATTTCCACTTATAATTTGTTCAAGATTTTCATATGAATAAGTTCACGTTAACAAATTGCTTTTTGTTGTTTTGGCGACTCGTTAACGAATTGCTTTTTTCGGTTTTGACGAATGTATAACGAAGCCGAAAAAAAGTTGGTCAAAAAAGGATAAAAAAAATAATTTCAAACTTTTGAAAAGCCAAATCTTTAAAAAAATACCTAAATAACAAAAAAAAAAACAAGAAAAAAATATATTTTTTTTTTACCAAGTTGGGTTTCGAACCCGTGTCCGTGAATGCTGGCTTTTATTAACAAGCAAATTAAGCAAGATATATTTAGCATCTGAAATAGCTGAGTGGGTAAGGTGCCGGACTAGCATTCAGTAGACGTGGCTTCGATTCTTGACGTGGTAAGCTTGAAAATAGTTTTTATTTTTTTTTTTATATTTTATTTCTTATTTTTTATATGATTTATATGATTCGTTATCGAATTGCTTCTTTTAGTTTTGGAAACTTGTTAAAGAATTGCTTTTTATAGTTTTGGCGACTCGTTAACGAATTGCTTATAATAGTTTTGCGACTCGTTAACGAATTGCTTTTTTCGGTTTTGACGATTCATTAACGAAAGAGGAATTTCTCCCGCTCGCAATATTATAAATGAATCCCTACTAATAATTGCTAATAATTAAAATGTACGAGAAAGCGATTCGTAAACGATAACATTAGTGAATCATTTTGTTTATTGGGTAAAAAAGTCTTTATACAGAACTGAGTTTTTGATGCAGCTGTGTTTCACACGTATAGCTCCATACACATACAATCTGGGCTGTAATCATTGCCAAAGTTACAACACAAAATTCAAAGAATTTTTCATATAGTTTATATGGATATTAAAATCTTTAAGGCAATTACTCGAAACATTGAAATTGGACTTAAGATGTTAATGCAACACATATGTTAATAAAGGCGGGTTAGGAAACATTTTGTTTTTGTTTTGCCGAAATGTTCGCAAAAATTTTTATAATTTAAATTTAATTTAAATATGTAAAATTTTAAAAAATATCGATTAAAAAGTCTGCATTCAACAAAGCAGCTACTAACATTTTGTCACTAAACGCTACTCGTAACAATGTAAACATGCAGAGAGAGAGAGAGAGAGTGCGACACGATTAACACAGTACATGTAACCGAAATACTGGTTTTTACAAACTGAGCAGATTAAAGAAGAATTTAATAATTTCTCTGTTGCACGTTTGTCGCTCTTAATACTTTTGTTTCGATTAACTTTTGTTTTTTTTTGTATTACTAATTTTTTTATCTTTTAATTTTAGATTGTAAATGTTTTATATATAAATAAAGTAAGCCAAATCTTTATCAATACTTTTGTTTGCTTCTATGTAAATTTGTTGGATCATTTTTAATTACAGATTTAATTTATTTTATTTTTCTGTTTATATATATGTAAATAATTGTTTTTACTCACTTTTAATATTTTGTTGGTGGCGTCCATCGCTGAAGGCCTTCGGTGATGTCGATCGATGCTAGTGTTAAGTTTAGATATAAAAAGTTTTTTTTTTGTTAATCAAAACTCAATTAAGTTTGCCGCAATGAGTGAGTGGGCAAATGTGTGCGTGAGCAAATATGCACGCTGCCGTCATTAGTGTATTTTCCTTATTCATCATTCATCCATTTTAAGATTGTAAAATAAAAATCCCAAATTTTTGGCCCCAAACCTTAATTTTTTAACCTAAATTGTCGTATCTACACAAAATTTAGGTATCATTCCAGGATAAAACGCAGTATCTACATAAACAGAGTACAAAAATGCCGTATCTACATGCAAATGCCGCACTTTTTGTTTGATTCTTATTTATTTTATATACACAATTTTTTTTCAGTCATAAAAAATAGAATTTGAGTCACATGAATTTTTTTTTTATACGTGTTGTATATATTTATTATATCTTCGCTTTGACCCTTACAATAAAGGTCATATATATCGATAAGATGGTTTTGATGATATTTTAAATTAAAATAAGCAAATTATTTTCCTTATAGGTGCGAAAAATGATGCAGCTACGGGCTTTTCTCAATGTTTTTATTGAATAAAATCAGGGAACAAACAAGAAAAAAAGCGGCAAGTACAGTGTTTTATGCCACAGTTTATGAATTATTAGTAAATTCTTTTAAATAACCTTATAGTTTATATTGTCCTGGGCTTCTCTTTTCTAAAGAATAAAATTTTTATAATTATTTCATCCCTTTTTCACAAAATATTGCCTTTTTATTGTGAGGCGTTTTGCTTCGATTTTTGAAAATTGTAGATGCCGTACTCTTCCTAATAGCTGGTTCTCATTTTGCTTGTGTCTTGCTACTGATGATCGCCCACGCTATGCTCCCTTGTTACCAAGCCATGAATAGATCATGTTCAGTGATCAGTAATTCCTGAAGAGATTATCGCGATGCTCAGCTAAAATGATGTCTCACCAGGTGCCATAGAGTTTCCATTGATGGACTTTGTTACCCATTATGCGCGATGGATTTTTCTTTTTGTATATAATTCAGAATCATTATGAATATTATGACTTGTGATTAGTACTGAAGTTTTAGAGTATTTTCCTTTGGAAAATTAAAGTGAAACTCTCAAACTTCACCGGAGTTTTCGACCAAAAAATTTACATTTGGTAAGTTAAGTTTTAAGAAACGTGTTGATACTTTGGCAGCCAAAAGGAAACGGAAGTTAGTTCTCTATCCTCTGACAAAGTTAACTTGCTGAGATCAATAGGAACTGTTCAGAAGTGTATTGGAGCTTAGCAAAATGTCAAAACACAAAAGTAGTGCCATCTATAGGGTAAGACGGGGTACATTTGACACTGGGGCACACTTGACTTCACTCTCTTTAGTGTGAACAAGGGCTTTTATCAAAAATGTAACAATGTAAAAATTACCCTCATTTAACTTAACGAAACGTCAAAAAAATTTACAATTATATTCCAACGCGTAGTGAAGCTGCACGTGTTTTTCTATTTTCGCGACCGTGGTTGTAATTTTCGATAGCTCGGACGTAAGCTCTCCCCAAAATTATAAAAGTCGTTTTCTTAAGCCCCTTACAAAATTAGTTACTCTGTTTATGTGTGTTATGAAAATAAAAAGTGAGTTTGTCTGAAGTCTAATACAATTTGCAATAAATAAAAAAACAAGACGGTGAGTAGAATGGGGCACCTTTGACTTTTGATATGATGATATGAAAAAAGCCCTTGCAGACATAAAACATCAACTCGAAACAGCTACGTCGGCAGCGGAAAAGTACGGATTGAGAAGAACAACTTTTATCATGCGTTTGAAGAAACTGGATCCCTTGAAGAGCGATTCAGATTCTGGAAATGAGAGTAGCTGTGATGAAAATGTTATTTATCACTCTAAATACACAAGCCAATTAGTTGAATATGCTAAGATATATGATATATTCAAAAGATTTGTCTACGAATTTGTGGTCGCTAATAACATACCATGCCCATCTAGTTGGGAAACTAACAAGGTAGTTGGAGAAAGTTGGCTTTACGGCTTCGAAAGCCTGAAAAAACAAGCTTGGCTAGACTCAGAGATTTTACAAAATCAGCTGTGGAGGAATTTTTCAAAAACTTGAGTCAGATATATTCGGAGTATTCTTTCGAGCTTAAAGACATTTACAATTTAGATGAAACTGGCATAACCACTGTAATAGACACACCTAAGGTAAAACACTTTTAAATCTTTGTTTTATTTGCACTAAATTGTTTCTTTTCATTATAGGTCCTAACTGCCAAAGGCCAACGTTCTGTTGCTCAGGCTGTATCTGCAGAGCGTGGGAGTTTGGTGACCATGGTTGCTATAATAAATGCATGCGGAAACCATCTGCCACCTGTGTATGTATTTCCAAGAATACGCTCAAACGCCAGGTTTTCACACGGATGTTTCCCAGGATCTCTCATTTTGAACTCCAAGTCTGGGTGGATGGTTGCTGAACTTTTCACTGATGTATTGAAACATATTCAAAAAACAGCAACTGCTGTAAAGAGCAACCACTTTTATTTTTACTTGACAATCACGCTTCACATTGCAGCCTTGAAAGCATAATATATTGCCGTGATAATGCATTATATTATTGTCATTTCCACTGCATACCTCACACCGTCTTCAACCGCTAGACGTTTCAGTATTCGGGCCTTTCAAAAGATTTTGCAAAAAAATCATTCAGTGATTTTCTGATAACTCATCACGGAAAGCAAATAAGTATTTACGATGTAGCAAAATTGACCGATCAACCATTTCGTTTTGAATTTTCAAGCTAAGAGATAGGCTCAGTTTTCCAAACGTCCTCTAAAATTTTCAGACGAAAGCAAAAAAATACAATTAAAACGAAAATCACATAAAAATAAAAGTTCATTAACTGAAAACCTTACATCATCTGACGAAAGTATTCTCAGTCTCAGGTCAGATGGCGAAGAAAATGTTATCAACAAAGAAAACTTTCTCTTAAAATTCAAGTTATTGGATAAAGACGATTTAAACGTTGGAGAATACGTTTTATTAAACTTTGGGGAAAATAGTAAGAAGCCGTTTTATTACATTGGCGAAATTGAAGAGATATTTTGCGATTCTACCTACAATATAAATTATTTGCGTAGACTATCACCAGACAACTGGCTTTTTATAAACCAAATATTTATTTACCAAATATTTATTTCATGTTAACTTTGGCAGCTTATACATAAAATAATTTTTCTAAACTATTGAATTTTGTACTTTATTCCAAAATAATGTAGCACTGTTATGTTGTTCTAAAAAAAAGTCAATAATATGTTATAGGCTTGAATAAGTTTGAATACTCTGACTGTTATTTTAATAAAATATTCATAAACAAATTATAAAAGATGAGTTTAATTTAAATTACAAAGCTTAATTACGTTTAAGCCAAAAAATATCACGAAAAATATGGTTGTCAAATGTGCCCCTGAAAAAGTCAAATGTGCCCCACCATGGGGAACATTTGACAAATTATTATTTTTTTTTTTAAATACAAATAACAGTGAGCATATACTTTTTTCCAAACGTTTTATTTTAATTTCTGCATATAAAAGCTCTGCCGATTCTAAGGATATAACATTTTTTAATATTATGTTATATTTTGTAGAAAATACAGGACTTTTAAACGAAAGTGTCAAATGTACATCGTCTTCCCCTACATGTGCATGGTTTCTGTACTTGCTTTATGCAAATTACAGATCAGAATAATGAACAATCTAAAGTTGTTCGTTACATTCTTTACAGAACAAACCACCAGCAGAGTAGACAGCTGTTTCGTTGGTCGCTACACCAACTCATCAGTAATATTTTGTGGCTTTTGAAGTCTATTAACTTTGAAAATCTAATAGGCACAGCTTTGATTCGCTTGAATCTATCAAAATTGCATAATAAGAAATTTTTATTTTTTTAACTAGCTTATACCCGGCGCGCTTCGCTGCGCTCTGCGCTAATCCCCTGAAAAGTGGGCATAGGGAGATCACGCCCATACGCCTGCATGTCCACAGCCATGATTAAGGAGGATGGTTGTTTGTAAGATACGTCCTGCAAACGTAAACACTGATAGGGCCAACCAAGAGCTCGGGGTGGCGTCCATCTTGGTAGCAGGTCATATTCGGCATACCGATATGAAACAAGCCTGCGAAGGTATAGCAATTGATCTTAAAACTTGTTAGTACGGGAACAGTCTTAACCCGTCAAATGGGGTAGACCCTATCCATCCACCGCACTGTGACCTTAATTCGGTTGGATAAATTGATGTAGAGTGTTTTGGCATGCGTGCATAAAAGTGTCGACGCTCTGGCTTTCCTAGTGGTTTGCTTGTCGACGTTTTGACTCGCACCCTCAAAGTGGCACGGCAGTCACTGAGGGAAGTGTAGAAATGGTTGTAAAACTTGGGTTCTCATACTGAGCATGGCAGTCCCTGAGAACAGTGGCCTGGATGTTGAAATCCGGACTGCCAAAGTAAGAGTGGCATTTGCAAAGGTCCTCCAAAGTAGGTACCAGACATGTGCAATAGTTTGCTGTTGAGCCGGCAGCTGCGAATTATTAAACTAGCCCTTTAAGTGCTCATTGAGCACGGTCATGCATAAGAATGCACTTTTTCATAATTGCATTTGCATATTTTTGGTCTTTTTGCGGGGATGTTGTGGATCCTCATTGACGGGATCGAGTTGTCCAGATGACTGTCGTGGGCTGGCCCTTCGGGGAGTCTCGTACTGGTTGTGTGTGTGGTTGTGTGAGTGCTTCACAGGACTAGATTGACCGGCGGGGTCGCGCAGTGGTACGACCGGGCTGGCATACCTGTGTTCATATGCAAGAGATTGGGTAGGTCTCGTCTTCACCAGTAGATGGATTGTAAGTACGCCATGCTTCCATGCTTCCATGTTCGTGTTGCCACACCGGATGCTCCGTATGTTTTACTAGTTAAAACATAAACGGGTCCGTTTTGTGGTATAACACATAAGTTCTGGTTGTCTGTTTCATTAATTATTACCCTAGGTCTGGAAGACCCAAGTACTTAAGCCTTGCGGCAGACGTACTTGTCAAACCAGAAGCTAATTGTGTGTCTGTTTAATGGTTATTTATTAAGATCCCACATTTGTATTACGTCAGTTACTACTGACGCTTGGGCCAATAGACCTTACATACCAAGAGTGGTGTTTTACTTTTAAAGCATATACAATTCTAATGTTTTAAAAAAATAATTGGGTGTACCTATAGTGCGACCATTCCCATTTTATGTAAGCTTTCCATTTAAACAAACGGACCAAATTTCAGAGTTATACGATCAAAATCCTCAGATATGTATAAAGAAGTTTTTTTACTTATTATTATTTTTTCTTATTCTTATTATTCAACCCAGCGCGCGTTGCTCCGCCTAAGAAAAACAACTTTTATTTGACTCTTTGTTTGACACCACGCTCATTATCCAATGGCCGTCCCAGTTTCCCGGTAGCAAGACATCACCAAATAGTGAGAAACTCCATTCTGAGTTTCAGTGTTCAGTGATTTTTACTTCCAAAGCTATTCGATATCAAAAATTTGGCTAATAAGGGCGGATCCACACCCCCTTGTACAATGCCAATCCAATTTTTCTATTAGAAAAACATCACCAAGTATTAACTCAATTCTGAGATTCAATATTCTGTGACTTTTACTTCCAAAGCTATTCGATATAAAATATTTGGTTTGTATGGGCAGAGCCACACCCCCTTTGTCCAAAAGAACATCACCAAGTGGTAATTCCATTGTGAATTTCAATGCTCTGTGACTTTTACTGCTATAGCTATTCTGTATCGAAAATGGGACTTGTATGGGCGAAGCTTCTTATACATTATGGGAGGATGAAAAGTACTTCACAACCTATTCTCATACCCACCAAATACACACAAAAAATTTCATTAAAATCGGTCGAGCCGTTTCAGAGGAGTTCGGCCACAAACATTGTAACACAAGATTTTTATATATTAGATTATACGACTGTGCAGTATTGGATTTTACTAACAAAACAGTGGTGAGAGATTTAACTACTATAACTGCTGCCAACAGATTTAAAAACTCGCCGTGTAGATTTCTCAACATTAATTGTAGTGATTTTTCCATCAGTTCTTAGAGTGTATTATATAGCTCGTTAAAATCACACTAGTAATTACCTGGTATTAGTACTGGTATTTTAATTTGTTGGATATACTGCATTGCGGCATTGTTACAAAGAATGAGCAAGAGGCCTTCCTCGTTGAATCAACAGCTTTTACCGGGTTGATCCAACATGGAATTTGTCATGGTCAAAGACACCGGCCTTTAATTTTAGAGGTGTGTCTCAGGTGTTAACTCAGAGCTTAAATAAAAATAACCATTGAAATGGGCAATCAACATAAAATTAATTGCCTTATCCGCGGAAGTGATTTCAGACACGAATAGTGCTTAGAACAGGTGTACACGTTCCCACCCCATCCTCACACTGACAGAGTGATGACCCGCTAAAACACGGTTACACACACCTCAAACGTAAACACATAGCATAGAAATAATTTCATTGTTACAATTAATTCCTTTGAAGTTAAAATAATATTTTAATTAGAGGGGAGAAATCATAATCATTTAAAACGTATTTTTATACAAGCCTAAGGTGACCAACTTTAATCAATTTGTTGAAAGGCGTAATTTTATATAAAACAGCATTCTTTTTATGTATAACTGCGGCTGTTTTTAAAATATTAAAAAATTCAAGGCATTATTTAATGTAACGAAGATTTTTCAATGCTTTGATCAAAGAGAATTTGAAAGGTTCAGCCTAAATTGGTCTTCAGCCATACAAAAACACATAAGGGATTTAGCAGCATTAAAACCGTTGCACAGTGAGTTTGGTAACAAAAATTCTGGCGATTGAAATATCAAAATGTTATTATGTATTGTATTTTATGAAGTTTACATTAGATATAGAAGAAACAAGAAACAAAAATCATTGCTTGAAATTTTGTTCGTTGTTGAACTTTGTTCGCTGTTATCAAAATTTTGAATCGGAACTTAAAGAGTCGTTCATAAAATACGTGTCATGCGTTTTGGTTTCAATATTACTTGTTGTCATAAAATGGTCATGACCTCCCCCCTCAGGATCATGCCACATTATTTTTTTTTAGAGTTTTTGGGGGTTTTTTTTCCATTCCATTTCCATTTTATCAATGTGTTCACATATCAAGTGTTAATACATCATTATTGAAAATTGCATAAAATTTTTGGAACAAGTCTAATAAGTCCGCTTAAATTTCAGAAAGTTATTTGGTACAAGACATGGCAGAATTATAATTGTATCATGCTTACAATGATCATGCGTGAAATGAAAAAAGTTCACTATCCCCCCTGTGGCCCAAGCAACCCTTTGAAATTCAACGGGTTCATTAAAGTAGACTTAAGCCACATTTTTAATACTTTAAAACATTGATCTCTAGATTAGATTCTATTCTTCCTGAATATCTATTAAAACTGATAACTATATCAGAAGTTAATATATAATTATGGAAAATTACAGAAAATATTTAATAAAGGGTTTTCCAATAAGAGCTCTACAAAAGTTTTTTAAATAAAACAAAAACGGTTTTGGATATCAATGAAATTCTTTATTCCTGTGAAAGTACATTCGATGCCATTATGTATGAAACTCGATTTCTTTTGCATGGCCATCATGGGCACGCTTGCAGAAGTCCAGACGCTGCACCCAATTTTCGACGGTTTTCAAGCATTAATCGGCCGATACTGCTGCAATTTCACGTTCGATATTCGTACGAAGTTCATCAATCGTCGCTGGCTTGTTGACATAGACCATAGACTTGACGTAGCCCCACAGGAAATAGCCTAACGACGTCAAATCGCACGACCGAGGCGGCCAATCGACTGGGCCATTTCGTGAGATAACACGTTCACCAATCTTGGTTTTCAATAAATTGATTGTGACATTCGCCGTGTGGCTTGTGGCGCCGTTCTGTTGAAACCACATATTGTCCAAGTCTATATCATCCAATTCGGGCCAAATATATTCGGTTATCATTGAACGGTAGCGATTTCCATTCACAGTAACGTGCCGGTCTTGATCATCACGGAAGAAGTACGACCCAATGACGCCGCCGGCCCATAAACCGCACCAAACCGTAATTATTTCGCGATGCAATGGTGACTCATGGAGTACGTGTGGATTGTTGCCTGACCAATAACGCATATTTTGCTTATTGACGAAGCCATTCAGTCAGAAATGAGCCTCATCGCTGAAGATAATTTTTCGATGAAAATCCGAATCATTTTCAAGTTGTTGCTCAGCCCAATTCACGAACATACGACACTTCTCGTGGTCAAGCGGCTTCAGTTCTTGCGTCAATTTGGTCTTGTAAGGATGTAGGCCAAGATCTTTTCGCAAACTTCGCCACAACGACGTCACAGAGATGCCCAACGCTTGAGAACGACGTGTGAGAGACACATTTGGACTTTCTTGAACTGAAGCCTCAGCGGCAGCAATATTCTCGACACTATGGGCACTTCTTTGTCTCAGTGGCACGGGAACATTTTGTACTTTGCCTGTGGACTCAAATTTTTCCACTAGACGCTCAATTGTTGATCTGGTAGGACGATTATGACCACCATAAATTGGACGTAGCGCTCTTAAAGTTGAGGCCACTGACTCCGAATTTCCGAATTTTCCGAAAAGGAAAATTTTAATAATTTCGACTCGTTGTTCGTTCGTATATCTTTCCATGATGAAATGGCAAACCTTACTGAAGAGAAATGTCAAGAAAGTGGGGAAAAATATGGCGTCGTTTGCTGTCCTTTTCGGTCTACTTTTGTAGCGTCCCTATTGAAAAACCCTTTACTTAAGAACATTGAAATCTAAATAGATTATATTACCACGGTCGTTGACACCATTTTTGAAAGCTTTCAATCAAAGAAACAACCTGAACTTTGTCAGCATTGTCAAAGTCAGGAATGCAATCAGAATCGTCTTATTCTTTTACCAACCTAAATGACTTGTGACGTATAATAACAACGACTCATAATAGTAAGTGATTTTTCAAAATATTTTATTTATACAATCTTTTGCATAAAATAAGTGTCTGCGACTAGCTTATATAAGGCTCGTAGCTAAGAAGGGGGCTTTCGGAATTCAAAGGCTCCCATAGGGTCCAGTAAGTATTAAGAAAATTACCATATACCAATGAGAAAATCGAAAAGCAATGTATTCTTTTTTTAGAAAATTTAAGATGAGGAAGTAAATTTACTAAGAGAAGCAAAAGTAATAATTTTCAATATAAAGGGTGGTTAAATTTTAAGGGCCGATGTTGATTTTGAATAAAACACAAATTATTTACGAAATTATTGTCATTTCTTTTTATTATGATAATACTGGTATGGTTCAATTATGTATGGAGCAAAATATCGGCCAAATGGCCGCCGCGACCTCGGCGACACACCTCCATCCGATGGTCCAAATTTTCGATGACGCTGAGGCATAAGTGAGGTTCTATGCCGTTAATGTGCCGAATTATCTCATCCTTTAGCTCTTGAATAGTTGCTGGCTTATCGACGTACACCTTTTCTTTCAAATAACCCCAAAGAAAGAAGTCCAACGGAGTCAAAGCACATGATCTTGGCGGCCAATTGACATCGGCACCACGTGAGATAACACGGCCATTGAATTTGTCGCGCAAAAGAGCCATTGTTTCGTTAGCTGTGTGGCAAGTGGCACCGTCCTGTTGAAACCACATAGCATCCACATTCATATCTTCCAATTAGTAACTCAGTAACTGCCTGACCGGCCTCATTTTGGAAAAAATACGGCCCGATGATGCCGCCAGCCCAAAAACCGCACCAAACAGTCACTCTTTGTGGGTGCACTGGTTTTTAGACAATCACTCTTGGATTATCATTCGCCCAAATGCGGCAATTCTGCTTATTGACGAATCCACTGAGATGAAAATGTGCCTGATCACTGAAGATGATTTTCTTCGAAAATTGATCATCCACTGTTGACATTTCTTGCCACCATTCTGACCATTGACGACGCTTGAAATGGTCAAGAGGCTTTAGTTCTTGAAACAATTGCACCTTGTAGGCGTGCAAATGCAAGTCTTTATGCATAATGTTCATCAACGGCGAGCGTGAGAGATGCAATTGTTGGGCACGACGACGAGTTGAGGTGGACGTCTCTTTAGCCACACTATCGCGAACAGCAGCAATATTTTCTGCAGTACGAGCTGTACGAGCATGCACTGGTGTTTTCACATCTCCTACAGACACGGTTTGCTCAAATTTTTGCACGATTTTTCCGATTGTACGCACATTTGGACTATTAAATTGACCGAAAAAATCACGAAACGCACGATATGCATTTTGATTTGAACGCCCATTTTCATAATAAGCCTGAATAACTTTAACGCGTTGCTTGATTGTGTATCTTTCCATGGTTCAAATTGAGTAAGTCTGATATTGAGAAATGTCAAATGAAATGCAGAAAAACTTGACGTTTAGGTGTGGTTCACATTCAACATCGGCCCCACCAAATACTTTGGCGTTAAGGCTAGCTTTGCATATTATTTTTCTAAGCGATCCCTTTCTTGTCATCTGTAATCATACAGCGTAAAAAAGGCTGGGTGTCATTGCGTTTCACATGCCATTTACAAATTGGAATGCGTTGAATCAGATTTTTTTCGGTTAGATTGTGTGGTACCCAAACATCAAGCTTTTTTGTATAGCCGGTCTTTTTCAAATGGTTCCAAACTATATTTTTACCAATAACAAGATCTTCAGCTAAGAGTGCTTGTGTGTTGGTCTTGCTTAATTTTTTCCAAAATTTTGTCGACTCTTTTTCGAGTGCAAGGCCGACAGCACCGAGGTGCATCTTTGACAAAAATTTCATCAACAAAATCGAGCAAGCCACTTTCATAAAGAACTTTTACATAAAGTACCTCTCCAGTAATGTCTACACATTTCAGTTTCCAAGTAATATTGAAAAATATGTCGTACGAGTATTTCTAATGATTCACCACTCTTTTTCACAATACAGAAACAGCTGAATATTTTTAAAAAAGTATAAGAATTTAGAAAGAAAAAAACTTTTTAACAATCAAAATATATTTAAATTTCCATGTTGTATGGAAAAATCATAACAAAAAAAAAAAAAAAACGAGAAATTTTGAACTCTCTGTAGATGCGAATATAACACTTAACATCAGATATTCTTCAAAATTTACAAAAATTACTGCTTGTACGTAACATAGTAGCATTGGTGCACAGTGTACCTGTGTACTGCTGTGTATCCACATCTTCTATTTGTGAAAAAGATTTCTGAATTGTACCTGTCATTTTAATACAGATGGTCAGCTTATTTCTACCTATATACGCACATACCGCATTAAAAATGCTACACGGAAAAAAAGACGGGCGCTTATAATAGCGAAAAATACGGTAGAAGTCAAATGTTTTTACCTTTAAAATGTTTCAATAGTAAAAACGTTAAATTCCAAACGTCTTGACAATCGAACGTTATAGCATTTATATCAAATATGTTTACATTTGGAATAAATATTAAAAACGTTCATATTGTCAAATGTTTTAGTTTCAATCTAAATGGAAAAACTTTTGAACCAAATTGGAAAAACTTTTGAACCAAATAAAATACGTTTAAATTTGAAGCATTAAAATCGAACGCTATTAACATTTGAATTGAATAGAAGTCTATTAAACCAAACGCAGCACGTTCAAATCAAACATCTTCATGCTTAAACAGAATGTTTTCCTTTTTAAACGCATGAAACCAGTTAGTTAAATAAAATACCGGGTGTTGTAGAAAAGGCAAACGTTGCAACTTTTGAATCAAACGAGCAGATTTCAATTATAAAAGTGAAAAGTTAAAGCGTTTAAGACAAATCTGGTGATTTTTATTTGATCATTAAAATCATTTTAATTATTAACTGAAAATATTAAAACGGGTGAAAATTTGGAAGAAACGCTCAGGGTTTGGTTAGAACTTAATTTTTGTTTGACTTGTTCAACTTTCTACGCGTCAACGTTTGTTTTGAATATACAAGTGTTTAAAATAACTACTTTCTAAAAATTCACACACGTGAACTTTTACAAAAACATTCAATTTGAATATACTTTTGTTAGATTGAACGCAAAATTTTCAAACCAATAGTTTTTTCACTAAAAATTTATTATTTTTTTCCGTGTACTAAGGAACGATCAGCAACACTTTCTTCCATATAAAAATCTATTGTATATAAGAGCTAGTCGCGTTACAGGAAGCAATTCACAGTTCTATTACATTCTCATTACTCAATATGGTGTTAATCGATGCATACCAAGTCAAGCCGGAAATTTTTGATAATCCTTTATTTGGCTTTCATCTAAAAAGCATGCGCTACTTCGGTTATCTAATTGGAACGAATCAGCGTTATCCTTTGTGGCATTTTATACGTTGCACCTTTTTCACCATATCTCTTGCAACCTTTGTTATTCTTAACGTGAGTGTTTTGCATTAAAATCGTTTAATGACTCAATAATTGATTATTTTACATGCATAGTTCATCAAAGTATGTCGCAATATTCAAATCATAGAGGCAGACTTCATACTCAGACCTGCATTATTGGCTGAATTATCCCCGACTATACATGTTGTGAATGCTTTCTTTCAAAGAAAACGTATGTAAATGAATTGAAAATGCATTGATTGATTGTTTGATTCGGGCATTGAAACCGTTTTTTTTTTTTTTTAAATAAATGGTGGCATTTTTTAATTTATATTTTGTTTTTAGCAATTCTTAAAAAAATTACTTTTTAAGAATTACACTTAGAGCTTTATGCCAAGTACTTTCATGAAGCAACATGTTGCCACAACAACAATGTTCTTTACAGAACAATGTAAATGTATTTTTTTTTGTTATTGGGTTTTTATTGAAACTGGCACTAGTATCTGCACCGAAATTTGAGCTTAATTAAGTTATATTCTTTATTTTAGGTGTTTTTAGACTAGTCAACTTTCTACACGAAGACCTAGTCTCAATACGCTCTTGTGTCGATGATTTGGAACAGCAAATGTATAAAAAAATGGCTAAATATGTGCATAAAATTACATATTTATTTTTCATATCAACATGTATGAATGGTTCCATTGCTTGTTTGCAATGCTTGATAGTATCCATACTCTATCCCGACGTGGTTTTCAATCAGATTTTAACAAGTCAAGTAATTAACTCAGCCTCACTGAACCATAAGCAAAGATTTGGTAAAACTTAAAGTATTGGATATCTATCAACCCTATCACCAAATCTTCGCTTGTGCTTAAGTGGCAGCTGATTGAAATAAATTTACTTTCATCCATACACAATTTTTCTCGTATATGTGTTTTATATTTTTTTTTTTTAGAAACTGAATGATACTATGATGCCCATTCTTCTAGATTGTTATCAATTTTACGATGTTTTGTACTATCCCAAAATTGGCTATGTTGGAGCCTACTATGCCATGATTCTATTAATTTTAACAGTTCCATTGGTTCATACCTTTGGTACATGCCTGCTGGAGTTTGTAATTTTTAAAATTGAAATCATTAATAAACGCTTAAGCCAAATGGATGTAAGTCACAAAATAATACCAACAATTACGGATTAATTTCTTTTTTAAACTTATTTTAAGCGCAGATAACGAAAATTAATCAGAAACTTCGTAGTAAAACAGAAATTGATAAGTTGAACACAGATGAGGTTAACTTTATGCGCCTAAAAATGTGTGAATATTGTGTGCAAGAGCAAATCAAAATTCGTTGGTGAGTCATTTTTCAACTCTAATGGAACCAATATTTGGACTCATGAAAAAAAATCTCCAGGTTTGTACAGGAATTACAACAACTACTACGTATTCCAATATTTATGGATTTCGTAATATACACTGTACTTATTTGTGTCATTATACATGCCATGTCCACAGGAGTAAGTTTTAAAGATCATCTTAAAATTTGCTTTCGTCACAGTCCAAGGTTTTTTTTTTTTTTTATTAAAGATGCTTAACGGCATGGATTTTATTTTCTTGTTTATCTTTACTTCTATCATCGTTGGAATGCAGGTACTCTATCACTGGCCTGCTACTGTGCTTCGTAAAAGTGTAGGTAGCACAAATTATTTTTATCTATTATTGCTTAAATTATTTTATCCAAAGCATGAAGCTATGACCTTTGCTATCTACTCTTGTGATTGGTACAACTATCCGCTAAAGTTGCAGAAAACCATACTTCTCATCATGATGGATTCCTCAAAACCCTTGATAATATCTGCTTTTTTTGTAGAGCTGAAACTACAAATTGTCTTAGATGTGAGTAAAAGTTTTATCTTGTTCTATATAGATATTAATTACAATGTTAGTTACAATATTAATTCTACATATATTTTTCAGATTATTCGCGGTGGATTCAGCTACTTTAGTATTTTAAGAAATGTTCTTTAAACAAAACTTAATTGAATACATAAATATGAAAATATGTGATATTTTGAAATTTTCTTAACAATTATTATCTATTTATAGTAATAAAATCCATTCTTTATTTGCTTTTTTGACCTTTGTTTCCATTAAACGGCTGATTGGATTTCGCTAAAATTTGGCACATTTATAAATTACATCTTAGAATAAGTTGTCCTATACTTGGTTTTGACCACACTCCTTCCACCTTCTTTCAATTAACGGAAATGCAAATATTTGCAAAATCGTTCCCTTAAAGAAAAACTATCTTCCAAGCTTTCCTTGTACAAATTTATTCCTCTAAATAATTTTAAAAAATATTGTCATTTTAACATCAAAAATATTCCAAATCTTCAAAACTATCGAAATTCTAAGTTCAGTAAATTTTTTCATAAAACATTTTTACCTTTGTATGAGGCAATACAAACTGCACAAACAGAACGGCACGAAAATGGACGTCCAGTGCCTCATTTTAAACATGTCAAAACATGTCACAGCACTATACACCGATCGGTTTGCGTGCAGGTGTGCGTGTAAGCATGAGTACTTGAGAGTATGGAGAAATTTTCTTTTTTTTTTTAAATAATTATTGTGCTTACTCATTTTCATAATAGCTAAAAAAATAAGTTCAAGAAGAATTGTTGTACGAAAAATGCCCTGAGGACCAAATGGCCCGTTAACCTAAGATTCGTAAGTTTTTTAAACCAACAGTGACTTAACTAGTATTAATCTACTTCTCATGAATCTAATAGAAAAAATGAAACTAGTTAAGACAATACAATGCTTAACTAGTAAAATCTCATTATTCAAAAAGTAACTAGAAAATTTACCACTTGCTTTACTTGTTAAAAACTAAGTAATGTGGCGGCCGTTGCGTAGTGGGTAGAGTGTGTGACTCTTACGCCAGAGAACCCAGGTTCGAATTCTCCATCCGACACAGAAAGTTTTTTCAATTGAATTAATTTTTCTGTTCGGCCGTCACCTCTCTGCAGACAATGGCAAACCTCAGAGAGTAAAAACTGCCATGAAAAGCTTCTTGAGAACATAAGCCGTTCGGAGTCGGCGTAAAACATGTAGGTCCAGTTATCGATCATTTGTGTGCAAACATTTCACATCACACACAACACAATCGATCATAAAAAGCTCGGTCAAAGTCCTTTCAAGGGCTGAAATGGCCATTTCGTTTTTTTTTTTTTAATTGCTTAATTTATTAGTTAATTTACCAGCCGCTTTTTACACAGTTAAAAATAATCAAGCTGCTCTTCTAGCTAAAAACATACTACTCATAAATTACTTTATTTGTTGGCTAGCTACAAACCCGCTATTGTATACAAATTGAGCAATTGGTCGCTTTTGTTTTTTTTACCTCGTGGGCAAAAAATGGAAAGTTCAGAAATTTCGATAATCCAAATTTCTTAATTTGGTCAATAACAACAAACCCTGAATATTTTCATTAGTATATTCAAACGTGTTCTGGTGCCGGTCAAAAATGGTAAAAAATATACCAGTTTTCATTAGAACTGCATTCTGCGAGCACTTATTTGAATTTATTCTTATGCGATTTGTTATCATTAGTATGTTTAATTAATATCTTAAAATCTTTCCATATTAAATATGTATTTTAAATCGTGAAACACATTTGTGCCAATATTTAATATAGTTTTATTTCGTTTCAAAAGTAATACGGGAATCAAGGCTATACAGCCATGGTAACACAAATAGCACAAATTTCAATTATCTCAATAAATCCAGTTTATTTCACATTTTGCTTATTTTTTTTTTAATCAGCCCAATTCTAAATACTTCCACAAAATTAAATTCCCTAGAGTTTTATTTCTCCCGTGAAAAAATTCTCCAAATCTCCCGGGAGTATAAAAAAGGGAATGGAAATTTGAATAAGAGTTTCGAAGAATTGGCGTTTAAGTGAAATTTTTGTTTGCTAGTTAACTTAACAATTTAAATCAGTGTCCAACCGGTAGTTGGCGGGCGCCTAGTAGCTGGTGACCGTATTTTTAGGCGCCCGCAAACAAAATGATGCATAGAATAATACTTAGAGTTGGCGATCCGTACAAGCATGCTTATAACATGTTCAAAACGACTTGGCTTAACATGTTAAACAAATAAAGCTTTTAATTTAACACGCTCGTTCACACTGCCTGAACTAGTTTCATATTGACAGCGACAGCAGCCTTGTAACTGCAGTGGTATAGCTTTATTTATTTATTTATTGGCCAAACAAGGCAATTTACTTATTCTAACTTAATTTAAATTTATTTTTTTTTATTTTATTTCTTCTCCCCTTTCCTTGTTTTGGTGTTCGAAAATGTACGAATTGAAGTGGGCGTAATCCGCTCACCTAAATGACATGATTTCACGAACACGTCAAAAAGGAGGGGCAGAAAGAAAATTAAAAATAAGAGTAAAAGGTACTTACATACTAGAAAGAGGAGAAGAAAAGAGAGAAGATAAAAGGCTGGGTTAACTAGGAAGAGAGAGAGACTTGGATAGTACTTATTTCCAACAAGTTTAGAAAGGGCATGCTTAAATGTGGTATACATACGGGTAACTATTTATATACAGGTAATTTAACTTAAGCCTGAGTTAATTTTGGCTAACGAGGAACTTAGACAGGGTTTGCTTGAAAGAGGATTGGGACATGGAAGGTGAGAAGTATACGGAAACGTTATTGAATTCTCTACAGAATCGACTGATGGGTTCATTGTTTGCGTATGTAGTTTGGTGCTGATATTCAGTTAACAGCCGAGTATGCCTAGTACGTCTTATTGGTTCGTTGAGACATATCATACTAGAAATATATTCACTGTCAATAGCACCATTAATAACATCGAATGTGAAACATGAGCCAAATAATGTTCTTCTTGATGATAATGGCATCAAGTTTAAAAGGCTGAGTCTGTATTCATATGAAGGAAGGCTATTATAATCACGGGGGTTGTACATGTCTCTCAACGTGTATAGTAAGAATTGCTTTTGAATAGACTCGATTCTTTCGCTATGGGAATTGAAGGACGGACTCCAAATTATGCAGGCATATTCAAGTATTGGCCGCACTAACGCACAGTATAAGGATGTAGTGACCCAAATATTCTTGAATTCATTTGCTCGCTTTTTTATAAAACCAAGCTGTTTGCTGGCTCTGGACAAAATTTTGTCATAGTGCAAATTAAAGCGCATCTTGCAATCCAGGACTACTCCAAGATCCACTACATGATTGACTCTTTTAAGCTCGGTACTATTGAGGTGGTAGGTATGTAGTGCCATGTTGTTCTTACGAGAAAAACTAATAACATTGCATTTATTGATATTAAGATGCAGTTTATTTTGGATACACCATTGCTCAAGAGACAACAGTTTTGACTGTAAGAAATTTGCATCTATCTCTGATTTGATTGCATAGTACATTTTTAAATCATCTGTATACATAAGGTGTGGGATATCGTTCAGGACTTCTGACAAGTCTGATATAAATATTTTAAAAAGAAGAGGACCAAGGTGGCTGCCTTGCGGAACTCCTGAGGAGACTGCAATTTTTTTTGACAAAATTCCTTGGAATTTAACATACTGGGATCTGCCGTCGAGATATGATTTTAGCCAACTTAGTATGGGTCCCTTAATACCGAATTTTTCTAAGTTACATGTTAGCATGCTGTGATCAACTCTATCGAAGGCTTTACTGAAATCTGTATAAACAGCATCTATTTGGTGCCCTTTTTCCATATTTATTAAAACATCCGATACCATGTTCATGAGATTGGAAGTTGTAGATCGTCCCTTACGGAAGCCGTGTTGCTGCTCATTTAGACGTGGGTTGATTATACTTGTTAGCTTATCACAAATAATTTTTTCAAAAAGTTTTGGAATGGCTGATAAAATTGCTATGCCTCTATTATTTTGAACAGACCTTTTATCTCCACTCTTGCAAATTGGTGTTAGATGGGATGATTTCCAATATGAAAAAGAAGTAGTTGGTCTAAACATCGCTCCAGGAAGCTTTGCAGACGCTTCCATTCTTTTCTGTCCCACTCATGCCGTCAATAAATTCTTCAGATACTTGCACAATTGTGTGTTGATTTGGAAGAAACTAGGATATTTTGCATTTTAATTTTTCATTGTTTATGACTTTTTATTTTGCTTCAAAATCTAATTTGTCTTCATTTCTTTAGATTCAACAAGTCAAATTTAGAAAATTTTTCAGATTTGGGTGTGATTAACAAAAAAAAAAAAAAGATTTGTATATTTGTACAAGACGAGGTGAAAGACGCCGCCTACAAAGCCACCGCCTACAAAGCCACCCTGCAGTTGGTTGTAACGCGTGCTACTAAGGAGCGATACAGAGAGAAGAGGAGGGATGAGAGCCATCTTTTCAGACGGAAAAAAGAGAGGCAGAAAAGCGCGAGTGTGAGAAGGTTCAGATATATTGCGACAGCAATCAGGCCCAATAATTCTTCAAAAATATAAGACGTCTGGCCAACGGTTTTAGAACCGGGGCCTCTTCCTGCAGGGATGAAAATGATGTACCGGAAACCCCAATTAGGGATGACAGCGTGAAAGATCCGCTGCCCAACTATAATGAGGTCTTAACAGATATAACACGGCTTAAGAACAACAAAGTCGCGGACGCCGATGGTTTACCCGCTGAGCTGCTTAAGAACGAAGGCGAAACTCTTTTTAAATGCATTCCCGAGCTTCTATGCAGTAGGCCGCCGCTTCCGCGGGGCCTATAGTTTCATTGCGAGTCCCTTTTTATATTTGTGGTACTATGTTAAACCACTGTTCCGATTTATTTCTCAAACCATCCTGTGCTTTTTATGAACCTCCAGGTGTGTAGCAGTGGTGTGTTCACTAACTCTTCCAAGTCTTTGAAAAATCTGTTCCCCATATGTCGGAGTCAACGATACTGTAGACGTGGACATTCGCATAGTAGGTGAGTTATTGCTTCTGTTTCCTCCGGATCTTTGCAGCTCCGACAGAAGTATGGCGCTGTTATGCCCATTCTATTGGTCATAGCCCCAATGGTGCAATGACCTGTTGGTACTCGAACAAGAATCCGGATATCACATTTGACCAAAAGCAGAAGGCTTTTAGTTCTTTTCTCATTTAGCTCCTGCCAAAGTCTTCGAGATATGTTGCAGTCACCTCTGGACGCCCAGTTTGTGTTAGCAATATCTCTGGCTTTTAGGTCTATACTCCTTTTGACGACACCTATTGGAATGTGCACATCTATATCAGTTCTGTTTGTACTTGCGGTTATTCCACGCCTCGCCAGTTCATCCGCTGCGTCGTTCCCTTCGATATTGCTATATCCGGAAACCGAGCAGAAAGGGACATTGTGTGTACAGATACTGTTCATATGCAGATACTGTTCAGTGCAAGTTTACAGTTTTGCGCCGTTCGAGCCTTCGTCGTTTTACTGTTCAGTGCTTTGATGGCCGCTTGCCTATCCACAAAAAATGCTACCCTTGTGGGGTAAGATTTTTTCTGTAAATGGCCTGTGCAGCTTTTTCAATAGCATGTATTTCTGCCTGAAAAACGCTGCAGTAATCAGGGAGTTTGCAACACTCTTTGATTTGCAGTGTTTCACAGTATACACCCAATCCAGTTCCGTTTTCCATTTTGGAACCATCAGTATATAAATGGAGATTGCCGTAGGATTTTACTGCCGTTTCTTCCCATTCTTGTCTGCTGGTGATGGATGTGGTGTATTCTGTACCGAATCTCACACTGGGTATGATATAGTCGTTTGCTCTTCTTGATTCCTCAGTTCAAAAAAATTTAGAATGTGTTATTTTTCCAGGCTCGTGATTCCTTGAGGCGAATCGCGCTCTTGGTCGTCGAACATTTAAGGAACTCTTCTATGGAGAGAGATTTAGCATCATATCCAGACCTGCCGGTGGCGTAGATCTCATGGCTCCTGTTACTCCTATGCACGCTAACCTTTGAACCCCTGTTAGGGAGCTAAGGTAGCTTCTTTTTATGCGTTATCGTCCACCATACAAGAGAGCCGTAGGTAAGAATGGGCCTCACGATCGCTATATATATCCGGTGGATTATATGCGGTCGCAGTCCCCATTTCCTGCCAAATGTTCTCTGACATGCGTATAGAGCGTACAGTGCTTTTTTCCTTCTTTCCTCTGTGTTGCGTTTCCAGCTCAGCTTGTTATCAAGGATAATTCCAAGGTATTTGGCTTCCGTGGAAAGCTTCAGAGTTACTTCGTTGAGTTTCGGTAATGTGAAACTTTCTATTTTTCTTCTTCTGTACTAAACGAGTTCGGTATTTATTGGGTGTACACCAAGTCCATTTGATTATGCCTACCTCGATAGCTCATTCAATGCCGCAGACATTAGTTCGCTAATTGTTTGCAGGTATTCCCGCATATTAGGATGGCAACGTCATCCTCCAGTTTTGAGTGTAGTGAGAATTTTGTCAACCACAATCAGCCAGAGAAGGGGGGGATATAACTCCTCCTTGCGGTGTGCCTCGTATGACTTCTTTCCTCACCACGCTCACTCCCATTTGTGAGCTTATACGTCTGCAATTAAGCATTTTATAAATCCACTGGGTTATTTTACTGTTAACTCCTTTGTCTACTAAAGTACTTTTATAGAACCTGTATTTACATTGTTAAATGCGTCTTCAATATCTAAAAACGTTGCTAAAGTATATTCTTTGTGATGAAGGGTACTTTCTATGATCGAAACCACCTCATGCAGTTCTGTTTCTAACGATTTACCTTTAAGGTAGGCATGTTGTACACTACAGATATTATTATCGTTCACAGATACTCTAGCGTTTTTATCAAGAACAATGAGAGACTAATAGGTCTTTTATCCTTTGGTGCTAAGTGTATCGGTTTCCCAGCTTTAGGAATGAAAATAGTACGCACTTCTCTTAAAATTTTTGGAACATATCCTGTCTTGAGGCAGCCGGTGAAGATTGCCATAAGCCAAAGCATGATGCTAGGAAGGGCATGTTGCATCATGGCCGGTAGGATCTCATCTGGCCCCGCAGATTTGTAGGGCTTGAAGAACCCAATTGACCACTCCACAGTTGACCTTGTAACAATGTTGAGGAGTTCTTGCAACGGTTCTGGGATTGTTATTTCCAAGTTGCTGTTAGCTCCGTTGTGATCCAGTTCTGTACAACCTGGAAAATGAGTTTCCATGAGTAGCAAACGCGTTTCTTGGCTGGATTCTGTCCAGGATCCGTCGAACATCTTAAGGTATCCCTGAACCGTTGGGTCTTTGGATAGCGTCTTTCGAAGTATGGCGGCTTCACTGGTATCCTAAATGGACTCAATGGAACTTGGGATAAGCCTGAGAAATATCGCATATAAGTTCCTATCGTGCGTATTATGTGATAGACTGAAGCCCATCGTAAGCCGACTGATCGGGCCTTATCAGTGTGTGATTTCCAATCTGGAAAATTTTACACCGACCAGAAACGCACGCTACGACAAATAATGGAAAAGACCCTAGAGAAACAAATCAACACCCACCATCTTTTAATCGATTACAAAGCCGCTTTCGACTGTCCAATTAGGAATCATCTATACTCCACCATGTCTCAATTTGGTATACCTGCAAAATTAATCCATCTATGCAGGATGACACTGAGCAACACTTCTTAGCAAACGAGGTTTCAGACCAGGTGATTCCTTATCGTGCGACTTTTTTAATCTTATAATAGAGATCATTCGAGCTGATGAGCTGAGGCAAAGCGGCACCATATTCTATAAGAGTATTTTGCTGCTAGCGTATACTGATGATATTTATATCATTGGCCATAATACACGCGAAGCCAATGCAGCATTCTCCAAACAAGAAAAAGAGTCGAGTCGCATAGGTCTTGCAGTGAACGCAGGTAAGACGAAAGATCTGCTGTCAACAAACAAATAGTCACAGCATCGTGGCACCCACGTCACTATTGACAACATCTTCTTCGAGGTTGTGAAGGACTGCGTCTACCTGGGATCAAGCATCAATTCCACCAATGATATCAGTAGTGAGATAAAACGAAGGATAACTCTTACCAACAGGTGTTACTTTGGGCTCAGAAGGCAATCGAGAAGCAGAGCCCTCTTTCGACGAATAAAAGTCACGCTCTATATACGTAAGTCACTAATCATGCCCGTCCTGTTATATGCAGCACACACCTGGATGTTGAGAAGCTCTGATGAAAAGACTTTGGGAGCTTTCGAGAGAAAGATCCTTCGTAAGATCTACGGGCCAATCTGTGTCAATGGTGAGTACCGAATACGATGGAATGATGAGCTGTATGAGCTTATGACGACATCGACATAGTAAAGCGCATACAAATCGAGCAGTTTCGCTGGCTAGGTCATGTTGAGCGGATGGAAGTTGACGCTCCAGCGAAGAAAATATTCGATTCGGTGCCCAGCGGCGGTCAATACAGAAAAGGACGACCGCATTTCCGTTGGAAGGACCAAGTTGTAAGCGCCACCTAAGTAAGCATCACAACAAGTTAAAAATATGCTAGTAAAAATACTATTCAAATCATATCGATCAATTTAAAAAATACTTGAGTTGAACTAGCACTGGTAGTTTTTGAGCTAGTAAATTAACTAGTACTTAGTTACTAGTAATTAACTAGTACTAGTTATATACACGACTGGGTTGTTACAAAGAATTAGTTAGAGATCATCATCGTTGAATTAATTGCTTCAACCAGGTTGAGTCAACACGGAATTTGTCATGGTCAAGGACACAGGTCTTTAAATCTCAGGTGTGTGTTTCAATTAATTATCATAAAAAATTAATTGCCTTATCCGCGGAAGTGATTTCCGACACGAATAGTGCCCAGAACAGGTGTACTTCCCGCCCCATCCTGACACTGACAGAGTGATAACCCGCTAAAACACGATTTCCTCAAACGTAAACACGTATCATAGATATAGTTCGATAATTACAATTAATTACTTTGAAGCAAAAATAATAAAATTTTATTAAAATTATGAAGAAATCATAATAATTAAAAGCACATATTTATGTGTACCTAAGGTGACCAATTTTAATAAATTTGTTTGAGTACATAATTTTCATTAAAACAGATTGCCTTTTATATCTGTGGCTGTTTCTTTTAAGAAGATTTCTCAATGCTTTGATTTGAGAGCATGTAGTACCAAGCTAAAGTTGTCCAAGATACATAAAAGATATGAGGGATTGCAGTATCTTAGCCATGGCAGTGGACCAGCTGACAGTGAAAACTGGTAAAAATTAATGATTTTAGAAGATTTATCTTAAACTTTGCATAAGTGGCGTTTCAACTTGAATTTGGTACATAAAAAATTTAAAATACAAAATGCCGGATCCAACATGGTGGCCGAAATTTGAAAACCTTATTTTATTTGTTTTTTTTTTTTTTAAAATTCAAAATATAAAATGATGAACCCAATTTGGAGATAGTAATTTCAAAATGTTATTATTGCATTTGTATAAAAGTAATATTAAAGATATAGGAAAAAAAACAAAAATGACTGCTTGAAATTTTGTTTGTCGTTGACATCAAAATTGTAATCAAATTTTCGAGTCGGAACTTGAAGAGTCGAACACATAATTCGTCATACACTTTTGTCTTCCTTGTCGCAAAGTATTAACTCCGCTCCCTCCCCTCGAGATCACGTCATTCTTATTTTTAAGAATTTGTCTGTTGTTTATTCTTTACGTTTTATCACTTTGTTATGAAAAAATTTAAAAAATCTATGCTATAATATAAAAGAAGACTCACGGAAAATAATTACCATTAAGTTAGGTAACTGCTGAACCGATTTTGATAGTTCTTTCACTATTCAATGAAATGACAATTAAAATAAACATAGCATACCCAACAGGAAAGCGAGCGCTCCATTAGCTCATCTGAAGCGCTCCAAAAAAATAGTAGAGCGCTTCATTCTCCTTCTGTATAGCGCATTTTTTTAATATAGTCATGTCATCAGATGTATGCGCTCTGCCTCCGCTGTATTTGTATTTGATATAAAAAACCGGGTGCTATACGTAAATATTTAAAATTTTTAAAACAAAAAAAAAAAAAAAACAATCACCCAGCCACGGGTTTGAACCCGGGCATCTCGCTTTCAGAGCCCAACCAGTATGCCATGGCCGCCACAATTTAGGTGTAAAATTTGGTTTATAATAATAGAAAAACTTATAAGCAACTTTTTAAAACAAAACAAAACAAAAACGAAAAATAATCGCCGCCAGCAAGGGTTTGATTCGGAGCATTTCGATTACAAGGCAAACACGTCAACCAGTCTGCCACATCTCAATTGAAAAAATTGTTTTTTAATAACAAATAACAGCTAGTTTGATAAAATCCAATCAAATCATGGTAGAATAAAATCATTTTGAACTGCGCTCTCTTTCTCATAGCCAAAATTGTCAAAATCAATACAAATCACATTTTTGCTTACATTTTTCCAATTAAAGCTTTCTCATCGCTTTCAGATTTTCTATGAGCTATCAAATTCGTTTTGACAGTAAAGGCAGTCTGCCTCTCCGTAATGCATCTACCTTCTTTTATTCTACCATGAATCAAATTTTGTTTATTCAAGTGAAACGATTAGATGAATTTTTAAAATTTTTGAAATTAATTTTTTTTTTTGACATTAATATCTAAACTTATCGTTATCGTTATGGAAAGTGATACATATATAGCGCTACACAAGCAGCACTACTTGCAAGGAGAATGAAGCGCTCTTTATTCAAGTAATGCGCATTGAAATTTTTTGTGTAGGTACTAGGCTTTTTTCAAAATCTTTTCAGTAATAAATAAAAAAATCCCTTCATTTTAATCCATACTTGCCTCAGACAATCGGCTGATCTTTGTGCTGAGAGCGACTTTCAACACAAAACGCCAGCCATGTAGTGCAGCTGATCTCGGTAAGATTTCTTAAATCAAACACCAAACAATTATGACAATTAAAAATTAAATTATATTTATATTTAAGATAGCAAAGCAAACTAAAATTTTCCAAACATTTCCAAACTACAAATCGCAGCAATATTAACAGAGTAATTGCACTTTAAACTTTGCAACGACGTACTTCCAGAGCAACCTAGTATATATTAGTTTTTTAGTTAAATATATTGTAAAATATAAGTAATTAAACGCATTAAGATGAAAAGAATATATATAAATTTCAATGTTTTATGAAAAAATCATTTAAAAAAAATAAATAAAAAAAATTTTTAACTAATTGTAAATGCAAATAGAACACTAACCATCTGATATTCTTCAAAATTTTATATAAACTACTTCAAAGTATATCTAACATAGTGGCATAAATCCACTGTACATTGCTGTGTATCCACCCACATCTTCTCTTTACAAAACAAATTTCGTTATTGTACCAGAAATTTTGATACAGATGGTCACCTCGTTTCTACCTATATACGCACTAACACGCATTAAGAACTCGACAGCAATACCCTATAGGAACAAACTAACTTGTTTTTAAAAACAACTAATTAAAAAACTAGTTTAAAATAAATCAGTATATGAACTACTTTGAATTATATTAAGCCGTCATCCACTTCAATTCTAAATAGTTTTTATTGCATTATATATAAGAAATTGAAATACTACTTAAAAACAAGTGATTGATAATTTACTTTGAATTATATAAAGGCGGCAACTGCTATGATTTTGACATGTTTTAATTGCAAATTTTTATTAGATTACAAGTTAACATATATTTAACCATGTTATTTCATCAAATATTATTAACTTTAGGCCATCAGTAATAGTTTTCAATTGGTTATTTTAAAGTAATTAAAAAATAATTTGAATATAACTAATTTAACAAGTAGTTGAAAATATATGCAAACGAAAGCCAATTGACTTATTTAGCGGACATCACCATACAAAATATGTTAGTTCGTTCTATGGAAAAAAGTCAGAATTTCAACTAGTAGTGGTTGACAAAAAACTACTTTATCAACTACTTTTTAATTAGTTGATTTTCCTACAGGGTACTTTCTTCCTATTGCTTTTTGTGTCTAACTCATTGTAGGTGTTGGTTTTTGCGTTCTAGAATGAAGGGTGTAAGTCTCAGAATAAATGCATATAAAAGCTAGTCGCATTACCAGAAGCAATTCACAGTTCTATTACATCCTCGTTACTCAATATGGTGTTCATCGATGCATACCAAGTCAAGCCGGAAATTTTTGAAAATCCTTTATTTGGCTTTCATCTGAAAAGCATGCGTTACTTCGGCTATCTTATAGGAACGAATCAGCGTTATCCTTTGTGGCATTTTATACGTTGTACTTTTTTCACCATATCTTTTGTTATCTTTGTTACTCTAAACGTGAGTATTAAGCGCAGATCATTTAATGAGTCAATAATTGATTATTTAACATTCATAGATCATAAAAGTATTTCCCAATATTCAAATCATAGAGGCAGACTTAATACTCAGACCTACATTATTGGCTGAATTATCCCCGACAATACATGTTGTGAATGCTTACTTTCAAAGAAAACGTATGTAAATGTTGTGAAATCTATTGCTTTGGTACGTGATTCGGGTATTGGATCCATTTTTCATTGTGGTTGACTTTCGAGTAGTTTTGAAAAGAAAATGGAACCAGTACCTGTATCTAGAAGTGAATCGAAATTTGAGCTTAGTTTAGTTTAAAACTTTATTTTAGGTGTTTTTAGACTGGTTAACTTTCTACACGATGACTTAGTCTTAATACGCTCTTGCGTTGATGATTTGGAGCAGCAAATTTATAAAAAAATGGTTAAATATGTGCATAAAATAACATATTTATTTTTCATATCAGGATGCATAAATGGTGGCATTGCTTGTTTGCAATGCTTGATGCTATCCATACTCTATCCCGACGTGGTTTTCAATCACATCTTAACAAGTCAAGTAATGAACCCAGCTTCACCGAACCATAAGCAAAGATTTGGTAAAAAAAGCTAATTCTAGAAACTTATCAAACCAAAAAAGTTCGCCAAACTCTCACTATTTTCGCCAAATCTTTGCTTATGCTTAAGTGGCAACTGATTAAAATAAATTTACTTTCTTCGTATATATGTTTTACTTTTTTTTTTTTAGAAACCGAATGGTACTATGATGCCCATTCTTCTAGATTGTTATCCATTTTACGATGTTTTGTACTATCCCAAAATAGGCTATGTTGGAGCCTACTATGCCATGATTCTATGTGTTTTAACAGTTCCATTGTTACATACCTTTGGAACATGTCTGCTGAAGTTTGTGATTTTTAAAATTGAAATCATTAACAAACGCTTAAGCAAAATGGATGTAAGTCACAAAATAATACCAACCAACAATTAAGGATTAATTTATTTTTTTAACTTATTTCAAGCGCAGATAACGAAAATCAATCTGAAACTTCGTAGTAAAACAGAAATTGATAAGTTGAGCAGAGATGAGTTAAACTTTATGCGCCTGAAAATGTGTGAATATTGTGTCCAAGAGCAAATCAAAATTCGTTGGTGAGTCATTTTTCATCTCTAATGAAACTAGTATTGGACTCATGAAAAAAAAATCTCCAGGTTTGTACAGGAATTACAACAACTACTACGTATTCCATTATTTACGGATTTCGTAATATCCACTATACTTGTTTGTGTGCTTATGCATGCCATGTCTACCGGAGTAAGTTTTAAAGCTTAACTTAAAATTTGCATTTGCCAGAGTATAAGTTTTTCTGCTTTTAATAAAGGCACTTAGTAGTGTAGAATTTATTTTCTTGTCTATGTTTACGTCTATCATCATTGGAATGCAGGCCCTCTATCACTGGCCTGCTACTGTGATTCGTACAAGTGTAGGTAGTACAAATTATTTTTATCCATAAGTGTTTAAATTATTTTGTCCAAAGCATGAAGCTATGTCATTTGCTATCTACTCTTGTGATTGGTACAACTATCCACTCAAGCTGCAGAAAACTATACTCCACATCATGATGGATTCCTCGAAACCCTTAGTAATATCTGCTTTAATTGTGGAGCTGAAGCTGCAAATTGTCTTAGAGGTGAGTTAGATGTTCTATTTTGTTCTATAGATAAATTACAAGTTTTTTTTTTATATATATTCTACATATATTTCAGATTGTCCGCGGTGGATTCAGCTACTTTAGTATTTTAAGAAACGTTTCTTTAAAAAAAACTTCATTGAATACATAAATATGAAACAATGTCAAATGTTGAAATTATCTTATCAATTACTATCTATCTTTATTAATAAAATCTATTTTTCATTTGTTTGCTTGATCTTTAACCAATTCAATCGGTTTCAATTTGACACATATGTATGTAAATTGCATCGTAGAATAAGTTGTTTCATACTTAGATTTGACCACATTGCTTCCACCTCCTTTCAATGAACAGAAATGCAAATATTTGCAATATCGTTTCCATAAAGAAAAACTATCTTCTAAGCTGTCCTTATACAAATATTTTTCTCTGAATAATTTAAAAAAAATTATCATTATAATATTAAAAATATTCACATATCTTCAAAGCTATCGACATTCTTAGCTAATGTTTTTTTTATAAACCTTAAGCATAGTACTCTGTTCGGTTACACGTGAAATTCCACGCAAATCTCCATATAAAATTTGACAGCTGTGAAACAAGCGTGAAAATTTCACAACGTTTTCGTCAAAGTAGTACTATGTTTCGCTGCGGAAAATCTAGTACTATATTCCTCAACATGTTTCTAGCAACATTTTTTTCACAACAATTTAATTGAACCGACCATTTATTTTGCCGTGAAAAGGGACAGTTGTTGTCAAAGTTAGAAAAAAAATGTTACATTCAAGTTGGCAAAGGAGGTGCAAGCAAAATAAAAAGTATTTTTTTAATTAGATTAATATAATTTTCGTTTTATTTTTTTAGTTTTCCTTATTAATAATTGCAGTGGATAGCTGATTTGCCCAACATGCTGCTCTATCTTCTCTCGCATCTTCTCTCGCATCTTCTCTCGGTGCTTGTGCTCGCATATACCTATAGCTGGCAGCAATAGGTTGACGACTTGTCCAGCTGCACAACAAAGGACATCATCCGTATGCATATCCATTCTGAAAGTTTTTTTTTTTGTATTAATATAGCCAAAAATTATAAAAAAAGAAGAACTTACATGATTTTCTGCTTTTCTGCTATAAATTCTTGCTTTTTTAATTGTTTCGTCAAAATTTTTAAGCTTAACATCAGCTGTTCGTTCGCAACATTTTCTGCTGTCAAAATTTATACGCAACATATAAGGTCTGTTTCCGTACTCACTTCAAGTAAACTTTGAGTAAAGTTCGGATAATTAGATTATCTGTCAAAATGAGAAAATTTGTCAAAAAGTACGCAAACGACTTCAAGTAAACTTTAAGCGCAACAGCTGTTTTTTGATAATTGAAGTGAAATAAATTTTCCGATGAGCTTGAAGCATCTGGCAGAAGTATATTTAAAAGATCAACACTACCATTTCCGTTAATTTTGCATATTTTAACCTTTATTTTACTAATTTGCTAACCAATTGCATACATTTATTAACAACAAAGCCCAACAATTAAATTTTGTCATTTTAACGATCAGCTGTGTAAAGTTTGAGATTCGTGTTCGAAGAAATTTTTCAAGTTAAGTTCGAGTAATAGAGAGTGGCATTTAGCTTGTTCTTCTTCTCTCACGTGCTGGACAAATGTGTAAAGAAACGCCTTCGTGTAACTTCAAGTTACTTGAATTGAGTACGGAAACTGACCTATAAATAGATGTTGCCAGCGAAATTTCACGCAAACGAACAGATTACTATGCTTTAGGGAGCGAAAAAGCTATCAGGAATTTAAAGCTTTGACTTTTGATTCAAGGGTGTTTTTAAACCAGTTCTAATTTCAGACAAATATATCTTTGCAATTTTATCGCTTGTTTTAGAAATTTCGTTCGAATATTATGGTTCTGTGCGCCAAACTTATAAAACCATATAAGTATAACCATTATATCCGACATAATCGACCATCTGTAGCTGGACACCCAAAAAAATTATCAACAATAACTGTGTTCATTATCGGTCAATTCATTAGCAGTTTTCGCTAGTTAACAACAGCTACAATCATCGTTAAGACTTTTGGAAACTCCTCTAGTGAAACCGCTATTCGCTTTATGGTTAACCTTTTTCGAACAATTTTGCAATATACAGTTGGCACCAAGACGCATAAGAGGAGTTCGTACTGAAGAGAATATTACATTCGTTCGGGAGAGTGTTGAAGTAGATCCAAATTTATTGATTCGACATCGTTCACTGCAGCTTTATCTGTCCATTTATTCAAAAATTTTACGCCTTGGTTTGAAGGCTTACTACCTTCAGCTTGTGCTTGAATTGAAGCCGAATTACATGACCATAGTTTGCATCGAAATTTCAGTGAATGGACCCAAAATGAACTGAGATTGGAACCACTGTTTTACCGAAAAATTTTGTTTGGCAATTCAGCTCATTTAAAGCTCAATGCGTATGTTAATTCTCCTTATTAAGTATAGGCGCATTTGTAGAGGTGATATTGCACATGAAATCATCGAAATGCCGATGGTTTTCGAAAAATGAGCAGTTAAGTGTGATATTTATCGTAGATCAATCTGGCGAGATCAAACTCAAGCAGTGATTCACAAGAATTTTCTCAGTCTCAGTCTCAGAATTGTATGCATAAAAGTTAGATCAGGCTCATGACAAAGTACTCAACATAAGTGAGATCGATCTGAAAGCTCTTCTTGAATTTGTAAAGCAATTTGTACGAGTTGAAGCTCATATCGTTTTTTACTTATAAATAGAAAAAAAAAGAAAAATGTTTCAAAACTTCAATTACAACACGTATTGTTGAAAAGTTGAAGGAAACATGCAATAAATTCATGTTTTTATCTTATAACAGATATAACGAAATAAATAAAGCTAAATTTGTTAAGTAACTTATGCTAAAGTCCTCAAAACAGACGTTAATTTCAGTGATGACCTCTTCATTCTATCCAAATCTCTTGCCGTCGAACCATTTCTTCAAGTTTGAATATAGAAAATGGTTGCAAGGGGCTAAACTGGATAATATGGTGGTTGGGGTAGCAGTTTGTTGCCAAATTTATAGTTTGTTTTTTATTGCGCCTACAGACTTATGCGCCGGTGCATTGCCATGGTGGAAGAGCACTTTTTTCTTCACCAAATGCATTCGTTTTGGCTTCAAATCAATGTAAAATCAGTTTAACATCTGTGAATAATATTTGCCGGTGATCATTTTACTCTTTTCAATGTTATCGATGTGAATGGCTCCTGAGTCAAAAAAAAAACCTCGCCCTTATGAGTACGTTGTTGGCCGACAGATCCACCTGCAGATTCACACAGAGAAGTTCACTGCTTTGACTGTTCCTTAGGCTCCGGTGTGTTGGGAACTATCCATGTTTTGTCCACGCATACGAAACGACGCAAGAACTCATTTACAATGGTCGCACGACTGCGCTCATGGTTGAGTGTGAGCAATCGAGGCACCTATAGAGTGGATAGATTTTTTATGTCTAAATCTTCTAATATATGAAAATCACGTGTCACAGTGTTTGTGTTCGAACTCCTCCGAAACGGCTCGACTGATTTTAATGAAATCAGTCCTGGTATATTGGATATGTATGAGAATAGGTCGTAAAGTATTTTTCACCCTACTATGCAAAACAGGCGTGGCTTCGCCCATACAAGTCGCATTTTCGATAGCAATGGCAGTAAAAGTCACAGAAAATTGAAATTCAGAACGGAGTTACCACTTGGACGGGCATTATACAAGGGGGTGTGGTTCCGTATATGTAAGCCAAATTGTTTATATCGAATAGTCTTGGAAGTAAAAATCACAGGATATTGAAACTCAGAGTGGAGTTACTATTTGGTGTTATCCTGCTACTGGGAAACTGGGACGGGCATTAGACAATGAGCGTGGTACCAATAAAAAAGGATCAAATAAAAGTTTTGAATATATTTATTATTTGACAATATATGTAGGTGCCGGGTGTAGAAGGGTATAAGTTAGTGATGTACCCGCTCTGTTGAGATTGCATTTGTCATTGAAATAAAATTGGAATAAATTTCTCGTTACTTACGAGGGCAATTATCGTAACTCAATTCTGAGTTATAAGCTCAAACACGTTTTCCTCCATACACTAAAAGTTTTGTCACGCCTATAGTAGACGGTGTGCAGCGTTTAAAAACTTTCAGTTTTTTTCAAGGCTCCTGCTACTGCTTTAACTTGTGATTTCGAAAAATCAAACAGTTGCAGCATAAGCAGAAGCAGAGAACTAGTTTCAATCGTTTACAAAGTACTTCGGCAGTCGGCGACATCGGCAGTAATCGTTTGACTGAAACTGTTCGCAAAATCGAAAGTCGAAGCAGCAGCAGTTTTTCAACTTTCGTAAGTCGACGCAGCATCAGTTTTTCAACAGTTGTAGCAGACTATTTTGCATTTATGATTTTTGCTTATTATTTCTAACTCTTGTTTGATCGTTATGATTATGATTGCATTTTTATTATAATTGTACAAAAGTTAGAAAGAATAAGCAAAAATTAAAGGAAACTGTAAAAACTTATGCTATTTCAACTTACGAAAGTTCAACAACTGCTGCTGCTTCGACTTTCGTTTTTTTCAACAGTTTCAGTTAATCAAAATGACGACTGCCAAAGTTGTCGACTGGCGAAGCACTTTGTAAACTATTGAAACTAGTTTTCCGTCTGTTTGATCCGACTGTTTGATTTTCCGAAAGCACTTTTGCTATTTTGACTGCAGCAATTTAATCACTGACGGTGTGAATGGTCGAGGAAAAAGGATATGTCTTTGAATTTGACTTGAGTCGAAGTAAAAATCTCTGCCAAATTTTAAAGCAATCGGTTAAAACATTCCATATATGTGTGACATTTTCCATAAAAAATACAACATTTCTATACAAAGAAGCTTCTTTGGGTTTTCGTGATATTCCAAATATTCTAATCAATTTTTCTAAATTTCTTTTTATAAACCATCCTGATACAAATGCCAACAAAATAATAAAAGTCCCAGCCAAATCCGTTGAGTCGTTCATGAGTGATGCCATTGCCAACGAACACCATTTAATTTTTATTTATATAGATGATAGTTTATTAGTTATAATCAACAAATTTTTAAGCAACTTAAGATATTGGACGCAAAAGAAATTTGGCCAATGGCTTATAGCTATTGACAACAAATATCGTTCTAAAGAGGATCGAATTTGAAAATTTTAACACAAATGATTTTTGGTCTTATATTGCGAGCTTAAAAAATGAGCCTGATACATTTGGATAGAACTGCATTAAAAAAGTTTATCTACAGAAGTCATAAGAGCTATACTTTACACAAAAACATTTTTTAAAGACATAAATTTTGTAGTAACCAAGATGATCACAAGAAGTGAAATCAAGAAGTTAATCTGTTCTTTTTTATAATTTCAATTATTTAAAAAACATATACAAAGATCTCCAGAGCGCAGTACGTTTTAAGATATTCTAAAAAAAATTTGAATTTTGAAAAATCTCAAGTTTTTGGTTGAAAGTATTTATGAAAAAGCCAAACAATATTCATTATATATATATTATTAAAATTAATTGAAGGGTTGAAAAAAAAATTAAATATTATTCTTACAGAAATGAAATGTTAAAAGATTTATTCTAGTGTTTTTAAATCTATTTTATGTTATGGTTTTATGTTATTTTTTATATTATTTACTAAATAAAGACTGTTTTGAATAACATGCATTTTTTTTTTGTGGGGGAATCAACATCATCCACAATTGGGCCTGAATTAATGGTGTTACAAATTCGCCGTCACCATACAAAGCATTTTCAACTTTAATGTATTATCATTTATTTTATAAATAATATACTACTTTATTTTACTTTTCATTATTACTGAATTCTTTTACCTTGAACTTTGTAAGTTTACTTTCAAAGCAATCTTGTCGGTCTGACCATTACGCTGATATTCTACTGTCACTTTATTTTAATCGATATGGCAATTCCATCAGCTTGAAATCACGTTTTCAATTCACTCGATTTATAAGCTTAACACCGGATTGTTGGAAGAAACCAAAGGTAAGTTTCCAGTTTAATTAATAACTATCTAATAACATTTATATATTTAATTAATAGTTTTGAAGCATTGTTTGACCCAAAACAAAGAACGCGTTTCATTTATTTATATTTATATAAATTTATAATTTATATAAATTTATATAAATTGGGGAATTTGACCGACAGAATTGGGAATTTGGTTGAAACAAGCTGGAAGCCGTATTTATAAACATTTTTTTATTCATTGCTTAATTTTTTAAGGTTTGTGTCTAAGCATCGAAAAACTTTTACGAACAATTCTTGTACATTTGCCAAACTGTTACTGCAAAAAATCTACAAAGGTCGAATGTGGAGCATGTCTATGATATAAATATTAGGGCGGGTCGATTTAAAAATCGCTCAATGCTCTGTGAAAATCGTACTCTAGGGATCAAAATAAGAAACTTTGCCGAAGGAACCATACCTCTAAAACGAATTCTGATGTCCCCCAATTTGGGTCGAACTTTTGGGTAGGGGCAAATTTTGAAAAATCCCACTTTGACCCATTTAGAGTGCTCCAATCGAGTCCAAATGTATGACCGACCCCCACTATCTTTGGAGGATTGACCCACCCATGCCAGTGGCACACCCCCTGGAACCCCCCTATGGGGTTCCCCATACAAACATTTCAAAAAATCACCAGTTTTGTCACTTTACATGAAAAAATCAGCGAAATGGCTATGTTTTTTCTTTATTCTTATTTATTTATTTATAATAATAATATTTATTATTTATTTATAATAATATCTATTTTTTCTCTTTTGAAATTTATTTAGTCAGAACATATGTAAATGAAAAAATTAATTTAAGTTAGTTATAGAAAAGAAACTAAAAAAATTATTGTTTGAAGTCTTTTTTACTTTCAAGTCTGGGCAATTTCGCACGGCTCTCTAATGTCGTCGCCATAACAGCCTCTACATTTTCCGGTATAACCCGTTTGGAAACGCTAGCTAGCAATTGAACATGTCGTTCCGTTCATTGTATGTGTGATGCAATTTTTGGATCATTAAACGGTGGATCATCTTGATTTAAATATTCTTTCAATGTATCGTACGGAATGCTTCGCGTGAATGGTGGTTCAAATACGTTATTTATGTCATTCATATTGATCATTTCCATGTAACTTGTGCAATTAAACTTTATATCTGGTTTTTTATAAGCTCTAAGTTGCGTTGGGTCGTCAACATCTGTTCGATAGCGTAGAATAGAATTATGTTGATAGCACAGTCGCGCTTTTCTTTGCTATCATCAAACAACATTGGTAACAAGATATTTTCCGAATGCGCATAATATGAATTATCTGTAATTACTTGATTGACAATTTTGCGTAAACGAGGTTCTAGAAATCGTGACCAACTAATGAAGTTGAAAAATAATGCACTGCCGTACACGACTGAGCTGTAATACTTGATATTGAAGTACATTGGCACATAACATTTAATTATAAATTCAACCAGAATTCTTAAATTTGCATCTGGATTTTCCGTTGTCACATATAATCGTAATAATCTAGCGGCCTTGGTGAGCCACCGAGAATGTACAATTTCCCCTGGTTTGATGTTAGCCAGATCCACCGCAACCACGCCGCTAGAAATTGCATGGACCATGTCGTGTAAGTACTTCGAATCGGTGGAAAATTCAATTTTTTTCTGGAGCGGGGGCATATTTTGCAACTCAATTTTCTAGAAGCCGTCCACCACCTGAAAATATATAATAATAAAATAATTAAAAATGGCTGACAATTATAATAAATGAGTGATAGCAATAACTTACCGGAAGAGTTTCACAAGTTTCGATTTGACGGCTCAGTTTTCCGGTTGCCGATCTTGGTCCATTGCTGGTTGATTTATCCAAAGCTTCAAACGAATGCCGAAACGGAAGTTCGTTGAAGTGTAGAAGGCAAACGAACCAATGCAATGGTCTTTTTAACAGCAATTCGAATCGTCGTATAATTCCACCGTGTGGGCCAGTGTTTGTTGGCTCACCGTCAGTGCATATTCCAATTAATGCATCCAGTGATATATTTTTATCGTAGAAAAAATCATTTAATATGGTTGTTTTGTATTCAGCGGTTTCATGTTCCAGTCTTACGTAACCAATCAATTCAGAATTGGGTTCTCTCAAAATAACAAGATGAGGTTCTTTTACCATCCTAGTATGAAACTTCTCATCAACTTTAGCTGTCGTTAAAGTATCATCTTTTCTGCCATCGAATGAAAACGCTAACAAATTGGTATGATCTAACCGTTTGCGAACCACTTCTTGTCTGCATTTCTCTTTTTCTCTGCGAACTTTCGATTTATCCATGATGAGAGGTTTGCCATGCTTATCTTTCATTTTAAAATCTTGGAAAATAGCGGTTCCCAATGCCGATGCTACTCTATCAGGCACACAAAATCTGTCACATACCAAGGCAAAGTTAAAACAATCGTATCTCTCTGTGTATTGTGAACTTGTGCTTCTATCCATATCTTCTTGAACCGGTGGCGGTGCGTATGTTGAATCATCGGGGTCTTGGTATGTTGGCATTGATGACATAGACGTTGCTCCTTGCTCTTCAGTTTCCATCACAACTGCATCCATTGTTAGTCTTCTCTGATTATGTTGATCGTGCATGAACTCTTTGAGGCGTTCGGGAACCCAGCCGCATGCACATGGAGCTGCCTTCAAATCGCATTTACATGTTCCAATGTAAAAAATTGTTTCCAAAGATTTTACATACTCTGTAAATTGTTGGGTTTTGTTTCTTCTCTTGATTTGCTCTTGATACTTGTCAAGCAATTTATTAAATTTATTAAATACACTTTTTTTCAGCATTATTTCCATACCAAGTTTTTCCCAAATTCTATTCAACTTATCTTGTACTTGAATAGTGAACGATTTATGGGAAAACTTTTTTGTTCTGTTTTAGCACGTTCGCATAAGTAAAAATAATATCTCAAGATATCCAGATGGGTTGATAAATTAATATCAGTCAAATCAGTAGACACACCAAAAACAGTAACATCGTGCTTGGGTATATGACTCATTGGGTTTTCGATAGTTGTTGATGTTGTTGCTTCATCTTGCGGTGTAGAGGATGGTTCTTTTACCATTGTAAACTTTTTGATTTGGAATGGTCAACTTCACTTATTATTTTTTTTTAAATATTTTTTTATCTGAAATTAGCACTTCACACTTTGAGTTCTTCACAACGACTTAATGCATTCACAAAAACTGTTGCGTTATATATGGTCTACGAGACGAGGTAATAAGAATGAAATGGTAATTTCAATTCTACCTGCTGTGTCTTGTGGTGGCTTAAAAACGCACACAAGCAATTTTAGGATCTGCAATTGTGTCACAGTGATACCTTAATTTTTTAAAAGGGTTGCGGTGCATTCCAGTGATACCTTAATTGTTAAAATGGTTGCATAAAACGCGCATTTCTTAAGAAGGTACCATAAAATACCCACAAAAAGGGTTGTAAAAACAACCTTCATTTCTTAAGTAGGTGCTATAAAAAAACTACACAAGTAAGTTTACGACATGCAGCTGTGTCTTGTGGTGCCTTAAAAAACGCACACAAGCAATTTTCCGATTTGCAATTGGGTCACAGTGATACCTTAATTTTTTAAAAGGGTTGAATAAATTTCTAAAGAGAAAAAAAACTCCAAAAAGAAGAAAACATAGGCATTTCGCTGATTTTTTCATGTAAAGTGCCAAAACTGGCGATTTTTTGAAATGTTTGTATGGGGAACCCCCAGGGGGTTCCAGGGGGTGTGCCTCTGGCATGGGTGGGTCGGGCCTCCAAAGTTAGTGGGGGTCAGGCATACATTTAGACTAGATTGGAGCACTCAAAATGGGTCAAAGTGGGATTTTTCAAAACTTGCCCCTACCCAAAAGTTCGACCCAAATTGGGGGACATCAGAATTCGTTTTACAGGTATGGTTCCTTCGTCAAAGTTTCTTATTTTGATCCCTAGAATACGATTTTCACAGAGCAATGGGCGATTTTTTTGCCTCCCCACAAATCGACCCGGCCTAATAAATATCCTTAACATCAGCTTTAATCGAAAAGACGACGAAAAATTTTAGGTGAAATTTAAGCAGCCTTTAAACGCAAATTTCGGCATATAAGATGCACAGATCTTAAGCAAGCCGGAAAACATTGATGTATAACAATGTGTTGTTTAAAGCTAGTTAAAAGTTAGTTAATTAGCTAGTTAAATAAGACTGCTAATGTTTTAGTGTAAAATAACGTTGAATACGTGACTCACATTTATTTTAGTAAAAACTAGTAAGGAATAGAGCTTCGGCAGGGTACCGAAGCTAAAATACCCCCTACGACCGTACTGAAGTACCATCTTGTTCAAAAAGAAAGGTTCATTTATTGAAAAAAATTAAAGTACAAGTTTATTCATCCAAATCAATATTGTCGCCTTCAAAGTAGTCCCGTCGGCTGCAACGCACTTATGCCAGCGATTGATCCAGTTACGGGAACCTTTCTGGAACACGGTTTTTGGTATGGCCTTCAGAGCGTTCACCGATTTTTTCATGATCTCTTCTTTGCTGGTGAAACGCGTTCCTCGAAGCGGTTTTTTGACTCGATCGAACAAGAAAAAATCACACGGAGCCAGGTCAGGTGTATTTGCCGGCTGCTGGATGGTTATCGTGTTGTTTTTGGATAAAAAGTCATGAATATTATGAGCTTTGCGCGATGGTGCATTCTCGTGGTGCAAAATCCATGATTTGTTTTGCCACAACGGATCCAATTGCAATGCCGACGTCCTCTGCAATCTCTATAATCGTCAATTTGCAATTTTTGAACAACATTTCTTTGATTTTTTCAATGTTTTCTTCGGTAGTCGAACACGATGGCCGCCCGGTACGAGGGTCGTTTTCTACTTCGTCTTGGCTACTCACAAATCGGTTAAACCCCTTGTTTGTCTTCTGATACGATAGAGCAGAGTCACCGTAACATTTCACCAACATTTTAAGCATATCGACGCAGTTGAAACCATTTTTCACACAAAATTTTATACAAACACGTTGCTTAATTTTTTCTTCCATCGTAAAAGTCGAAGACACGAAAAAAGTTGTTGTAAACAAAACACTGTCACTTTACCAAATGTCAACAAGAGACGCTGATATTTGGCAGCCTTGTCTTAGACACATGTGGCAACCTACTAAAAATTAAAAAAAATTTTCTATTCGGACAGTTAAGTCCGGTTCACAGTGTGAATAAACCTTTCTTTTTGACGAAGTCTTTAGACGTCTTTAAAATTTTTATGTATAATCTGCATAAATATTTGTGTCAAAAGCTTAATTTAATTTTACACTTAGCTGCCACATAGAGCAATTTATAAGCAAAGTAAAATGCCGCACCCACTTTTCTAGTATAAAGACTCCACATAACTCCATTGAAACTTACCGATGAATATATGTATGGGTTGGATAAATGACGTGGGCGGAACTTGGGTACATACAGACACAATGTCATTCAGTTTTATATATATACGAAAGTGTTTGAATTTTGATGACGTCACTTTGTATTGAAGGTAGGTGTGGTTTTCATCTGATTTTGCCAAATATCAAAGAGTGTCTTATGTTAAATATCAAAGTTTGTATGCAAAATTTCAAGACATTTTTGTAATTTTTCCAGATTTTTAAGCGATTTGACGTTTTCAATAAAGCCACTTTGTATGGGAGGTAAGCGTGGTTTTCATCCGATTCGGCCAAATATCATAGTGATTGTCTATATTATATGTAAAATCCTATGTGCAAAATTCCAAGACATTTCTGCAATTTGAGCAGATTTTTAAGGGATTTCACGGTTAATATAAAGCTACTTTGTATGGGAGGTAGGCGTGGTTTTTATCCAATTTTTCCAAATTTCATTGACAGGATTCATATAGAAGATCAAAGCTTATATGCTAAATTTCAAGGCATTTCATTAATTTTTGTGCATTTTGAAGAGATTTTACTGTTAAAATAAAGCCACTTTGTATGGGAGGTAGGCGTGGTTTTCGTCCGATTTTTCCAAATTTTATTGCTATGATTTATATTGAAGATTAAACCTTACATGCAAAATGTCAAGGAATTTCATTAATTTTTGTGGATTTTGAAGAGATTTTTACTGTTAAAATGAAGTTGCTTTGTATGGGAGGTAGGCGCGGTTATCATTCGATTTTTTCAAATTTCATAGTGAGGATTTATATTGAATATCAAAGCATACGTGTCAAATTTCAAGACATTTCATCAATGTTTGTGGATTTTGAAGATATATGGTTAAAATAAAGTTACTTTGTATGGAAGGTAGGCGTGCTTTCGATCCGATTTTGCCAAATATCAGAGAGATGGTTCATATTACATATCAAAGCTAATGTGCAAAATTTCAAGACATTTCTTTAATTTTTGTGGCTTTTTAAGATATTTTACGTTTAAAATAAAGCCACTTTGTATGGCGTGGCGAGTGGGCGTGGTTTTTATCCGATTTTGCCATATATCATAAAGATGGCTTATATTAAATATCAAAGATTATGTGCGAAGTTTTTGTGGGTTTTTAAGAGATTTTATGTTTAAAATAAAGCCACTTTATATGGGAAGTCGGCGTGGTTTTCATCCGATTTTGCCATATGTCATAAAGATGGCTTATATTAAATATCAAAGGTTATGTGCGAAATTTTTATGGGTTTTTAAGAGATTTTGCATTTAAAATAAAGACACTTTGCATGGGAGGTAGGCGTGGTTTTCATCTGATTTTTCCAAATTTCATAGCCAGAATTTAGATTGAAGATCAAAGCTTACGAGCCAAATTTCAAGGCATTTTTTTAATTTTTGTGGATTTTAAAAACATTTTACGGTTAATATAAAGTCACTTTGTATGGGAGGTAGGCGTGGTTTGGCCCAAATTCGATTTGGCCCATTTTCGAACATAATCTTCCTTTTTTTAAAAAAAAACGTATTTTTTGAATTTCATCGCGATAGCCTTAAAATTACGGCTGTAATCGTGTCGACAGACGGACAGACATATGGACACCCGGAAAGCGACTCAGGAGGTGATGCTGATCAAAAATATATATTTTTCTATACTTGCCACGCCTCCTTCTTGGCGTTACAAACGGAATGACAACGTTAATATACCCCTTACGCAGTACTCGTTGGGGTATAAAAATAAAAAGAACTTCCTACACAAAACACTAACGGGAACTGCAAACCGGGGTAGATATCAACTCTATACGAGCTTCACGTCTTCACTCCGTTACAGTAACCAAGAAACTGAAAGGTCTCACGACCTCGCCCTAATGTTAGAACCTTCAAAGTTTGGCTGGGTTAGATATCTACCCCGGTTTGTAGTTCTAGGGTTAATAACGATTACTGCAATCGTAATGAAAATATTTTTTATTACTACGTACATATATTAATCGTAACCTTTATTATTTATAATTATGATTACAATTTGTAATTGTAATTTACCTGTAATCAATTGCGAATGTAATCGATTACATCCCAGCTCTGCTACAAACCCGCTTTTGTATACACATTAAGCCATTGGGCGCTTTTCTACCACCTCGGAGCCGAAATATGGAAAGCAGGAAATTTTTTTAAGCTCCAAAATTTTCTTAATTTGGTCAATAAAAATAATGGATTTGGTCAATTTCAATGGATTCTGGTGCCGTTTTTAGAATAGAAATATAAAACATAATTTTATGGCTTGAAATGCTTCTTAGAATTGCTTCTTATATTCTCCCAGAAGCTCAATACACTTGTTCCTAAGGTCCTCTAATTTATGGATTCCATCGCTGTAATGGCCTTTCGTAAGGTCTCCAAAATACCCTTCTGCTATCACCTCTTCGTTTGATAAAAATCGTTTTCTACGAATAAATTTTTGAGATGTGAGAACAGTCAGAAATCAGAGGCAGCTAGATCTGGCTAATAGGGTGGATGTTCAAACAGTTCGTACTTTAATTAACTGATTTTAGCGATGGTTTTTTGACTTTTGTGAGCAGATGCGTTGTTCTGATGGAAAATTACTTTTTTCTTCTGCAAATCGGGTATATTTTCACGAATCTTTGCGTCGAGCTGATCCAAAAGGTTGCAATAATATTTAGAAATAATTGTTTTTCCAGTTTTCCAGAGATAGTCCCTCAACAAAATCCCTTTTGCATCCCAAAAAACTGATGCCATAACTGTCTTTGCGGATTTTTGAACACCAACTCGCTTAGGAACCGAAGAACCAGGTGCACACCACTCTTTAGCTTCTTTTTTGATTCAGCATTATGGTGGTAGACCCGAGTCTCATTCAAAGTGATGAATCGACGTATAAAATCCTTTCTATCCTTTTTAAAATGCTCCAAATGTTGCTGAAAAAGTCTCATTCGAATGTTTTTTTGTTCCACTGTTTGCGAATGCGGCTTATACACACTCTAACAAAAGAATAAAATTATTTCATAAAATATTTTTTTTTAATAAAAATTAAAATTTTTCGGTTCTTTGAAAATGTATTTTTTTACACTATTTGAGTCAAGCAGTTTTTTTTATCAAGTTTAAAGTTTTCTGGTGCCGTACAGTGAAATAGCTCCATATATATGTGAGAAAAACTAGAAGGAGTGGTTGTAATTTTATGAAATTTAATTTCTAAAAGTATAATGATAAGCCGGTTTCAAAATAGGTATCGATTTTTTTTGCACCGGTTTCAGTTTGTTAAAAAACCGAATATTTTGGGTAATTTTGTTAATACCAAAATATTTGCCCCAAATTTGAATGCTATCGAACAACTTGCATGGAAAGGCACAGTTGCCGTTATTGAGATGAGAAAAAAATTTAAAAAAACACGTGTATCGTAGTTTTTCATGTATATGTCAGGTTTTTTTTTTCAATATTTTAATTTCCGTTGCGCGAAAACGTATTTCTATATATTTCATCTTAGAAAAAATGCTGTGCCGACTCGAAATAATTTTTGTTACGTTTGTTCGCGGCTTATTCGCACCGAGTAAAAATTTGAAAAATTTTACGAAAACAGTGATTAATTCGTTTCAGAGAATATTCAAGACTACTTATGTTCGTTACTGGTGGTATACTCATGAAGTCGTGTGCGACTATTGCTATAGACATTAATGTAAGTTTACTGATGGAAGATCAACAATAAATTACGCTGTACCAACAATTTGGCTACCACGAACGGAGCACTGCAATCAATTGTGCTACTTTTGCTTAACTTTTTCTCACACTTAAGGGTACCAATACTTTTGCCGCAACAGAATTCGCTGCGCTAATGTAGAATTTAGTGCCGGCTGATTTCAAAATAACGGCCGCTAGTGATCGAGGCAGCACTATTCCATTTGACGAATTTTTTTAATGGCACGAAGATCGGGGAAAAAACTTTGCTTATTGTTGTGATATTGATTCGATGTTTGCAGAAATCGGTTACCCTCATATTTCAGAGGAGTGGCGACTCTTCATCGATGCATCAGTCAGCAGCCTTAAAGTCGTGCTGCTTCATATCGGTAACAAACATCCGTCTGTTCCGATCGCATATGCCACAAACCTCAAAGAAACATACGACAGCATGAAACTAATATTAGAGCTGATAAAGTACCAAGACCACAATTGGAAAATATGCTGTGATCTGAAAGTGGTCGGATTACTCATGGGTGTTCAGAGAGGATTTCCAACCCACCAGTGCTTTTTGTGTACATGGGAAGGTCGCAAAAGAGATCAGCATTACACTGAATTAAAGTGGAGGCCGCGCACATGCTACGAATTAGGCGTAGAAAGTATAGAGCATCTACGATTGGTGCAACGATCGCTAATCATTTTGCCACCACTCGGCATTAAGCTCGGTCTCGTATCAAATTTTGTTAAAAAACTGGATCTTGAGGGCGAGGTGACTGCAAGTTTGTGCAAAATTTTTCCGAAATTGAGCCGTGCAAAGATTCATGCAGGTATTTTTTAAGTAGTCATTCAGTAACTTAATTTCTTTACAATGATGCGTTTGATTTAAGATGTTTTCAATGGTCCGCAGATAAAAAAAATAGTTGCAAGTGATGAACTTGCCTCAAAATTGAATGCTATGGAACAACGTGCATGGAAAGGCACAGTCGTCGTTATTGAGCAGTTTCTTGGAAACAAACTAGCTGCTAATAATAAAACTATTGCCGCAGAATGATTTCGGCATATGGCGAAATGGGGGGTTTAATGTCGGTAATGATCCACTTCCTTCACAGTCATTTAGATTTTTTCCCTGATGATTTAGGAGCTTATAGCGATGAGAATGGCGAAAGCTTGGCGAATACTGCTGGTCTATTTGTCGCGATACCGAGACAAATGCTTACAAACGACAAAATAAAAGGCCTAAGTTTCATTAAAAGCGTTTAAATTTTAAACGTTCGTTTATACTCAGTGCAATAAAATAAAGTGCATAACTGCCTTTCTCATTGTCTTTTTTTTACTATTTTGAAAAAATTGATGAAAAAAATTGAAGCCGTAAGCCATACAAAAAAATAAAAAAAAATTATATAGGTAATAACAAAATTACTAAAAAAATTCGATACCTATTTTGAAACCGGCTTATCATTATACGTTAGGAAATTAAATTTCATAAAATTCCAACCACTTCTTCTATTTTTTCCCGCATATATATGGATCTTTTTCACTGTGCGGCACCAGAAAACTTTAAACTAAAAAAAAAAAATTCTGACGTGTACAGGAAAATCGACGATACACGTGTAAATTTATTTTTTCTTCCCTTTCCGAAAAAGTATATTTTGTTCATAGGACAGAATGTGTGTAACGCTGTGTAGGCAAATGTTAATTATGCATTTCTAATGCTTATGCCGCATTAGGTCTGAATAACAAGACCTTTGACGCTATTCCAAGTGATGTCAAGTCTGTTAAAAAATACGCTCATTAACATCACTATGAGAACAATCTCAGCATTAACCAGCTGAAAAAAGCGTAAAATATTGCTACAGAAGCTTTCTAAGATTTTTCGATTGACTTTCTGAGAGTAAAAGCGCTGAACTAGCGGAAAAAAGAGAAAAACTAGAGCATTTAGAAAAACGCTATTATTTTGGTTAAATTGAAAAAACCCGCAGCGTAGCGTGCAATCTTTTCAAAATCGTCAATATATGCGTGGAAGTTCACAACATTTTTTGTAGTAATTTTACAATCTGTTTTTAGTGTATACGTAGTAAGTTAAAATCACACTAGCAATAACCTAGTTAAGAGTAAACAAGTAGCTTGTTACTAGTATGACAACAAGTTTAAAATATGCTAGTAAAATACTCATCTTTTCCTCTAACAACAACACAGAAAAATAAACAAGTTCGCGCAATGTAAAAATTATTTGAGCTGAACTAGTACTGGTATTTTTTGGACCAGTGAATATACAAGTATTTGAACTAGTTGACTACACTGCAGGGTTGTTACAAAAAATGAGTTAGAGACCATCATCGTTGAATCAACTGCTTCTACCGGCTTGAATTGACAAGGAGTTTGTCATGGTTAAGGACATAGGGCCTTAAACCTCAGGGGTGTGACTCAGGCGTTAGCTTAGAGCTTAAATAAGAAATAGCATTGAATTGGGCAATTATCATAAAATTAATTGCCTTATCCGCGGAAGTGATTTCAGACACGAATATTGTTCAGAACAGGTGTACGTTCCTGCCCCATCCTGACACTGACAGAGTGATAACCCGTTAAAACACGGTTACCTCAAACGTAAGCACGTAACATAGATATAGTTAGATTATTACAATTAATTACTTTGCAGTAGGAATAATAAAATTTTATTAAAAATGTGAAGAAATCATAATAATTAAAACCGCATACTTATACACATAAGGTGACCAACTTTAATGAATTTGCTTGAAAGCGTTACTTTTATTATAACCGATTTCTTTTTATATTTGAGGCTATTTTTTAAAATTTTAAAAAATGAAAGTCATTACTTTCTTTTAAAAAGATTTTTCAGTGCTTTGATTTGAGAGTTTAAAAGTTCCAAGCTACAGTGGTGCAAGATACATAAAAGACTGATTGCTGATTGTGGTATTAAAACCATGGACATTGGGCCAGCTAACAGTTAAAACAGGTCATTGTTAAAGCTTTTAGCAGATTTATTTAAAACTTTGCATAAGGGGTGTATCAACTTAAATTTGATTTAAATAATTAAAAATACAAAATGACGGATCCAATATGTTGACCAAAATTTAAAAATGTTATTTTATTTGTATGAACATTTGTACGAAGACCATTTTGAGCATGCTTATATACAGTGACGAACTAATTTATTGGCACAGTAAGCACTTTTAACTTCACGATTGATGTAATGACCGTTTTAATGCTATTTTTAATATAGATAGAATGATAAATTTCCCACTAAGTTCACTTTGTTTCATTTCAAAATTTTTGTCATATTATTTATAAAAAAAGAATAAAAACAAAATACTCTATTTCATTGAACAAAATTATTGACACACTTAGCCACATTCTTAAAATTTTACCGATCTGGCGACTTTTTTTCCGAGCAATCACCATTATTTAGCATTATTCATTTACCATTCACCATTATGTCATAGTGAAAATATCAGTGTGCCTTCAATTTTCAAAAATTAATTGATTTTATAAAAAATGGTTAATAAACAGAAGGAAACCACAGAATCTCATCGAAAAATTATTGCATATTTGCACAATCAAGACAAATCTTATGCTGAGAATGGAGAAATGTTGGATAGAAGTCGCTACATCATTCGGAGTATCATGCAGCGTTTTAAGTGAACCTCAACATATGAAAGTGCAAAGCATACAGGCCGGCCTAGATATTTAAGCAGCCTTGAATGCAGACAATTAATCAAAAAAGTCAAAGTGAGTGCCAAAATATTCTCAACACAGATCGCTGCTGAGGTTAAACAAGAGTTTGGAAAAGATGTCAACGCAATTACGGGCCGGAGAGCCCTGCATGAGACGAACTACAATTGTCGTATTGCTAGACGTAAACCTCTTGTTTCAATAATAAAACAAAAAAAGCGGTAAGCATATGCGCAGGAGTATTTAAGTAAGCTTATTCATTTTTGGATCCAAGTGCTTTTCTCGGATGAAAGCAAATTCAATATCTTTCGCTTTGATGGCCGCCAAACGGTGTGGAGAAAGCCCAATACAGAGCTAGAAAAACGAAACCTTGCTGTATCCGTAAAACATGGTGGTGGAGGATTGATTGTGTGGGAATGTATGTCTTCTGCAGGGGTGGGCAAGCTGGTATTCATTGACGACATTATGGACAATATGATGTATATGAATATACTAGGAGAAAACCTCAAAAAAAGTGCAGACAAGATGAATTTACCAGTCTCGTTCACTTTCCAACTTTCCAAGTGACCCGAAGCATTCGGCTTATGCTGGGCGTATGTGGATTGCATACAATGTTTAGTATGTTCTACCACATCCACCACAATCACCAGATCTCAATCCGATTGAGCATTAATGGGAAGAGTTGCATAGGATGGGTGAAACAGCGGGCATTAACAAAAAATAATGAGCTGAATCAGGCACTGGTCGAAGAATGGCAAAATATTGGGATAGAGGTCACGAAAAAAATGGTCAATTATATGCAACACTGGAAGTAGGTGTTAAATAAAAAGAATTGGCAACTAAGTATTATTTTCGCAAACAACCAAACATTTTATAGAATTTAGTAAAGTATGCCAATAATTTTGTTCAATGAAATGGAGTATTTTGTTTTGTTTCTCAGTTTTTATAACTAATACAATATAACTTTTGAAATGAAACAATGTGAATTTAGTGGAAATTTGTCATTCTACTTAATAATGCTTACTGTGCCAATAATTTAGTTCGCCACTGTAGAAGTTGATATAAAAAATTCAAAATATAAAATTATCAACTCAATTTGAAGATAGAAATTTCAAAAAGTTGTTATTTAATTTGTATCGTGATATAATAACTTACAAGGTAGGAGTGACAATTTTTTTGTCGACTAGCATTTGTCAAAAACTCATAGAAAAATAGAAAACGAATAAGCATCAATGCAGATGAAAAATTAAACTTTGTATTGATTTTGACAAGTATTGGTCGACACTCTTAGAAAATATGTAGTTGTTAAGGCTACTTTGTAAATTATTATATCATACTTTTTATAACAGTAGCATAAGATATACAGAAGAAAAAATATAAAAATGAGATTTAAAGAAAATTTTGAGTCGGAACTTGAAGAGTTGCTCATTTAATACGTCATACGTTTTTGACTCTCATGTCACAGAGTCTTATCTCCGCCCCCCTCACCTCGAGATCACGTCACACTCTTTTAAATTTTTTTAAAACTAGTGAGTTTTTTTTTACGTTTTATAATTATAGTTCACGCTATATGTGTACTATTATTTAAGAGAAGACTCACGGAAATTAATTACCAGCAAGTTCATTAACCGGTCAACCAATTTTGATAGTTCTTTCACTATTCAATTCTTACAATAATTTAAATTAACAAAGCGTACTAGTTTTTTTTTCAAAACCTTTTCAGTAATAAATAAAAAAATCCCCGCATTTTAGTCCATAAATAGGCGTAGGGAAAACAGTTAATTTTATTTTTTCCTGTGTTTCTCTACCAATTTTGATGATTTTTTTTTTAAAAGAATTGGAGTAGGAAGAAGGAGTGCACCAAATTTAAAGAAAAGTACCAGCTGGAATACCTGGCGTCGCTCGGGGGTAGTATGGCAAAATGGTCGAATTTCGATCACTGACGTTCTGTATTTAATAGAATTTTGTCACTTTTAACTTTGCAACACTGATTTTCGCTACGCACATTCAGGACAATCCAAAACAAATATATTAGTTTCTTAATTAACTATATTGTAAAAAATAAGTATTTTAACGAATTAAAACGAAAAAATCCATTTAACACAGCGCCACAGCGGCTTCGCCATGGACGTTTTTTTTATAATAACGCAAAAACTTCATATAAAAATATCCTAAGCACGCTAGAGGTGGCCAGTCAATCGCCTTGCGTTCAAAAATAAACAAATTTTGATCGCCCTACAACAGTGGTCGGCAAAAGTAAAAGTAAGACTGTATTGGTGAGAGAAGAGCAGCTGCACTGAAAAAAAATGTTGTTCTTCAAATCGGTCAATTATATCAGTGCTATCGTCTAAGCATATCGGAAATAATTGGCATTGGCTTATTTTTTTTCAAGAAATAAGCCTATTTCTTCAGTACGGCGACCTATGGTTCTGGGTGACAAGGCGATAGACTCAACAATTGCACTCGATTCAGTATAGAGTCTTCGCAAAATTTTAACTAAAAGTTGTTTTATGAATATACCATCTGAAAATGGTCTCCCCCTGTTTTGCAATTTCTACTCTTATAAGAGTCGATATTGACAATTTTAGCTGCTTCAAATGTTCGTCTGCATTTTTATTTTTTTCTGTTAAGGAACAATCTATCCACAAATTTTTTGTTGTCTACAAAAAGCTTTTTCCTTTGGTAGCCCACAATATACTTAAATTTCTAATGAAACATAGGAAATGCCTTTTCATAGTTTGTTCCGTTTTTATTTGCAACGACATATAACACTACAAACATTGCATGTCATCAAAGGCGTTTGGAAGCATGAAGTATTTTTTGCTAGTTACACTATTTTCCATATTTGCTCGAAGAATAATTTTAGTGTATGGACCAATCAATTATGAATAATCCGATACAATGCTGCTTCATCATTGGTTGTTTGTCGAATGAGCGAAAAACCATAAGAATTCGTGTGACTCTCAGCAAAGCATGTGCTTCATGGGTGCCGACCACTGCTCTACAATGCCTCACTTTCACTGTTTCTTGAAAGCTTCCAACAAAAACTTTTGAACGCCGTTCAGACGATTACCGTGTGGCCTTAGTTCTTGAGGCAATGCATGTGAAACGATAAAAAAATATTTTTGTCTTTAGTTTTGCAGCTCAGCACTGTATTTATATGTATGCCACTTTTCGCATGGCGCGAGGCTCATCTGTTTTTTTATGTTGTGCTAGCTGAGCAGAAAAAGAGAAGAGTAGAGGGAGTTTATTTAAACTCTCGCAACACAAACGCGTTAAAGAATATGATCAAGCAATTCGTGGTACAGGCGATGTTTTCCTTAAAAACTTGGCACTTTAATTAAACATACTTATTACTAAAATTTCGAAATAAAAATAGCCTCATACTATGCTGTAGCAAGAATGTGACATTTTTAAATATGCTTCATAAATATCAATCCAGTACGTTTGGAGTTTACTTGGAAACAGAAATTTGCACTACAATTTTATACAATAGTATAGATTTAAGTTTCTATGTTTTATGAAAAGAGCACACTACAAAAAATAAAAGAAATTTTGAACTTTCTGTAGATGCAAATAGAACACTAACCATCAGACTTCTTCAAAATCATATGAAAGCTACTTCGTAGTATATGTAACATCGTGTCATTGGTCGACTGTGCATTGTTGTGTATCCAGACCTTCCCTTTGTGGAAAAATATCATTATTGTAACGGTAATTTTGACTCAGATTTTGTCATTAGTGATAGTTCGCAAGATTTTCTGTTACAAGCCTTGAACTCCTGTTAAGAAGCCAGTTTAACTTTAGAGCTTTCAGTTTCATTTCGATTTTCTTAGACTCAATATGCTTTTGCTTAGGTAACCGTCTGTCAGGATGAATACCCAAGTGGGCAACGTTATTCGCTTGAGGAATAGGGATTTGATTGAGCATGACTGTAGGACATGTTTTAGTCCGCAAAGTAAATGTAACGTAAGTACTCTTCAGCTCATTTGTTCTTATTCGCAAGTTTCTCAACCATGTTTCTAACATTTCCAAATATTCATTTAGGTTTTAGGATGCAACTAAAGGGTTTGAATGGGTGCTCAAAATAGCTGTATCAAAAGCAAATGTTGAAGTGATTAATTGATTGCTAGTTGGTAGATCCACTGTAAAGGTAAGAAACAAAGCTGAAACAAGGACGCTACCTAATAAAGTTTCACATTTTACTTTACTTCCTATTAGAATCCTATCTAGAATTTTAGAGCAGTAAACAGGTAAAAAAAGTTTTATTTTGTATATTAAGCCATTGTGCCACACCCTATCGAATGCTTGAGCAACATATTATAACCAAGTTTTTTCGAAAGCCATATCGGTGGCTTGGAATAATTTTTTTGTTCTACATGTGGATCTAAATTAGTGAGCAGTAATTTTTCAAAAAGTTTTGAAAATAAAGATAGTAAGCTTATTGGTCAGCAAGAAAATGTTTGGATTGGATCTTTTCCAGGTTTGGGTACCATGGTTATCCATGACATTGGAAAACAACTAATCCTCAATATTGCATTAAATATATGTGATAATTTTTTAATAGCAATACTTGGAGACTCTCTTATCATATCTGTAGTAATAAGGTCTTACCCTGGTGATTTCTTAGCATTAAGTTTTGTTTTAATAATTCTGTCAACTTTTCGTCTTTCGACTTTCGTTTTTAATGGATTTTCCCTCGATTGAGTAGGCAAGTTAGGAATCTCAAAACTGTTACTGGGTAGATTTGGCTGAAACACACATTTTAAGTGCTCAGGAAAAGCAAGGGCTTTATCTTCCTCACTTCTGGTCAATCTTTTTGCATTCAAAGGCGCTTCGCATTCTTTTGTAATCTCTATAGTTTCATTTGCCTTCCATAGGGAATAATTGTTTGCTTCTGTTGGACTAAGCATTTGTGTATATACACCGAGAAAAAAAAAACAATAGGTAAATCACCTAAGTCGGCTTGGGTAAAGAGACTTGTATGGGGATTATAAGCTTATGCTTATTCACCTAAGCAATTTATTGTTTAATACATTGCTTTGGAAGCACATACTTTGATATCTTGACAAAAAAAATATTTGATTCATCTAAGCTCACAATCCAAAAACACAAAATAAAAAAACAAAACCGGTAAATTTTATTACATTTCATCAACAAAAAGAAAAGAAAAAAAAAATTTCTTTGCCCGCCGTGCAGAATCGAACCTGGAACTTTTGGTGCCAGTCCCTCGTTGTACCCACTGATCCAAGCAGCTTTGCTACTACTTGCTGACATAAATGCAGCTATGTTGACAGATGCTATGTTAATAGATGCAGTATTCTGTTAATTGCCATACAACAAACATCTTTTAATAGATTATTGTGTTATTCTGCATCATAGCTTCAGTTGTAATAAATATTGAATAAATCACTCCGCGTAACAAAGGCGTTTGGCTCAATGCGTAGTGTAGTGACTTCATACACAGTGATATCGGTTGGTTGTGGGTTCGAATCTCAACGGCATGCGAAGGTAAAATTTTTGTATTTGATATTTAATTTAATTTAATTTAATGTTCTTGTTATAATAGACGTCAAGCAGCAAAAAAAGCTGAGAAGTCATTAATTTCTAAGAAAAAAGCGGTGTTGATAAAAGAAAAATTTGTATTGTTGCCGATTTCAGTCAAGCCAATCACAGAACAAGAGGCGGCAGCCTTAAAAAAATGAAAATAAAAAAAACCAAAAACCGAAAAAAGTTGTATTTTTGAAATGAAATTTTTTTTATATAGTAGTGTATGAAAAATTACCAAATACTTGCTTAATTTATCACCCAAACAAAAATTGGCAAGTCAACATGCAAAACTTAGGCGTCTTGATAAAGTACTTGGGAGGCTGCCAGGGCCATCTTATAAATTATACCAGGTTTTTTCAATTTAACATAAGCTTTTTTCTCGGTGTAGCTTCAAATTTTGTACTAATTCAGTTTTACGCAATTCTTTTAGTCTTTTGATAGCTGATAAGAACTTTTGCTTAGATTGTGGCGATCTTCTTTGCTGCCACTCTCTTCCGAGTGCTCGTTTTTCTCTAAGAATCTCTTCAGCCGATACAAATGGTCACCTTGTTGCTACCTATATACACATTAACCGCATTAACACGCATTAAGAACTCGACACAAAAAAACGTGCAGCCATACTTTCTTCCTATTGCTTTTTGTGTCAAACTCATTGTAGGTGTTGGTTTTTGCGTTCTAGAATGAAGGGTGTAAGCCTCAGAATAAATGTATATAAAAGCTAGTCGAATTACCAGAAGCAATTCACAGTTCTATTACATCCTCGTTACTCAATATGGTGATAATCGATCAATATCAAGTCAAGCCGGAAATTTTTGATAATCCTATATTTGGCTTTCATCTGAAAAGTATGCGTTACTTCGGCTATTTAATTGGAACGAATCAGCGTTATCCTTTGTGGCATTTTATACGTTGCACTTTTTTCACCATATCTTTTGTAGTCTTTGTTACTCTAAACGTGAGTATCAAGCAGAAATCGTTTAATGAGTCAATAATTGATTATTTAACATTCATAGTTCATCAAAGTATTTCGCAATATTCAAATCGTAGAGGCAGACTTCATACTCAGACCTGCATTATTGGCTGAATTATCCCCGACTATACATGTTGTGAATGCTTACTTTCAAAGAAAACGTGCGTAAATGAATTTAAAGTCCATTGATTCGGAACATGGTTCGGGTATTGCAACCGTTTTTTTTTTCAATTGACTTTTATTGAAAATGGAACCACTACCAGTATCTAAAAGTGAATCGAAATTTGAGTTTAGTTTACTTAAAAACTTAATTCTAGGTGTTTTTAGACTGGTCAACTTTCTACACGAAGATCTAGTTTTAATACGCTCTTGCGTTGATGATTTGGAGCAGCAAATCTATAGAAAAATGGTTAAATATTTGCACAAAATTACATATTTATTTTTCATATCAGCGTGCATAAATGGTTCCATTGCATGCTTGCAATGCTTGATGCTATCCATACTCTATCCCGACGTGGTTTTCAATCAGATCTTAGCAAGTCAAGTAACTAACTCAGACTCACTGAACCATAAGCAAAGATTTGGTGAAAACTGAAGAAATGTGGAAACCTATCAAACCGAAAACGTTCGCCAAGCTCTCACTACATTCGCCAAACCTTCGCTTGTGCTTACGTGGCAACTGATTGAAATAAATTTACTTTCATCCACATATATCCTCGTATATATATTTTACTGTTTATTTTTTTTAGAAACCGAATGGTACTATGATGCCCATTCTCCTAGATTGTAATCCATTTTACGATGTTTTGTACTATCCCAAAATAGGCTATATTGCAGCCTACTATGCCATGTTTCTAAGTGCTTTAACAGTTCCATTGGTTCATACCTTTGGCACATGTTTGCTGGAGTTCTTAATTTTTAAAATTGAAATCATTAACAAACGCTTAAGCAAAATGGATGTAAGTCTCAATATAATACCAACAGTTATGGACTAATTTCTTTTTTTCACTTATTTCAAGCGCAGATAACGAAAATCAATCTCAAACTTCGTAGTAAAACAGAAATTGATAAGTTGAGCAGAGATGAGGTTAACTGTATGCGCCTAAAAATGTGTGAATATTGTGTACAAGAGCAAATAAAAATTCGTTGGTCAGTCATTTTTCATCTGTAATGAAACTAATATTTGTGCTCATGAAAAAATATTTCCAGGTTTGTACAGGAATTACAAATACTAGTACGTATTCCATTATTTATGGATTTCGTTATATCTACTATACTCATTTGTGTGCTTATGCATGCCATGTCTACCGGAGTAAGTTTTAAAGATCATTTTAAAATTTGCATTTGCCAGAGTACCTATAAGTTTTTTTTTGTTTTTAATAAAGGTGCTAAGCGGCGTAGAATTTATTTTCTTGTTTATCTTTACTTTTATCATTGTTGCAATGCAGGTACTCTATCACTGGCCTGCTACGGTGCTGCGTGCAAGTGTAGGTAGCACAAATTATTTTTATCCATAAGTGTTTCAATTATTATTTTATTCAAAGCATGAAGCTTTGTCATTTGCTATCTACTCTTGTGATTGGTACAACTATCCGCTGAAGCTGCAGAAAACCATACTTCTTATCATGATGGATTCCTCAAAGCCCTTAGTAATATCTGCTTTAATTGTGCAGCTGAAACTACAAACTGTCTTAGATGTAAGTAAGATATTCTATTCTATTTATTAACTGCATTTAATGTTTTTACATATTCTACTTATACTTCAGATTTTCCGCGGTGCGTTCAGCTACTTTAGTATTTTAAGAAACTTGTCTTCAAACAAAACTTAATTTAATACAAAATATGATAAAGTGTTAAGTAATATTTTGAAATTGTTTTATCCATTTAATTTATCCATAAAATTTTATTACAATAGTTATTACTAAAAGCGTTATTGTTTTAGGTACATAGTGAAGCAATATCAAATAATTATTTTTAGTTAAAAGTACTTATATCGCACAGTTTCATAAAGAATCAGTGTAAGGAAAAATAAACAAAATAAGTTAATTTCACTGAAGGGAGAAAAAAGTCATGAATAATTTAATAACCTTGTATAATGAATCTCCTTGGGCCGATTTACTATATATATCACTCGCCGGTGTCCAGGGCTCGTACACAAACATTTACTTTATTAAGTTGAAAATAAGTCATTCACTCCGTGTTTCTAGTTCATACAATTTATTTCACAATATCCTTAATTTACACTTATAAACTATGTTTATGATCTTCGTGACCGAATTCTAACTTAAGATAAAAACATTACTGAGGCTTATGTTGTTCTGCGTACTCGTTGATTCCTTACAGTTTCCCTGGGCACTATGTCAAAACATGAAGGAAAAATATAGCGTTAGTCTTAGGATAGAATCACGCTGGCCACTACGTTCCAACGTGAAAGAAAGAAAAATATAGCGCTAGTCACTACGTCATAACTCTACGAAAAGAAAAATATACGCGAATATAACGCTGGTCACTACGGCATAATGGTATGAAAAGACTTAGAAAAATATCACGCTGACCACCAATGCATTGTCTTTGAATTACAAACTCCTTAAAAATAATAATTTAACTTAAATACAAAAACCAATAAATAATTAAATTTAACAAAGTTAAAAACTAATCCAAATACAGTGTTCGTCCAGTATAACGTATTCCCTATATAACATCCATTCTATATAACGTACGCTTTTTTGAAATGCATTGGAGACTCTTAATAACGTACGTTTGAAGTAAGAAGTATTCTTTATAACGTACGCAATTTGTTGTTGCTTTGTTTTTCCTATGCTCGCTGGTTGTTTTTGCGCATGTGCATATCAGAATATTGAGGTCAGTTTCAAATAACGTTTTTAAACGAGCGGTTGCGTTGAGTGAATAGTTTTATGTAAAAATGCCTTCGTCCCGTAAGCGTTTGTCATTGGCACAAAAAATGAAAATTATCGACGAGTATATAAAGAAAAAAATCGTTAAAAGAAATTGGAATTAAGTTTGGAATTCCTGAATCAAGTGTCGGTATCATTATAAAAATCGGAAAAAAATCTATAAATTTTGGAAAACTACACAAAGTGGAACTTCTGTGAAGATAGCCCAAAATCTTCAGCCCAACTTTTTGCTCAATTCGCCGCAAATCATATCTGCATTTTGAATTCGCCGCAAATACAAGAAAAGGTTTTTAACAAAATTTTAACTTAAAAAACTAAATATATATGTTAAGTTTGTTCATTCCTATATTAACTATCAATCGTATATCATACAGTTAACGACCTAGAAGTGAAATACTCTGTTCAGCAAAATTTGTTTTTTCAGTAAAAACCAAAAGAAAAGTATAGAAGATAATAAGTTCTCATCCTGAACTTTTGCCTAAAAACCAACAATTATGCAGAAAATCGACTGGAGGTATTCAAAAGCTCCGGTCTATCGTCCTTGGTACCGAAATTTGGGCCAAACTGCGAAAAAAAGGGATTTTCGTATGAAAATCAGAAATCAACACCAAAAATCATACCCCAAAACAAAAGTTCTCATCCTGGATTTTTGTTTAAAAATGAATCATTATATGGAAAATTGACTGGTGATATGTTTAAGCCCGGGTCTATCGTCCTTGGTACCGAAATTCGGGCTGAAGTGAGAAAAATCTAGTGTTATTGTGTTTTGAGTTCCATACATTAGTGCCAATTTTGAGTTTGGCTTTAATAAACTTGTCTGTCCTTCATTATAAAATTTACAAAATTGTGATTGAAATGTTTTCAATCACATTTTTTTAAAAAAATGTATTCTTAAAGTTTAGTAATTGTTTCGTATATATTAACATCTGAAAGTATGCTATGATATTTCTCGTTTAGTTTTTGTGTTAAAAATTTTGAAGGGTTTTGTATTGCATAATTTGATTAAAAAGCTTTTTAAGCTTTTAGAGTAATATCGTTATTAGCATTAATATTTGTCTTATTCAACGTTTTGGTTTTTACTGAAAAAAACAAATTTTGCTGAACCGAGTATTTCACTTCTTGGTCGTTTTACGGTATGAAGGACGATTGATAGCAATTTGGGGTAGAAGACACAAAATCATCCTTTTGGCATCAGCTATCACATGCCAAAAATCCAGGATGAGAACTTTCGTTTTGGGGTCAGTTTTGGAATTCTGGTTTTAATACAAGAATACCATTTTTTTGGCACTTCGGTCTGAATTTCGGTACCAAGGACGATAGACCCGGGCTTGAACATACCACCAGTCGATTTTCCATATAAAGATTGATTTTTAAACAGAAATCCAGGATGAGAACTTTTGTTTTGGGGTATGATTTTTGGTGTTGATTTCTGATTTTCATACGAAAATCCCTTTTTTTCGCAGTTTGGCCCAAATTTCGGTACCAAGGACGATAGACCCGGGCTTGAGCATAGCACCAGTCGATTTTTCAAATAAAGATTGATTTTGAGCAAAAATTCAGGATGAGAACTTTTGTTTTGGGGAAGTTTTGGGGTGTGGAAATCTGATTTTCATATAAAAATCACATTTTTACGCAATTCGGCTAAGCTTTCGGTACCAAGGACGATAGACCGGAGCTTTTGAATACCTCCAGTCGATTTTCTGCATAATTGTTGATTTTTAGGCAAAAATTCAGGATGAAAAATTATCATCTTCTCTCCTCTTAGTCGATTTTATTGTAAAAATTTGGAAAGTGTTATAAAAGTGTTATCCTCATAACAATTAACTATGCACTTTCAAAGCACAGCAGTTTTATATTTTCTTATATTATGCTGCGTGTTAAGTTGTTTATCATGGAACGTACATATGTAATTTGGAAGATGTTGCCAACCAATACATACGTTCACGCTAGTGAGGCGAATGCTCCTGGGAGGAAAATATCTAAGGAGCGCATTACATTCTGTGCATGTTCAAATGTAACTGGCACAAAATTAAGCCGCTTGTGATTGAAAAAACAACTCGGTCTTCTAAAAACAAAATTCTTCCGATTGATTACGCCTTTTCCAAGACGGCGTGGATGAATGCCATCATTTTTATAAATTGATTTTCTCTAAGTTTGTACCGCAGGTTTGTAACAAATGCAAAAACAAGTGAAAATTGTAAGTCAATGGTAATTACTGTTTTTGGCTCAAAATTTCAGGTTGAACATTTCTTAGAAATGATGAATCTACCTAAACGAGCATTATTGCTCTTGCATAACGCTTCTAGCCACCCTCCAAGACGGTAAAGTCTTGGCCGTTTATATGCCACCGAATGTTACTCCATTAATTCAGCCAATGGACCAAAACGCAATTCGCTTGTCGAAAATATTTTATAGTATGTTCACACTAGCGGCCGAAAAGTCGCTTTTCGAACAATAATGGCTTTTCAGCTGAAAAGATACATGATATTAAGTTTTTCGCCAAAGAAGAACTGTCAAATAAAAAGCTGATATTCGTTTGCTTTTCAGCGAAAAACTCTGAAAAGTTAGAAAACAACCCTGGTTCGGAAGTCTGTTCGTTGAAGTAAAGTCAAAATCTATTACAAAAATCCAAGTTGTCACTGATATTTGACATTTTGTCTGTCTGTTTTCATTTCATGTGATTTATAGACAAACTTTCTTCCCAATTAGAAAATATCTTGAAAATGGGGGAAAAATACAAGGAACGCCTGAAGTGGAGTGACCGTCATGAGACGATATTTGTTTGCTAAGCCAAGCACAATGAAACAAATCGCTATAATAACAAACATATGGCTAATGTCTGTCAAATGAAAAGCTGCTTTTCAAGTGTGAACACCTTTTTCTGAAAAGAGGTTTTTCAGCTGAAAAGCGGCTTTTCGGCCTGTGTATGAACATACTATTACAGAAACAGTTTAGTTAAAAAAGTAGTGTGCTCGGGCGATAACATTACCGAGGTATTCAAAAATCTTACACTTCTTGAAGCAGTTTCACTACTAGCGTTATTATGGTAAAAAAATATGGCCGACTATAAGCTCCCCAATTCGATCCAGAAGATGATATTCCCCTAGCAACTTTAAGAAATGAAGATGAGATAGCTTTGATGACGAATACAATAACGCTCGCACAATCTATGTTTCCCGAGGACATGCAAAAAATTAAAAAATTGTTCAGGAAGACAATGCTCTAATTGAAAATGCTGACACTGAAGATTCAGAAAATAACATCGATACCAATATTGCCCAAAAAGTAAAGCATACAGAAGCTGTTAAAAGCTTTAATACGTGTATCAAATGGGCTAAAGAAATGGGCTTATTTTTTCTTCCATCGTAAAAATCTAAGACACGAAAAAAGTTTTAAACAAAACACTGTCACTTTACCAAATGTCAACGAGAGACGCTGATATTTGGCAGCTTTGTCATAGACACATGTGACAACCTACTAAAAAAAATGTTCGAATCGGACAGTTAAGTCCGGTTCACAGTGTGAATGAACCTTTCTTTTTGAACAAGGTGGTATATTATTAATTCCGCAACTTATACTAATTAAAACAAAAAATCATTAATATTTTTTACATTTAAATAGAGAAATAGAGAACTTTTGAAAAGAAACGAATCAATTTTACAAAAATATTGCTCATGTTTGTTCGAAAAAATTTTGCAATCCTAGGTTTTCAAATTCAAATATGCACTGCAAAACAATTTACGACAAAGATTTTTTTTTAAATTTGGAAATTCCAGGATTACCAAAACTAAATTTTCTTGTCTTAAAGTAAGAAAAAATGATATAAAAAAACTATATTAAGATCTTCGCCGATTGAATATGTTAAGTCTTAAAGTTTTGTTATTATTTTTAAACCTTAAGACAAGAAAATGGTATCTTGGCAATCCTGGAATTCCGAAATAAAAAATTGTCTTTGTTTTAACTTATTTTAACTTATTTCGCAAAGTTTCGTAAAAATATTCAAGCTCTAAATTTTCAAATTGAATTTTATATTCAATGCACGTTCAATTGAATATATCAATTCGAAAGGTGCATTTTATAATCAGTTTACTAATATCTAAATCTTCTCGATCGGTAACGGACAATCATCAGTGTGTATACGTGTTATATCGATGTAAGTAGTAGCGTCTAAGAATTTTTGTTATAAATATTATTAAAAAAAAAAAAAGAAACCAATTGGTCATTTCAGACCTTGAAAGGACTTTGACCGAGCTTCTTATGATCAATTGTGTTGTGCGTGTTGTGAAATGTTTGAGCACAAATGATCAAGAACTGGACCTACAAGTTTTATGCCGACTCCGAACTGCTTATGTTGTCAAGAAGCTTTTCATGGCAGCTTTTACTCTCTGAGGCTTGCCATTGTCTGCAGAGAGGTGACGGCTAAACAGAAAAATTAATCCAATTGGAAAAACTTTCTGTGTCAGGTGGGAATTGAACCGGGGTGCACTACGCCACGGCCACTACTTTTTAACCTGTTTTTTTAACCAGTTTTAAAATTTTTCGTTTTCAATATAATTTCATCCTCGAAATTGCCGAGAAAAATCATAAATTGTTCTTTTATAATTTTATAAAATTCGAAGTAGGCTTTGCATAGCGCCAAAAACAAGCAAACAAGGTGGGGAACCAAAAGAAATGTAAAATGGTCAAAAAGAAACAAAATCTAAAGGATACATTTTTTTGTTTTTTGGCTGCCATCTTCATGTCATCCTCATAAATGTATATTTTTGATTCATAACTTTAACAGGCTGATTTTAATTTTGATTTTAATAAACTGCACGAAGCCGTTACAGAGCTTTCATTTCAGCTGGGACCATTTCTTAAAAAATTATAGGCAAAAATCAAAAATTTATTTCTCAAAACTAAAGCAATCAAAAATTCAATGAACGCTGGTGATCTCTCTTTTGGTTATTAAAAAAAAAAAAAAAAAAAAATGCAGATTCAAGTGCATTAAAAAGTTATCAATTTTGCTTGACAAAATTCCCATAACCATGTTTTTAATTTTTAACTGATATTATATTCTTTGAACAAAATCTCTTTATGGTTTTTTTTCTTAAGAAGAAATGCTTTATCTGTAATAAGCTATTGAAGGTAGGTGACAGTATTTTGTTAAGTTTTGGAATCTTCCCTTTCCACAAGAGATCTGTGCTAGCTCTTAAATTCTAGCAGCGCCCATCTCCGTGTCTTATTGCTTATAATGAGCAACAGACCACCGTCGCACAGTGTAACGAGCCCATATAGCGAGTGGACAAAAATAGAAGGAGTTGTTCTAGAATCCTAGAATGTCCTAGAAATGTCCTAGAATGAGTTTTACGATAAAGGAATTATTACAAAAAAATTTCAATTTTCACGCCCACCTCTCATATAACCGAAATCGGTAATCTGGAATAGTTCCCCAAAACAATTATTCTAGAACAATAAAATTTGCTACGCATAGTTTTTTTATAGCTATAAATTGATAGTGTAAAAATCAATCAAATCTCCCGATTAACACGCCCACCTCAAATTGGCGTTGTTGTTATAACCGAAATCGGTAATTTGGAATTGTTCCCCTAAAATTTATCCTAGATTAATAAAAATTGGTACACATAGTTATTTTGTAATTATAAAAAGTTAACTTGAAAATTATCCAAATCGGCCGACTAACACGCTCACCTCCCATATAACCGAAATCGGTAATCTTGTATATTTGCCCAAAAAATTATCATAGATTAATAAAATTTGGTACACATAGTTATTTTGGAATTAAAAAAGTTAACTTGAAAATTAATCAAATCAGCGACTAACACGCCCACCTCCCATATATGGGCTATGTTATGCTGGCGGTCATGGGCACATCATGGACACGCATTGTTGTTGTTTCAATGTAAATTGAAAAATTGAGCGCGAGAGAGAGAGAATAAATTTTGCCCACCACGGTCACCAAATAATTCGATAAAAATATGAAATCACAGGATCAAAACAGTGTTGCGTTGTGGAATTATTCACAGCATTTGTGTTTTCGCATTAAAATAGTACAATTTCAGTGCGAAATGTATGAAAGCAGTAATGAATCCTGCTTAATAGCAACACTCAACACATGTTCAACGATGATACTTTTTTCGGATAAAGTACAGTCGAACTTCTCTATAACGAACTTCTCTATAGCGAATTTCTCTCTATAACGAATTGTTTTCAAAAACACTACATTATCCTAATGTTTTTCACACATTTTTACCTCTCTATAACGAATTTCTCTATAACGTAGTTTTCTCTGTAACGAAGCTTATTTAACAACACAGCTGGTGTTTTATGTACCAAATAAACCTCTCTATAGCGAATTTTTTTAGCAGTCGCAAAATTTTAATGAATTTATGCGCACACAAATATTGCGGTAAAATACGTTAAATTTTGTTTGCCTATTTCAAGGAAAAAAAAAACAAATGAAAGTGAGTAAGAAAATCTTTGTTTGTAATAAGTTTTGGTTGTGGCTGCAAGGTTGTGATCAAATTAAGATGTCCAAGCGAAAAAGTTTATCTTTTGAAAAAAAGTGTCTTATTATTTCTGCAGTATCACAAGGAAATAAAAAAAAGAAGGATATTGCTGAAGAGTTTGGAATTTCTGCAACTACTTTGTCAACAATTTTGAAGAATAAAGATAAGATTCAAGAATCTAGCTCTTCTGGTCTACTTAAGAAATTTAAGAAAGCTAGATCCTGTGAGTATCCTGATGTTAATGAAGCCATGATAAAGTGGATCACCGTTGCAAGGCATAGAACATTCCACTTTCCGGACCGTTAATCAGAGAAAAAGCTGTGGAGTTTGCAGAATCATTGGGACATTCCGATTTTGTTGCTAGCGCTGGTTGGCTAGATAAATTTAAACGAAGACATAACATTGTTGGAAAAGTTGTTTGTGGTGAAAGCGGATCCATTGATATCCAAACTCGGGATGATTGGATACAAAATATTTTACCTTCCCTTATTCAAGAATATGATAAGAATGACATATTTAACGCTGATGAAACCGGATTGTTTTTTAAATGTTTGCCATCCAGAACACTAGCCTTTCGAAATGAAAAATGTGTTGGTGGCAAAAAAAGCAAGGAAAGAATAACTGTCATGGTAGGTTCAAACTGGAGTGGAACAGAAAAACTTAGACTGCTTGTCATAGGAAAATCAAAAAATCCTCGTTGTTTTAAAGGATTACAATCTCTAGAAGTGGATTACGAGAATAACTCAAAATCTTGGATGACTAGTGAATTATATGAGAAGTGGCTTCTAAAGTTGGACAAAAAATTTGCGGCTCAAAAAAGGAAGATTTTACTTTTTATTGACAATTGTCCAGCACATCCAAAATCAGCACAATCGAAGCTAACAAATATTAAAATTGTTTATTTTCCTCCAAATATGACATCATCCCTACAACCAATGGATCAGGGAATAATACAGAATCTGAAACATCACTATAGAAAGCGAATTCTAAAGAAAGTTCTGTGCAATTCAGAGAAAGAAACTCCTATGTCAATAAACTTACTTGATGGAATCAGAGATTTAAGTAAGGCCTGGAGCTCCGATGTCAAAAAGGAAACAATTTCAAACTGCTTTAAAAAAGCTGGATTTGGTGAAGGCATTGAACTACCAGTGGATATTGAAGATGAAAACATTCCTTTGGCAGATTTGTGGTCCGCGTACATCGAAGAGAACAACATTGAGGATGTCACTATCGAAGATTACATTAATGTTGACAACGAAACATTCACTATGGAGTGCCCTTCCGATGAAGATATTCTGCAAAGCATTCTATCAAATCAGTATGGGGTTAATAGTAAGTACAACATATGCACTCAAGAATCATGAAGAATACCCACTAATAAATTTTTTATTTAGTTTCAGAAAATGACGACTCTGACGCTGATGAAGAAGGAAATGAATTACCAACATTTTCTCAACTACACTCATCTTTCAACACAATAAGAACATTTATGGAATCCAGAAATAATGTCCCGGATGAAATTTTTTCCTTCCTCAATAGATGTGAAGATTTTGTCGATGAAGAGAAATTTAAAAGTTTAAGGCAAACGAGAATAACGTCGTTCTTTCATATTGAATAAGTTTCAATGTTATTAAATTTGTGTGTATCGAAATAGCATCTAAATGAAATAAAAAGCTAGTGTTTATATAAACATACATACATACAACCAAATAATCAGTAGTTTCTCTATAACGAATTTTCTCTATAACGTAGAAATCGGCGATCCCCAGTGACTACGTTATAGAGAAGTTCGACTGTACTAAAAGTAGCAAAAAGTTTACTAATGTTTGGGGAGCATATGACCATCAGCATAACATACTTTGGCTCATCAAACGAAAAAAGAGCGCAGAAAGTGACGTGACAAGGGCTCATTTGACCGTCAGCATAACATCACTCTAAGCGAAATGGGCAATATGGTATATTTACCCAAAAAATTATCAAAGAGCATTCAAATTTGCTACACATAGTTCTTTTCTAGCTATAAATAGTTTGAGTAAAAATGCACCAAATTGGCCGACTAGCACGCCCACCTTCCATATAACCGAAATCGGTAATCTTGTATATTTGCCCAAAAAATTATCCTAGATTAATTAAATTTGGTATATATAGTTCTTTTTTTTAATGACGTTGAATTCTTTCTTTGTATTTTAGACTCAGACCTATTTTAACAATAAGGCTGTTTTAACAACTTAATTTTACAATATATTTAACCGCATACCTACTAAACACAATTTAATTAAAAATTGAAATTAAAGTAAAATCTTAATATTACTGTTATAAGAGATACTACATAATAAAAACTAAGCACTGTATGAGCTTTCATCACTAGAAAATTCCATATGTGGGTGAATTATATTATTGGCCTCCCCTATTTCTCTCTCTTTTTTAACCGACTTCAAAAAGGAGAAGGTTCTCAAGTTCGTTGGTTTCTCTGTTTTTTTTTTTTTTAAATGTATGCACATCGATAACTCCTAAACCATATGCCTGATTGCCATAATTTTTGGGGAACAGATAGATATAATAAGCATGGAGGTGCCCGTAAGAAAGTGTGAGGTTTTCGAGAACTGGGCGTGGCAATACTAGATCTCACAATACTAGATACAACTGTATCTCGAATAATATTGACACTAGGGTACTGCAATTTAGTATAGGGGTAGGCACAATTATTACAAATTACCGGCAAGAAAATGGGCGTTATTCGACAAATGGGGGTGGCAATATTAGAAAAACAGTGTATCTTGAATAATTTTGAGACTAGAGTACTGCAATTTAGTATAGGGGTAGGCACTATTATTACAAATTATGGTCAATAAAGTGGGCGGAATTCTATTACTGGTCGTGGCAATATTAGAAAGACAGAGTATCTCGAATAATATTGACACTAGGGCACTAAAATTTATTGTAGTACTGGGGTAGGCAGAATTATTAAAAATTACGCTCGTTATTCGATAAATGGGCTTGGCAATACTAGATAAACACTATCTGAGTTAATATTGACGCTGGGGTACTGAAATGAATAATCAGGGGTAGGCACAATAATTGGAAATAACGCTCAAGAAAGTGGGCGCTTATTTAACAAAGGGGGTGTCAATATTAGAAAAACACTATATCTCGAATAATATTGACACTAGGGTAATAAAACTCGTTACAAGAATGGGTATAATAATTTCAAACCACGTGCCATCTGAATTAAATTGAAGAGACAGATATTTGAAATAACCAACAAACTTTCAGAATTTAATAGAACAAATTTTTTCAGAACAATTGTATTTATGTTGTTTATACACTTTTTCGAAAATTTACCATATTCTCTAAAAAGGAAGATATAAAAACTTTTTTTAAAAAAAAAAACAACCGACTACAAAATCACTACAAAGTAAAAAATAATTTTAAAAATACTTTTCCTTTTAAATTCTTGGTCATAATTGATAATTTATTTAAACATATTATAATATATGAAATCTTTCTTATTTGTTTTATTATCATAAATATATTAATTTCTTCATGAATACAAATGCTTTGAAGTTGGTGGTTCTGATTAAAAGTCTGATTATATTAGCGCCGACCTTAAAAGCTTTTCTATTCATAAAGAAATTAATATATTTATGATAATAAAACATATAAGAAAAAAATTAAATAAAAATTAAAAATTTAAATAAATTATCAAATATGACCAAGAAATCAAAAGGAAAAGTATTTTTAAAATAATTTTTTACTTTGTAGTGATTTTGTAGTCGGTTGTTTCTTTTTTTATAAGTTTTTTCCATATAAAATAGCTCATTTTCGCAAAAACATGCTCCAGAAAAGTGGGCGTAAAGCCGTCATTATTGAGTTTCGGCAAATCAAATTTTGGGAACGTGTTGAGCAAGTGTTGATATTAGACATATTAAAATTAAAAAAAACAAAAATACTTTTTTTTTTGTATTTTTCGTTTTGAACTTTGTGAAAAAATTGTTATTTTTCCATATAAAATTGCTCATTTTTGGCAAAATATGCTCCAGAAAAGTGGGCGTAAAGTCGTTATTATTGAGTTTGGTAACGTGATGAGAAAGTGTTGTTATTGGGCATATAAAATTTAAGTAAAAACAAAAATCCTTTTTTTTTTTCTCAATCCTATCTGAAAGTTTTCGTTTTTTTAGATTTCTAAGGCTTGTCACAAGTTTTTTTTTTTGTTTGATTTTAGTCAAATATTTTTTACTTAAACATATTAAATATACACAAGATAATTTTTTCCATATTTTTTATATTAAAACTTACGCCTTATTAAAAAATATGCAATGTCAAAGAGCGAAAAAAATTTTAACATATTTTCTAGTCAACTTCAATTCGCAAGTGGCATGTTGCAAAAAACTTTTACATTCAGAACATTAATACTCCAAACTATGATTCTGCATATTTATAATTACAAATATATCACTTTTTTTTCGTGAGCTATTTTTGGCCACACTCGTTACACTGTGCGTCATTAAATCAAACTCAGGCTGAGTTAACAATGACTTCTCCAAGTTCAAGGACACAGGTCTTTGAACTTCAGGGTGTGAATTCGATGTTAACTCGGCGCTAAAATAAAAATTAAGTTACCAGTAGATTAGGCAATTGTCTACAAATAAAACGCCTTACCCGCCATACTGACTTCAGACATAGAACATGTGTACGTTTCTACCCCATCCTGTCGGGTTGAATGATAGGAAAATACAGTCACACACACCTCGAACATAAGCACGTAACATAGACATAGTTAAATTATTGAAATTACTATTTTGAAATTCTAATAATAAAAGATTGTCTAAAGTGAAGAAAATCTAAATAATTTAAAATGCATTTATATGCCTAAGGTGACCAACTTTAATTAATTTGTTTAAAAGGACGCATTCCATTAGAATAGATTGTTTCGAGCATATGTGTCGGTTTTTATAATAGTTTAGTTATTAAAGGCATTACTTTCCATTTCCATTTGGTTTTTTTTTTTTTTTTTTTGGGGAGGCTTTAGCTTCCCATGGATCCGCGACCGCGTTCCTCTCATATGTACACGAAACACAACGGTTTTTTTGCCTTATTTACATAAACCAATATAGCAAAATTGTTAATTTTTCTTAATTGCGGTTCAACCCACAAATCTTTATTTATAATTAAATTCAAAATATAGCTACATTAATGTAGATCTGAAGCTTCTATTTGTGGCAAGAAGTTTGACACTGCTTTGATACAGATGGTCACCTTATTTCTATGCATACAAGCATTAAGTCTCATAATAAATTTGTATAAAAGCTAGTCGAGTTATCAGACACACTTCACAGTTAGTTTTTATTCTCGGTACTCAATATGGTAATAATCGATCAATACCAAGTCAAACCAGTCATTTTTGATAATCCTATATTTGGCACTCAACTGAAAGGCATGCGTTACTTTGGCTTTCTAATTGGAACAAATCAGCCTTATCCGTTATGGCATTTTATACGTTGCACCATTTTCACCTTATCATTTGTAATCTTTGTTATCCTAAACGTGAGTATTTCCAACAGATCTTTCAAGCAGTTGAATGAATTGATCATAGTGATGTTATTATTTAACATTCATAGTTCATCAAAGTATTTCGCAATATTCAAATCATAGAGGCAGATTTTATACTTAGACCTACATTATTGGGCGAATTTTCTCCGGCTATACATATTTTGAATGCTTATTTTCAAAGAAAACGTATGTAAATGAATTTGAAAACCATTGATTCGGTACATGGTTTGGGTATTGGAACCGTTGTTCATTGTAGTTTGCCTACAAGTAATTTTAATTGAAAGTTGAACCAGTGCCAGAAGCTTAAAGTGAACCAAAATTTGAGCTAAATTTGCTAATTAATATAATTGTAGGTGTTTTTAGATTGGTCAACTTTCTACACGAAGATTTAGCGTTGATACGCTCTTGCAGCGATGACTTGGAGCAGCAAATCTATGAAAAAACTGTTAAATATTTGCGTCGAGTAACATATATATTTTTTATACCATCCGTTATAAATGGTTCCATTGCTTGTTTGGAATGTTTGGTGCTATCCATACTCTATCCCGACAAGGTTTTCAATCAGATCTTAACAAATCATGTAATAAAGTCAGTTCTACTAAACCACAAGCGAAGAATTGGTAAAAAAATAAAAGTTTCGTTTAATTAGAAACCCAAAAATGTTCCTTCGTTTGTGATTAAGTGGCTACTGATTGAAATAAATTTACTTTCTTTTACACATTTTCTCGCATACACTATGTATTGTTTGTTTTTTAGAAACCAAATGCTACTGTGATACCCGTTCTTCTAGATTCTTATCCATTTTACGCTGTTTTGGACTATCCCAAAATATGTTATATTATAGCCTACTATGCCATGGTGCTAAGTGCTTTAACAGTTCCATTGTTACATACCTTTGGAACATGTCTGCTGAAGTTTGTGATTTTTAAAATTGAAATCATAAACAAACGCTTGAGCAAAATGGATGTAAGTCACAAAATAATACCAACAATTATGAATTGGATTTCTTTTTTGAACTTATTTCAAGCGCAGATAACGAAGATTAATCTCAAACTCAGTAGTAAGACAGAGATTGATAAGCTGAACAGAGATGAGCTAAACTGTATGCGCCTAAAAATGTGTGAATATTGTGCACAAGAGCAAATAAAAATTCGTTGGTGAGTCATTTTTCATCTCTAATGAGAATAGTATTTGGACTCATACAAAAATTTTAAAGGTTTGTGCAGGAATTACAACAACTATTACGTATTCCATTATTTATGGATTTTCTTATATGCACTATACTTATTTGTGTGCTTATATTTCCCATATCAACCGGAGTAAGTTTTATCCATCATCAGGGCCGTCTAATGTCATATGGGGGCGCCCCTGAGCACACTGAGCTTGGAGGCCCTCAAAAGTAAGGAAAAAAGAGAAAGAATTGTGGTTGAGTGACTTTACTAGATTTTTGATTTGCTAAGCACAGATCAAAAAAATATTTTGAGAAAAAAAAATTAGACAAAATTTATGCTACTTTAAAAAAAAACAGAAATCTATTAGAGTTTATTAACAAAAATGAAACATAACGTTACATATACTGTATTTTTATAAGCAAAATTATGTTTTCAACACAATTTTAGCAAAATGTAAGCTGGGCGCTTATTTGTTTTGAAGGCTTCAACTAAATAAGACTTATGTTATTAATTTTTGTGAGATTTATGTATTGCAAAATCTTCAATTATGTCATCAAAGTAGAATTTCTGAAATATACGCGTATCACTTTCATTTCACATTCTAATATATAGAAGGCAAGCACAATGCTCTGCACCCAATATCGCTCAAACTGTAATTATTTTTTGCGATCAGCCTGAAAGTATGCACAGAAAATTCATTTCATTCTTATCAGTGACATGCTTGCCTTTTATGTATATGCACACTCTCAGGCTGAACATTTTTCAGAACAGTATGTTGTAAAAACACTGTAATAATGGCAAAAAATAATTACAATTTAGCGTTAACTCTTCCAACCCGTCGTAGGACGGGCTTTCATACTAATAATAGATAAATTAGTAAGTCGTTCTTGTAAGAAAGTTGTTCGTAATTTGTTTTTAAGGGAGTATTCCTGGTTGGAAGGCTGTTTTTGGACCCTTTTTGAAAAACTTCTGATTTGAAAACGCAAAGAGTTTTTTAAATTCTTTTTTTTTTTGTAATAAGAACATATTAAATCAAATAAAAATTTTGTTTCCTTTGTACAAGGGCTGTTCAAATAGTTGTCGGCCTTCAAAGTTGGGCGTCGAAAAAAAAGGTATGCTGCTTGTGGCCCGGATAACTCGACTTTGAATTATTTAAAATGGAAAAGTTAACGGCGTTACATTCAGTACAGATGTAATTTTGATCTCTATATCAATCATAATTTTTAAGCTATGTTTAAAAAAAGAATAGTAATTTCACTTTGTTTCATCAAAATCGGTTCAGAAGTACGAGCGCAATCTGGGCCGCAAGTTCAAAAAACCTGGTTTCGAGATAAACGCGTTTAACTTTGGTGTTTTTTTTTTTGCATCAAAAAAGAAATTGAAATGAAAAATTTGAGCATGAAATCCGAAAATTCTTCGTCGATTGCATTTGGTTTCATCAAAATCAGTTCAGTAGAACCGGAGAAAAATGACTTCGAAGTTCAAAAACGTGATTTTGAAAAAACTCAAAGAAAATTTTAGGCAATAAACGTTTTTTTTTTTGTGAAATACTTACATATATCAATCTGCAATGCCAGCTTCATAAAGAACTCCTTCCTCTTCTTCAAAAAAAGAGGACTTAGCGGCTCTTTGTGCTCTTCGGGCAGTTCTATCTTCTTTTGATGCGGCCAGAGCTCTGGCTTCGGACCACTTTAAACGTTCTTCGTTCCGAGACATGGCGAAATCATTAGTTTTATTATTTGAAGTATTGGCAAAAAACCTTCGTTTAATATGACAGTTGCAATATAATTGACAATCTCAATAGGGCGTGCGCCGGTGTGCATATGCTTCGGTGCGAATGACCAGCACTGCGTTGAATGATTCGTTGCTGTTTTGAGTTTCGGAGCCAAGGCATCTGCTCAACAAATCATCGGCTGACAGTGCTTCGTAAATAGGTTTGATTGCTTTCTGGACTCTCTGATTTAGTGGTGCATACGTACGCTTGAAGCTGTCGATTGTCCCTTTTGCTACCGCTTTTTGCCAGGCGCACCAGCTCGACGCACCGGTTGGACAGCTTTGGTGCTGTGGAGCTTCATCAGTCGAGATTTTGTGCAAAAACATTGCCCAAACAGCCTACTTCGACGATGACGACGAATAGTGAGGCCATAATATGTTGTTAGTTCAGAGATTTTTGTTTTTTTTTTTTAGACTTAACCAGCACTCAGGGGTTGCCCCCTATAAATGCGAAAGCATTGTGTTGATTCGGAAGAAGGGTGATAGTTAGTTGGAGGGTGGAAAGATGGAGGGTTAGTTCAGAGATGACTTTATCTGTGAGTTTGCCTCTCACTCTTTCTCTTTTTTGGCCTTGTGAAGTCTGGTGCCGATTGTTTTTTGCACGTGCGATATACATTCTTTTTTTTCGACTATTGGATCGCCATTGTACGGATCGTCGTCTATAATAGCTTTGAATGTTTTTGAGTCACCATCGCCGATATACTTGCAGTATTTTAAGCCATGCTTTTGAACTGATATGGCGAACATTTCCTTTATCGCATCCACCTCCATCTTTCTAGAGCTTCCTTGATGGTTGGCACGGCATTCCTCTTTGGTCTTCAATCCAAATTTAATATGCCAGTGGGTCTTCTTCTTTCTTAGCTTCCCAATACTTGCAACTGTTGCATACGCTGGACTTTACAACAGAGTCGACCATTTTTTTTTTACTGTATTTGCCGATCAACGTTGTAGCGCCGTATAGTGAAGAAAAGCCACGTTTTTTCTAAGTGCCATCACCTGATACGGTAAACATTGTTGGGTCGCACTGTGGATCGGCTGTGACCATGGCATCTTTCTCTTCTTCCGCGGCTTTTGAAAGAGTGTATCCATAGATCGCGCTTGCAGCTGTATGAAAGTTCTCCAGGACAGTGTAGTATAACGAGTTACCCACACCTCTGCCGATATCCATGAGGCCACAAAACGGGTTAATGCCTTTTGGCCCAATGCCTAAAAGCCTCATGGCAAAAGTCAAGCGCCGGTTCATCAAATATGATTTGCCAACCAAAGACGACGAAAAAAATGTATGTAGTGGCCGGGCAAGTGCAGTGAACACCAATTTTGAAGCCAATTCCATACGGCGATGCTTTCTTCAACTCGATTTTTCCTTCACATTTGGCACATATCACCAGATTAGCAATCGTCGAGAAAACTGTATAAAACTCCAAAATGCAATTTTCCGTTTTGCTGTCAATGCTTATGTCTTCGTTTTCATTATTTTTAAATTTTTTTGCCGATGTACTTGTGAATTCGGTGTCCTCATCTCTTTCGTGATGGTTACCACGAAACTGGCGTTTCAAGGGACGAGTTTTTCAATTGCTTCCAGTATTTCTGTTATTTTTATTTCTATTACTCTTTCTATCCATTGTCTTTAGCACAAACAAAAATTTTTATCAAAACTGTACTGAACTAAACGCTGCCAACATTCGAATACCTTAGCTCTAAGATGTGTATTCATTTACGCGTCGAACGAAATTCGGTGGTTGCTTCAAACCTTTGCATTCAAAAAGTAGCCAAATTAAGCAAATCGCATTTTGGCGAAAACAGTGCTGGACAAAAAAAGCCATATCTCCTAAAGTATGTCGAATTTCAAATAACCATTTTAGGACGATATTCACAAATATCCAAACTATAAAAATATGAAAAAAAAAAAATCGAACAAAAATTTCTGCCAACCAGGAATACTCCCTTAAATAACACTAAAACGATTTTGTTTCTTTTAATGTCTATTGTGGCAAAACCAAGAACTGCGTTATTTACGTTTGTTGTGATTGTTTTTTGAGTCACAAGATAGTCAGCCAAGATTACACCTTGTGCATCTAAAAAAACAGTTGTCATTGTCAGCCTTTTCAGCTGATGCAGTTAATTTTGCCTTCTTTGGTGCACTTGAACTGGCTTCAACACATTGTTCGGATTGTTGCTTCATTTCATGTGTGTAGTAATGAAACCATGTTTAAGCAACTGTTATGAATCGAGGCAAAAATTCCTCTGGATTAAGGTAAAATACTCTAAATATTGCAATATATTTAAATGATTTCACAATTACGTTTCTATTGCATTGTGAGCAAATGAATATTTTTTAACAGGGATGTCATCTTTTTAGTCAGCCTCACTATTCAAAGTTTGATTTGTTTTCACTTTAATTAATTTATGAAGTACGAAAAAAAAGGCAAAAAACCCAAAAACACAGGATTTAATCAATTTAATAACCCAATAAGTACCAAGGTTTGGTTTGACGTTTTGAGGGCCCTCTGAGGCCTTGTGCCTATGGGCCGTGTACCCCAATGGCAAAGACGTAACTGTGCATCATTTTTAATTTTGCATTTGTCACAGTTTTATGTTTCTCTATATAGATGCTTGGCAATGTAGAATATACCTATATGTTTATCTTCATTTCATTCATCGCTGGAATGCAGTTACTCTATCACTGGCCTGCTACTGTGCTTCGTAATAGTGTAGGTACCACAAATTATTTTTATCCATAAGTGCTTACATTATTTTATCCAAAGCATGAAGCTATGTCATTTGCTATTTACTCTTGTGATTGGTACAACTATCCGCTTAAGTTACAGAAAACCATACTTCTCATCATGATGGATTCGTCGAAACCTTTAGTAATATCCGCTTTAATTGTAGAGCTGAAACTACAAACTGTCTTAGATGTGAGTAGAATGCTTTATTTTATTCGATATATTATATTAATACGTATACAATGTTTTTATATACTCTACATATATTTCAGATTTTTCGCGGTGCATTCAGCTACTTTAGTATTTTAAGAAATTTCACTTTAAACAAAACTTAATTGAATACATACGAATAAATAAAAAAAGTAATTATTCAAGCCTAGCTTGAAAAGGGTTTTATAAAAGCTTTGAACATTCCAATTTCTTGTACAACTTCTTATTTAAAGCTTTATTCAACGATACAATTCGGATAGCATTCAAGATGATTTTTACTCAAGCTTAGCTGGTGATAAAAATAACATTATAAATTCATGAATAAAATAAAAAAAAACATTGTCTATCATAGGAACAAATTGTCAACAAACGTTTTTTATTTCAATAATAGAAAAAAAAACTTGCCCGTCGTCGAACCGCGGAACTCTTGACTGAAAATCAAGAATTCAAGAAGAGTTTTACTCAAGTATAGATTTTTTTTTAGACAAACAATGTCTCTTTTTGTGATAAAAATAACATTAGAAATTCTTCAATTAAATAAAAAAAAACACGACTTTCTATCATAAACTTTCACCAATGTTTTATCGTCACTACAGTTAATGTCATCACTGTTAACGTTAGCACTGTGAATGGCTGCAATTCTGATTCAGCTACCAGGCAAGCATAAAACATACACCCAGAGAAAAAATCGTAAAAACAAAGAAAATGCACTTTGCCACAAAGACTTTTATTGGTTAGATTGTGCCCAAAGACAAAACATCGTTACGGCAAAGACACAAAGATTGTTGGACTCCCAAGAACAATATACTTTGAATCAAAAACTTAAATTCTTGTGGCAAAGACGTACGTCTTAAAGAAAGCATGGAAAAGTCGTAAAAGTAAAGGAAATGTACTTTGACACAAAGACTAGATTTTTGTTGTATAGCTATAAACAGAATACTGTGGCATACTGCATCTGTTAATACAGCATCTGTTAACATAGCTGCAGTTATGTCAGGAAACAGTAGCAAGGCTGTTTGGATCAGTGGGTAGAGATGGTAGATGGGCTGGCACCAATAATTCCAAGTTCAATTCCGCACGGCGGGAAAAAAAATTTTTGTTTCTTGTTTTCTTTTCTTTTTGTTGATGAAATGTAATAAAATTTACTGGTGTGAATATTAACGTGTGTTTTTTACAATTACAATGCAATGTTGGTACTCGCACACGATTCGTATACATATTCGTATACAGATATGATTTTTAAGAAAACTTTCCTTAAAGTAACAGACTTTGTCTTTGAGACAAAAAAGCTTCTTCCCAAAAAAACAATGAAAAGTTGTTGATTTTACATACTTTTTTCAATTCCTTGTTAACAAAGAATTAAATCGTCATAGTAAATATTTTATCTTCACGGCAAAGATTGTTTCATTGATTTAGCTTCAAAGAACTTCAGTCTTTTGTTTCAACGATGCAGCACATGCATAGTTAAAGGATAAATCATTATTGCAACGATTTTAACATTGTGGTAAAGATATTTTGATTACAGTTTTACTAGAACTTTTTTTCTTTGATTTTAAGGCGTTAAGTTTTCTTGGTGTAGCAACGTTCTGGTTTCTTACGTATGGCGACCCTCAGAAGGGTAGCAGATAGGTGGTAGGTGTGTTGAGAAGAAATGTTGAACGGTAAAAAATAATAGCACCAGCTGTTAGATTTCACCCATCTAGGAGTCAATTCTGGAGAGATATGAGCCATAATCAAAAGTTTTTTGTATGAGGACCCCCAAAAGAGTAGCAGATGCGGGAAGGTGTGTTCAGAAGACATGTTGAGGGGCACAAATAAATAGGACCTGCTCAAATATTTGACCTCTCTAGCGGTCAATTCGGAAAAATTTTTTCTTTTATTTCTGTGATAAAAAATACAAGGGTACCTCCTTGAATTTTTTTGATTAAGTTTTTTTTTTTTTAAATGTGTTTCTAGGCTCAAGACTGCAACAATGGAACCATTTAGGAAGTGGTGTGACTGTAACATATTGCAGTACTAGACAAAAAGAATTCACGCAATATTTTTAAATGACAGAAGGCTAAGTTTATAGTAATAATGTCAGTGGTTTGATGGGAGCTCTTAACATCTCATATAAACAAAACGAGTGGAGACTTTTTATAGATGGCTCTAAATTAAGTTTTAAAGAGGTTTTGTTACATAACCGAAATATATTACCTTCGATTCCTATTAGTCACGCAGCCAATATGAAAGAGTCTTATGAAAATATGAAAACCCTTTTGCTGCGGATTTAGTATGATAAACATCAATGGTGAATCTGCGGAGATTTAAATGTCGTAGCTTTGCTGCTTGGAAAATATCCCTTTAGTTGACCCATAAAAGTGTGCCTTCGACCATTGCACATAAAACTGGGGTTCATGAAAAATTTCGTCAAAGCAATGAACAAAAATTGGGCTGTTTTTGTACACCTTTGCCAGAAATTTTCAAGATTAAGTGAAGGTAAGATCAGGGAAGGTATTTTCATCGGTCCTCAAATAACACATTTATTTAAAGATAATTACTTTGACTTTGTTCTGTTCGCCTTGTCGCAAATATAAAAACTTCTTGGGAAATCAGCAGTGACAACTACACCGAGAAAAAACCATAGGTAAATCACCTAAGTCGGCTTGGGTAAAGAGAATTGTATGGGAATTATAAGCTTATGCTTATTCACCTAAGCAATTTATTGTTTAATACATTGCTTTGAAGCCACATACTTAGATACCTTGCCAAAAAAAAAAATATTTGATGCACCTAAGCCCAAAATCCAAAAATATAAAATTAAAAAACAACTAGCATGGATAGCTAAAGCATAGTTTTGAGATATTTTATGCAAAAAAAAACACTGCTGCGTCATTAGACACACGAGAGAAGGATAAATTTGATAATTTAATGGTTATTTTTTTGTAATAAAACCACTTTTAAATTCAAAAATAACATAAAGTAAATTAAAAAACAAACGTTAATATTCACACCAGCAAATTTTATTACATTTTATCAACAAAAAGAAAAGAAAAAAGAAAACAAACATTTCTTTGCCAGCCGTGCGGAATCGAACCCTGGAACTTTTGGTGCCAGTCCATCGCTCTACCAACTGATCCAAGCAGCCCTGCTGCTGTTAGCTGACATAACTGCAGCTAGGTTAATTCACCTAAGCAATTTATTGTTTAATACATTGCTTTGAAAGCACATACTTCGATACCCTGCCAAACAAAAAATATTTGATTCACATATGTTAACAGATGCTGCATTAACACATACAGTATGTCGCAGTATTCTGTTGATAGCTGCAGCATAGCTTCAGTCGTAATTAATATTGAATAAATCACTCAGCGTAAGGAAGGAGTTTGGCTCGAAGCTAGTGTAGTGGCTACATATACAGTGCTATCGGTTGGTGCGGGTTCGAATCTCGACGACATGCAAAGGTTAAATTTTTGTGTTTGATTTTAATTTAATTTAATGCTCTTGTTATAATAGACGTCAAGCAGCAAGAAAAGCCGAGAAGTCATTAATTTCTAAGAAAGAAACGGTGTTGTTGATAAAAGAAAAATTTGTGTTGTTGCCGATTTCAGTCAAGCAAATCACAGAACGAGAGGCGGCAGCTTCAAAAAAAAAAAAGGAAAATAAAAAAAAAACCAAAACCCAAAAAAGTTATATTTTTGAAATTCAATTTTTTTTTAAGGTGTGTATAAAAAATAATCAAATACTTGGTTAATTTATCACCTAATAAAAATCGGCAAGTCAACATGCAAAACTTAGGTTCTGATAAAGTACTTGGGTGGCTGAAAACTGCCACCTTATAAATTATGGTAGGATTTTTTTCTCGGTGTATATATATGTCATATAATGTATATATATCTAATTAGTGTATAAATGTATAATATGTCATTAAAAATCCACTTCCTACATTCACATTTAGAGTTTTTTCCGGACAATTGTGGCGCTCTTAGCGTTGAACATGGTGAGCGCTACCATCGGAGTATCGCTATCATGAATAAACGATATCAGGGCAAGTGAAACGTTTCAATGTTGGCGGATTATTCCTGGACTGTTTGTCGCAACACTTCAGAAGCAAAATATAAGAGGGCAGTGTAAAAACGAGGTCGCTATTCTGCTAATAAATAGAGGAACGGTATGATTTCTGTGAATTTTTGCAAGAAACTTTTATTTTTTTTTAATAATAATTTTGAAATATAATTAATATTTTTGTGTTCAGCATGTCAGAATTAATAAAATAAGCCACTTGACATGAAGAATACTTTTATAAAGTCAAAATTTGTTGATCAGTGTAATTAACAGAAGATGAGTTTTGTTAATGGTATGAAAATATATTTTTAGTAGGGGAAAGTGGGAAATCGTGAGCCATGGGGAATCGTGAGATACAGCCATTTTTCAGCAGTATGTCAACACAAATAGTTCAACACAACTGTCAACATCGTCTCATAGTCTAAGCATATTTTCACATTAGTAGTTGACCAGTGTACGCGTACAATTTGCTCTGTACGATTCTCGCCTGAAAAGAAGTTTCTGCAAATCTTTTTCTGCGTTCTTGATTTGTATCAGTCTTGAACGTATCGTTACAAGCCAACACAGGTTAATATGCTAATTATTATCGTTGGACCTTGGCGTTTCAACATACAAAGAGAATTTTGCATGACATTTCATCAAGTCACCCACACAAACTCTTGTGGGGAATCATGAGACACTTTTGATGTATTCATGATTTTTTATGCAAAATGAAGGCTATAAATAAATAAAAAAATATTTTTATATAATTTTTCTGTTTTTTGTTAATTTTCAGCCACCATTCGTTGTATTACTATGAAAAATAGATAAAAAGTTTGATTTTTCACGTGCCCAAATTGCGTATCTGAATGATTGTGCATAACCGTTTTTTTTCATTTTCTCAGTTGAAATTACTTATTTGTCAATTCCAGTTCAAATTGCATCGTAATTGTTTGGTTTTGACTAAATTAAGGCGATGACTCACGATTACCCATCATATTTGGAAATCTTGAAAACATTGATTTTTTGCAAGCAACCAAAACTTGAAAAAAAAAAACAAAAACAATAAAAAAATGTAATGGTCAAAATTTATGTTATTCCACGTAGAATACCATATCCTATTACAATTTGCAAATTTTCTGATGTTTGTTAAAGATAACGAGCAAAATAAAAACCTTGCTCACAATTCTCCACTCTCCCCTAATAACTTTTGATTGGAAAGGAGTATTGGGATATTTTTTTTTTCAACCAAGTTATTTTTGAAGCTAGACTATTTTGTAAGAAATATTAAAAGAATTCATTTAAAAAAAAACCTTCATCACCCTTATTTTTTATGCCAGAAACAATTGATAAAGTTTTGTGTTAAACTGAAAACATTTTTTCCAAATGAATATTACGCCATGCAGTTTTTAGTTTAAATTATTTTTACAACAAAAATAACTTTACGTAACTTTTTGAGAAAACATTCGATATTTTGGGTGTTTAAAAAAAAAAAAAAGATTAAAAATATAAATGCACACCAAATAGTATTTCAGCAATAGTTTTTATCAAGTAATTTTATTGAAATTTAAAAAAAAATTGAGGGTATATTTATAAAAAACAGCTGAGATATTTGTATCGAAAGTCATATCTTTAAATTTCAAATGATTTTTTTCATCATAAGAAGTATCACAAGTAAGAAGCACACACTTGGTATGGAAGCCCTGTAAAATATAAACTTTTCGCATCAAATATCTACACTAGGGCGGGCCAATTTGTATGGATCGAATATTGAAATTCGATTAAAGCCGCCCCCTAGGATGATTCTATGGACAATTCTAAGCAACTTTGGTGAAGGAACCATAGGTCTATCTCGATTTTCGAGTCTCCCACTTTCAAAAAATGATTTTTTCCCTATAACATCATTTTTAAGTTTTAAGTTTGGTCAGTTTTTCAAGTAAATAAAGCGAAGCACACGTTCACATAAGTGAACAGCAGAAATTAATTAAATAAACTCTTTTAATTAAATAAAAAGGCCCACATAGTGAGTAATAAGTAAAAAGCCCACATAGTGCGTAAAAAATAATACGTTCTAACAAGAAACGTAACTAATATAAATAAAATTGTCACCATTTACCAATTTGTAGGTGGAAAAAATATATTCGAACCAAATGTTTTAAAATATACTAATTTCAATTATTTTTTAATGTTTTTGTAAAAGTATACAATGGATCCAAATGCATTGCCGTCTACATCGCAAACCGCAACAACATCAACGAGTACCGAAAGTTATTTGAAGCATTTGCCTTCGCACGATGTTGCTGTTTTTGGTGCATCTTGTGATTTGAGTGGACTCAATCTGCCAACGAAACAGGATATTTTAAGATGTTTTTTTTTCTTGGCCGAACGTGCTAAACTCCAAAACAAAATGTTTTCGTATAAAACATTCGTACCGCACGTATCAGACAAATTTATTGAAATTTGGAGTCAACTTAATATTGAAATTCTAACAAAAAAAAGTGTTGTTTGAAAATTGGGTACATTGATTGACAAGTATCAAATCGAAACTAATCATCCAAAAATCGCCACATTCAGAACGTTCGTGCAATCTACAAGAGAATTATTTTACATCGGCAAATGTCAATGTGACTTGAAGGCAGCATTATGCTCATGTGGATTGATTCCAGATCATTTGAAAGAGTTTATGCGAGATCCAAATAATGTCAGAAGATTGACTATACCGGAATTCGTGCCAGAAGTTGAAGAGCCAGCACCAACGTCAATAATAATACCAACAAGCGTTGAAGAGACCCATTTAGCATATGAACCAAGTACTGATACAGATGAGCCAAGTTCAAATCCACAAGATGTTCCGCCAATGATACGAGGACCGTATACTCCCAGATACGATGCTTTGAACTTCGCTGCGATGTGTGATCGATTTGGTGTGTCTGATAGAATAGCAGCAGCACTCGCAACATCTCTTCTGCAAGACATTGACGTAAAAGATGCACATGGCAATCCTATCATCATGGATAAAAAGAAAGTGCGTCGAGAAAAAGCCAAATGCAGAGAATTGCTTCGTAAGCAGTATGATGCATCCAATTTGATAGCATTTTCATTCGACGGCCGAAAAAATGATGCTTTAACAATGGAAAAAATCGATGAGAAGTTGCATCCAAGGATGGTGAAAGAACCACATCTAGTTGTTTTGAAGGAACCAAATTCTCAATTGATAGGCTACACAAAAGTCGAAAATGAAGATGCTGAACACAAATTGATGACATTGAATGCATTCTTCGTCGAAAAAGAAATTGCTCTCGATGCATTAATCGGCATGTGCTGTGATAGTGAGCCAACAAATACTGGCATAAGATATGGGACTTTGCGTCGATTTGAATTGCATTTGAATAGACCGCTGCATTGGTTTGTGTGCCTTCTGCACTTCTACGAGCTGCCATTTCGTCATTTGTTTAACACTTTGGACAGATCATCGACCACTGGACCACGAACAACAACCGGAACGTTGGGCAAACAAATTGAAACGTGTGAAAATCTTCCGGTATGTATCATTTGTCATTTCTCTCATCGATTTTTTCCATTATTAAATGGTAAAATTGCATTTAATTCATCTAATTTCTTTCTTTTCAGCTTGTAGATGAATTCGAGATAATCGTGCTAGAGAACATGTTCACCGATTCAAAGTAACTATACAAAATGGTCAATGCAATTTCGAATGGTGTTGTTCCTGCGGATTTGTCTCACATTAAACCAGGACCAATAGCACATTCACGTTGGCTCACTAAGGCGAAAAGATTGTTGCGGTTGTATGTGTCAACTGAAAATCCATCAAGGAATTTGAAATTCTGGCAACATACATAATGAAAATGTATGTGCCGATGCACTTCAACATCAAGTACTATAATTCTGTGGTCTTCGGTAGTGTATTATTTTACAAGTTCATTCGTTGGACACAACATTTGGCTGCAAATCTACGTGGAGTTGTGAATAATGTCATTTAAGACAATTTATATTACGCACATTCCGAAAATATTTTGCTAGCGATGTTATTTGATGATAAAAAAGAGACACGAAACATCGCAATCAAGAAAATTTTACACTACCGAACAAATCTGTACGACCCGGCACATCTTAGAGTTTATCAAAAACCTTTGACTTATTTGGCTTTTCTTCCACTAAATTAATTTTTTTTTTTTACCCATGTTCTTATTTTTAAGGTCGAATTTCTGTTGAAAAAAATAAAATAAAGATAATTTTTACCGAAAAACTTGTAATTTTTCTCGGAAAGTAGACGAAAAATAGTTAAAATATGCATGAAACGCCCTCTGGCGGTGGTCATAGGTAAAAATAAAGATCAGAAATGAATTTCTCGACCCCAAAAACCCCCCATATACACATAAAAAAGAGAATATAACGATGAATAAAAAATCAAATTTTGAATCAAAAAAATCATTTTTTGAAAAGTGGGAGAGACTCGAAAATCGAGATAGACCTATGGTTCCTTCACCAAAGTTGCTTAGAATTGTCCATAGAATCATCCTAGGGGCGGCTCTAATCGACAAAAAATTTGTGCCGCAGTCTTTTAGTTAGGGATTTTCTGGCTGGCTGCAGTTGCGGATTAGATTCTGATCATTAAGCCGTAGTGTTTTCCTTGGCCCTTGTCTGGCTGGCTGCAGGTGTGGATCAGATTCTGATCATTGTGCCGCAGTATTTTATTTAGGGATTTTCTGGCTGGCTGCAGTTGCGGATTAGATTCTGATCATTGAGCCGTAGTGTTTTCCTTGGCCCTTGTCTGGCTGACTGCAGGTGCGGATCAGATTCTGATCATTGTGCCGCAGTCTTTTATTAGGGATTTTCTGGCTGGCTGCAGTTGCGGATTAGATTCGGATCATTAAGCCGTAGTGTTTTCCTTGGTCCTTGTCTGGCTGGCTGCAGGTGCGGATCAGATTCTGATCGTTAAGCCGCAGTCTTTGACTTAGGTTAAAACTATCTGGCTTCAGGTGCAGATCAGATTCTGATCCTTGAGCCGCAGCATTATGCTCAAATTCTTTCTGACTGCTGGTGCGGATCAGATCCTGATCATTGGGCCACAGTATTTATTACCACCGTTTTATTATTGATTTTATATATACTAATGAGCCTTCCGTCTAGTTCAATCTAGTTTTTGCATTTTTACAACGATTCGTACACCAGAACTCTCGGTATTAGGAACACCAGGAGATGAATACCGAATACCCGAAACCGATTACCCGAAACCGATTACCTGATACTGGAATTAGTAATAACTGAGAGTGAAGAAAACTCGAAAATATTCGACATCCGACCAGCACCAGCTGACACTCTTAACCCTTTTACGGATACCCGAACACAACTGCTACTGACTGCCCGACCTTGCGCTGTAGAAGTATTATAATACGCAATTGATATTGTCAACAAAAAAAACCAAGATTTAAATTATTAATTGCGTCTTTTTATTTAACCAAAGGTTTGTGGAACCTTTGGTAGATCCTGGAGTAGCTGTGCTTACCTCAGCTTTTGATAAAAACACTGTTATAACCTAGGAACCTGTGCCAACTTGCATTGGTAAATGTCAGTACTTGAATAAATAGGGAAAAGGGTGCTAAATTTTTCCAAAAACAAAGGGAGAAGTATATGTTTTTCGATTTTTTATGATTTTTTTTTTGTGATCGAAATGCGAGAAAAGGGCACTTAAAGTATTTTTAAAAAAAAGCCAGGTTTCAACAGGTATAACTTTTTTCCCCAAATTTCGGTTTTTTTTTTAAATTTCTTGCAGAAAATAACTTATGACTTTGTTTAATTTTTGGATTTTTTCATTTCTGGGAATTTTTTTTTTGTAAAAATACTAAAACTCGAAATTTTCAAAAAGGTAAATTTTTAAAAAAAAAATTTATAATGACCAGGTTATTCAACAAAATCACACAATATTTTGTATCTCCATTTCTTGTACTTTAAGAAAATATTTCCAAGAGATTTCATTAAAATTTTTTTAAATTTGAATTTTTAAATTTTTTCTTTAATGCAACAGAAAAAAGGGAATTTTTCGAAAAGTAAAAAATCACAACTCTAGCAGTTTTCATTGAACTTTCATGTTTGATAACTTATTTTAAGGAAAACTCAAATAGAAAACGAACTGCAAAGCAGCTTTTTCAAAATTTAAGCTTATACAAAAGTTTTTTAGGTTTTTTGAAAATATTAGCACTTTTTCCCATATAACCAAGTACTGACATGTACTGATGCAAGTCGGCACGGGTTCCCGTGGTGCGAGGTATACCAAATTTTCATTCATTTATTTTATCATTATACGAAAAAATTGAGGGGGTACCACATAAAAAAAAGAACTTCGACTTTTTTGGGACACTCTAATATGCAGGGTGTCCCGCAATTGAGTGCAACTATTTACGAAGAAGAAAGGTTATGTCGAGCTGAGAAAAAAATCGTTTGGGGGGGGTCTCTTTTCACATTCTAAGGTGCTACAGGGTTAATTAAAATTACACGACTTTGATTCACGTTATTGTTTCTAGCCCAAAAACTAAGTTACGGAACTTTTTTTGATAACTCATTGCAAAGGCAATAAAATCACCTTTTCAACTGTATATCAACAAACAGCACCGACATAACCGTTACCAAGCTGTGCTCGTTCAAAGATGAAATCAATCGGTTGAAACTACCAAATTTCAATTTTGAGTTCACATTTCTGAGAATTTAGCGTAATAAATGAAATTTGTTTTTATAATCAATATCGTAATTTATTTAATTTTCTTTTCAATGATTTTGAAAACATAAATTTATCTTAAAAAACAAAAAAGTTGGCTGTACTAAAAAAATTATACCCATTAGAAAAAAATGGTAAATAATGACATTACAATAACTTATGCAGTAGATAATATCGTTGTTTTCTAATAAGTATAATTTTTTTAGTACAGCCAATTTTTTTATTTTTTAAGATACAGTTATGTTATTGATGTCATTGAAAAGAAAATTGAATAAATCACAAAGTTAATTAAAAAAAAAACTCATTTATTGCGCGAAATCCTGAAAAATTTGTATTCAAAATTAAAATTTGGTTGTTTCAACCGATTGATTTCATCTTTGAACAAGCACAGCTTGGTAACGGTTACGTTGGTGCTATTTGTTGATATACCGTTGAAAAGGTGATTTTATTGCCTTTGCAATGAGCTATCAGATAAAGTTTTCCGTTACTTAGTTTTTGTGCTAGGAACAATAACGTGAATCAAAGTCGTGAAATATTAATTAACTCTGTAGCTCCTAAGAATGGGAAAATAGACCCCCCCTCTCATGCGATTTTTTTCTCAGGGGTCAGGACCAGGGGAGAAAAAATATTTTTTTTTCATGTGCCTGATAAGTCAATAAAAAATGTGTCATCATAAAAAATAAATTAAGCTTTGATAAATATTAATAAATTCTGTTTTTTAATTATAAGAACAAATGTTTTGAATTTCTTAATTTAATACTAAAATTTTTATTTTTCTAATGTTCAAGGGGAGGTAACTGGCCCTCCCTGCCTTACCATCGCCCACGACGTCAACCTTAGATTTTTATTCTCTATCACATAAATAGCATTGAGTCTTAATACGATACTTAACAGAAATTCCCATCAAACATTTTTCTTTCTTACTTTAGTTACCATGAGCCTTTTACATCCTTTGTGAAATATAACGAAACGGTTGAAATATGAATGACGTGACACTACAATAATTTAAAAATTAAAAATATTAAATATAAAAATAAAAAAATTTATATATCAAATATATCTCAAAGCCTTAAGCTTTTCATAGGTTTAAGGTTACACTTCGGTCGGCAGTCCACACACTGCATATTTCTTTTTTTCACCTACTATAACATATTCGAAGAGCAGCAAGAAAAAAAAAAATTTGGTTTTTTGATCCAGACTAGTGTGCCATACGGAAACAAAACAATGGAATTATATATTTTTATTGATATTAACAAAAAATATCAGTCATTGAGTGGACAAAAATAATAAAAATCTTCTGACTCATACATAACGAAAAAAATTAACATAAATTTTAGAACCTAAAATTCTGAAGCGATATGAAACTGTTCAAATATTTTTGAAGGTTCTTATAGGTATGTATTATGCCTTAATTACTAATTCACATTACAACATTTTTCAGCTCATTGATTTGGGACTCAATTCTGAGAACTGCACGTGAAAGTAGCCCCAAAAAGAAGAAGTTCTGCATCATTAGTTTTGTCAAGTTACATGCCATAATAATTTAATATCGATTTCAAGTTAGTAAGTATCGTATAGGGGAATTTGTCACGTCTTAGGCTCTTTTGTTTGACATAACTCGAGAACCACTAGTCCGATTTAGCTGAAACAAATTTAAAAAAAATTAAGAATTACAATTCCTTTAATCTGTCCACATAACGTTTCCCTACATAAGCAACAGTTTCGCAGTTATAAATAAATGTATGTATGCAGATTTAAGTGGTGCAAATTTTTCGCCGAACACAGTGTGCAAAAGTTGTTATAATACCCTTATAATGTGGATACACGGAGAAGGTGCAAAGTTGTCTTTTATGAAGCCAGTACTTTGCGTGGAAGTAATTTGGGTGCACCGCATGCATAAATTATCGTCATGGATTAAACAGAAAACAATTGAAAACAAAAGTACACATTGCTGCTTTTACTGCCACACTTCCAGTTAAACGCCCTGCTGATACCGATACACCTAAACCTCCGAGTCTGGATACTGTGTTCCTGCAAGCCGAAACCGTTTTCACTAATCCGACCAATTTGAATGATGCTGAATCATAATTTTTGAAGCGTAAAACTCACAGAGCAAAATGTCAGTGCAACATCATACCGAAAACGCCAAGCTGAATTTCAGAAATTTTATTCCGTTGACGAAGCAAATACATTCACTTACTGCCATGATATCCCAGGTTTAGTGAAAAAATTGGGAATGGATTATATCGCTGGCGACTGGCGTTTATTTATCGATGGTTCAGTTTCAAGTTTGAAGGCTGTGCTGTTGCAAAACCGTCCATACCATTGGAATTCAGCACAACTATGAAGCACACGTATGAAAGATTGGGCAAAATTTTGAAGAAAATCAAATAGATTGCACACAAATGGAAGATTTGTTGTGATCTGAAGGTTGTCAACATAATACAAGGCATTATATTAAAGGACGGTTTTCCAAAATACTTCTGCTTCCTTTGTTATTGGGATTCACGATACACACGGAATCAATATGAATGTAAAGATTGGAAAGCAAGAACTCCCGAGCTGGAGAAACAAATAAAATTACGTAATAAACCTTTGATAAAGGATCTAGATGATATTTTGTTGCCATCGCTCCACATGAAATTAGGAATAGCTGGAAAATTCGTTGAAGTGGTATTCAAAGATATTGAGGACGCCTATGACTGTTTGAACTCCATCTTTCCAAAGCTCAGTGAAGCTAAAATTAGAAACGGTAAGTATCGTTGTCTGTATTTAAATATTGTCATATCTAAAATTGTTCCCTTCGATATATTCGCATTACCAATCATTTTTGCGCTTTTTTTTTATATTTAAAACAGGTATTCTCAATGGACCGGATATACGAAATTAATGAAAAGCGAACCTTTCACAAATGTGCTTTCGAACCATTATAACCACCTATGTGCATGGGACGCATTGAAACAAGTCATCGAAGGCGTTTTAGGAAAGAACCGTCTACAGCGAGATGACATACAGACACGAGTGGACAGGTTGCTGTATTTTTTTGAAAAAATCAATGCATCCATGACGTTAAAATTACATTTTAAGCATTTCCACCTTGATACCTTTTTGCCACAATTACCTCAGGAATCAGAGGAACAAGGAGAGAGGTTCCGCCAGCTGACCATGCCAATGGAAAAGCGATTCAAAGGCAAAAAATTAGATGCATTGCTTGCGGAGGTTTGTTGGTGGAGTTCTAGAATTATGCAGTTTGAAGATGAAAGCACTGAAGATTTTGGTGGACACACTGAACAAAACATGCCCTTGAATATTATGTCTATCTCGGATGATAATGCAGACTCAGAACATGAATATAAACAACCTACGAAGAAAAGAAGATCATCAGAACCAAAAACGTCAACTTCAACGAAGATGTATGTTGACACTAATTGAAAAAGTTCTAAATTAGATAGAATAGATAACATATAAAAATGTCATATTTTCTGTGTAAGAATAGCTGTAATATGAATCGCAATTTTTATTTTCATGCAAACTAAAGCTTATATAGAAAAAACAACATATTTGTGGATTTGTAATCCAGTTATTGAGCAAAATATGAAGCAAAATGAATGGGCGCATATTTTAAGGCTGGCTATCTACCTGATTCAGGTGTGCTTTATAAATTTACCGAAACGTTCTAAACTCATAAATGTGGGTGGAATTTTTTATATCTGAAAATCACATTTATTAGAGTTTATTACTTTGGTACCGCAATCACAAAAATCAAAAAATAACCTTTTGTTTATTCCTTTCTTTTTTTTAATTCTGAGAACCATAAAAAAAGTCATCAATGTTTTTTCCAAAGAATTTTGAGCAAATTTTTGAAATTCATACCTTTACTTAGTTGTGAATAAAAGCGAAACGCGTACATTGATTTTCATGATCTATGTCTCATTTTGTTCATAGGTTATGTGAATTTATGTGAAAGTAATAGGACTTGACACTTTTTTCAGTTTTGGATTTTTTACGAATTTAAAAAAAAACTTTAAATTTTCAGGCAAAAAATATTTTTTTCTTCATACATTTATTTATAACTGCAAAAGTGTTGCTTATGTAGGGAAACGTTAAATTTATTTCAGCTAAATCGGATAAGTGGTACTCGAGTTATGTGAAACAAAAGAGCCTAAAACGTGACAAATTCCCCTATACGATACTTACTGACTTGAAATCGATATTAAATTATTATGTCATGTAAATTGACAAAACGAACGATGCAGAACTTCTTCTTTTCGGGGCTACTTTCACGTGCAGTTCTCAGAATTGAGTCCCAAAATCATGTGTTGTACTGTGTAATATTATACTTCGTCATATAACAGAATGATAAATGTTTTTATTATGTTTGTGACATTAGGGACTTCCATTTAAAAGCATTAATTTAATTTTATCGCAGAATGATGATATGCTTGAAAAATCTGTACTTTTATCTTTTGTATACAAGAACTCTCATTCAACAGAATATATAATACTTTATTTGATAAGACTTCCTCATTTTTAGACTTATTTCATTATAACTTTGCCACCTAGTGACAAAGTTGACATGGACAGCTGATCCTGCTTAGACTTTGGCTGGTAGGTTACGACATAATTCAGAACATTATCGTTGCTATTCCTTGGTTTTGCACTATCAAATAGGCGTGTCAGACGTTTTATTCCCTTGCAGGATATGCAGCAAATAAGAAAAACTGAAAAAACTAAGAAGATGTAGACAAAAAATAATATTATAACGCTATATTCACATGCCACATTAAAGTGACCGATCAACAAGTTCAAATTCTTAATGCATTGCAAGCTGTTATGCTCAGGAGGTATACACAAGGCAACTCCTTCAACACATTGGCATACATAAGGTGCACTGCATATTGTATTCTGCTCACAGCAATTTTTAGGGCTACATTTTCCCGAAATTGATGTATAACCATCTTTACACTGGCAAGTTTCTGGACTAATGCAAACTGAGTATTCACCACATCTCACACTACATATTGGCTGACAAATCGAATTGATAACCTCAAATCCATTCACACAGGTACATTTATTGGGACTGGAACATACGGAATTCTTGCCACAAGCTGTTGCACAGACTGGAATACATATCAGCTCATCACCCCATATAAAACCGTCATGGCACTGGCACATATTTGTCGCAACACATGTGGCATTTTTTCCACAATCGAATGCACATATTGGCTCGCAAACTCCATTCAATTCTCGGTATCCATCAATACAAGCACATGTTTGAGGACTGACACAGAATGCGTTCTCGGCGCATGGCTTGGAACAAATTGGCTCACATACTTCATTGGCTTCTTGATAACCTTCTATACACTGGCAGGTTTCCGGCGCAACACATTTCGCATTTTCTTCACATTCTTCGTTGCAGATTGGAAGACATATGTTGTCTTCTGCTCTATATCCATTGATGCAGGCACACTTTTCAGGACTCTCGCAGTAGAAATTTTCTTTACATGGCTTGGAACAGATTGGTTTGCATTTCCCATATACCATTTGGTATTCTCTATTGCAGACACATTTTTTTGCAAATTGATCACAATGACCATACGGACATCCGTCAATACATATATACCCACAAAACTTCTTCGCTACTCCGTTGATAATTCTTATTTCACATGGTTTCCAAGCCACTGTTACAGAAGTGAAGTATGGCATAAGCATTATCAAAAGTATAATGAGAATGGAATACATTTTGTTGATTTTTAATTTTGTTCGAGTACTCGTTGAATGTATAGCTCGCCGTATGCTTAAAGATTGCTGAAAATGTTTTTTATACTACTTAGTTATGACTGAATGCTGTGGCTTATATAGAGCATTGGATGATGTGTATTGCTGTTAATCTTTATCAAATAAAATTTAATACTAGTTCTTTGTAAATACAGGGTGTTAATATCATAAGATTAACAAGCACAGTTAAATATTTTGTTTTTTACCCTGAACGACTAAGAACGAAGAAGAGAAAAAACGGATATTGGCATGTGTATATTCACTGTTTCAAACAATTGTCCGTGCACATGAGATATCAACAGATATGCGGCTGTTATATGGAAAACATTCAACCTAATAATACAAAATACATTTTTTTATAAATCTTTATATTTTGTCGTCATCTTAATATATAAAAGGCATATACGCTGCCTTGCGCCCGATATCGCTCAAGCTGTAATTATTTTTTGCGATACTTATCAGTGACATTTTTGCCTTTTAATATTTTCATGCTGAACATTTTTCAGAACAGTTGTGAAAGCACTGTAATAATGGTAAAAATAATTGCAGTTTAGCGTTAATGCTTCTTACCCATTGTAGGACGGGCTTTTATACTAGTAACTAAATAAAAAGCGTGAATTTGTTTGCAATACTTTTATTTAAAAACTTGAAATTTTATTACACTTTAAAAACAAAACCCAAAAAATTCTCCATGAGAATTTTCCAATGAGAATGAAAAATTAATCATGAGAAACCATAAAATAAATTAATATATTACATTTTTCAATAATGAGCAACCAAAATATGATAATGAGCTTTTGCCCAATTAACCGCTTTCAAACGTTTTTGCATTGATAAGGCTAATCAATGTGTGACATCAGGGACGATTTTCTTCCATGCATTCATGATCTTTTAGCATTTGCTCGATAATTATGGTGCGCTGTCGTATTTTTTGTTCTGTTACTTTGTTCCTGGAGTCTATTACAGAGTTGCGCAACGCACGGTTCAAAAACCAAGAGCTTTCCGAATGCAAAGCTTTACACTGAAACGAAAAATTGGTAAAGCAAAGAAACATTGCCGAATGTTGGTCATTCACAAACCGTTTATTTCTTTATTTTTGCGTTTGTTTCTCGCTTATTTTATTTTTTTTTTATTATTTTTTAATTTTTATATTTTATATATTTTTTAATTTTGTTTTATTATTTTTTTTTTTTTTAACTTATTTGACTACAATATAAAAATATAATGCGTAATTTAACAAAACATGAAAAACAATTCATTTAAAAAACCATAATATTAATTAAAACAAATAAAATAAAAAAAAGTAACATAAAAGTTGAGCAAAATTATTGACAAACAGATCAGTTTCAATCAAAAATATGCAATAAAAAAAAAGAATAAGAAGACGGAGATATATGCTAAAAAATTAAAATATAAAAATATGCATTCATGCAAAATGTGTATAACTTTTTTTTAATTTTTTATTAATTTTTTTATTTTTTTTTGAAATTTTTTATATTTTTTTAAGTGAGTTCATCTAAATTTATCTTATCGCTAAAACACTTGATGCGATGCAAATCTTCTTAATGGTCGTCAGTGAACTGCCAAACATAGAATACAGTTTTAAAATTTCATTTGTAAGAGCAGGATATTTGTCGTACGGTATTGATTTCCAAAACTGAGAACCGTTTTCAAGTGGAAGCATAACATCATTTTGGATTTTTTCTAATTCATTTCTTAAAAATATGGGTTGTTTTTGTATATTACAGTTTATTGGGTTATCGTGCAACTCTACAAGGCTCTCAATTTCGGAAAAAATCCTGAAATCTTTTATCATATTCGGAAATTAAAGTTGATATTATTTTGAAATATGGTTCAGTATTAAAATTTATTTGGTTTGAAATCAACAAATTGTTGGTTCTTATAAAATTTGCAAAATGATTATTCATTATATTTTCTTGAAGGATAAGCAATCTTTTATAAAAAGTTTTTACAGCTGACATATGATCAAATATGCACCTATTTTTTCCTTGCAACGTCGAATTCAAATGATTAACAATTTCAGTTATATCTGTTAAGAAAGCCAAATCTAATTGAAACTGAGGATTTTGTAAGGAACTCACTAAGTTCTTACTTTCTACAGATAAATCTCGTTTAAGAAATTCCAAAACCTCATGTTTAAGTTCAAAAAGCCTTTTTAAACAATTGCCCCGACTCAGCCATCTTACCTCAGTGTGGATCAATAGATCTACATGATGTGCGTCAATTTCTTTCAAAAATTCACAAAACTTCCTATGGTTAAGAGCATTGTGGCCTCATTTGATTTTATTTATAATTGCTATGGAGGTTTTCATTGCAGGAAAGGAGCTAAGCGATTTAAGCGTTATGTAAATTGGTGAATTATTGGTTGGTATATTATACTTAGTTGGTATATTTATGCCATTGCTATGTAAAAAACCAACAAAACCTGTTTTTTTACCCAACATCACATTAGCTCCGTAGAAGAAGGGGAAGACGAGGAGAAAGAGGAGGAAGGGGAAGACAAAGATGAAATTCCAGAATATCTGTTGGACAAAATTATCCACCCTTCTGATGATGATGACGATGACCAAGATATTAGAGAGAGCAGTGATGTTGATCCACAGCCGCCTGCTAAACGGCAACTGGCCAAATCATTAATTTAATTTATTTAATTTTTTTACTTAAAACTTTTCATAACTAACATTTCAAAATGATATTTTTTTCCATATTTTTATAATTTCTTTTTTAATGTTTCTTCAAAACCAGCACTGAACAAAATTGGTACATACAAAATGAGAAGTAAATTAATATTAAGCTGGAAAATGCAAGTTTTGTATTATAATTGTTTTCTTTTCAAATGAAATTTATTGAAGAAACTCAGAAGCATATTATAGATCAAACAGAAAGCAAAAAAGACTTAGGTTTGTGGAAAATATTTTCAATAAATATGATGTGAAAAATATGAATATGAATATGAAAAAAAAAATTATTGTTCCAACATTTTGCTTCATAAGCACCACAGAAATTTTTTAAATCAATTTTTAAAATAAATTTTAATTGTTGCACAGGTCTCTAGCAATAATTTGGCTTTTACAGATTGAAAAAATATCAATTAGTCGACGAGTTATAGCCAAAAAACCAAATAAACAATATGCTGAAAATCGGCATTTGACTGCAAAGTTCGAAGATCGATTAAAAAAAAAATTCAAACTAACATAAACAAACGCCGTGATACGGGTCTTCTAATTTAGCCTCTATTTTCACCCCTCACTCTCAGAATCGACCTAACTTTTGCTAACCTGAATTTGTTCCACAGTGTAATAGAGGATTGTGTATTGGCTATTCTACGTTAATGTTCCACTTGCTACTACTTGCTACAAGAAGTCACCATATTGAAATAACAACGAATGTAGCACGGAATAAAATAAATAAAATATAAATGAAATATAATAAAATTTACTGGTGTTAATATTAACGTGTGCTTTTTAATTTAATTTAGATTATTTAAAATTTTTTAATTTAAAAGCTATTTTATTAAAAAAAAAAAAACACTTAATTATTAAATCTATGAAACTGTAAAAAAACTTTGCTTCTCTCGTGTGTCCAGCGACGCACCTGTGTTTTTTTTATATTTCTTGGATCACAATTTGTATGTTTTCGTCACATTCTCACTATTTTCAACCGGTTCACTAATTGAGCATCCCCTTTGGAAATACCCACTAAACGAGATAAGCATGAATAAATTTTGTGTTCTTTTTGAAATGAGGGAAAAACACAATATAACAAGTAAAATATTTCTGACCATGCTAGAATTTATTTATCTCAAAACATAAAAATAAACACAAGAAATACAGGGCCACTAATATAGGCATGAGGGTATACTTCAGCCCATGATTAAATGTGAAGAGGAACTAAATAGTGTATAACACGCTGTATTTGCGGAGAAAAAGCAAAAATATGAGTAATAATGTGCGATAAATAAAAGCCACAGAAATTCCTTAAAAGTCTCCATAACTCACAGCATCCAGACTTAGTAGAGTGTTATAAATATATTTCCAAAAATCTATGAGTATACCGCGAGCTATTGCAAAGAGTACACGAACGAAATCGAAATTCAACAACATGTCTTACATTTTCATAATTTTATTGATCATGTTGCTGTCACACTTCACTTCTTTCACAGTGGCTTGGAAACATTGTGAATTAAGAATTGTCAATGGAGTTGCGAATAAGTTTTGTGAAAATATATGTGTTGGCGGATGTTCGAATGGTTTTTGCAATTATACATTGAAGAGATGTGTCTGTAATATGGGATTCCAGTTGGTGAATGGAAAATGCATTCCGGGTTGTACACGCTTTTGCGGCGAACACTCTTCATGTGTTGGCTATAATAACTGTGAGTGCCATCCAGGATATCAAGATGTTCAGGGTAAATGCAAACCAATATGTTCTAGAGCATGTGGAGAAAAATTTTATTGCGAAAGTCCTGATAAGTGTGCCTGCATTGATGGATATTATTCAAAAGACAATATATGCCGTCCTATTTGTATCGAAGGATGTGGAGAAAATTCAAAATGTGTTGCACCAGAAATGTGTCAGTGCCTAGAAGGTTATGAAAAAGCGAATGCAACATGTAAGCCAAAGTGTTCAAGACTTTGTGCAGATAACTCATACTGTGCCGGTCCCGAAAAATGTGTCTGCAAAGATGGATATCAAGCAGTTGATGGAGTTTGCCAGCCAATATGTGTGAACCAATGTGAAGAAAATTCCGCATGTGTTGCACCAAATGTGTGCCAGTGTAATAAGGGATTTCACAAGCAGAGTTCAACGTGTGAACCAGTCTGTACAAAAGAATGTGGAGAAAATTCCTTTTGCCACAGCCTAAATAAATGTCAGTGTAAAGATGGGTACAGAGAAGATCATGGAGCTTGTCGTCCAATATGTAAAAATATATGTGGTAAGAACTCAATGTGTGTGGCGCCGGATACATGTCAATGCCAATCAGGTTATATAGACAACAGTGGAAGCTGTCGACCAATTTGCTCAAAATACTGCCCACAAAATTCTCTATGTACTGCACCATACACCTGTCAGTGTATAGAGGGTTATGAACCAAGCAATGGGTCATGTGCACCGATCTGTCTTGAGCCATGTGGAGAAAATTTCTTTTGCGAGAGTCCTGAGAAGTGTGCCTGTATTGATGGATATAGAGCAAAAGACAATACTTGCCGCCCCATTTGTATTGACGGATGTGGAGAAAATTCAAAATGTGTTGCTCCAGAAATGTGTCAGTGCCTAGAAGGTTATGAAAAATCGAATGCAACATGTAAGCCAAAGTGTTCGAGACTTTGTGCCGCCAACGCATACTGTGCCAGTCCCGATAAATGTGTATGCAAAGATGGATATCAAGCAGTTGATGGAGCTTGTCAGCCAATATGTGTGAACCAATGTGAAGAAAATTCTACATGTATTGCTCCAAATGTGTGCCAGTGTATCAAAAGATTTCATAAACAGAATTCCACGTGTGAACCAGTTTGTACGAAAGAATGTGGCGAAAATTCCTTTTGCCACAGTCCAGATAAATGTCAGTGTAAAGATGGGTACATAGAAGATAATGGAGCTTGTCGTCCAATATGTAAAAATATATGTGGTGAGAACTCAATATGTGTTGCGCCGAATACATGTCAGTGCCAAGCAGGTTATATAGACACTAGTGGAAACTGTCAACCAATTTGCTCCGAATACTGTCCACAAAATTCTCGATGTATTGCACCAGACACTTGTAAGTGTACAGAGGGTTATGAACCCAGTAATGGGACATGTGCACCAATATGTTCCAAGCCGTGTGAAGAAAACTTCTATTGCGAGAATCCTGATAAGTGTGCCTGCATCGATGGATATAGAGTAAAGGACAATATTTGCCGCCCCATTTGTATCGACGGATGTGGAGAAAATTCAAAATGTGTTGCTCCAGAAATGTGTCAGTGCGTAGAAGGTTATGCAAATAATAATGGAATATGTGAACCAAACTGTTCCAAGCCATGTGCCGAAAATGCATACTGTGTCAGTCCTCAAACATGTGCTTGTATTGATGGATACCGAGAATTGAATGGAGTTTGCCAGCCAATATGTGCAAACGAGTGTGGAGAAAATTCCACATGTGTTGCGACGAATGTGTGCCAGTGCAATGCCGGTTTTATATTAAGTAATGAGCAGACATGTATTCCAGTATGTGCAACAGCTTGCGGCAAGAATTCTGTGTGTTCCAGTCCCAATAAATGTACCTGTGCGAATGGATTTGAGGTTATCAATTCGATTTGTCAGCCAATATGCAGTGTGAGATGTGGTGAATACTCAGTTTGCATTAGTCCAGAAACTTGCCAGTGTAAAGATGGTTATACATCAATTTCGGGTAAATGTAGCCCTAAAAATTGCTGTGAGCAGAATACAATGTGCACTGCACCTTATGTGTGCAAATGTGTTGAAGGATTTGCATTGTGTTTACCTCCTGAGCATAATAGCTTGCAATGCATTAAGAAGTTGAACTTGTTGATCGGCCACTTTGATGTGGCATGTGAATATAGCGTTATCATATTATTTTTTGTCTACGTTTTCTTAGTTTTTTCAGTTTTTCTTATTTGCTGCATATCCTGCATGGGATTGAAACACTTGACATGCTTATTGCACAAAGCTAATCGAACAAATGTCAACGATAATACTGTAAATTATGTCATAACCTATCAACCGCATCTTCAGGAGGAAAACGACAATCAGCTGACGAGTTCATCACTAGGTGGCAAAGTATGACGATTAAATAAGTTGAAAAAAAATATTTATTGTAAAGTCGGTGTAAAGTAAGGTTTATAAAATAAAGTAGCATAATAATGGAAAAGAGTTTGTGCATAAATGCTCAATATCTGTACAGAACTATACAGGGTGTCCCGCAATTAAGTGCAACTATTTACGGAAGTGAAAGTTTATATCGAGCTGAGCAAAAAATCGTATTAGAGGGGGGAGGGGGGGGGTGTCTATTTTCGTGTTATTAGGAGCTACAGGGTTAATTAATATTTGACGACATTGATTCACGTTATTGTTTCTAGCAGGAAAACTAGCCTTCATAAAACTTATTTTAATAACTCATTGCAAAAGCAATAAAATCACCTTTCTAACGGTATATCAACAAACCCTAACGACTTAACCGTTACTGAGCTGAGCTCGTATGAAGATGAAATTAATCGGTTTTAACTACCAATTCTAATTTTCCGTAAAAAAATGATGCCTTTTAGAAAACAATGATATTATCTACTGCATAACTAATAATAATGTCATTATTTATCATTATTTTCTAATAAATATGTTTAATTTTTTTATTATAGCTATTTTTTTTTATTACTTTGATGCCACTTTGATGTGGCATGTGAATGTAGCGTTATCATATTATTTTTTGTCTACGTTTTCTTAGTTTTTTCAGTTTTTCTTATTTGCTGCATATCCTGCATGGGATTGAAACACTTGACATGCTTATTGCACAAAGCTAATCGAACAAATGTCAACGATAATACTGTAAATTATGTCATAACCTATCAACCGCATCTTCAGGAGGAAAACGACAATCAGCTGACGAGTTCATCACTAGGTGGCAAAGTATGACGATTAAATAAGTTGAAAAAAAATATTTATTGTAAAGTCGGTGTAAAGTAAGGTTTATAAAATAAAGTAGCATAATAATGGAAAAGAGTTTGTGCATAAATGCTCAATATCTGTACAGAACTATACAGGGTGTCCCGCAATTAAGTGCAACTATTTACGGAAGTGAAAGTTTATATCGAGCTGAGCAAAAAATCGTATTAGAGGGGGGAGGGGGGGGGGGTGTCTATTTTCGTGTTATTAGGAGCTACAGGGTTAATTAATATTTGACGACATTGATTCACGTTATTGTTTCTAGCAGGAAAACTAGCCTTCATAAAACTTATTTTAATAACTCATTGCAAAAGCAATAAAATCACCTTTCTAACGGTATATCAACAAACCCTAACGACTTAACCGTTACTGAGCTGAGCTCGTATGAAGATGAAATTAATCGGTTTTAACTACCAATTCTAATTTTCCGTAAAAAAATGATGCCTTTTAGAAAACAATGATATTATCTACTGCATAACTAATAATAATGTCATTATTTATCATTATTTTCTAATAAATATGTTTAATTTTTTTATTATAGCTATTTTTTTTTATTACTTTGATGCCACTTTGATGTGGCATGTGAATATAGCGTTATCATATTATTTTTTGTCTACGTTTTCTTAGTTTTTTCAGTTTTTCTTATTTGCTGCATATCCTGCATGGGATTGAAACACTTGACATGCTTATTGCACAAAGCTAATCGAACAAATGTCAACGATAATACTGTAAATTATGTCATAACCTATCAACCGCATCTTCAGGAAGAAAACGACAATCAGCTGACGAGTTCATCACTAGGTGGCAAAGTATGACGATTAAATAAGTTGAAAAAAAATATTTATTGTAAAGTCGGTGTAAAGTAAGGTTTATAAAATAAAGTAGCATAATAATGGAAAAGAGTTTGTGCATAAATGCTCAATATCTGTACAGAACTATACAGGGTGTCCCGCAATTAAGTGCAACTATTTACGGAAGTGAAAGTTTATATCGAGCTGAGCAAAAAATCGTATTAGAGGGGGGAGGGGGGGGGTGTCTATTTTCGTGTTATTAGGAGCTACAGGGTTAATTAATATTTGACGACATTGATTCACATTATTGTTTCTAGCAGGAAAACTAGCCTTCATAAAACTTATTTTAATAACTCATTGCAAAAGCAATAAAATCACCTTTCTAACGGTATATCAACAAACCCTAACGACTTAACCGTTACTGAGCTGAGCTCGTATGAAGATGAAATTAATCGGTTTTAACTACCAATTCTAATTTTCCGTAAAAAAATGATGCCTTTTAGAAAACAATGATATTATCTACTGCATAACTAATAATAATGTCATTATTTATCATTATTTTCTAATAAATATGTTTAATTTTTTTATTATAGCTATTTTTTTTTATTACTTTTACTTTTACTTTTACTTTTACTTTTACTTTTACTTTTACTTTTACTTTTACTTTTACTTTTACTTTTACTTTTACTTTTACTTTTACTTTTACTTTTACTTTTACTTTTACTTTTACTTTTACTTTTACTTTTACTTTTACTTTTACTTTTACTTTTACTTTTACTTTTACTTTTACTTTTACTTTTACTTTTACTTTTACTTTTACTTTTACTTTTACTTTTACTTTTACTTTTACTTTTACTTTTACTTTTACTTTTACTTTTACTTTTACTTTTACTTTTACTTTTACTTTTACTTTTACTTTTACTTTTACTTTTACTTTTACTTTTACTTTTACTTTTACTTTTACTTTTACTTTTACTTTTACTTTTACTTTTACTTTTACTTTTACTTTTACTTTTACTTTTACTTTTACTTTTACTTTTACTTTTACTTTTACTTTTACTTTTACTTTTACTTTTACTTTTACTTTTACTTTTACTTTTACTTTTACTTTTACTTTTACTTTTACTTTTACTTTTACTTTTACTTTTACTTTTACTTTTACTTTTACTTTTACTTTTACTTTTACTTTTACTTTTACTTTTACTTTTACTTTTACTTTTACTTTTACTTTTACTTTTACTTTTACTTTTACTTTTACTTTTACTTTTACTTTTACTTTTACTTTTACTTTTACTTTTACTTTTACTTTTACTTTTACTTTTACTTTTACTTTTACTTTTACTTTTACTTTTACTTTTACTTTTACTTTTACTTTTACTTTTACTTTTACTTTTACTTTTACTTTTACTTTTACTTTTACTTTTACTTTTACTTTTACTTTTACTTTTACTTTTACTTTTACTTTTACTTTTACTTTTACTTTTACTTTTACTTTTACTTTTACTTTTACTTTTACTTTTACTTTTACTTTTACTTTTACTTTTACTTTTACTTTTACTTTTACTTTTACTTTTACTTTTACTTTTACTTTTACTTTTACTTTTACTTTTACTTTTACTTTTACTTTTACTTTTACTTTTACTTTTACTTTTACTTTTACTTTTACTTTTACTTTTACTTTTACTTTTACTTTTACTTTTACTTTTACTTTTACTTTTACTTTTACTTTTACTTTTACTTTTACTTTTACTTTTACTTTTACTTTTACTTTTACTTTTACTTTTACTTTTACTTTTACTTTTACTTTTACTTTTACTTTTACTTTTACTTTTACTTTTACTTTTACTTTTACTTTTACTTTTACTTTTACTTTTACTTTTACTTTTACTTTTACTTTTACTTTTACTTTTACTTTTACTTTTACTTTTACTTTTACTTTTACTTTTACTTTTACTTTTACTTTTACTTTTACTTTTACTTTTACTTTTACTTTTACTTTTACTTTTACTTTTACTTTTACTTTTACTTTTACTTTTACTTTTACTTTTACTTTTACTTTTACTTTTACTTTTACTTTTACTTTTACTTTTACTTTTACTTTTACTTTTACTTTTACTTTTACTTTTACTTTTACTTTTACTTTTACTTTTACTTTTACTTTTACTTTTACTTTTACTTTTACTTTTACTTTTACTTTTACTTTTACTTTTACTTTTACTTTTTCTTTTACTTTTACTTTTACTTTTACTTTTACTTTTACTTTTACTTTTACTTTTACTTTTACTTTTACTTTTACTTTTACTTTTACTTTTACTTTTACTTTTACTTTTACTTTTTATGGAGAATTTTTAAAACTAAAAGACCCACAACTAAAAACCCACAACTAAAAGAGGGCCATGTTCTTGGAATTTTATATTTATGAAAGTAAGTAATGAATAACCTTGGCACATAGATTTATTCTGCCAATGCGAACCTCTATGAAAAATGAAAGCGGATAGACGAACCACCACTACTTTTCATATTAACTTAAATTTCGCTATGGTCCTTTCCTAGAACTAATTTAAAATAAACTTTAAATAGTTTGTGCAAGGTAAAGAAATAAAAAAATTTCAGCGAGTCCGATATAACGTCCTACATGCATTACATATAATATACTCGTAGATATGTTGAATTATTTTTATCATCGAAACCTCCCCATATCTGCTACCAGCCTGAAGACTTAGAGCGAATCAAACTTCCTGCACTTAATCCTCATAGTTCAACAGCTGTTGTCCGGAAATTTCAAAATGTCAAAACACTCAAAACTCAAAAACTTCCCAACAAAGTGCCAGCATACTAATTCGCTTTTTGAAAATGAAAAATCATCTGCAAAATATTCACGTTTGATTTTAGTTTTGCAAATCTCTAAAAATATGCAATAAAAATAAAAGTAAACGGGTTGAACCAAACGTAAGGGGACAAAAAAAAAAACAATATTAAAAGTACACTTTATGTTTTCCGTTGCCGTTAAAACTAAACAATGGTGAAAATTACAGAGCAAATGTTGAGAATTTCGTTTTTGAGTTTGGAGAAAGGTGGAACGGAGATGAGGTGGCAGATAAAAAATCGTGTAGATAACGTGGTAACAACTTTCGGTGGCGAGCAAGGCAATCAATTTTACGGACTGTCAGCCTGTTGGCGACGGTTTAAGAGGCGGTTAACTCCAGCTGAAGCATAGTGTTGGATACGAATGTGGGTGACACTAGCTTGTTTTTGGCTAGTTAATTGTTTTTGGCTAGTTAAACCGGCTGCTGTTATGTGAACCATCGAGCAGATAACTAAATAAATGTGAGAGCGGCTAAAAAAGATGAATTCGCTTATTTTTGTTTTTTTTTTGTTTATTTTCTAACATTTCAGAGTGCTTTGTATTGTTTGAGTTTAGTTTTGCTTTTTTGTTACTTGCATAACAGAAGCAATTTATGTGATTTTTGGTTATCTTTTCAATGGTTTTTTGTTGTTGTTTTGGAAGCTTGTGCGTATAATAGATCACAAAAGTGTAACAGCTGCTGAAAACCATGGTATGGAATTTTTTGAAAAAAGAGTGACAACAAGCGCGAGTCATAAATTTACAAAATTTTCAATTTACATTTAACACAAAATCCACAGTTCAGTGTAATGGAATGACAAATTTTAACTATCTGAAACGGAACCAACAAAACTTCATTTAAATTCGTTTGAGCAACATTTTTACACGTTTTCAATTTAACTTTCTTCAATTTATATACAACAAACAAAAAAATTATTTTTGATCTACAATGCTTTGGATATTTCAACTTCTAGAATAGGAAATATGCGAAAGAAAAGATAAAGGTAAAGTTATATATTAAGACCAACACCAAGATCAAGACCAAGACCAAGAGCAAGACTAAGATTAAGACTAAGACTATGGCTAAGACTAAGACTAAGACTAAGACTTAGACTAAGACTAAGACTAAGACTAAGACTAAGACTAAGACTAAGACTAAGACTAAGACTAAGACTAAGACTAAGACTAAGACTAAGACTAAGACTAAGACTAAGACTAAGACTAAGACTAAGACTAAGACTAAGACTAAGACTAAGACTAAGACTAAGACTAAGACTAAGACTAAGACTAAGACTAAGACTAAGACTAAGACTAAGACTAAGACTAAGACTAAGACTAAGACTAAGACTAAGACTAAGACTAAGACTAAGACTAAGACTAAGACCAAGACCAAGACCAAGACCAAGACCAAGACCAAGACCAAGACCAAGACCAAGACCAAGACCAAGACCAAGACCAAGACCAAGACCAAGACCAAGACCAAGACCAAGACCAAGACCAAGACCAAGACAAAGACCAAGACCAAGACCAAGACTAAGACCAAGACCAAGACCAATTTTGTAATCAAGATCAAAATTTATATACAGACAAAAGTTTATATCGGGATCAATATCAATATCAATAGCAAATTTCCGTACACTTTTTGTATTTATTGTACAGGTTGTCCCGCAATTGAGTGCAACTATTTACGGAGCTGAAAGGTTATGTCGAACTGAGCAAAAAATGGTATGGAAGGGGGGTCTATTTTCACATTCTTAGGAGCCACAGGGTTAATTAAAATTACACGTTTAGCAGAAAAACTAACTTACATAAAACTTATTTTGATAATTCATTATAAAGGCAATAAAATCATACCTCTAACGGCATATCAACAAACCCCACCAACTTAACCGTTACCGAGCTGGGCTCGTGTGAAGATGAAATCAGTCGATTGAAACTACCAAATTTCGATTTTGAGTGCAAATTTCTCAGAATTTCGTGTAATAAATGAATTTTTTTAGAACCAATTTTGGAATTTATTCAATTTTCTTTTTAATGACACCAAAAACATAAACATACGAGTATCTTAAAAAATAAAAAAGTAGGCTGTACTAAAAAAATTATACTTATTAGAAAACAACAGTTTATTTAAGGTACGAATTAAGAATTACTATACAAATAAATTGCAATTCATTATGTTAAAAAAATTTTAATTTCATTGCTTTATATATACAATTGGTCGAATTTCGACAACAGGCAATATTTGCATTTAATTAATCAACAAATATTAATATTCCCACTCAGCCATTGAATAAAAAAAAAGAAAAATCAGATATAATTAATTAACCATTGTACCACCATCAAGGTTAAAACTGTTGCAGCACTGACGCCGTGCATATCCTTGATATGTAACGGTGAGAATAAAAATTACTGTACGTCAATGAAAGCTAGTTCAACCAAAACTATAATTGGAGGGAAAAAAATTCCATATCATGCTGATAGTTTTAAATAGACACTCAAATCTTTTTTTTTTTTGTGAACATTGTCACTTGCAATCTGCACTTTCCGATTAGATTATCGAAAAAACAACCAACACAAGGACACCGACGACAATAAGAGCAATAAAAAACAAAAACAGGCGACTTCAAGTGCCCGAAAGCACTGCAGACATTTTGAATTTTGTCTTGTTTTTCTTTTGAAATAGAAACAGCCAAAAATAGAAGAAAAAAATGGATATATTTTTATATATTTATAATGCAGCACTATATATACTATAATAAGACTAAGACTAAGACTAAGACTAAGACTAAGACTAAGACTAAGACTAAGACTAAGACTAAGACTAAGACTAAGACTAAGACTAAGACCAAGACCAAGACCAAGACCAAGACCAAGACCAAGACCAAGACCAAGACCAAGACCAAGACCAAGACCAAGACCAAGACCAAGACCAAGACCAAGACCAAGACCAAGACCAAGACCAAGACCAAGACAAAGACCAAGACCAAGACCAAGACTAAGACCAAGACCAAGACCAATTTTGTAATCAAGATCAAAATTTATATACAGACAAAAGTTTATATCGGGATCAATATCAATATCAATAGCAAATTTCCGTACACTTTTTGTATTTATTGTACAGGTTGTCCCGCAATTGAGTGCAACTATTTACGGAGCTGAAAGGTTATGTCGAACTGAGCAAAAAATGGTATGGAAGGGGGGTCTATTTTCACATTCTTAGGAGCCACAGGGTTAATTAAAATTACACGTTTAGCAGAAAAACTAACTTACATAAAACTTATTTTGATAATTCATTATAAAGGCAATAAAATCATACCTCTAACGGCATATCAACAAACCCCACCAACTTAACCGTTACCGAGCTGGGCTCGTGTGAAGATGAAATCAGTCGATTGAAACTACCAAATTTCGATTTTGAGTGCAAATTTCTCAGAATTTCGTGTAATAAATGAATTTTTTTAGAACCAATTTTGGAATTTATTCAATTTTCTTTTTAATGACACCAAAAACATAAACATACGAGTATCTTAAAAAATAAAAAAGTAGGCTGTACTAAAAAAATTATACTTATTAGAAAACAACAGTTTATTTAAGGTACGAATTAAGAATTACTATACAAATAAATTGCAATTCATTATGTTAAAAAAATTTTAATTTCATTGCTTTATATATACAATTGGTCGAATTTCGACAACAGGCAATATTTGCATTTAATTAATCAACAAATATTAATATTCCCACTCAGCCATTGAATAAAAAAAAAGAAAAATCAGATATAATTAATTAACCATTGTACCACCATCAAGGTTAAAACTGTTGCAGCACTGACGCCGTGCATATCCTTGATATGTAACGGTGAGAATAAAAATTACTGTACGTCAATGAAAGCTAGTTCAACCAAAACTATAATTGGAGGGAAAAAAATTCCATATCATGCTGATAGTTTTAAATAGACACTCAAATCTTTTTTTTTTTTGTGAACATTGTCACTTGCAATCTGCACTTTCCGATTAGATTATCGAAAAAACAACCAACACAAGGACACCGACGACAATAAGAGCAATAAAAAACAAAAACAGGCGACTTCAAGTGCCCGAAAGCACTGCAGACATTTTGAATTTTGTCTTGTTTTTCTTTTGAAATAGAAACAGCCAAAAATAGAAGAAAAAAATGGATATATTTTTATATATTTATAATGCAGCACAGAAACGAACAATGACAGTGCGCGTGAAAACACTCAATAGAGAGAAAGAGAAAGAGAGAGAGAGAGCTCAAACTCTCGGAAACGCACACAATGCAGACGTGACAGCAGAACTTCCGCCATCGAGTTATGTTGAAATAAATGGATAAGCATGCAGTCAAGCACCCTCAAAACAATAAACAAAACATAAGCATGAGAAGAGGATAAGCATCAACATGATGATTACTAAGTGCGCCAGTGAGTGAAAGAGTGAGTATGCGGTGAGTACGATTTGAAAATATTTAAGCTGCATCTAAACTGTTTACAGGTAAAGCAGTGACAATGCGGTGCATATTCCTTGCAAACTAGCAAGACTAACTTTTTCGCCGTACCAGCCGAAGAAGTGATTTTCTTTGTGAAAAGGTCAGAGAATGCAGTGGAATAAACGATTGAAATAATGCAAAATATAAACTTAATTTTGAGTATAGCACAAGGGAAGACATCAACGAGCTTTGATCAAACTGTTAATAAGAGATGCAAACAAGAGTACAGTGGGTCAAATGCAATCTAAGGGAACCAAAAGCATCTTTTATAAATTTCGTGCAGAAAGGTTATTTTTTGGCACTCGTCAATTTATCAATTTTGTATCATTTTTAAAACAAAAAGAATTGGCCATTTCAGCTCGAAAGGACGAAATCTTATGCCCTTCAAGATATAGCAAAATACATAGCGCCAAAGGACTCACCGCACCCGAAAACCACTTATAAAAATCATACGTATTGGATGAGTTGTTTTGAGTTTTTTGCGGTATTTGTACAACAGCGCTCTCTGGTTTTCGAGATAGAATAAAAAAATAACTCCAAGGCCCTTTCCATACTCGATAATCAAATCCTATATATCCGATGTACAAGTTTTTATCTAAATCGGATGAGCGGTTTTTGAGTGTTTCACGATTTCTTAAGTGATTTGTACTACAGCACCATCTGGTGTTTAAGATAGCGCAGAAAAAAAAGTCCAAGATACCCATTGTATCCGAAAGCTCCTATGTACAAATGTTCACGCAAATCGGATGTACAGCTAGGAGTTTTACGAGCTTTTTAAAACATTTGTACTGCAGTGCCCTCTGGTGTCCAATATGGAACAAAATAGATAAGTCATAAAAACTACCGTACCCGAAAACCCCTCAATACAAATTTTCATGTAAATCAGATGAATGGTTTCGGAAACAAACTATAACAACAAAATTCGTGGAACTCGATAACAGCGCCACCTACCGGGTCCAATCTGAACCATCCAGGGATCCAGTTAAACACACTCAGAAAATTCCATCAAAATCGGTGCAGCCGTTTAGGAACAGTTTAATAACATACACACGTACAAATTGTACAACAGCGCTCTCTACTTTTCGAGAGAGAGCTAGATAACGATAAAAAAGATAACGCTAAAACAGTTGCCGTACACGAAAATCCTTTTATAACATTTTTCATCCAAATCGGATGAGCGGCTTTCTACATTTTCACAATTTCCTAAGATATTTGTACTACAGCGTCCTCTGGTGTTCTGGTACAAAGATAGTACAAAAAAGATAAGTCCAAAACAGTTACCGTATTAGAAAACCCCTATATACCAATTTTCATGCAAATCTGATAAACAGCTTAGAAGTTTTTTAAAATATTTGTAACAAGCGCCCTCTGGTGTTCAAGATAGAACAGAGTAGATAAGTCATAAGAACTCACCGTATCCGAAAACCTCTGTTATATACAAGATTCCATGCAAAGCGGATGAATGGTTTCGGAGATAAACTATCAAAACAAAATGCCTTAAACACGATTGCAGCACCACCTATCGGGTCCAATTGTGAATCTGAACCATCCAGGGATCCACTCAAACACTCACAAAAAATTTCATCAAAGTCAGTGCAGTCGTTAAGGAACAGTTTAATAACATGCACACGTACAAATTGTATAACAGCGCCCTCTAGTTTCGAGAAAGAGCAAAAAAGAACCCTTGCCGTACTCGAAAATCACTATTTACAAATTTTCATCCAAATCGGATGAGCTGTTTTGGAGTTTTTCACGATTTCCTAAGATTTGTACTAAAGCGTCCTCTGGTTTTCAAGATAGCACAAAAAAGATAAGTCCAAAACACTCACCGTATCAGAAAACTCCTATTTTCCAATTTTAATGCTATTCAAAATGGGTTTTTTAGAGATTTTCCAAAATATTTGTACTATAGTTCCCTCTGGTGTTCGAGAAAGAAAAGAGTAGATATGTCAAAAAAACGCAGCGTGTCCGAGAACCTCTACATACAATATTTCATGCAAATTGGATGCACGGCTTAGGAGTTTTTTGACGTTTTTTAAAATATTTGTACTACAGCGCCTTTTAGTGTTCAAGATAGAACAGAGTAGATAAGTCATGAAAACTCATCGTATCCGAAAACCTCTATATACCAATTTTCATGTAAATCGCATGCACGGCTAAAGAGTTTTTCGAAGTTTTTTAAAATATTTGTACTACAGCGGCCTCTGGTGCTCAAGATAGAACAGAATAGATAAATCATAAAAACTCACCGTATTCGAAAACCATAATGCACAAATTTTCATACAAATCGGATGAACGGTTTCGGAGATAAGCTAAAAAAAAGAATGCCTGAAACCCGATCTCAGCGCCCCCTACCGGGTCCAACCTTTTTTACTGAATAAAAAGTAGCTTATATATTGACCGGGAGTATAAGAAACATGGATGTCAAGTTTCATTTAAATCCATCCAGTGGTTTTACCGTGATGCTCTAACAGACAGACAGACAGACAAAAATTTTAAAAATGCGATTTTTGGACTCAGCGTCGTTCAAAATGTTCATCGCAAAAAGAATTTCAAAAAAATATTTCATGTACAAATTTTTTTTTTACAATTTTATATATACGTATATATAGATAACATGAAGTTATTAAACTTGAGTCTACACAAAGAATTTCAACTGAAAATAATATTTATCAAATAAGATCCATCGTTGAAGTAGTGGCAAAATTTAAAAGCAGTACCAAAATTGCATAGATTTTATATAGATTAAAATTAAAATAAATTCGAAAATTCCCAATTCTCTTCACTGTGCCCGAAGTTCAGGTTGTAATTTCCCCAAGTGTGTGCTTGCGACTGTTTGTGTGATAGAAATGGTTTTTTTGTACATATTTAGAGGTAGAAATTTTCATTACAAACACAAGCTCAAGTAGAACAGCAATCAGTAACTGAATAATACGTGACTAGAATTGGAAAGTTCTTCCTGCAAGTCTGTGCATGTATTTTTGGAATTTTACAAAAATTAGCATTAAATATGCAATGGTAAGAGTAGAATAACTTAAGTCCAACAAAAACATTTTTAAAGGAGTCTTAATCTAGAAATAATTGAGTACAGAGCTCCTGTATGTATATTGGGGATTCAAAGTGGAAAGATGTAACTTTTAGCAGCCTTATTTCCCGAAAAGTTGTAATAACATTTTTTAATTAAACCTTCTCAATAATTTTCAAAAATAACTACAATGCACAGTGTGTTGAGTCCATATGAACACAGTAAAAAAAAAAAAAAAAAAAAATAGAAGGAAATGTTTGATTTTTATAAACACGTTTCTAAACGCTGGTAGTTGATTTGGTTTCTTGGATTTAAGCAGAAACTGTGGTTCAAAATAGAATTTTTGACATTTTCGAGAGTTTATTGTAAATAATGCAAACAATTTTATATTAAACTATCTGAACCCGGTGTGCTTCGCTACCCCTATAGTGATAAAATAAAAAGTATTTAGATATTAATAAAAATTTGTTTATTTGATTATGAATTAATTATTGCAATGCTTTAGGATATACAATGTTTTTAGTCGGTGTAGCTTCTAGAGCAAAGAAAAGGGTGTGGCCCGCCCACTATTTACATGGCATATAATCCTTTTTAAGAAAACATGATATGTACCAAATATCAACATTCTATGCCAATTATTGACTGAGATATGAGGATTTTAAGTTTTCGGTTGTGTAGGCGTGGCACCACCCCTTCGTCTGATCAAAATATTATGTAGCCAAGGACTTATTATTTCGTAACAATGTCCTTTTGTGAAAATTTCATGTCGACCGGTCCAGTAGCTTAGAAGATATTACAGTTTTTAATTTTTCCAAAATGGTCGTGGTCTCGCCCACTTTTCTTTTTGGTACGTATTTTTTTTTTTTTTTTATTTTTTATTTATTTTTTATTATTTATTTATTTATTACAATACAATATTACAATAACAATTATATCATAAGTAATTAAATAATAATGTTAAGCCTGCATTCTGTAATTCTCAAGGAACTAGAAGCGAATGCAGTTTTTAAACAAAGTATAAAAGTATATAATCTACATGGGGTCATTCAAAATAAATTAAGATACAAATTTTATTATACGAATAGAAAATTTTAATTTAAAGTTGACAATAGAACCTATGTATTTAGTTATTAGATAGTTATATTAAGTAGACAATTGACATCTTGATAGGACAAATCAAAAAGCCACGACTTCATCTGTTTTAAAAAAGCAAATTTATTACGAAGGCACCTTATGTTGCTTGGAAGGCAGTTGAACAGCCTGGGGGCTATAGACGAATAAAACAATAAAAAGTGTTCTATTCACCATTTCCGTGGGTCCAAAAATGCCGAAGATATGACGATTTTAAGTTTTGGGTTATATGGGTGGGGCCACACCCCTTTATCCAAGCACAACTTTATATAGCCTAATATTCCTTCCAGAGTCATATTAAGACGCTGTGAAAATTTCAGGAAAATCGGTCCAGTGGTTTGGCCTCCTATAAAGCACAAACAGACATACAGACATACATTCATTTTTATATATATAGATTTAGATAGATTCAGATTAAATATTATTTTATATTACTTCAATACAGCAAGTATGATTTCAAAAAATTCCAAAAGAAAGCAACAATTGTGCAACTATAATTAGAAATGACCGCCTCCTCTAAGGCTCTATGCGACCCGTACCGAGGATCAACCTGGCTGGGGTCCAGCAAAAATAGCCCAGTCACTAACGGAGCCCCTCTGATACCTGGCCGCCTCAGAAGGCAGCTGTGGCCTTACCGCGGCATTGGTGTTAGGGCGTGGTGGACATATTTTAAGCTCGGGTTTCATCGGGACTGCACACAAAGACACTAATGTAGGTCTTTAAATGTAGTTGTTCCGATTCTGCTCGAGGAGAGGTCTTAGAGGGTGGTCGCAAGAACTAGAACGGAAAAAAAAAAAAATACAGAAAAACGAAATACGGACGGTAAGTCTTTAAATGCCAAAGAGGTGCAGCCTTCAGCTACACCAGACTCGCGGTCTTTAAACGCTCTCTTTGGCCAACAGTCTCCAGACGCGCAGTCTTTAAATGTTCCTGCCACCATGTTCCATGTTTTGGCCACCAAATCTGGCACCAGTGAAAGTTGCAATCAAGCTTCGGCTTAAAGTGCGTTACTCACCAAAAAGACGGTTAATGTTGCTCGGAAAGCAGCGTTTAGAGTAATGGAACGCATTATAGGAGGAGCAAAACTTGTTTTTGAAGTGGGTGGTGAGTATCACAGGAAAAGCTAAAACTCCTGCCAAACCAATGCCCACGAAGCGCCAGAGATCTCTAGATGAGATTCCTCAATCGAACCCAAAGAAAATCTGTGGTAGCATAGATTCTCCTAAGCTTTTCAGCGAAATCGTAGCTGGGCAAATTACCAATGCGGTAATAGACAGAAGTGATCCATTGTTTCTTTATATAAATATAAAAGATTTGAAGTCGGTGCTTATCTGTGCCACACAATCATGAACTTTTTACCATCCCTGCACTATTTGAAACTTTGTTTATTTGACGCCATGCTGCTTTGGTGACGCTGTAGTAATTTTAAATCTTTTAAATCTAATCTGGAGCATACTTTTAGGTGCTGCCTGAAACCATTGCATATTATTACTTAGGTGTCACAATGTTAAGCATATTCTAAAGCTTTACTAGTACATAATAATTGCTGTCGCTAAACCACATACGAACTCACATACACTCACAGCCATATACATATTATGCCCTAACTCTGCCCCTCCCACGCTAACACACGCACATGTGCGTCGCATGTGCGGCACTTTCACTTCGTTTTAATGCAAATTCATGCTGCGAAAAATATGAAGAAAGAAATCAAATTTGTGTATAAATACATTTTGAAGTATGTAGTTCGGTACATATCAAAATATGTATGTTTTTTTCTATATTCATGCAAACATAATGGTAGCTGCTTGTTTTTACTTTTTTTTTCTTTACACTTTATTATATCCCTTTGATTGTCCCTTTGCATTTTACACACGTTCAAAAACTTTTTGACTTGTTGAACGTGTTTTGCTGTAATGATTTTGTAAAGCTTTGCTTTTATAGTGTTTTGCCCTACTTCTCGCCCCCCCTCAATCGCTCTTCACTACAAACGAAATCATCTGGTTTTATTGTAGGTATAATCTTTTTATATTATAAGGTTTTGCAAATAATTTAAGTTGTGCGCCTGTTCGGTAAAATATTCTTTAGAAATTTACATAATTCTTCAATACAATAATGCTAAAAAAAAAATATCTGCATTTTGATTTGAAATGAGTATGTATTGTTTGTGTGCACACCAACTCAGCATTTGTATAGATTTTGTATTATTTCCGCAGGGGTTAATATGAGAGGTAACCATAAAGCTATTTGTAAGAATTTTCTTGCACTTGCTTTAAGACGAAATTGCCTTAAGCATTTTGTAAAACATGTATGATTGTGCTTAACCGGTTTTTGGAATGATTCGGAACGTTTTTGAATTAAGACCATATAAAATGTTTTATCGCTTCAGGTGCACACAGAAATTTACATATAGTAGCAGAAAAAAAAAACCAAAACAAAAAAAGAGAAATATGTATCTAATATCTAATATCTAATATCTAATATCTAATATCTAATATCTAATATCTAATATCTAATATCTAATATCTAATATCTAATATTTAATATCTAATATCTAATATCTAATATCTAATATCTAATATCTAATATCTAATATCTAATATCTAATATCTAATATCTAATATCTAATATCTAATATCTAATATCTAATATCTAATATCTAATATCTAATATCTAATATCTAATATCTAATATCTAATATCTAATATCTAATATCTAATATCTAATATCTAATATCTAATATCTAATATCTAATATCTAATATCTAATATCTAATATCTAATATCTAATATCTAATATCTAATATCTAATATCTAATATCTAATATCTAATATCTAATATCTAATATCTAATATCTAATATCTAATATCTAATATCTAATATCTAATATCTAATATCTAATATCTAATATCTAATATCTAATATCTAATATCTAATATCTAATATCTAATATCTAATATCTAATATCTAATATCTAATATCTAATATCTAATATCTAATATCTAATATCTAATATCTAATATCTAATATCTAATATCTAATATCTAATATCTAATATCTAATATCTAATATCTAATATCTAATATCTAATATCTAATATCTAATATCTAATATCTAATATCTAATATCTAATATCTAATATCTAATATCTAATATCTAATATCTAATATCTAATATCTAATATCTAATATCTAATATCTAATATCTAATATCTAATATCTAATATCTAATATCTAATATCTAATATCTAATATCTAATATCTAATATCTAATATCTAATATCTAATATCTAATATCTAATATCTAATATCTAATATCTAATATCTAATATCTAATATCTAATATCTAATATCTAATATCTAATATCTAATATCTAATATCTAATATCTAATATCTAATATCTAATATCTAATATCTAATATCTAATATCTAATATCTAATATCTAATATCTAATATCTAATATCTAATATCTAATATCTAATATCTAATATCTAATATCTAATATCTAATATCTAATATCTAATATCTAATATCTAATATCTAATATCTAATATCTAATATCTAATATCTAATATCTAATATCTAATATCTAATATCTAATATCTAATATCTAATATCTAATATCTAATATCTAATATCTAATATCTAATATCTAATATCTAATATCTAATATCTAATATCTAATATTTCCCATATTATAATATGGGAAATCTAAGAAATTTATTGATGATTTCAAAAGAGGATAATTTTCTACTTTTATACTTTGGTCACAAGGAATATTTTAAAAACGCATATAAATTAAGCAAATAGGAATGCAGACAAAAAAATTCAATTATTCATGCATGTTTTGAAATCCGATCCACGTCAGAATCGGATTTTCTTCCAATGACATTCCATTGAATATAAATCCGATTCTGAGGTGAATCGAATTTCAAAACGTATTATTATGTTTTCTTGACAACAATACATTTTTTGTAACTGAAGTTTAGGGGGATATTTTCCCCTTAACCCCTGCGGACGCCCTTGTATTCACGTCACTGTACTACGCACCAGGTATTTAAAAAATTTGTCTGAAATTATTTAACAAAGATTACACTTTCTTCCGTGTCTGATTGTACTAACATAAAAACATTTACAATTAATTACATAAATTTGACTATCACGTTCAACAAGCTAATAAATTCATAAATAAACTTTGCACCACACACTAGCACACATACATATGCGTAAAAACAGGCATGCAATTTGTTATATATACCCTGTAGGAAAATCAACTAATTTAAAAGTAGTTGATAAAGTAGTTTTTTATCAACCACAACTAGTTGAAATTCTGACTTTTTTCCATAGAACGAACTAACTTATTTTGTATGGTGATGTCCGCTAAATAAGTCAATTGACTGTCGTCTGCATATATTTTCAACTACTTGTTAAACTAGTTACATTTAAATTATTTTTTTAATTGCTTTAAAATAACCAATTGAAAACTATTACTGATGGCCAAAAGTTAATAATATTTGATGAAATAACATGGTTAAATATATATATAAGCTTGTAATCTAATAAAAATTTTCAATTATTTGTAAATTAATTACGACCTTCTTTCATAAGTTTTTAAGTTATGTGTTTATATAACTCCAATAATTTTTCAATTATTAAAGGTTATATTTTATCGAGCTCAAGGTCAATGTTGCTTTCCGAAGAAAACAACTGAAGGAATAATAAAACTGAAGGTTATTCCTTCAGTTGTTTTCTTCGGAAAGCAACATTAATCTTGAGCTCGATAAAATATAACCTTTAATAATTGAAAAATTATTGGAGTTATATAAACACATAATTTTCAATTAAAACATGCCAACATCAGAGTAGTTGCCGCCTTAATATAATTCAAAGTAGTTTATCAATCACTGGTTTTTAAGTAGTATTTCAATTACTTCATATATTGAAGTGGATGCCGCCTTAATATAATTCAAAGTAGTTCATATACTGGTTTATTTTAAACTAGTTTTTTAATTAGTTGCTTTTAAAAACAAGTTAGTTTGTTCCTATAGGGTAGGTACATACAAATTCAAAAAAAAAACAACAACTTCAAAGCTAATACAAAAACTCACACTTTCAAGTTTTAAACATGTAGATTAGCAGCAATTCTTTTGCAACAAATTCGTTACAAACTTACAGCAACGAGCATAAAAATGCTAAGCATGTTTAAGGCATGTGTTTTATCTGTTTGTATGTTTCTATGTGTGCATGTTTGTTTGGTTTGCTACTTCTTTAAAAAACAAACCTTAACTCAATGTACGGATTTAATGATGTAAATTTATTTCTATTTTTTTTTTTTGTTGTTGCCCTTAGGCGCGTTTTATTCCATCCAACACATTGTTAAACATAAAATTTATATGCAAATGATTAATGAATGTTTTTGCTTATTGTTGTTGTTATTGTTGTGCAGATTCTAGCTGTGCCGCGTATGTTTTGTATGTTTTCATGTGAGTTGATAAATATGTGTGAATGTGGGGGAGTGTTTGTAAAAAAAAGAAGCAATAATAATACCAACAGATTTAAGCAAATTGTCGGCAGATTTTTACATTTCTTCGCTTAGCATTATTGTTCTTTGAAATAAAATTTTTAAGCTGCTTTATATTTTTGACGCCTTAAAAGAGAAGAATTGGGGACACGAAAGTACGAAAAATTTTATATATTTTAAAATTACCAAGGTTAGTAAAAACCTCAGTAATTACTATGACTTTGTTAACGTCCCAATAAGTGAAAGTTATGCCATTTAAACACCTAACTACAATATAAGCATATTATTATTTAAAAAACTACATTTCCACATTTATTAATTAAATTTTAATTTTATTAACTAAATTTGGAAATGTAGTCAGATTTGTGTGATGCTAAGTTTTCAGTAGAAACAATTTTTTTTAGAAAGTTTTGTTATTTTTGTATTTAAAAGTTTTGAAAATGCGCTTTGAAACATTTTAATGCATTAATTTTATTAAAGCTTTAAGGCTACAATCAAAATTGTTAAGCTTTAAGAAAGCTTTTTGAAAAATTTTTTAAAAGTGAGCTTTACTTTTATCCTCTTAATAAATGTGTTAAAAAAGTTTTTTTGCAAAATAGCTTAAAGTTTGTATTTTAAAAAAATTGTAATTATGTTTTGAAAAAATTTTTACTGATTATAAAAATTTAAGTGTCACTAAATTTTTTGAACTATTATTTCGTTGGAGCTTTTAAGTAAATGTTTTGAAAAGTTTTTTAAAGCTAACCTGGTCTTTTCAATCATAAAATTTATATCAAATTTTTAGGAATATTTTGAAATGAATTGTACAAAATTCTGAAGTAGTGTATGTGTGTGTGAATAAAGCTTTGAGAATACTTCTTATAATTAAACGTTCCTTAAAATTCCAATGCACACAAATGTCACTCCTGCTACCACATTCACATCCACAACCACTTCCCATTAACCTAGGAGATGGCCTTGACCTCTAGTAGAGCTCCAGTTCATTTCTCCAATCTCCAGTGTTGTACCTTCACTTGACCTCCACTTGAGATCCGAGCCAATGTACAGGGAAATGAACCTTTGATCTCCAGTTGATCTCCAAGTTCCTTCTCTAAGCGATCTCCTAGCCAAAATGAAAAATAAATACTATTTTAACAGAAAGCTTTTCCAACTTTTTTTTTTATTTCATTCATTTAAAATAATTTCAAGCTTAAGAATATATTATAGCAACTTAAAAATAGATTATTTTTTAACATAAGACCTTAAGCTGGAGTAGTCTTCAATACATTCCATTTCTTCTAAGCTACTGAATGCAGCTTAAGGTCACGGAATGCAGCTTTCCGTGCTTCTTCATCAAGAGTAGAGTGCAATGCAGCTGCTTGGGCAACAGTTACCCAAAATATCCCTCTCTGCAAGCAATGTGCAAGTAGAAATTCCAAATGCTTCTAGTGCTCTTAGAATTGTCTACCATTATCTTCACTTTGCGCGTTATTCTTTTTCTCATTTTACCTTTTATTATTTGAAATTGAAATTGAATTTATTTATTGAAATAATTTGTTGCAGTTATTTAATTACTTTATTATTTTGCTTTATTATTTTTGTTTTTTGGCGGCCGTGACGCTGTGTGTAGAGTGTGTGGCCAATACACCAGAAAACAATGGATATATTCCCACCTGACGTAGAAAGATTTTTCAATTGTATTAATTTTTCTGTTCGGCTGTCACCTCTCTGCAGACAATGGCAAGCCTCAGAGAGTAAAAACTGCCATAAAAAGCTTGTTGAGAACATAAGCCGTTCCGAGTCGGCGTAAAACTTGTAGACCCAGAAAATTTTGATGTTTGAAAAACATCTCAAACCAATTTCCAGTTCAATTCGAAGATGTTGGAGTTGACTTGGAGTAATGCGTAGGAGATCAAGTGAAGGTTGAACAATTCTTTCCAAACTTGGAGAAAAATATTTTTCTTGCTTGTTGGGTTCAGAAATTATTGTAAATACGTCATTGGTGTCATCCAGTGATGATATTTGATAGTTTTGGAGAGGATTTTTTACTCTCTAGAAAGTAATTTTTTGGACGCCAGAGTACTTTTTGTAAAATATTTATAAAGAAAGTTTAGTTAAAGATCTCAGGAATACAGTCCTTAAATTAAAAGTCAATCAGAGCAAAATTCTTGTAGTTTTTGACTTATTAGTCCCCTCTCGTCTATCACTCGAAACCTCTTTTTAAAATTCCGTGTTCACTGCCATGTAAAAACTACATTACGTATTCATTTGTCGCGGCCCACTGGTCTAGAGTCGCAGTTTAGCACGAAAAAAGTCAAGCAAACTTAATTATTATGTTAACATACTAATTAAAGTGGTAATAGTAATTTATTGCTTTGTTAACTTTTACACACACATTTACGCACATTTATCTATATATAAACGGGCGAAGACAAAACAGTTCAGTACCATTTTCTCCTGTGTTTCTCAACTGTGTGGGTTTTGATGATTTCTTTTTTTAATGAATCACAGTATGGAGAAGCACCGACGAATTTTTAAAGAAAAATGCTAGCTGGAATACCCGGCGTTGCTCGGGGGTGGTATGGAATTCAGGGTGTTTCTCAACCGATCTTGATTATTTTTTTTTGGTCAATCAGAGTAGGAAGCGGGAATACTGCTAGCTAGAATACCCGCCGTCGTTCGGAGGTGGTATGACGAAACTCGTACTCTAGTTTAAATAGCTATTTACAAGATATGAGAAACACTATTTACAAAACATAAATATAAAAACAAAACAAAATACTATTTAAGTTACGATTAAGAGAATATTTATTATCTTATTATTCACTATCTGAACTCGAATCAACTCTCGCACTTGTACTTATATTGAAAATATATGGACATTTCAGTAAATTTATAGTTTCAACTTGTTTTTGTCATTCTTCATTTTAAGAGAAATTTGTGAGATCATTGGGTCAGAAGAAAGAAGAAGTTAGTTCAAAAAATCGTCATTGGTGTGACATGCTGAATCCTTCCTAGTTCTGTGCTCTCCGGCAAACTTAAAATCCTTATTTTTGGCTTCCTAAGCCTCTTCACCGAGCTGGCCGATTGGCAAAATAGCGTGACTGATAATATCCGCACCATGGATTAATATTTTATGTAGGATTGTCGGCATATATTGCCATGGATACAGCTCAACGTATTTCTCCGCTGTTTCTGTTTCTGTTTCATAACCACTCGATATTGTTTGAAGAATAACATAAAATCTCTTTATGACTATTTTGTCGACTCCGGTTATATCGGCTGCTTTATCAGCTTTATCGTGTTACCTGTATTTGTTGTCCCATATCCAGGCTTAGGTTGGTCGACTAGAATACATAGTTCTTTTCTACAGCAATCGATATAAGCTTCTTTCTTTCATTTTAATTCTATTATCTTCTCGTGCCTGCCAACACTTAATTTCCATTCTATAACCTATAATAAGACAACACTCGAAGAAACGTATCCAAGAATTTAGACTAGATAGCCTAAAATCTAAATTATCTATTATATGTGCTTTCATATACATATTTCGTAGGTTATTCATTTCCTTCGGAGTGGCCTTGCCAGGCCCGTAGCCAGGATTTACCTTACGGGGGGGAGGAGGAGGGGGGTAGGTTTTGATAAAAAATCTATAAGTAGATACCAGTAATAACTGAAAGAAAGGATATGAACATTTTTAAGCAAATCCGTTTTCTTTTAAGACTATTTGTGAATATGCCTGTTTTTAAATGACCATAAGAGAGATGAGATTTTTTTTACAAATCAATTTTGAGTACTAACTTTTTTGATTTTTTTGACTAACTTTGAGAATTTTGAATTTCTTTAAAAAAGTATTATTCCGAAAATTAGCACAAAAAGTAAAAATGTGTGGGACAAAATTTTACTAATTCAATAATATTAATGTGAACGGTAAAAATAGGTTAGATTTCTTGCAGTTTATTAAAATCAAAAATTAAAATCAGCTATGAAAAATGCAAACATTTTGTAATATGTGCTGGTGAAGCTGTATTCACAACTTTTATGGAGATTTCATATAAGCGGGAGAAAAAAATTTTAGTCTTTAGATTTGGTTTCTTTTTGGCTATCTTACGCTTTTATTGATCCCCAGCTTGTGTACAACTATTTGAACCTGTGTGAACCCTAGTTGGAGTTGTCGTTAAGGGCTAAAATATTACTGTTCTCGAAAATACAGATATAATTTTTAATAAAATTTTTTGAGCAGAGGAATCGACTCCGATAAAGTCATATTTAAATTTCAGACAGTAACAGTAACTTTTTTTGAATATTTAAGAATTTAATCGGTTGTGGAAAGAAAGAAGATTTATATTTAAATTATTTGCATATTAAAAATACTAAAAACAAAATTTTTGAACTTCCAAACTGTTTTGTAATTTTTTAATTTAAAAAAAAAACCTAAATAAAAAAGCTTAAAAAACTGTAATTGTTATTTTTTTATGAAAATTTGGTAACATGATTAAAAAATTATCAAATAACTATAGAATTGACTGTATAAAATGTTATACAAAAACTTTTTCTATTGAGAATTTTTTTTCTAAAAAAAGCATATTAAGATTTAACGTGATTTTCCGAAACCTGTTATTTGGAAAAGGTTTCGCACAGGGCTAAATTTTTGTGCCAAGTGGGAAATTTAGACGTCTTACATACCAAGAAAACAACAAAATAAAATAGTCAAACTTTTGTGTTCAATTTTTTTTGTAAAATGTGTTAAATTTTGTGGTTCATGTCACTTTATTCTTTTAAAAATGAAAAAAAAAAACCCGCTCAAATGAATAGTTTTTCAAAAACTTTGGGTTAAGATTTCGTTAAAAATATTTTACGTTAAAAATATTGCGAAATCGTAACGAAAATCGTATGAAGGGGCTGACACCACTTCGTAATGAAATATCGTAATGATTTCGTAACGAATCCTAACGAAAATGTTACGAAAAAGTTACGATTTCGTTCAGACAGTTCGAAAAAAAGGAAATTTTACTCGAACAGTTACGAATTAGTCTGAATTTAAGCATAGTCCTCAACTATGGTTTGCTGGGTACATATAGCATAAAAAATGTCAAGCTAATTTTCTTCAATTTACAAAATAATATTCGTTCTAGGCATAATTTCATATATATATTTTACTGGATATCAGGGACTTTTTGAGCATTGAAACTGATTTTTTTATATACAATCTCCTTGCAGATGACCTCCAATATAATGATTATGACTCTTATAAGCAAAATTCATCATTCACTTGGCCAAAAAAATTTTTCAATAATTAAGTGAAGTTTTCAAGAAAATTAGCATTATTATCTAAAAAAAAAAATCACATTTTGAATTTAATAGCCTCATTTGTGTTATTTCTTTATACTTTCTGGACCCTAAGGGGGGGTTTGAACACCTAAAATCCCCCCTTGTCTACGGGCCTGGGCCTTGCATATGTAGCAGCTCAGCGTTGCCTTTTTTCCTGATAAGGCATTACAAATTTTTCCATCCAACATACTCAAAACAAGTTTAAATGTTACATTTTTCCATTATATGAAAAATCATGTAAATCATTAATTTGCTGTTTCGATTAATGTCGTTTCAGGAGTTTCTCTACAAAATTTAAATTTTGAAACAAAACTACAAAACTTTGTCGATGATGGAACGGTACTTTGTCATAAAATTTTGGTATTGTCTTTCAAGTCTCTTAATTGGATTGGCACAAGTGAGCATATTAGTACAGATGAATTATCCTTGCAATTTTTTACTAATTGTCTGTTATTACTGCGCCCGGAGCTTCCGTTTATTCCTCATTTACAAAACAAAACCAGCTTGTCACTAGAATACTGTTCAACCACTTCCGCGTGTAGTTCACAAATTCGCCTTATAGTAAGATCCCGAAGATCTTGTAATTTAATCTCGGCTTCTACTTCATTCACTATAATGGCATTTTTATCTGGATAACACGCCTGTTTAGCAGACAATATTTTATTCCAAGCAGAATAAATGTCTGCTTTACATTGTTTAGCCGCTGCTCTATAAGATAAGTACGTAGACTTACTTGATTTTGTGGTGATAATCAAACTTAATGCTTCTTCAGGTGTCAATGGCTGCAATTCTTGATCGCCAGATTGAGCTGAGCTGCAGGCAGGCACGTTTATAAGACTAGCGCATTAAGGAGACTTTTGTTGAGTTATGTTTTTAACAACATCGGCTGCAGTTCGTTTTCCACATTTTCTCAAACATACTTGGGCTGCAAATGAAAGTTCTTCGGTACTCGTTGTTTATACCAAGTTTTTGACTTTCATTTGTTGGCTTCTCTTACATAAATCTTCAAACGCTTTGTGTGGTCTCCCTTGCACAGAAGGTTCTGGCGTTATATTCTCTTTGGTATAAGTATATAAATTTACAAGGTTTCCAGCGTAGTTCGAGTTTTTTAATAAATTTTTCCAAAATTGGCTTGAGAACTTGAACGGGAATTTTCTTTTTTCTCAGAAACATATGCAATCATCTCATTACGAACCATCTTTTTTGCCAGATGCTTACATGAAAGCCATTTCTCGAATAACTCCAAATGAGTCAATAATGAAAAAAATTAAAAATAAATTGACGGCGCGCGTAAGGCAATTTTATTATTATCTAATATTGAGACCCTAAATTAACTTACAAAAAAAAAAGGTAATTTCAAGTTCAAGGTTTTAATTCAAGGTAAAAATTTAAGAAATAATAATCAGAGAAGGTTGAGGGAAGGATTTGATGATATTTCGACTAAATTTTAATGTTCTTTGATTTAAGACAATTTCCAGCTGAGATACAGTGAACACCGCAAATCGTCTTTGAAAAATCGTCTGGGAGAAGCTTTGTCACTGGGTTGCTGGCCGATATTTTTGCATAAAATAGCTTCCGAATGTTATTAAGCTAGTACATTATAATGTTCAAAAGGTTCCAATGAATTTGTTCTAACCCTATTTCTAAAAAAAAAATAAAGGTGCGTCGTTGAACACACGAGAGAAGCGAAGCTTTTTTACAGTTTCATACACACAGGAAACATTTATAATTATAAAATGTTCGGGTATAATTTGCCTAAGACCTTCGGCCAGAATGGGTTATCTTAGTTTTTTTTTAATACTACAAAGGGAATTAAGGCAATCGCATTATTTTGCCATTAAGCAATTTATGCTAGAACTTGTGTGTTCTTTTGAAAGCTTTCTGCTAAAATGAGGTGCTGTAGATTTAAGGCAATATTAAAAAAGAAACTTGGGTATCATATCATAACCTTAGGTATGTTATACTTATACTAGTGAAGATTTCCTAAGCCCTTTGCAACAAGCGCTTGCGTTGTTCTCTTAGGATTTGTTTGTTTTTTTATCTTTTCAGCTTTGTTTAACACCTTTTAATTTTTCATTTTTTAATCAACTTAATTTTTACTTCATATCAACTCATCACTAGTCTTGCGTGGTTCCCGCTGTGGTACACTAATCAGCTTTATGTTGTACTTGTTTCGTCAGTGTAAGGAATAAATTGCTGCGAAATACATGCACGTTGGTACAAATAATAAGAAAAGGAAAGCAAATAATGATCGCGTATGACAGAAAGAGTAGCAATGAGAGAAAAGATTGTAAAAACCCCAATTTGCTTTTGCCCATTTATTACTTTTTGGCATTTAATACAATGTTGGCATGACCAAGTTGACAAAAAACTTATGAAATTTGCACAAATTTCTTAGCCTTCATACAAAAATAATTACCCAAGTCGTTTTAGGCAAAACGCCGTAGGTATTTTTCTGTGTGTAGATTTGATAATTTAATGTTTTTTTTAAAGAACTTAAATTCAAAAATTTAAAGCAACATTAAAAAACTTAAAAAAACACACGTTAATATTCACATCAGTAAATTTTATTGCATTTCATTATTATTTTTTTTTATTTTATTTATTTTATTACATGTTACAGTCATTGTTAAAACAAAAGCAAGTACCAACAACAGCACAAGCGCATTTACATAAAAAAAAACATACTACTTCGCCCTTCGCGAGGACCGATCCCATGACCCTCTGATTACAAAACCTACTATCTTTCCGCCGAGCCAAGCAACTATGCTAAGTTTTGTTGTTAATAACTGCAGCTATGTTAACAGATGGCGTTACCAAATTGAGGATGATGACCAGTGTTGTCACTTGCAAATTTTAGATAGTGGTAGGTTGAGTCTAAAATGAGTGGTGAATTTTAAAAAACGTTGGAATATATTTCAATCATTAAACAAATCATAAGAAGTATACCATAAAGCATGCTTTTTCACGCTAAATTAGTTTTACTGCAAATAATTCTCTTATAATGTTCTTAAAACAGCACTAATATATAACATATTAAATGCAATAATAAATTAAATATTATATGTAATAAAATTTCTAAAATTTATATAATATATTAAAAAGTGATAGATTTTAAAAATATTAATATAGTGGCTGAAACCAAAAAAGTGGTAGATTTACACAATTGTGGAAAAGTGGTAATACTGATGATTCTTGTAGCAAGTGGTTTAGCAGTTACCCAAGCCATAAAAATCATTTAATCAACTCTTCTAGCAAGTGGCTTAGCAGCTACCCAAACCACACAAATACATTAATATATTATTGCACGTCCAATAATAGCCAATAATAGCTAATAGCAAACATAGCTTCAATTGCACTTAATACTGAATCAATGCTTTTGCATAACGAGGGTGATTGGCTCAATGGATAGGGTATAGAACTGCAGTCGGAGGTTGACGGGTTCGAATCCCCACGGCAAGCGGAGAAATGTTTTTTTATATTTGATATATTAAATTGTCTTGTAGTAAAAAACGCAGAAACAAAAAAAATCTTATAAAATTCTAAGAAAAAATGTGTCGAAAATTTTTCAGATTTCACTCTAAGCAAATCACACAACGAGGAGTAAGAAGCTTCACTTCAAAAATTCGGAAATAAACTGTTTTTTTTATGCTGAAACCCTTACTTCCCCCCTAAATAAGCTTTTGTTATGTTACTGAGGCACATATATACATTTCAGCTTTATTATATAAACAAATTAACAAATCGAAAATAAAAAAAATGTTCAACGGCTTTCTTCATATACTTTTAAAAAAATAATTTTTATATACCATATGATAAATAATATAATTTTCTAAACTTATAAAATGTGTTAATGTGTTGTATTTACCAACCTCTCACATAAAATTGATTTAGTGAATCAAATCTGAAATTATTTTGTTTTTTTTTCTGGTGAATTATATTCAAAAGGAGTTGGGGACTTTTTAAAACTCCACTACAAATATCATCCCTGGTGTCATCCGAAGCTTATTCCCGCGTGTAATCGTGCTCAGTGTGACCAGAGTGGAATATTATATTCCTTTTTGGCATATTTTGCCTACGGAAAGCAGATTTTTTTTTTTCAAAATAAGCATATTTTTTCAAAAATATGCTGCATAAAAAGTGAAATATTTTTCATATACCTATATGTTCCAGAATTCACAAAGATTTACAAATGAATATTTGATTACTAAATGATTTTTTTGTTGCTATCAACATTTTATATTTTTTCTTCTTCAAACTACCTTGTAAAACGTAAATTAAGACTTTGAATTTTCGTGTTTGAACATGGCTTCATATTGAAAAAAAAAGTGTTGCAATTTCTACCAAATAACTGATAACTAAATAAAAAAATTCAAACTACGAATTTCTATGATGATAATACAAGCAACAATTTAAGTATTGTTCTCGAAGATGTGTCTTACTTTTAATTTTGTACATTGTATATCGTTAATTTAAATCCAAAAAACTATAAAATTTGAAATTTTTTATATGAGAAGCCAAAAACAATTTAAATTAGCACATATATTGGTTTTAAAAGTCGTTCTCTCTTCTAAATTTCGTTTATAAAATAGCTATTTTTGGATATTTGTATTAAGAATGACTTTAAAATCGAAAATATGTTCAATTTTAAAACGGTTTTGACTTCCCCTGTAAAAAATTAAAAATGTTGTTACGGCTTTTTAGATGTAAGGTGACGATAATTAATACACCTATTTGTTTGTGTTTTAAAAACGAAGTTTTCTCTGTAAGCAAAAAGATATGTCACTATTATAAAGAGAATATAATTCTTGAAAAGACTTTTAAAGTATAAATGAACTGATATATACGTATTTTGGCTTACATCATATTAATGTAATTTTGTTAGTATGAATTTATGTTTTATAAATTCTGATTGTTCTAAATTCTAAAATCTGATAATAATCAACAAATAAATGTTTTTGAAATTGTTTTTGTGTGTATTTTATATCTATAATCAATTTTTTTTATATTTATCTTTCAAATTCAAAGTGGAATATTTTTGTGGAATATAAAAACTGTAAGTGGAACATTTAGCATATATTTTTTTAACAAAATGCATATTTCTACAAAAAACTTCTGGTTACACTAATAGTGCTATTGTGCCATGATACAATGATAAGGCAGGGCCGTTTCGCTGAGTGCTCTCACGCGTCAACGAAGAGTGGATAATGAGAAGCAACATATATGTCAAAACCATGATACAATGATAAGGTAGGCCCGCTGCGCTGAGTGCTCTCACCCGTCAACGAAGAGTGGATAATGAGAAGCAACATTAATGTCAAAACGACGAATTTCGTAGAAATTGCAAATGAAGAAAATATTTTATGTTTCCAAGTTGCAAACAGTGCGGTCGCGGGTGTTAAATTTGTGCTAATTTGAGTGAAAATATTATATAAAAAGTGTAATAAAAACTATAAAATTTGAAAGAAGTCTTAAAATTGCAAATAAAAACCTGTAACAGTTTTAACCTAGAAACAACTGCGAAAGGTGAGCATAAAGAAATTCGCGATGAACACCTGATTTTGACTTTATTCTGCTTTCTACTCCATTCTTGTCCGAGTCGACCCTACCTTATAATTCTGCCATGCTATTGTGCCTCAAAGCTCTTCGTCTGTATGGATTCACTCACCGATGCTCTTCTGCTTTAGTGTTGTAAAACCTCATGCATAGTGATGCTGTGTTCGTTTTCTTTGTGTTGTTGCTGTAAATAGCATATGTTTTTATTTTGCAGAACAAGGCTTTCAATAACCCTATAGGAACAAACTAACTTGTTTTTAAAAACAACTAATTAAAAAACTAGTTTAAAATAAACCAGTATATGAACTACTTTGAATTATATTAAGGCGGCAACTACTCTGATGTTGGCATGTTTCAATTGAAAATTTTTATTAGATTACAAGCTTATATATGTTTAACCATGTTATTTCATCAAATATTATTAACTTTTGGCCATCAGTAATAGTTTTCAATTGGTTATTTTAAAGCAATTAAAATAATAATTTAAATGTAACTAATTTAACAAGTAGTTGAATATATATGCAGACGACAATTGACTTATTTAGCGGACATCACCATACAAAATAAGTTAGTTCGTTTTATGGAAAAAAGTCAGAATTTCAACTAGTTGTGGTTGACAAAAAACTACTTTATCAACATCTTTTAAATTAGTTGATTTTCCTGCAGGGAAGCTTTAAAACATTAAAAAAATGTGTTAGTATAGAGTTTGTCTACCTCTGTTCTAAAGCATAAACGTACATTTTTTTCTTCGTCTTAGCTGTAATTTCCAATGGCACGTGTTGCAAAAAACTGGAGGAAAAACAGTAAATTTGCGTGTGTTCAAGTTTATATGTATTTGCCCATGTTTTAAATATAAACATAAAACTGTTAAATACGGCTCTTGTTAGCTGCAGTTAATTATAGTTGAAATTTTCATTTCCGTTCCAGCGGAAGTGATGGGCGAATAGCGGCACGCATTACTTTGCCTCGAATGTCTATGTGAATGTAAACATCCGGTGTAAAATGATAATATTTAGCTATGCATAAATAAACTAGCATTTAGTTCAGCGTACTACAAACAGACATTATGCATTTGTAATTTTGCAACTACTCTCGCACACATTCTTACACGTTGTGATGTGCATTATATGTAGCCTATTGAGTGTTGGTTTCAATTGCTTGTAAAACCTACTTACACACACAAACATACTCACACACACAAGCATACTCACACACATTTATACAGATTTATTTTTAAAATATTCCCAATTCCCATAACGTTAAATGTGTTGAAATAATTAAATGCGTACATTTAATCGGCTTTTAAATACAAATCGACATTTTGATTGAAATATGAGCATGACGAGTCCACATCAATATGTGGGAATGGAGTATTATTTGGGTTGAAAATTTGACATGATTGAAAGAGGTATTTTTTTTAACAAAACTATGTTTTTTGCACTCGCTTATATAAACAAAGTGAGCAAGGTTTTATGTATGTTTATAAAAGTTTTTTTTTACAGAACACATTCAAAATTTGTACTGATTATGCCTAGCGCTATTTTCCACCTTCTTTTGGGATATAAAATCAATAGTTTCTATTGTGCACAATATTATACCGTAAGGATCAAGATTATGAGCTTATTCGTTTCAATCGATTGATTTCATTTTCACACGAGCACAGCTCGGTAACGGCTAAGTTGGTGGAGTTTCTTGATATGCCGTTAGAATGGTGATTTTATTGTCTTTATAATGAGCTATCAAAATAAGTTTTATGTATGTTAGTTTTCTGCTAGAAGTAATAACGTGAATTAAAGTCGTGAAAAATTAATTAACACTGTAACTCCTAAGAATGTGAAAATAGATCCCCCCCCTCCCCCTCCCATACGATTTTTTGCTCAACTCGACATAACCTTTCAGATCCGTAAATAGTTGCACTCAATTTCGGGACACCCTGTATATAAATAGGCGAAGCAAAACAGTTCAATACCTTTTTCTCCTGTGTTTCTCTGGCTTTGATGATTTTTTAAAATGAATCATAATAGGAAGAAGCACCGACAATTTTCTAAAGAAAAATGCTAGCTGAAATACTCGGATTTGCTCGGGGGTAGTATGACATTCAGGATGTTTCTCAACCGCTTTTGATGATTTTTTTTTGTAAGTGAATCAGAGTAGGGAGAAAGAGTGCACCGAATAGTTTAAAAAGAAAAATGCTAGCTGGAATACCCGGCGTTGCTCGGGGGTGGTATGGCATTCAGGGTGTTTCTCAACCGCTTTTGATGATTTTTTTTTAAATGAATCAGAGTCAGAGTAGGCAGAAGGAGTGCACCGAATAGTTTTTAAAGAAAAATGCTAGCTGGAATATCCGGCGTCGCTTGGGGTGGTATGGCGAAAAGCTCGAATTTCGACAACTGTCGTACTCTAGTAATGATTAGGTTAAAAAAGTCGCACGATAATTAATCGCCTTGTCTTAAACCTCGTTTGGTAACAAATGGGGGGGAGAGATCCTTCCCGATTTTAACTGCGCTGCTGGTGTTGCTCAGTGCCATCCTGCATAGACGGATTAATTTTGCAGGTATACCAAATTCAGACATGGTGGATTATAGGTGATTCCTTATTGGACTATCGAATCCTTATCTATCCTTATTGGACTTTGTAGTCGACAAAAAGATGGTGGGTGTCGATTTGCTTCTCTAGGATATTTTCTAAGATTTGTCGTAGCGTGAATATCTGGTCGATGGTAGATTTTCCAGGTCTGAAGCCACACTGATAAAGCCCAATCAGTTGGTTTACGATGGGCTTCAGTCTTTCACATAATATGTTCGACAGGACCTTATAGGCGATATTTAGGAGACTTATCCCACGGTAGTTGGCGCAAATAGTGGGATCGCCTTTCTTGTGGACTGGGCAAAGTACACTGAGGTACCAATCGTTTGGAATGCATTCTTCCGTCCATATTCTGCATAGATGCTCGTGAATGCATTTAAATAGAGCTTCGCTTTTTTCTACACATTCGCGAAAATATTTTTAATGATTGCTCGACAATGTATGGCATGATATTTTCGTTTTCAAAATTTGATTCAAAATTGGGCGCTGCGAAAAGGGGGCACACCTGATTTTTCTTGTGTGATTTTGTACTTGTGTATACTTATACTAGCTTATACCTTCGCTTCGCCGCACTCAGCGCTTATTCCCTAAAACAGAGCGTAGCATTAGTGAAGCCATGCTTTTATAGAAAGTTCTTACCGAGTTTCATTGATGTGTGACTTATTTCGAAAGCTATACCGAACATTTTGGGTGCTGAAAAGGTATCACGACCCTCGTCCAGCACCCATAAAATATTACCAGCGGAACGGCATGTGTAAATTGAGGTTGAATACTGAATTCCGAGGCTGTGCGACCTATAACTCTAAAACTGTTCGACATCGAAAATTTTAGGTGTATTTAAGGTGCCTTTTACGATCGGCGTCACACTTCACAGGAACCATCACTTAGCGGTTTCGGAGTCTTTACGTGATGTACACATAAACCCACACACGTATATACATTAAGTCGCCTCACGCTCCTAAGAAAAAAAAAAGTTATTCAGTTCGGTTCTTCAAAATAATCCATGGCTTATGTTATGAAGATCCCTACAATATTTCGACTAAAAATATTGGCTGGTATGGTAGTTAAAAAAAAACAAACGGTCAGAAATAAGAGTAATGAAAAAGTTCTTTTGCATCAAAAAAATCGTAAATTTTTTCCGTTGGACCAAAGATATGCGGATTTTTATGGAATTTTTTAACTTTTTTCGTATGATTTTCACTAAAATTCAAATTAATTTTTTTCCATGCTACTTTTAGTCAAATAAATTGTAAAAAATGCGTTATTTTTTTTGAAATTTCATTCAATTTAATTCTTCACTTTACACAATATTTTATCATCAATAGATAATTTATTTGACTAAAAGTAACAGCAAAAAAAAAAAAAAAAAATTTTAATTTTAATTTTAGTGAAAATAATATAAAAAATTAATCAAAATCCGCATTACCTCTGGCCCCACTGCAAAAATTTAAAATTTATTGTTGCTGATTGGAAGAACTTTTTTATTACTGTTATTTCTGACCGTTTGTTATTTTTAACTACCAAACCAGTAAATATTTTCACAAAAAACTCGATTTTTAAAGCATATTTTAAACCATTCCGTGGCATACTGGTTGAGGTGCTTGGCTTGTATGGCATAGAACCCAGGTTCGAATTTCATCTGACAGAAAGGTTTTCAATTGAATTCATTTTTCTGTTCGGCCGTCACCTCTCTACAGACAATGGCAAACCTCAGAGAGTAAAAACTGCCATGAAAAGCTTCTTGAGAACATAAGCCGTTCGGAGTCGGCATAAAACTTGTAGGTCCAGTTCTCGATCATTTGTGTTCAAACATTCCACAACACTCACAACAGAATTGACCATAAGAAGCTCAGTCAAAGTCCTTTCATGGGTTGAAATTGGCCATTTCGTTTTGTTTTTTTTTATTTGTGGGTGGTGCAAGTGGGCGTGGCAAATATTATATATATTTGTATTGACTGCCACTTAGAGCACCTCCATATCAAGTGTTACTATCAAAACGTGTATAACTCAGGAATAAGCATGATTTCAAAAAAGTTGGAGTAGATATGGTGCGATCACGCCCATTTTTTAATAGTTGCCGACAGTGACCACATGAACTTAATAACCAAATCTTAGTCTTCTACGGTAAAAGCCATCTGATATAAAGCATTTTTACTGATTTGTGGACGGTAAAATTGGGCTTGACAACATTTATATATACATAGTGACTGCCACTTGGACCCTAGCACCTGCATACCAAGATTCACTATCAAAACGTGTACAGCTCAGGGTCAAGCATGATTTCGATAAAGTGGACGTAGATATAGTGCGGCCATGCTAATTTTTGTACATTGGCCGACAGTAACCATACGAACTAAATTACCAAATCTTGGTCTTCTACGGCAAAAGCCGTCTGATATAAAGCATTTTTACTGATTTGTGGGCGGTAAAAGTGGGCGTGACAACTTTTATATTTACATAGTGCCTGCCACTTGGATTCATAGCACCTGCATACAAAGATTCACTATCAAAACTTGAACATCTCAGAAATTAAAATGATTTATGAAAAGTGGGCGTAGATATAGTGTAACCACGCCCATTTTAGGTACAGTCACCGAAATTAATCATCTGAACAAAATTACTAAATTTTAATTTTATGCGATTAAAACCGTCTGATATATAGCATTTTTATTTGGTTTGTGGGCGATAGAGCTAATTTGGGTTGTATCGGAGGTACCACGCCCCCTTGTCAAATCAACACCAAACTTCACAGGAACAATTTCAGAATGTTGCTTCAGTATTCTTTAAAATTTCATAAGGATTGGTTCGGCGGTTTTGGAGTCTATACCCTGTAGGAAAATCAACTAATTTAAAAGTAATTGATAAAGTAGTTTTTTGTCAACCACAACTAGTTGAAATTCTGACTTTTTTCCATAGAACGCACTAACTTATTTTGTATGGCGATGTCCGCTAAATAAGTCAATTGACTTTCGTCGGCATATATTTTGAACTACTTGTTAAATTAGTTACATTTAAATTATTTTTTTAATTGCTTTAAAATAACCAATTGAAAACTATTACTGATGGTCTAAAGTTAATATTTGATTAAATAACATGGTTAAATATATATAAACTTGTAATCTAATAAAAATTTGCAATTAAAACATGTCAAAATCAGAGTAGTTGCCGCCTTAATATAATTCAAAGTAGTTCAAATACTGGTTTATTTAAAACTAGTTTTTTAATTAGTTGTTTTTAAAAACAAGTTAGTTTGTTCCTATAGGGTACGTGATATACACACATACCCACATACCCACATACCCACATAAATATATCCATTTTTATATATATAGAAGAAGATAGATAGATGGTATACCAGATGTATACATAAGGGCTCGATTGTAAACTACGTTACGAATTTTTTGGAATTTTTTGCTATGTAATGCTTTTTTATAATTTTTGGCAAAAGCAAATATCACTATCTTAGCTTTTTTGGTTAAGTAGGTGTTTAACATTCCTATTCTTGAAAATCTACAATTGTAATCTAGTATTTTTCAAATTTCTATGTGTTTGTTTTAATTTTTTGATTTCAAAACAAGATTTGAATCTTAAAAACAATAAATTTGGATAAAAATAGCTAGCTGCTTTTCATAGGTCTATTGACAATTTCATTGACAAATTTTGGTTTTTGAGCTTCAAATTTTGCCTGAAATTAAATACTTACAACAAACATATCGAAATAAGAAAAATACAGGTTCACTATTGTAGATTTTCAAGGACAGATCTGTTAAACACTTACTTAATCAAAAAAGCTAAAATAGTGATATTTGCTTTTGCCAAAAATTATAAAAAAGTATTACATAGCAAAAAATACCAATGTTGTTAAAAAATATTTCTGAACTGATACAAAAAAACTGGGATAAACTTTTCCTTTGAGCGCATTTTTCAAAATATAGAGAATATTCTTATGTCAGCAAGCATGTGTCGACAAAATAAAAAAAATTGCATAAAATTAATTTTATTTCTCTAAAATACAGCATCGAATAACTGCTTTTTATGTATTTTTAAATTATTTCTGAGCCTCAAGTAAGCAATTTTTGTGTTAACCCTTTCCGGTAAACTTTTCCATTTCAGACCAAAAAATTTTTTTGTTGGCTTATATTCAGAGATTTGTGTTAAATTATTAAAAAACTTAAGAAAAAAAGTCTTCAAGAATTTTCCAGAAAGGATGTAGAGGCTTAGAAAATTTGTACAATATATTAACCAAAATCCAAAAAAATAAAAATTTGTTTATGTTTTAAAAATGTTTTTATTATGTTAAATCAAACGTAAATATTGCTTTTTTAATTAGCATAGTCTTAAAAATATAAAAATTCATTTATGGCTAGGAAAATAAAATTTAAAATAATACATTTTGTTATATTTGTACATGGTTTTGTGTCAATTCAAGTGTTCAAACATAAATGAAATCTTTAAGGTACATAAATAGAGTCAAAATGAGACGAATTTTATATACAGGGTTGCCCATATTCGACGGACCCATCTGGCAACGCCATAACTTTTGACAGAGATGTCAGATCGCTTAATGACATACCGCGTTTGAAGCGTCAGTCCAAGCAGATTTTTACCATGGAACAATACACGCCACGCGAGCGCTCTGAAATAGTTGAAATTTACATTCAACAGGAGAAGTCAATTGTGAAAACTCAACGTGCTTTTAAAATATTAAAAAATGTGAGAAGTGCACATTGAATGGGACCGTAAATAAGCAAAATTGCCGTATTTACGCCACTGAAAATCCTCAGGAGATTCAAGAAGTGCCTCTTCATGACGAAAAAGTCACAGTTTGGTGCGGCGTTAGTGCGAAAACGGTCATTGGGCCGTTTTTCTTCCAAAATGAAAATGGCCATGCTGTTACCATCAACCAGGAGCGTTATCGCTACATGATGACCAATTTTGTGATGCCAATTATTCGTCGAAAGCGTATGAGGCAGTTCTGGTTTCAACAAGACGGCGCTCCACCGCACACAAGTCGCATAACAATCGATTTTCTGAAGAATTTGTTTTCGGGCCGTTTGATGTCGAAAAGTGGTGATTTGGACTGGCCACCGCGTTCGCCCGATTTGACGCCGCCTGACTTCTTCTTGTGGGGATATTTGAAGTCAAACGTTTACGTTAACAAGCCAAGGACCGTAGAAGAGCTCAAGGACAACATTCGTGAAGAAATAGCCGCTATTCCGGCCGAAATGTTGGCGAAAACGATGGAAAATGCTGCAAAAAGGGCACAATACGCCATCAACGCCAGAGGCGGCCATTTGAGAGGTATCATATTCAGATATCAATTGATGTAAACAAATCTACTTGGAACAAATTAAATGATTAAGATTGCCAACCGCCAAATTTTTATTTTTTTCTTTGATTTTCTTAACAAAAACATGGGTCCGTCGAATATGGGCAACCCTGTATATATTATTAAATTTTTTAAATTCTACTGACTTCATGAAAGACTTGGAAACAATTTTTGTCGCGACAAATGCATAAATGTACATTGCATTTAATGCAAATAAAATAGGTTCGTCCTGTGCAACCATTATTCTTACACCTTGTGGGATTGTTCCGTCCATCGTGAGCTGGAAGGTGTTCAACCTTATCTTCAGCAATCTCACGCAGTGGGCGTGCTTCATATTTCTTTTTGCTGGTTGTGGGCTCAATGTTTGTTTCAAGAGTACGCAAAGGTCTTCCTCGCTTCCTTATTGTACTATTTTTTGCAGAAAGTACAAGATGGTTTGCCACACTCATCCGGAAATGAAGTAAGTCTTTTATATCTTTTTTTGGAATGTTAAGCATATTGCAGTGCTTTTTATAAAGCAACCAGGAAGCCACCAAAGCAAAATCAATAAAGTGTGAGATCAGACGAAGTGTCCATTTCGACGACTTTAAAAAAATTCTGTAATAACTTATAAGTTGATCTAACAAGTCAACGCCTCCCATTGAGGAGTTATACTTTTGCACTTTTTCTGGCCGTTTAACTTCAACAAATCGCTTTGACTTTTTACAATATCTCCTCACAATGTCTTCTTGTCCTCTTCCTACAAAATTTGAAGCAATATGTATTACCTTGTTGTCTTGCCACTTTATCAGGCAAATTTTTGGATCGTTGCTCACAAAACATTCCGATGAACCGCGTCCTCTTTTCTGCAACTCTTTATCTGAACTGAATGTTGTGCATCCAAATCTGTTAATACGTGCGGTTCCAGCAGCATTAATAATTAACTGCGAGAGGATTTCAAGTACTTTGTAGGAGTTAAAAAAGTTATCGAGGAAGAGATTATGACCAGGTTTTTTTAATATTTTTATCAAGTGCAAAACTATTGCTGTTGAAAATCCGTATCTTGTCAAGTTTTCTGAATCAATTCTTGTTTGTTTTCCTTGGTATAATTCAAAATCGTAAGGAAATCCAGATTTTCCGCAAAGAACATAATTTTTAATACCCCATGGGTTCGGCTTTCCTTTATGATACACCTTACAAGAAAGCCTTCCTTTAAGGGCACAATTTGCTCATCGATACACACATCCTGCTCAATGGGTTCTTTCAAGCATCGGTTTCTTATTGTATCAATAAGTGGACGTAGCTTTATAAACTTGTCATTACAACCATTTGGTATAGACAAATTATCAATGAAGTGAATACTTAACCTGTAGCTGTTGAAATCATCTTAATGTCATCGATTCTTTGAAAAGAGCAACACCTAATGTTGGGTCCCAAAACAAAGAAGTTTGGCATAATTGCATGCTTCCCATAGCGATTTGGAGGCCGATCAAAATTTTTATTTCTTCATTTGTAGTATTTTTAAACCCTGAAACGCTATTTTGTGCAGCATACAAGTTTGTATAAAATGTGACACTTTCATACAGATCACTTGTGAAGAATTATTCTCTTAAAGTGAATGGATTTGGCTGATACTCCATTCTACGCCACTTAATGTGTTTATTTTGTGTTATGTTATAGTGTGTCCGAAATGAATTTTCACACTCTGCTCCTGATTCTGCTGTTTCTGCGTGTGCAGTTTCATTGCTTCCAACATTTAAGCCTTGCTCACAACTGGAAGTATTAGGGATATCTTCAAAGTCATCAAAGTTTTCCTCGAGTATTGTCTCATTGATGTTATTGTGTCTTATAAAAGAATCTATAAGAATCTCATCCTCAGGATCCATGCCGGCAATTTCAGCTCCAAATGTGATTCCAGCTGCTTCCACAATATCAATTTCTTCTTCCTCATAATCTGATAAATCTGCTTCTATCCTGTCCAAAAACTCAGAAATTTCTTCATCTGACAATCCTTTTTTCCTTAAACTCATTGTTTACTATTTCAGCAAGCACCGAAAATATCCTACAAAAATTAAAAAAATCAACGACCTTTCCCGAATTTTGTACAATATATTGACCAAATTATTTTTGTATAATATATTGTACATTTGCCTTTGAGTAAATTGTACAATATATTATACACTTTTTTTAAGTTATCAAAACAATTTTTTTCCCCAATTTTTTTTTTATTTTGCTTACAAAGTAGTAACAAATAGAATTTAAACTATTGTTTAAAATAAAAAAACTTATATTAACCTGTTCAAAATGTTTAACTTTGTTTGCTCACTTCTTGTGCTCACACAAATTCAAAGTAGACTGTTTTTAAGATTCAAATAAAAAAATAACTACACTTTGCATTCCTCTCCAATTTTAATTTCAAAAAGTCAAAACATGGTAAATTTAAAAAAAAACAGTTTTCCACTTTCAAAATTTTTAATTTCCTTGACAGAACAAGAAGAGAAAGTTCAATTATTTTTGTACAATATATTGTACAAAAAAAGCAAAGGGTTAAACGTGTTGATCATGCGAAGGCATATAGATTATATTCAATTATATAAGTAGCTTAATAAACCAAATTTTTTATTAAAATTATCTATTGGAATTTGAGCAAAAAATTAAAAAAAATTAGGTTGCATTTTGTAAGAATGCTATTTATTTTAACCACATATGTAGGCAATTAAATAAAATTTTTTACCAAGTTTGAGTCCCTTAGATAAAAGCTACTTACACTAAGCTGCAACTTTTTGCAACTTTTATTTTGAATTATGCATTTATTTCTTAAAAACTCTACGACGTCTTACAAAATGACATTATCTCACGATTTTAAAATATAATTTTGTGTTTCAAAGTTAAACATTTAAAAATTTTGGCGCATTGTCATAGTTCTTTACTAAAATCGATTCTAATTAGACTCGAGTCTACAATTAAGACTCAACTTAAACATAGTCGATATTCATAAACATTTTGTCACCCCTGTTTGGCAAGACTCGGGCTTAAGCTGAAAATCTATTACACTTTTTGTCTATCTTCTACAATTTAGGCACTGCTGTCAATTTCTAAACATTCAAGCATGGATATTTCAGTCAATGTTCCAACTGTAATTTGATTTTGTTTTTAAAAATTAAGCGAAAATGTATGTGCGAAACTGTTTATTGCTTTTATAGTAAAATTATATAATTTCAGATGAGCAATAAGCGAAGCAGAGAAAAAAATCTGTTCGCAAGAGGAAAAGGATATGCTGAGAGAATTGATCCGAAAGCATCTTAACGTCGTAGACGACAAAAGGAATAACATAAAAATCATTTCAAAAAAGAAAGCAGCTGGGAATGAGATTCAGCTGAACATGCAAGCTGCTGGATACATAAGAGACATTCGGCTACGAAATCAGTGGCATCAAATGAAAATTGCCGCTTTAAAAAGTATTAGTGCTATGAAAAAAAGCACCACAACTATCAGAAGAAGACTTCATGGTGAAGACATGATAGATAAGATCGATTGGAATAGCTGGAACTGAAATAATTCAGTTTTTAACTTTTTTTGCACTACGACCCCCAAAACTTTGCCCATTTTATATTTTGTAATTAAAGTTCATAAAAAATCAATAGGTCCGTGTGAAGAAATTTTTTAATTCCACTCATAGGAAAAAAAGTTACACGCGCTTAAAATTTAATTTTTGAGCTCAATATAAAATGGGCAAAGTTTTGGGGGTCGTAGTGCAAAAAAAGTTAAAAACTGAATTATTTTATTGAAGATGACCTCAAGGGTCAAAGGCCTCTGACTACGGATTGTTAGCATTTTTAAGATCTTTCTAAAAATATACTTTTTTTCAAAATCGGACATCAAATAACCGAGTTATAACAAAAAGACCATTTTGGTTGTTAATGTAGACCACTTAAAAAAAAATTTTTTCTGGTCTGAAATCCTCTCAAACTTTTTTTGGTGACCCACCTTAGTGTACATGGCTTGAAATCTGCTCAGCCATTAAAGATTCGCAGACCTTTGAAATCGAAGACAGCAAGCTAGTTGGTCTAAAGTCAGATGGCTCACTCACATTAGATTTTTTTGCAATTGGAATAATGGTCGCTACCTTCCAAATTGCAGGATAACACGAGGTTGTAAAGATGTGGTTAATTATGTGCACGAGCGGGCTGAGCACATAAGGCAATATAAGTTTAACTAACTTTATGGATATGCAGCGGGCGATATCCATTTCACTTACCGCGTTAAAATTAAACTGAGTAGGGAAGATAGCATGACTAACATGGTTAATGGATTCATCTGAATCATCAGACAACGAGTTAGCAGTGAAAAAAATTGTTGAGGTGATTGGGATCAATTGGGCAAGATTCGATATTCTTTTTGCTAACTCCTATACTTTATAAGTTGTTCCACAGCATTTCCGATGGCAGTGAGGGACTGAGCTTAGTCAAATAAAATTGTTTTTTGGACAACCTAACAGCTGACGTAGCTTCGTTCCTTGAAATTTTATGAGCCTCCCAGATCGCCACGGTTGGATTTCGTTTCCACCTGTTGTATGATCTGTTACGTTTTTTTAGAGCCATTTTTACAGAAGATGTGAACCAGGGGCAGGACCTGTTATTGTCTCGAAACGTGCTAAGGGGAACATGGGTTTCAAAAAGATCAGAAATGTTATCAATAAAAAAATTTAATTTTTCATCGACTGAGCTCAAAAACCAACAGTCGGTCCAGTTGATATGAGACAAGCTGTTTAATAATGATCCGTAATCAATGCTCTTAAAGTTTTGGTAAAAGAAAGTAGTATCAATAAGAGCTGGTGAGAGATCAATATCCAGTGCACAAAATATAAGGTCATGGTCTGAAACGAATGACAACTGGTCAAAAAGTAAAACAGAGTCTTGATCGGAGACTGCACTAAACTAAAAAAAAATATTTGAAATCCTGCGGGTGATGTTCTCCAGCACCGAGCTGCATAAATTAGTTCTGAAACACTCCGGAGCGAGGAGCTGCATAAGCTGAGGGTAGAATTGCTGCAAAATCAAATACGACATGAAAAACAGTTGTTTCAAATGGACATGGAAATAAAGAGGAAGATGCTAGACAAATAGTGGATTTTCAAATGAAACTGGTAAAAGTATTTTTACTTTTGGATTCTTACACTATTACACAAATACTGATTTGCATAAAACTTTATATAATAATAAACGTAATTTTAATCTTTTCAGTTTTGATTAATTAAAGTATCGATAATAAAGAAGAGATATCAATAAAAGTATTTAGATATAAAACTTTGATGGAATATTCTGCCAGTTGTTTGACCAGGTAGGTCATTATTTTCACTTTCGTCGTCGTCATATAGCATTCTTTCTTCGTATGTTAGCGCCTTCTTCGTATGTTAGCGCCTTCTTCAAACACTGAAAAGATAAATTTCAAATAAATATATTGGTAGGTATTTTTATACAAACTTGAAAGATTTCTTTCCTTTGATATGTTGTGGAGCACCGCAACTGCTACTACAATATTTTTGGCTGTATTTAAGTCAACACTGAGTCTTTCAAATATTGACCGGAATTTAGATTTTATTTGTCCATTTAAACATTCTATCTTGTTCCGAGTAGCTATATGACAGTCATTGTACTTCTGTTCTTGTCGAGATTGCGGATTCCTTACTGGAATTAGCATTATATCAGACAAAGTGTAACCAGCATCTCCAACTAAAATACCCCTATGCAAATCTTTAGTGGCTTCCAAAGTGGACTTCAACGTGCTATTGTTCCAAATGTAAGCATCATGCCGAGAACCCCGTAGACGTGGAATAATATTTATGATCTTGCAGTTAGCATCATATACAATCTGCAATATTTAAAGGAAAATATAAATATCAATTTCGTTTGCTCACAAATTTATATTCGAATATACGTGAACGTTTAAGGAATAATATCCTTTCCGATTTAAAAATCTTTCGGCCATACGGTCTCCAACATTCCTTGCTGGGCACTTTATACGAACATGCGTGCAGTCGATAGCACCCAAAACTTTAGGAAAAACAGCAATTTGAAAAAAGTCTGACTTAGTTTGTCATATTTCATGACTTCTTAATGGAAACTTGATGAAATTGGGAAGCTGCAATGCTAGCTTTCTTGCTATTTTTGCAATTATTCTGCTCACTGTTGGTTGAGAAATTCCGTAAAGTTCAGCTATTTTTAAAATTTAAGTTATACTTCTCATATTAACATAATTTATTCAAATGTTACCTATATCACTCTGATGGACATTTCGACCAAATAATCTTAAAGCTGTTAGCACTTGCAAACTTCCTGAAATTGGCAGCCCTCTTTTGCTTGGCGCATCTCTTATATTTAGCAAATCGACCATAAATTTTGTTTCCTTGTCAAAGCGATATTTTTCGTAAAAATCTTTTTCGCAAAAGTCGAAAGGATGATTACATCTAGCTCTGTATCTTTCCCCTTGCCGTCTTTGTCGAACAAATTGCAAATTACAAAATGCAAATTCAAAATGTTAAAATCCATATCAATAGATTCCATATCTAATTATCTGCTTGGTATACGCTTTAACTTCACTTTGATTTCCTATTTTTAGTTCCACTAAAATATATCCGACATAAATTCTGCTATGCAAAACAAAACTTATTAAACAGGACTTTACTGTTTTTAAAGTTAGACTCAAGTTTTAGACTTAAAACTGTGTTTAATTTCATTATGAATTACTTAAACTCCAGTTTTTATTAAAAACCACTTAGGCAGAACTAGAGAAGAACGTAAAGTAAAGCCAATTTTATGAACACCCTGCATAAATAAGAGTGTTTTCAGATCTGCACTAACTTCTGAATATTTTTTTGTTAGAATGAACAAGCGAATTATACAACAAAAATTTCGAATTTTGTGGTAATAGTTCGGTTAAATCTTACACAGTGGAACGGTGTAAATTGCGAAACTATTCACTAAATTTTCACCAAACATCTCAGAAAACAGAATTTGAATGGTTATCTTTTTCAAGGAGCATTCCTAAATAATTACCAAATACGTGAAGTTTCCACGTAAGTCTTTGTGCCCCCTAGGCAAAATTCTGCGAACACCCATGGCCAGTCCTTTAGGAGATATCAACAAATCAGCAGTGGATTTATAATTATAAAACACACCTTATAAAAACACTTTAAAATTAGTTATGGTTTTTTATTTTGCATGAATCTAGCAGTTAGTTATTTCTCATATAATATTTTCCACAACAGTTTATGGAGGACAACCAGGATTGTGATATTATGGTAATACATTCATACCAGGATAGTCAAAAAAATTTTTGCACGATATACACGATATGTATTAGGCATGATGAAGTAAAGCATGGTGGTTTTTTATTGTTAACTCAGAACAATAAAAAAAAAAAATTAAAATTAATTAATTGTAATTTCGCCTAGAAAGTATGAGTACTATAACCTTATTTTACATATTAGGTATTTGGCACCTAGATATTTTCGTTTTCAAAACAAAACGCATTCTCTACCCATGGAATATTCTGAACATAACATTGAGTAAACCATAAAATTGATTATTTATAAATAAAAAATGCTTTAAAATATACAATAGCACTAATTTGCTAACTATCACAATGCGCTAAAATTTGTCAGAAACAGCTTTAAACTCAAGGAAAAATTAAAGTGGTGAGAATTCGATCAATTTTTACGGACATCTCATGCTACTCCGCACGTAATATCACTCAAACTTTTATTAATTTTTTGCCATTATTACAGTGCTTTCCAACACATACTGTCCTAAAGAATGTTCAGCCTGAAAGTATGCACAGAAAATTCAATTGATACTTGTCAGTGACCGAGCAGCATGCTTGCCTTTTATGAATTTGCATACTTTCAGGCTGAAAATATTTCAGGACAGTATATGTTGTAAGAGTACTGTACTTATGCCAAAAATAATAACAGTTTGAGCTTAAATGCTTCGTCGTAAGACGGGCTTTTATACTAGTAAGTTATTAAAAGCCTTTTGTTTTTAAATCAAAGTATGCATTTTCATGTTGTTCACAGATTTAGTTAAAAAACTAGATAACGGAATATTGTTTGCCTCATAGACTAGCACTAGCAAGGAAGAAAAACACTATGCTGCACTTTAAGCAAATAAGAACCACGCACCACAGGCTTTGACTAAAGGTATTTGTGTCGAATGTCCTTATTTGATGTTGTCATTGTTTATTATGTTCGTTAATTATGCTACTCGTATTTATTAACTTTTATTTATTGCAGCAAATTAATGGTTTAACGTATCATTTATCATGATTACGTTATCATTTAAAACAATGTTGGTCAAAAATGGGGTGCATTCAATGAAGCGAAACGACAAACTTTTACAAAATATCAAACAAAACAAAAAAAAAAAAAAAAAATTCAAGACTAAATAATTGAGACAATAAGTAGTTGTGCTATGCAAACAGTTACATAAAATATGCGTAGCAGACTCTAGGGCACCATAACACAACAAAAATAAAAAATACATTCACACACTCACAGACCCACACACACACACACACATACGCATGCACACTTACATTAATAGAAAGAAAAAACGCATGCAGTCCAGCGCGTTTATATTAGTTACAACAAAAATTCATTTACAGTTACAACAAATTTGATTTCCTACATTCGGTGAGTTTTAAACACTGCACAACAAAAACACACAACACAATAATAACACAAACACAAAGAACTATTTATGTACGAGTAAAAATGTAGAAATTTACTTAAAATATTGTAACTGTGTTGATTTTGTGGACGTGTAGGTGTATGTATTAGTTCCCTATAGGAACAAACTAATTTGTTTTTAAAACAACTAATTAAAAAACTAGTTTAAAATAAACTAGTATATGAACTACTTTGAATTATATTAAGGCAGCATCCACTTCAATTCTAAATAGTTTTTATTGCATTATATCTGAAATAATTGAAATACTACTTAAAAACAAGTGGTTGATAAACTACTTTGAATTATATTAAGGTGGCAACTACTCTGACTTGCACATGTTTTAATTGAAAATTTTTATTAGGGTACAAGTTTATAAATATATAACCATGTTATTTCATCAAATATTATTAACTTTAGGCTTCACTAACATATTGTTTCAAAAAGACATATTTTTTATTTACGACATTGTGCTGCAAGACAGACGTGGTAAACACACTTAAAAACTAATAAACTGCCTCTAAACCGTGTGAAATGATTAAAAATTCTTTATTATTTAAGATATTCAGATAACAAACTGGTACTGTTAAGCAAACATTGCACAATTTGGACACTGTACGGAAATTGATGCATTGCTTAACCATTCAGGAAACACCTCATCACTGCAATAGTAAAGACGCACGCCTTTCTCTACGTAGCGTCGAGTCTGCTCCTTCACTTTATTGCGATTGGCACTTAAAAGAAGCACTAAGCAAAATATCGGTGTGTCCATCGACCAAGATTGATGGTTGCAAAGCGTGGAAAATCCCGCTGACACGCTTGTTTAGCTCATATTTTGAAATGAAGCATCAAAAAGCTGGCTCGTGTTAAATAACAGGCACACAATTCCGATCAATTGGATCGGCACCTTCACTCATGTACCCAGGCGGTGGCGTGCCCGTTTTTGTAAACTGCTTCCGTGGTAGGCATGCTCACATATAAGCGCAGAGTTCCTCCAGCTTCTGGAACTATCACCTGTTGGAAGCAGAAATAGTCCAATGAATAATGAAATTATATCTACCATCGCAGCGTACTTCTGTTGCGCTCCTTGAATGTAATTACTAGTTCTTTTTTGAATTAACTGGCAATGAAGTTTGGCATGAATTGCTTTTGAATTATTTTAAAATCAATTAAAACTCCACAAAGAACAACATTTCACAATTTTCCATTAAAAAACTCTGATCACTGTGTGGACCACAGAAATTTAAAATTTTTATGCTTTTGAATTCATCTTCAGTTATTGGAATATTAAATAGTTTTCAATTGGTTATTTTAAAGTAATTAAAAAATAATTTAAATCCAACTAGTTTAACAAGTAGTTGAAAGTATATGCAGACGAAAGTCAATTGACTTATTTATCGGACATCACCATACAAAATATGTTAGTTCGTTCTATGGAAAAAAGTCAGAATTTCAACTAGTTGTGGTTGACAAAACACTACTTTATCAACTACTTTTAAATTACTACAGGGTTTCTATGAGCAGCCCCAAAGTATGCAGTGTTAATAACAATTAAACGGAAATTGATTTTAGCCATCTATCACATGTGTATGTAGTCGCAGACAAAAACAAGAATAACAACATAAACGACTACTTCAATAACAATAAATTTAGTTGTAATTTATAAATGTTGTTATTGTTCTATGATGTAAAACAAAAGCTTTCTGCACTAACAAACACCCAAGTACACGATATCAATGCAACGGTGCCCCTTTATTTGTGCAAATATGCATGGGCGTCCGCAGGATTTTTCCTAGGGAGCAACAAAGGTCTATGGGGAATTATTCTGGAAAGCTCACTAAGAAAGATGACCTAAGGAATTTTATTTTCTGAAATGTTTGGTAAACATTTTGTGAACATCGTCATAATTTACACCGTTTCGCTTCTGTGAGATTTTACTGAACTTTTACGACAATATTATAAATGTATAATAACATAATTATTAAGATGATTCCTTTCTTAAAAAAAATTTTTCAGAAGTTAGTGTTTGTCTATGTATTACTGGGGCATTGTCCACAACACCAACTGAGGCTTTAAATGTCATGTTTCACCTTCCTCCTCTTGATGGTTTTGCCAGGGAATGTGCTAACACAGCAGCTCTCAGCCTAAGAGAATCAGGAAATTGGATTGGTAATGGATGCGGTCACACAAGTATTCTGAACTCCACTGTCCCCGACAAAACAGACTACAGTGTGGCTTGCTTAAATCTTGAAAAGAACTATGAAGTTCTCATGCCTTCACGGCTAGACTGGGCTAACAAAACCCCCCTTAAAACAAACGGCAAAAAAATCTTTACAGATGGATCAAAACTTCGAGAAAAAGTAGGGGGAGGTATTTACTCCCTGGACCTTGAAATCGAAGTATCTTTTAGACTCCCAAATTATTTTAGTGTCTACCAAGCGAAGATGGTTGCAATTCACGAAACCGCTAAGATTCTGGGTCAAAAAGACATTGAAGGAAAAAGTATTTTCATCTTCTCAGGTAGCCAAGCAGCGCTCAAGGCACTGAACTCACATACTGAAAACTCTCACTGAATGCCGCAGTTCTCTTAACGAGATGGCAAGGCTATTCAGGATCCACCTCATATGGGTACCTGGACACAGGGATATCGAGGGCAATAACTTGACAGACGAATTGGCAAGGAAGGGTACGACCTCTAACACCCTCTTAAATGAGTACCTTATTGGTATACCCATATCCACCTACAAGCTCCAGTGCACAAGAACTTGAATTCTTGCACAAGAACGCTGGGAGCACCTTGACATATGTAGGACTGCTAAGCTGACATGGCCTTTCTACGACTTAAAACGCACCAACTCACTGATTGAATTATGCAGGGTGAACCTGTCAAAAATAATAGGAATCCTCACGGGTCACTGCCTAATCGAAACGTATGCTCTTCGGTTAGGACTTATAGGAAATGATTTTTGCAGAAGTTGCAGATGTGAGGAGGAAGTAGAAAATGTTCAGCACCTCCTCTGCAGATGTCCGGGCCTTGCTAAAAGGAGGATGGCAACTCTGGGTCATCGCTTTCTAAAAAGACTTGCCGAAGTCTCATGCCTGGATATTAGGCATATCCTAAAGTTCATTACCTGCACGAACTAGTTTGAGGAGGAAAATCTCTAGGGTTCAAAGGAGATTATGTGGTATCACAACGGGCCTGCACTGGCCTAGGTGTCAAGTCGGCAATAGACTTAACCACTTTAACTTAACCTAACCTAACCTAGTGTTTGAAGAGTGAACACTAGATCGTACCACCGAAACTAACCTATTCTTGACACCGGCTCAATCTTTAAACACTTCAAAAACATTTTCGAATTTCTTTTTTTTTTTTTAAAAGGTTTTTAAGTTTTATATATGTGCGCATTTGTTTATTTTTGCAAATTTTTCCTGATTTTTTTTTTAATCTAGTACATACTACGTATATAAAAATGTTTGAAAAATGCAAAAAACTTGAAGCTCAGGAAAAATCATTATAACCATGGGAACACTAAAACCAATGAAAACAAAAAAATTGATTTTGACCATGGATTTGATCGATTTTATTCAAAGAATATGCTTTCTATTTTTTATTATTAATTTTTCCAAATCTTTTCGGGAATTGAGCTGGTTGTAGCGGTTGCAACTATCTAACTTCGCGAAAATGTGCCCCAAATGATTTTCGTCAGTAACTGCTGTACTGTTACTGCTGTAGCTGTGCACTAGATATCTGCTGCAAGTAGTTATCGAGTAGACTTGAGTATATACTCAAATATATATATATACTTAAAATCGAGTATAGTATTTCAAAATTTAAAGTATGCTTCATATTCTGACTCGTCGTCTTAAGTAATCGGAAAGATCTTAACGCGCTATCAACAAGTTGCGTACAAAAGAGTTTGAACATGTTCGAAAGTGAATGAGCAGCACTTTATTCAGGATTGCCACTTTGGCATAAGTAAAATATTGTTGTTTGATTTATTTTATTATTGAAATATTTATAGGTGGTAGCACTACACAATACGATACGAAATGTAGGTCAACACTTTTGTCTTATATAACTTTTTGGAGCAAACAAACGACACATTAGTTGATATATATTTTTTAATAATTTTTCGGAGAAGTTGACTTTATATCAAAGTATGTTATATTATTTCTTACACCATTGCTCAAAGCGCAACGCACAGTTCCATAAGAAATTGTTAAGTTAGATTGTTAATCTTAAGTTTCTTTTGTTTCATTAAAAATAATTCGGTGGTAACCCTTCTTCTCTCCTAGCAGAGACAAGAACAGAACGTAAGTTCAGAAACAACCAACGCGTTTCCATAGAAACAATACGCAAGTAGTCGCAATGAGCTATGGGACTTTTGTTTGAGCTATGAGTATTTGGTATGATTTCCAACAACTAGTTCCTTCTGCTCAGGATCATCAAACATTGAATTTTGTCTTACTTTCTGTGGCAAGGGTGCTTCAAGTAGTAGTGGTGGTTTTTGTTTGGTGTGTACGCACTACTACTTGGATTTGTATCAGTAACTACAAGTCGCAAAAACTTGACTCATTGCAGATCTCTGCTGTGCACAATCTGATCAAAACGCGCCGTATTTTGCGAGTGGCAAGGATAATTTGTCGGAAATATATGATTTGGATACGTTTTGCGGAGCGTTTTTGCAATGCGTTTTGCAGTGCGTACCTGGAATTTTAATCAATTGGTCGGAATATTCCATATCAGACAGTTGGTCTTGGGTATAAAGTTGATGACATGACGGCTCAGTGATCTCAAATTGTGTCCAATCGATAATTTCAGTATATGTCCAAGTCGTGCATTTGGAAATTCATTTTATTAAAAGGTAGTTCACAATGTACGCTATTGAAAACTCGATATATATAACTATTATAAGAGATAATAAGGTTTTGACAGTTCGAGCAAAGGCGAAAAAGAGCGAATTCTCTCAAGTGTTGCAACTCAAGTTTTCTCTCCACTCTCAATGTGAAATAGCAATCGGATGGCAGTGTTTCTACACTGCATAAAAATTGTTTCTTTCTCTTTCTATTTGCATTCTTTGTTGTTGTTTGAATTCTGCGTTGATAACCACTGTTATTAACGCTAGAGTCTGCCCAAATCAACAAAAATTTTGGAAATTAATTATAAAAAATAGAAAGCATTATTCTTTAAATTACATTGATCGGATCCATGTTAAAAATCAATTTTGACTTTTTCATTTGCGCCCATTTTAACAATGATTTTCCCTGAGCTTACATTTTTTGCAGTTTTGAAACTTTATTATATAGTAGGAACTGAGAATTTATAAAAAATTAACAAACGCGCACATGTATAAATCTTTAAGATCGGATAAGAAACACCGAAGATATAGCAAAAGGAAAAAAGTAGCACCAGGGACCTTTTTTTTTAAAAAAAAATATAGTGTGTAAATGCTTACAATAAATAAAATAAAATTGAATAAAAAAAATTGATTCCTTGTCAAAAAATACCCCTGGCGAGTTCTTATAAAAATTTATAAAAAGTTTTAATCTCATTTGTATGAGAATAAATTTTCCCCGACTTGCGAACTTAAACGAGTTTTCCGGCAGCTTAATATTGACTTCAGACTAATGGTTTCTTGGGCAAAGTTTCTTAGAATTGCCCGTAGATTTATTTTTTGCTATACTCTTTGTTCATTTCTTTTCTTCCGAACAAATTGACCCGGCCTAATATACATAAATGTTTTTAAGGCGACACCTGGCATTGAAGATTAAATAATAGAAAAATTATCAAGCGATAATTTTAAAAATATATCAAAAAACAAAAACCTTACAAACGCGATTTCCTCGAAACTATTTTTTTTAAAACGGTTCGATAGATAACTCTAAATCTATTGGTTCAATTTCAATGAATCTCAGTGCATTTTGTTCGTAATTGTGTACTTTAAGCATCCCCTTTAAATTCAAGTACCTACTATTTTTTGTTTTTTTAATAGGCAAAAAAGTGCGCGAAAATCTCTTTTTTTAACTTTTTACTCCAACTTTCACCATAATTTAAAAAAAACCCCGGGGGTTGTGCGTAGGGGGATGCCAAATTAGTGGTCTGTACTTTAAAATGACATGATTTCAGAAACATGGGAAGGCGATAACCATCGTACCGTTTTCGATGTCCTTTTTTTTTAATGTCATTTTCAGCGCCCTCTATCTAAGAGTCCGAAAATTATTTGCAAAAAAAAAATTATTTTTATAAAGTACTTTTTATGTATAAGAAGCTGTATAAATTTGAAAAAATAATAACTCCTTGTATGTAAATAAAATTTTTGAAAAAAGTTGCTGTTTTTTTGGTTGGTACACGTATATTATCCTTATCCACTGATTATCCTTAAATCAGTTATTTGATTGTAATATTATTATTTTAAAAATTATAAAATAATATTAATGATTTCAACAGAGAATTTAGTTTTTAGCAATAATTTTGCTCATACTTTTATTTTAAAATCCGGCTTATAAGTTTAGCTACTATGCATAAATATATCCCAATAAGGTAGAGGTCAATGGCTTTATAATTTTTTTTTGGAATAATGTTACATATTACATCAAAATAAGTTTGACGTCAGTTAGTTTTTATGCTGAAAACAATAACGTAAGCCAAAGTCGTGAAATATTAAGTAACACTGTAGCTCCTAAGAATGTGAAAATAGACCCCCCCCCCCACACGATATTTTGCTCAGCTCGACATAACCTTTCAGCTCCGTAAATAGTTGCACTCAATTGCGGGACATCCTGTATAATAAAATAATATGCATTTTTTTTCATGAATTTGATTGAAAGGGGCCAATGGCTCCTTCCTTTTTCCCCTTTGGACGCCCTTGCATGTATAAGCAAATGTCGACATTAGCTTCGAAAGTTAATTAATTAGAAAACAACAATTACAATTATATAACAACAAGTTATTCGGGTGAATTTTAAAGAGCTTTTCAAGCTTTTACGGAAAATCAGTCTCTATGCTTTTTGTAGTACCATTCGTTTTTTAAGGCCTTACACTAATTTTGAATCCTTGCGTGGTAATTTTTATAGAGAAGAATAAAAAAGACATCAAAAGTTTAAAGGTTGGTCACATATAATTTAGTGCTTATGTACACAGTGTTTATACTGTATGTTATACACTTACAATTTTGACATATAATTTAGTGTTTATACGTATATACACAGTGTTTATATAAACTAAATTATGTGTCACTTCACTTAAGAAGAACTGATAAAATCGAGAACTGTAAACAAACTAAATGATAGATCATGATCAAACTTTACATCAGAATAGAGGACAGTTGTACCAACTTAAAGAAAATAATAATAATAATTTGTCTCTTAATATTAGCATACTTTTAGGCATTTCTCAAATTGAATATTTATAAATTCAGAAAAGAATTTTCAAAGTAGGTCTTGCATTGATTGATTTGGAAACTGCACATGCTGCAATATTAACGAATACAACTTTGAAGCTAAAATTTCTTTTATTCTTAAATCTGTGAATTTTCATATAAATACCATATCTTTAATATAATTAAAATGCAGTTTTTAGCACACGTTTATATCGAAATTTAAAAAAAAAATCGCATGAATGTGGAATTTGAACACACAACCTAATGGTTACAAGTTCTTCCATTATCAACTGAGTTACCGGACTACCTACTCTGCTTTTAAATAAATGAAAGAAACTTGCGGCATAAGCCAGTCTTGCAGAATATCCTTTGATGCGTCTGGCTTGTGTTTATCAAAAACAGACTTGCACAATATTCTTTAAGTCATCTGCATTGGTTTCGCCAACATTAAATATAAAAAAACAGAACAAAGAAACTACGAAAACAGTAGTACACGCGATAACTGATAACTCTTATCTCTTGTATTTCTTGTCGAAAATTCGTTAACGCATCCGGCTTGTGTTCGTTCACTAAAAAATTTGTCGAAAATTCTTCAACCTTTCTGCTTTGTGTTCGTTATTGTTTTCCCTACAAAGGCTTATATTTCGAGGTAATTTTTTCGTCAAAAGTTACAGTATATTGTATATCATTTTAAAAACGTGTTGTATTAATATGACTATATGACTGATATATCAAAGATAAAAAATCGGAAATAAGCTGGTCAAAAAAACAAAAAAAAATTTTAAATAAAATCAAAGAATATATAAAAATGGATAACAATTTTATTTCATATTTCTCTCTTGTTTGTTGATGAAACTTTCACAACGATTCAGTTATATATTCATGCACGAAAAATCTAAACATTTCTGTATTGCGTTCGTGGGAATTTCATATGGGATTTTCTTCAATGGAAATGTATGACCGAATCAGCATGTTTCGTCAAAGATGAAGAAAAAACTTTCATGATTCGTTTATCAATTCTCTTAGACTTGGACTACTGAAAAATATCGTCGCAAATGCAACAAAAAATACGATGCATTTCTTGTGCCTAAAAACGCATCAACATTTTAAGCAAAGTCTTAGTGGTCCTTTTTGCAGTTGAAATTTTATTCTTTTTTTAATTAAAATTATACTAGAAGTTTTGGTTTTTTTAAAGAAAAATTTAAAATATATTATATAGATAAAGCCCGCGTTAAAATCGATTAATGATTATTTTGCATACACAATAATTTTTTTTTGTCATCAATCCTATGAAATAAATTGAAAAATGTATGCTTGCTTGCTTTCGGGTTTGTTCATACAAAGGTGGCAATGATGCGATGGTAGCACGTTTAACTTGCAGCCGAATTGTACGCGGTTCGATGCTAGTACGGAAAGAAATAAAATGCATTATTCTCGCCGCAGGTTTTTCGACATATTTTTTCTTTTAAATATTTATAAATAAAAATGTAATTAGCAGAAACATAAAACAGCAAGATCTGTCGTATGTTCTATGAGGATCGAGTCTGGGCACTACTTAAGTCATCAAATTAAAATAATAAGCTCTCTGGATAACTGCCTGTGCCACGAAAGTAAAAAAAAAAACTGCGATCGAGTTCTGTACGTGAATATTGAAGTTTAAAATAACTGTCAATAAAAAAAGTAACAATTGATATTTTAAATGATATCGCCATGACGAAAATACTAGTTGACTTTATGAAAAAAAAGCAGTTCTTAAATTAATACTGGTATGAAGTCAGACTGCTTGTTAACTATTTGGTTGCACTGAAGAAGGAAATGTTAATAATATAAATTAGCAATCTTCCCAAAAAATCCATTTCTGGGTAAAAGTTTCGCTTCTACCGTGCGTGGCGGCCACAAACATCTTTTTTGCATTTTTTATTTTCTCTGCAATTCTTTGAAAGCTTTTTATTAATCAAATTTATTTTATATCCGCTTTTTTTCGAGCTCTTTCCTTTGCATTTTAATTCAGTTGTCATTTTTTTTTGTTTTTCTTCTTGCTGCATTTTTATTGCTGCTGTCAGAATAGTGACAGTTGCTGACACATGATGCCAAGTGCACTCAACCATTATAATCGGGTTGATTTTTATTTTGTGCTCATACTCAACTCCTCGTTGTTAATGGAAATGAATAAAAAAATTAACAAATGAAATTTTAACCTGACGCCAAGCTGAGTGAAAATTTATTTGTTGCCTCATAAAAGTTTTAAGCCATGCAGGTTTAATAAGAACAGTCGTCGCCTAGATGGTGTTGACACAATATGACACAAACAATGTTTAAAAGCTTTATATATGTGTTTGGTTTTTTTTTTTTTAGCTAAAGGGGTCTTATGATAAATGAGGCTGACAGGGCGGACCATTGCTGGCATATTTTTATGTTAGTTAAGAGAATGTGAAGGAAATGAACTTAAATCGCTATAAGTAGCCTACCTACACTATGATAATTAAATTTTGGACGAAGACTAATCGATTTCTTAGCAAAGGCTCTCCAAAGGTGCCAAACCTATACGTCATATTCAATGTTAAGGTAGTGATATCGGATTCGAAATCAAATCCATTGCCAGAATTTCAAAACTACAAGAATTTGCAAAAATACTAAAAATCTTAATGGCAAAACTATCCGCCATCTTGAATTTTAAAATTATGACATCAGATTCGAAATCATGTCCCTTTAAAAATACATTTTATTAGGTGGCAACCTGTCTTAAAAATGTAGATGGCAACCCAAAATTCTGACATCAGATTCGAAATCAGCGACCCCTTAAATTGTTATATAATGTTTAAAACTCATGAAAATCCATTTTATGTGGTGGCAACCCTATTGTTAAAAATTTACATAATTTTGATGTGTTTGCCCTGATACCGAATTCGTAAAAATTAAAAAATTTAGTTGGCACCTCTGGGCTTCATCCTGAAATTTTAAAATTCTGACATCACATTCGAATCAATTTTCAACATCAATTGTATAATTGCATCATATTCTCATTCAGGTTTGGTTATGAGCAAGTAAGCAGCTTATTATTCAGTCCGGTATCCGCTTCTCTAATTACAAAAATTGTGTTAAATAACGTGTTTTAATTTAAACTAAGATTGTAAATATTTTTTACTCTGTAATGTACTCAATATTTATGTGCGAGAAGTGCTTAATAAATATTTAAAAATTTATTTTAGAAATGCTTTGTTTTATATCTATAACTCTAACGACAAATTGATATAGCTTCTTGGTGCAACGGACTTGAAAGTTTTTCTTTTTTTTTATTCAGATTTGTGTGTTTTGTAAATATTAAATCAATCATAAAATTAGAAGAAAGCTTCAGATTTCTTCAGTTTTAATTGCGAAACACATGTTAAATATTAGTAAATAGCAGTAGTAATTTTTATATTACTACATTATTGTAGTAAAAGTAAACAAAAGTTGTTGAATATTATTCATATAAAGGTTGTAATTTTGCATTAGTAATACAAAAATGAAAGCAACATTAAACAACTAATGCTTAAGTTTACTACAATACATTACCATATAATTTAAGCAAAATTAAACACCAACTGTTGAATTTTACTACATAATAATAGTAAACAACAAATGTTGAGTTTTATAAAGGTGTGTAAATTTACTACAGTTATAGTAGGTAAACTGTTGCCTACAACTATTTTAGTAAATTTCAACAAAAACTTTTAAGAGTGTAGCATACTTACTTTATTCTTGTATTTTGTCTATTATTTGTTCCTTGTTGTTATTGTATTGTTTTTAATCAATTTTTTTAAACCACTTTCACACTTGCAATAATGTATTGCTGAGAACCTTTATGTTTAGGAATGCCATAAGGATAGCGGCAATCCAAAATAAACAGGATTGCCGCTTTTAAAAGCTGTAATAGCGTTTATTACTACCATTTATTTTAATAGAATGTTACTTATTAAACCAAGTCGTTTCTGTTGAAAATATGTAAATATGTAAATCAATAATTTTTTATGTATGTATTTATATTTTAAGAACTTTAATAATATTTCAAATGATTTTTATAGTTTTTCATTAATTTTGAAACAATTATATTTAATGCTAGCTTAAACCCGTTGCTTCGCCGGGTTTTCAAAAAGTTTTCATTCAAAAATTGATAGTGGGTAGGCTTGATTTTTCGCTACCAAAACGATTTTTTATTGTTTAAGTAATACTTCAAATTATTAACCTTAAGATTGTTATATTATCTGATAGGAAATCGAAAACCTAAATTTTGGATTTAATTTTTTTTACAACAAAAACAACTTTTATCCAATTTTTTGGCTTAAACTAAACATTTTTGAACATTTTTTAAAAAAATTTTTAAAAATATTAATACTTTGGTTTAGTAAAAATTTCAACTTATGTTTGAAGGATATTTTAACAAACAACATTTTTCAAAAAAAAATTATTGAAATCCATTGCAAACTGACTGAAATATTTGCCTTCAAAGCTAAAAGTGTGAATTTCAAGTCGTTTTTCTCTCATTCTCAGCTTATAATTAATACTAAAAAGATCTGGTACTAAAATTTTTCACAGTTTTCAAACTACATACATGATTTTGATATCAAATTGAAGGAAATTTAAAAGCGTTTATTGATTTTGTTCTCGTTTAACCGAAGTGCAATTTAATCCATTAGGGCCGAAAGAAAACCATAAAAAACAGACATTTTTAGACTTGAAGCAACATTTTGGTGAAAACTATGTATGCCATTGAGCAGAAATAAGTTATTTTTGCATGCTAATTTTACTTTTTTTAAAAAACTGGCACTAAAACTTTTGAAATATTTAATGAAAATTCGAGACGCATATGTTTCCATATAGTAACATTGGTTGTTAATGGGTTAAAATAAAGTATCCTATTGCACTCTCTGCTGACCTATAAATATGTGTACAAAATTTTATAAAAATCTGAGTTGTCGTTTAAACGTGATGAGTGAACATAAAAAGTGGCTACAGATTTATTAATAGTATAGATATAGATTTTAATAATTCTTCAAAAATTTTTCCAAATATTTTTAATATTTTTTCAATAATATTTTCACAATGTTTCACTAATTTCTATTAATATTTTAATTTTTTTTTATTAAGTATATGCATTTAAATATTTTTTAATACTATTTTAAGATTTATTTTCATACATTTGCCGAGTCCGCTAATATTATATGTATATAATAATAAATTTATATATTATATGTATAATTAAATATGTCAGCGGCAAAACTGCACGCGATTTCCCTTAATGACTCTAGAATCATAAGGAATGTCTCTAGAATCATTAGAATCATTGAGCGGCATTCTTATGTGCGATGAGTGAAAGCGGCGGTACTCGTCGCTCATCGCTGTTATGAGGATGCTTCGCGTGGAAGTCGTTGTTGTTGTGTGCAACCGCACGCACTCGCTTTTGGCTTTTGATGGATGATTTATAGTCATTCGTTCGAATTATAGACTCGTTGCAGTTCTCTGGTGGCAACCCTGTCCACCATTTTGAGTTCTAAAATGCTGACATCAGATTTAAAGTCAGCGACACCCTAAAATTGCTATATCGACCCCTTTGCGCGATTATTGTATGTGCCAAAAACCAAATTTTACAGGAGAGCGTTTTTTCTACTTTTTATACACTTTAATATTGTTTTATTTGAAAGTAACGGTAAATCGAACAGAGGAATGGTACAAAAGGGTTACATAAAAGTGAGCAATCCGCTTCACATTCTACTTCTAATTTAAAAAGAAATAGTAACTAGTAAGGGTTGGAGCTTCGGTAGAGTACCGAAGCTTAAATACCCCCCCGCGGCCATATTGAAGTATATTCGAAGACTTTAGCCACGACATACACGATGACATTCAGTTTTATATATTAACGAAAGTTTTCCTATTTTGATGACGTCACTTTGTATGGGAAGTAGGCGTGGTTTTGATCCGATTTTGACACATATCATAGAGATGGTTCATATTATATATCAAAGCTAAAATGCAAAATTTCAAGACATTTCATTAATTTTTTTGTATTTTTAAGAGATTTAACGTTTAAAATAAAGCCAATTTGTATGGGAGGTAGGCGTGGTTTTCATTCGATTTTTCCAAATATCATAGTGGTGATGTATGTTATATATCAAAGCCTATATGCAAAATTTCAAGACATTTCTTTAATTTGAGCAGATTTTTAAGAGATATTAATTTTAAAATAAAGTCACTTTGCATGGGAGGTAGGCGTGGTTTTCCGATTTTTCCAAATTTCCTAGCCAGGATTAAGGCTGAAGAGCAAAGCTCACATGCCAAATTTCAAGGCATTTCTTTAATTTTTGTGGATTTTAGAGACATTTTACGGTTAATATAAAGTTACTTTGTGTGGGAGGTAGGCGTGGTTTTCATTCGATTTTGCCAAATTTTCGAACTTGATCTTTCTTTTTTAAAAATAAACTTATATTTTGAATTTCATCACGATAGCTTTAAAATTGCGACTGTAATCGTGTCGACAGACGGACAGACGGACAGACAGACTGACACGCGGAAATCGACTCAGGATTTCAGAATATACCTGCCACGCCTCCTTCTTGGCGGTACAAGCGGAATGACAAAGTTAATATACCCCTTACGCAGTACGCGTTGGGGTATAAATATAACAATTTCTATGCACAAAATATTTTTGTATGTCACATACGATAATTTCGCCCACAAGAAATAATGAATTCGTTGTAACATAGGATAAAATATACAGTGAATTTTCGGCGTAACTACAGGGATTTCAAACAAGAACAAATTTGCATCAAAAGGTCAATTTCGAAAGAATGGCACATACGATAAAATTTCGCGCATAAGACTTTTAAAAATACATTTAAGTAGGTGGCAACTCTGTGTTAAAAATGAAGGTGGCGGCCCTGCAGCCATTTCGAATTGTAAAATTTTGACATCATATTTGTCAAATCAAATTTTGACCCTAAAACTTATAGAAAATGTTTAAAACTATAAAAAACATATTGTTAGGAGGCAGCCCTTGTGGATAGGATGCAATCCTATCCAACATTTTGAATTTAAAAACTGTGATATAAGATTCGAAATCAAATCCGTTGACAAAATCTTAAAATTACAAGAATATAAAACCAAGGTGACAACACTATCCGCCATCTTGAATTTTAAAATTCTGATATCAGATTCGAAACCACCGACCCCCTAAAATTGCCAACCATAGTGTTTTTCTTAGGCAGCAATTTTATACAAAACGTTTTACTTTTTGTTGCAAGTTTATAAGCATTGTATACATATTTTTTGAAATTTTTTTCCCTCAAAAAAAAAAAAAAAGTCACATGGCCGCCTAAGATGTTTCACTTAAAAAACGAATTGGAAATTTCAGCCCCTGAAATGACATTGACCGAGCTTATTATAATCAATAGTGTGTTGGGCGTGTTATTAAATGCATGAACATAAATGGACCATAAATGGAATGGAGAACTGGACCTACAAGCTTTATGCGGACTCCAAATGGTTAATATTCTCAAGAATCTTTGCTTGAAGTTTTTACTTTCTGAGCTTTGCCATAATCTGCAGAGAGGCGACACCCGACAAAAATATTAATTTCAATTGAAAATATATTTTGTGTCTGGGTTCTTAAGGCTTACGGGTTACACACTTAACCACAGCCGCCACAAAAACTTTTGAATGAAATGCAATAACTTTCATTTTCAAATTTCACTATAGAAAATCAGCTCAATAAGATGGCTATAAAAATCATTAGTTGAGCAAAACTTGCATATATAAAAGTTGAACTTTAATAATAAAACTTTTGAAGTTTTATCTGTTCTCTATATTTACTATTTTAGACTACAATTAAAAGGTGTCCAACCCAGCAGCATTTGTTCAACTGAACCCTTAACTAGTTTTTTTTTTTTTAACACAAATAAAATCCAAAGTCTTCATTGAATTTCCTGCAGTTAATAAAATTTTAATTTCAATGCTGAAACTTTTTTCATTGCTATTCTATGGAGCGTTCGTTACAAAATTCTTTTTTAATGTGTATTTTGAGTGTGTGCTGACACACTCTACAACAAAGAAACAATAAAAAAAAAAAAAAATTAGCTTTAACTTTAAGCACATCTTAGCTTACAAAAGTATTGAAAACTATTAAAACTTTTGCTGTAAAGAAAAAAGAAAGAGAAGAAGAATATGAAGACAATTTCTGAACTTGTATAAGTGTGGGCAGAGTGGGTTTATTTTACAGCTCTACGCATTTGTCAAGCTTTTTTTAAGATTGTGTGTGTCTGGTGTCTATTTTTGAGTGTTATTTCGGTGTATGTTAGTATTGTCTTTTTAGACAAAGTAAAAACAACAGTTACTAGACAACCAACTTTAAGCTGAACTTAAAACATTTTCACTATTTTTGTTTCTAAGATGTTTGGCAAAAATAGCGCACCCGCTACAAGAAAAAGATAGCTGTTAAAGGAGTAGATAAAGTTTGCTGAAACTAAGTATGTTTGTAAGTATTTGTGTGTGTTAAATTTCGTTTGTATTTTGAGCTTTTGCCCAGCAGAAAAAAGATCAGCTACCTTCGAATAAGTTCTGCAATTCTTTTTTGCATCCACAAGTTGTTTCTATAGTGAATACAGCCAGTACTGTTTACGCAGGCGATTTATACAGAAGAAAAGGACTTCAACTCTTATTTCAACCAAGTTAAATTTAAGAAATTCATTCTAAGTACAAGGGACACGTCTGGGTATTTTTTGAGTGAAAATTTGCCCATTTTCATAATTTTTTTTAAAGAAATCTATTTTATTTAGAGACTAGCTAGAATACACGGCACTGCACAGTGATGCGATTGGCACAAGTATTTTTATTTCGTTAAATTTTTTGGTAGTTTTCGATATTTAAGGTATAGGAAAGTACAAAAAAAAAACGTATTTCGGATTTTTTGGTCGTGACCGTGGCAGCTGCCATACAGCTCAAACACATTTTGCGGTATATCTCAGGAATGGGTTAAGCTACGACAACAAAATGAAGCACTGACGTCTAATATGTAATTTCCAAAGAGTGTCAGAGATTTCGCATTGAATGAATAAGTCGGCATGGCAGCTGGCATACAACTTAAACACATTTTCCGAAATATCTTAGAAAGCAGATAAACTACGATAACAATGTCAAACGTAGTCGTTTATTGTGTGATTTTCAAAAAGCGTACAAAATTTCGGCACGATTGGAAAAGTTTGCGTGGAAGCTGTCAAACAACTTAAGGGAGTATTCCTGGTGTGAAGGCTGTTTTTGGACTCTTTTTGAAAAACTTCTCATTTGAAAACGCAAAGAGTTATTTAAATTCTGTTTTTTATTATATTAAGAACATATTGAAATAAATAAAAAATTTTTTTTTTCTTTGTACGAGGGCTGTTCAAAAAGTTGTCGGCCTTCGAAATTGGGCGTCGAAAAAAAGGTATGCTGCTTGCGGTACCGGATAACTCGACTTCGAATCATCTGAAATGCAAAAAGTAAACGGCGTTTGATCAGTACCAATGTAGTTCTGGTCTCTACCGTAATCATAATTTTGCGAATAGTTTCTACAAAATGGTGGTCCTTGCAAAATAAAAAACCAAAATCATTCATTCGGTCATCAAAATCGGTTCAGTAGAACCGGAGAAAAGTGACTTCGAAGTTCAAAAACGTGATTTTGAAAAAACTCAAAGAAAGTTTTAGGCAATAAAACATTTTTTTTCCTGTGAAATACTTACATTTATCAATCTGAAATGCCAGCCCCATAAAGAACTTCTTCCTCTTCTTCAAAAAATGAAGACTCAGCGGCTCTTTGTGCTCTTCGGGCAGTTCTACCTGCTTTTGATGCCGCCAGAGCTCTGGCTTCGGACCTTTTCAAACGTTCTTCGTTCCGAGACATGGCGAACTCATATCGGACGTTGTCAATCGGGATGCCCATTAGGTTCATTATTTGAAGTTTTGGCAAAAAACCTCCGTTAAATATGATAGTTGCAATATAATTGGCAATCTCAATAGTGCGTGCGCCGGTGTGCATATGCTTCGGTGCGTATGACCACATCACTGCGTTGAAAGATTCGTTGCTGTTTTGAGTTTCGGAGCCAAGGCATGTGTTCAACAAATCATCGGCTTACAGTGCTTCGTAAATAGGTTTGATTGCTTTCTGGACTCTCTGATTTAGTGGTGCATACTTTTCAAAACTGTATACGAGCGCGCGTCCGGTTTATAACTCAATTCAAAGTGAACTAAACGCTGCCAACATTCGAATACCTAAGCTCTAAAATATGTATTCATTTATTTTTAAAATGCGTATACAAACAAGTTATTACCTATTAAAAAACGCGTTGAACAAAATTCAGTGGTTGCTTCAAATCGTTGCATTCAAATAGTAGCCAAATTAAGCAAATCGCATTTTGGTCAAAAACATTGCTGGACAAAAAAGACCATATCTCCTAAAGTATTTGGAATTTCTAAAAACCCTTTTTGGACGATATTCTCAAATATCCAAGCTGTAAAAATATGAAAAATAAAAAAAAAATCAAAAAAAATTTTTGCCAACCTCAAGTGAATATTTCTTAAGAGATGATGTTCAGAATTTCGAAATTGGATTTCGAGTTTTTTCCGTCTACAATGCCATTTCGCATTACTGTGCGGCTTCTCGGAATTTTGGGTTTATCGAATCCTCTGCTTCATAAAGAGCTCAAACTGGTTTAAATAGATTCAATTAGTACATAAAAAAATATAGGTCGGTCGAAAAAATGGTTTCCGAAAAATCGTGTCCACCATATGAAAATACACCCCTTTTGAGAAAAACACTTTAGAGGAAAAAAATAGCTTGGCGAGCGTGGAAATACATATCTCTGTGATAAATTGAGATAAAGAAAAATAAAAAACGGCATTATGATTCAAAGGCTATCAACTTCCCAAAAAAATAAAAATCGTAATATTGATTTCTTGGTAAAAAAAAAAACAAATTGTCCGCCTTAAATATGTACTAAAATTCAAACCATTTTATTGATTTCAACTGATATTTCATTGAAAAAAGGACCATATTTTATACAGCTTTTTTCACAACCCTAATAAACATTATTGCGAGGGCTGATTCGTTAACGAATCGCTTGTGAATCGTTTTTTTTTAAGTTTTCGAACAGTTTCATACCGACTTCATCAGAGGTTGGCTTAATGCTTAAAGAAAGCACCGATTGAAATCATGACTTTCCTACACTCCATTTAAGATGTTTTGAAACAAAAAACAATTTTTTCCGACTATTCAATATACACATTTTTTTAAGAAAAGTATTTTTTATTAACTTCCTATTGTTAATACGTCATTTAAGCGAATATTTGTTTTTAAATTTTATGTTTTTTTTTTCAATTTTAAGTGAAAAAAGACTTAAATATAGATTTTCATAAATTTTTATGTGAAAAAAATTTTGTGAAATATTTTTTTTTCTGTTGTTTCCACTTATTTTTTCTTCTGTTTTTAATTTCCACTTATAATTTGTTCAAGATTTTCATATGAATAAGTTTTCGTTAGCAAATTGCTTTTTGTTATTTTGGCGACTCGATAACGAATTGCTTTTTGTAGTTTTGGCGACTCGTTAACGATTGCTTTTTATAGTTTTTGGCGGCTCGTTAACGAATGGCTTTTTCCGGATTTGACGTATTTATAACGAGCAGAAAAAAAATGGTCAAAAAATGATAAAAAAAATACTTTCGAACTTTTGAAAAGCCAAATCTTAAAAAAATACCTAAATAACAAAAAAAACATTTTTTTTTTTGGGACCAAGTTGGGGTTCAAACCCATGTCCGCGAATGCTTGCTTTTATTATCGAGCAAATTAAGCAAGATATATTCAGCATCTGAAATAGCCGAGTGGGTAAGGTGCCGGACTAGCATTCAGATGACGTGGTTTCAATTCTTGACACGTCATGCTTGAAATTACTTTATATATATATTTTTTTTTATTATTTTATAAGACTTATATGATTCGTTATCGAATTGCTTTGTTTAGTTTTGGAAACTCGTTGTAGAATTGCTTTTTATAGTTTTGGCGACTCGTTAACGAATTGCTTTTTTCGGTTTTGACGATTCATTAACGAAGGAGGAATTTCTCCTGCTCGCGATATTATAAATAAATCGCTACTAATAATTGCTAATGAATGAAATGCACGAGAATGCGATTCGTAAACGATAACATTAGTGAATCATTTTGTTTATTCGGACGTCTCTTCAGTTTTCTCACGGCTTAAGACAGTACCTAAAAACACAAACAAAAGAATTTTCATTTGAATTTTTTACAAAAATACTTACTGAATAAATGTGGGAATCAATTCACTGCACAGACGTGCCTCTTTACTTATTATATTAATTTAATCACTATTAATAAAGTAACAACGTAAATATGGCCTTCAGGTTTTTCCTTTCTACTTCTCAATTCTTAATTTTAACTAAAGCCTATTGTTTCAATTTCAAATTAACTCTAGGAGAAGCAAGAATGGAAGTTATTCTACTTAAACTTTTGCGAGAAGCGAGTGGAACCTATTCCACATTATATGGAAGTAGTTACGGAACTAGTTCTAAACAAGACTACTTCTCTATTTTCTGTTGGGTGCGAAAAAGTTAGCTCTTAAAAACTTCTTTTTTTATATTTTACATAGTTGCTGCTGTTGTAAAAATGTTTTCCAAGACAACAAGGATTTGAAGAGCACTTTTTCAATTGTTTTAAGAGTTAAGCTACTTGAGATCCAAAAACAAAATGTTATGAAAATATGTTAAAAAATTTAAGGCGTTGTAAAATGGTATGAAATAAAGTAATATAAAAACAGTATTTCTGAGAAAATTGATGGCTATGTGTGTGTGTGTGTGCGTGAGTGTGTTCTTGGGTGAGTCGAGTTTTGTTATTTTGCGAGTTAAAATTAATTTTGGTTGCGGTTGCCTTGGTGAAGCTTTGCTAAAGCACTACGTAAATATATTATATAGAAGTCTGTTTTTTGGAGCTGCGTCAACTGCTTAGGCTTTGCTAAACAAAACTAACCGCAATACAGGGTCAGACGTGGTAAAAAAGTGGCATAGGATTTTATTTTTTTTTCTTTGTCATAAAGAAAGATTTCTTAACCACAAATATGCAACTTTATGCCTCTCGTCTTACTTGATTATCTTAGCTAAACTTTTCCTTTTTGTTTCTCAATTCAAATAATTTTGCTCTAATTTTTTCATTTGATATTAAATGCATTTCATTCACTGAGTTGGCTTCTTGACTCTTAACTGTTTTTCTTATATCTCTGCCAACTAACTCGGTTAAGAAACTTCTGTATTTTTATAAGCTAAACTAACTGGCATTTTATGCAAGTACATATACCCTAGAGAGCAGAAGTACAGCTCTTCATTGCTTTGAACTTGTTTATAAAGCAAGCAAATGAAAACCTTAGAAAGCTGTTAATGAGTTAGTTTCAAAGGTTTGGCCAAATTCTGAAAGACCAACATATGTGAACATTTTATGGCTGAATACAAAAGAAATAGCAAATGGTGTGTAAAGTTTTGCAATTAAAAATATTTTATGAATAAATTTATTTGAGGGTTATTTTAGAAGATATTTCGAAAAACTCATTTATGCAGAAAAGTTTGTTACTGTCTTTAGTATAATCTATATAGTTTGTGTCTATCTCTTCATGTTATTTCCATATAAATGCATTGCACCATTTAAAATATGGTTTAAAAAACTGCCAAACAGTATATTCATCTTCACATATATTGCCAAATTAAGTTGAAATGTGTTAATATTCTTTTATAAAACTTATTATTTATTAAATTCTTATATTATATTTTCAACCCAAAAAGTCAAAGCGGTGGCAACACTCTGGAGTACTACGAAACATAAAGCAATTTTGTGCATATTTGTATGGTAAATAAGACATGTATACTCAACCAAACAAAAAAATATAAAAAAAAATGCAAGGTTGCATCATTGTGAATTGTTCACTGTAAAAAAAGCACTCAACTTTGATGTTGGCGACACTATTGCTAGATCCATTTGCATCTACATTTTTGCACTCCATTCCATTTCAATTGCGTTTTCATGTGTCAATCCTTCAGTCAAACCGTAAACCGTCAGTTTAACCAGCTCGTCCCTTCGTCTATTTAAGATATGCATGCCAACAAGTCGTCAACGCAGTCAATCCATGCAGTTGAAAGCTATGCAGCAAAAAGCTTTGAACTTCAAAATCATTTCGTGTGGCATGTTTTCACTCTGATAACCGAGTGGTTTCCATTTATTTTACGTGGTCACGATCTTGAGAGTTTTTTTTTTTACATTTCAATAATACTGTGCATGTTTTTGTTCAGGGTTATTTTTTCTGTTTTTGTTGCAATGACATGCATACCACCTTCCGTTGCATGCAGAAACAAAGCAAATCTAGATATTGTTGCCTGCGTCTGACAATTGGTCAAAATGCATAAGCAAGTGATTTGCATATATAGATTATGTTGTTGTTTTCGTTATTGTAGGTTGACATATTTACAATATTAAATACTCATATATAATTTATTGTTGACTTGAATGTTAACTGTGTGACCGTTTTTTTGTAATTTTGTTAGTGAAGCAAAAATAAATCATGGCAAGAATAGCTGCTTTGATTTATTTCTTAAAGTTTTTTCATATTCATATTCATATTCATATTCATATTCATATTCATATTCATATTCATATTCATATTCATATTCATATTCATATTCATATTCATATTCATATTCATATTCATATTCATATTCATATTCATATTCATATTCATATTCATATTCATATTCATATTCATATTCATATTCATATTCATATTCATATTCATATTCATATTCATATTCATATTCATATTCATATTCATATTCATATTCATATTCATATTCATATTCATATTCATATTCATATTCATATTCATATTCATATTCATATTCATATTCATATTCATATTCATATTCATATTCATATTCATATTCATATTCATATTCATGAATTAGGCTGGGCCGAAAAAAAATGGGTGGGGCTAAGCTGAACACTTAATTGTTTTGCTATTTCTTTTAGCACAGAATTTGTAATTTATATAATTCGTCAAAATACCATTTTTATTTATTGTATCGTGTTTCTCTTGGCAAAATGCTTTGAAAAAGGTGAAAAATGCTGCCTGTTGACAAATTCGAAATAAAATCAGCTAATCGTTTAGAACGTCATAAAATGAGTATCAGGGATGCACCTGGGGTGGAATCGGCTTAAGTGATAATTGACAATCAAAATCGTTATGTTTGCTCCATGAAAGGTGATTATAAAAATGTGTATCGTTTTAAAAGAACAATCAAAAAATCGACGGTCAACTAGCACTTTAGCCGATTCCACTCTTGCTTTACAAGGAGTCAAAAAATCAACACTATCACCTTAGTTGCAACAAACATGTGAAGATGAAGCAATGATTAGTGATGTGCAACAAACACAAATATAGGTACATTTATAGAATTCGGGTACTTCTCCCTTAAAACTTTTTTAAAATCTTCAATGGAGTGAAATTAAGTTGCTTGAAAACATTAAAGTCATGATTGGCTGAGACATCACTTTTAAATTATACATTTATAACACAAATTCATGCACCTCAATGCTTTACAGCACCACAAATACACAAGCACATACATTAACATACAACAATTTATCATTATAAACACACAAAATGAATTCTTATTTATTTATTTTTGCAACTCAAAAACAAGGAAACAACATTTCAAACACAACGAGCGGAGAGAAAATAAAAATTACAAGTGAAATAAATTATTTTATGGCAAGGAAGTGAAAAATACAAAAAGGATATGCGAAGCATTAAAGCATGACAGAGTACAGCGAAAGAACACTACGTGCGGTTGCGTGAAGAAGTAATAAGTATAATAAAAACACATTAAATGGAGTCTTACAAATGTTGAAAATGCTAAAGGAGAAAAAACTAGAAGAATGAACACACAAAGCGGGTTGATGGGACAAGTTATGTAATGTGAAGAGCCTTGTTTTCTTTTGAGAAGAAAGTAAAAAAGTTTGTGAAAAGTAAACCGAATAAAATACCTTTGTCAAAATCACAAAGTCATATAAAGTCAAATAAGATTCATGCTATGCGTGCGGGATTTCAAAAGTAATATAAAAATTTTTGCAATGTTTTGCGTAAGTACACATTTAAATGACAGGTGAAAAAAGTTGAAATGATGTTTTAGATCAAAATTTTATAAAAATGCTTTAATCATGTTCCTTGTTTATAAGAAATAAAGTGTGCTGAAGACACGAAAATAAGAGTGAGATCTCAATTTTATATATCTTCTATATAATATATACTCGTGGAAAAAGATGAAATGCAAAAATTCAGAAGAAAAATCAATAATAAAAACATAGATTTAAACAACATTTCAATGTACCAAAAAGCTTTCTTTGGAGAGCTGTTAGCAAAAACTTTGACTACATTTCAAGCATCATCAAAGCCCCACTGAAACATTTCTCTTTATTAGTTTTTATACTCAATACTCGAGGGAGCAATTTTGCAAACTTCGACTTTTATACATGCAGACTTAAGCATGACAACCAGTCAGCCAGTCAGGCAGCCAGCCAGCCAGCTTTTCCAGCTAGTCATTACATAGTCGTACAAGACGTTAATCGATGTCCTTGAAACTTATGTTGATTTTTAGTATTATGTTAATGTAAGCAGAAAAACAAAGCAACTGTATACAGGGCCGTAGTCAGGTGGTTTTGATCACAAAAAAAAAAAAAAAACAAGCGAGGTAGAACAATTGCAAGGTACAAGAATTCGGAAGGTAAAAATATTCGCAAGGTCCGAAAAGCTACAAGGTACAAAAGGTCTAAGAGTAAAAAATGTTCAAGGCAAAAAATGGCCAAAAAGTCGTAGGCTAGATGATAATAAGTAGTTATATTTAATCCAGCACATTTATCAATGAGACTGTTTCATTAAAAACATTCCATTAAGTACATTTGTATAATTCATTATTGATGGGAAACTAGTTGCGCTTAGAAGTAACATTTTTCAAACTGCTTATTTTAGACCAAAACATTTGTTACGCAACGTACCGAAATTATATTATGACTGCTATTGTACTGTATACAGAATACGCCATGACTGAGTTCCAAAATTCATTTATACAAAGCATTAGATTCACAAAAATACGTAGTTTTGGTGAACCAATTAAGCACTAATTCAAAAGTCACTGATGCTTTGAATAAATGCATTTAGGAACTCAGCCCATCTCTGTACTTTCTGTTACAAGGTACAAAAAGTGACAATGTACGAAAAGTCACAAGGTATAAAATATCGCAAGGTAAAAACATCGCAAGGTAGAACAGTTGCAAGGTACAAAAAGTCGGAAAGAAGTCGCAAAGTACAAAAATTAGCAAGGTACAAAAAGTAGCGAGTACGAGAACATCGAATTAGAAAGGAAGGTACAATACTCGTACCATACTACAATAAGTAGACGCGGTATAGCAATTTACAAAATATACATAACTGCCTTACTCCAATTGTATCTCTTCATTCAATAATTTAATAATAGTAATTTAAGAATAATAATTTATTTTCTAATAATAAAAAAAGTAATATTTAATGTACCTGTTAATGAGTTAGAAAGTAGTTCTATAGTAGTATCCATGAAAAGGTTATGATTTCAATGTAAATATTAAACGCTACTTATAATTAGCTCTAAGTTTTAGGTTTATAATTTGCTCTCTTTTAAATGGAAGAGTTGATCTTTTGAATAAATTAGTCTCGCTTGCACTTTTTCTTTTTGGAAACTTTGCGAGTGCTTTAACCTCGAAAACCACACCTTGGCTACAGACATGGCTGTATTTCGACGCAGCGTTGCTTAAGAGCAGAAGAAAAAGCACAAAAACTTTTATTGGCTAATTAGAATTGACATTTTGGTTAACAGCCTTTGGTAATTTAAATTAAAGCAAGCCTATTGCGTCTCACTCAACCTCGCTGACTTGTTTGTGAGCCAAAAGTTTTTCAATAAAATTCCATTGAGGACACAATTTAGCAAGAAAATCGGTATGAAAGTGAACAGAATTAACTTAAGCCAAATAATCAACTTTATATTTAAGGACACAAAAACAAACCCAAGTTAATAAAGCCGAGAAGGAAATAAAAAAGCTTTACAACTTCTAGCTTAAAGTTACTTTTAAAATACATACTAAAGCAGCAAACAATGTAATTGAATAATGTTCACTCTGCTTCATCCTTTTTATATTCTTCTTCTTTTTGATTTTGCTTCAGGGAGCTTGGACAGGAATCGATGCCTCATTTCGATATTACTGAAGGGCGTTAAACAAACAAAGTGCAAACTGTCAACAAGGCATGATTTATGATTCTTTGCTTTGGGTCACAATAGCAGAGCGGATAAAAACTACAAAATAATTAATAAATAAAATAACAGATACTTGTTCCACGGTTGCCCTTACATGAACTATAATAAATTGGGAGCTCTAGTTGTGTTTTAAAAGCATAACTGACTATATTAAAATTGGCAAATAAAACCACAATTTAAAATTTATATGAATATGAATATGAATATGAATATGAATATGAATATGAATATGAATATGAATATGAATATGAATATGAATATGAATATGAATATGAATATGAATATGAATATGAATATGAATATGAATATGAATATGAATATGAATATGAATATGAATATGAATATGAATATGAATATGAATATGAATATGAATATGAATATGAATATGAATATGAATATGAATATGAATATGAATATGAATATGAATATGAATATGAATATGAATATGAATATGAATATGAATATGAATATGAATATGAATATGAATATGAATATGAATATGAATATGAATATGAATATGAATATGAATATGAATATGAATATGAATATGAATATGAATATGAATATGAATATGAATATAAATATGAATATGAATATGAATATGAATATGAATATGAATATGAATATGAATATGAATATGAATATGAATATGAATATGAATATGAATATGAATATGAATATGAATATGAATATGAATATGAATATGAATATGAATATGAATATGAATATGAATATGAATATGAATATGAATATGAATATGAATATGAATATGAATATGAATATGAATAAGAATATCAATATGAATATGAATATGAATATGAATATGAATATGAATATGAATATGAATATGAATATGAATATGAATATGAATATGAATATGAATATGAATATGAATATGAATATGAATATGAATATGAATATGAATATGAATATGAATATGAATATGAATATGAATATGAATATGAATATGAACATGAACATGAATATGAATATGAATATGAATATGAATATGAATATGAATATGAATATGAATATGAATATGAATATGAATATGAATATGAATATGAACATGAACATGAACATGAATATGAATATGAATATGAATATGAATATGAATATGAATATGAATATGAATATGAATATGAATATGAATATTAATATGAATATGAATATGAATATGAATATGAATATGAATATGAATATGAATATGAATATGAATATGAATATGAATATGAATATGAATATGAATATGAATGTGAATGTGAATATAAATATGAATATGAATATGAATATGAATATTAACATGAATATGCAAATTAATAAAGTGCGCCTCCACTTATACTAGTGAGACTTTGGAGTACTTTTGATGACTTTAAAGTAAAATATGAATATTCTAATGATGAAAATTGGTTCCCATAATTGTTTAAAATCATCTTAATTATTCTCGATAATAAAGTCTTGGCAACTTTTGTTACTCAATTTAATAAGAAAATAAAATCTTTTTAACATTCCTCCTAAGAAAAAAGAAAAAAATATTAAGGAAACTACATTAAAAATTTGAACCTTAATCGCAAACAATCCCACCACATAAATCATCTTGAATTGAATTGTACGTTACGAGCATTGAGTCCCAATGCTCATCAACAGCAACACAAAACCTGCAACAAAATGATGATCTTTCTTTCTGAACACGTATCTGACAAACATAAGCTTATGGGAAAATGCAGACGTAAGCTTTTCATTCATATGTTATTTTCAATTTAATATGCGCGTTTTTTATGTCAAATCAATTTTATGTGTTTTTGAATATAATTCTCTGCATGCTAAAACCTGTCAACCGAAATTCATCAAAAATTTAAACAGTTTACTGAAATATGGGTCTTAGTGGCTATACCGGGTAGTGATGCTGAAGGTGCAAAAGGTAGAAAACATAGGTTAACCTCGTATGCCACATGCGTCATTTGATTGCCAAATAGTTCATTTATTATCCAATCATTTTTGTTATACTGTAGTAAAAGACGTTTTGCATATTTTATGACGAAACTTTCAACGACAATATATCTACTTTGATTGTGCGTTTGCAAGAATTTTTTTTTTTGCAATTTTTCTTCATTATTTTTATTCATGTGCCTCATGTTTCTGGGGATTTCCTTTTTATTTGTGTTATTTTGTATTATTTGTTTTATGAGCACAATAACTTTTTTGTCAAAGCGCCACGCAAAATGGATTGTTTATTTAAAATAAAAGAATTGTACCTGTAAAAAAGCTGATTTCTTTCAGCTTTAAGTAAAACTACTAAATTTTTCTGTTGAGTGTGTGTTCCTGCTTATTATATATTACATACTGGATGATTCCCGACTTTCGTGGCCTTTATTATCGGCTTAAATAAAAAATGTTTTATATTATCAGGCTGGCTTGCATTTATCAAAAAATCAATTCTCAAAGTTATCAGAGCTCAAAAGAAAAATAATTTATATGTAAGTAGAGTACGTAGAGTAAGTTCGGGTATTGTGGCATAGGCGGGTAGTGTGATATAGTGGTATCTCGCCTCCTTTGTATTCTAGGGCGACAGCATATTTTTCAATGTTGTGTAATTAGGTTAGAAAAGCATTACTTCTTTTTAAATCATATGGATAATAATAAGTTATGGTAGGTTATTAAGTATACTAGATATCTTAACAAATGACGAGACCAGTTGCACACAATAGCCAAAAAAGAAACCCAGTACTCGAACTAGCTCTATACAGAATTATCGAATAAAGTCATTAGAGCTCCGACTAGAGCAAGATAAACATCTTCAATACAACAGTCGGAAGGTTCAGCCTCCACGCCAATACCTCCGATAAGGGAATGAGGCTTATTGACTTCGTCGCTACATGAAGCATGGTCGTAGGTGGCACTTGATTCAAGCATCACAGTATTTATAAGGCCATCTGGCTGTCCCCTGTTTAAAAAAACAGCCGAGGCATTCGCCACTCAACTCGCATCCTGTTTAAAGAAGCACTCATCTGATCAACAATATGTTATATGCGCGCAGGGGACACACATCTCCCACAATATGCGTGCGGCTGCCGAAGAGGTTATTGGCTACCAGCACCCTCGCTGAAACCAGTGGCACGACCAGAAGTATCGCGACGCCACTGCAGAGAAAGACGCCGCCTACAAAGCCATCCTGCAGTCGGTTATAGCGCGTGCTGCTAAGGAATGATACAGAGTGAGAGAGAGAGAAGGGGTGAGAGATCTTTTTTTAGAAGAACAAATGAGAGACTCCTGACCGATGATTTTTAAGGCCGGGGCCTCTTCTTGCAAGGATTAAAACGGGAATCTAGTGACAGATATCCAGAGATCAATGAAATTTTAGAGGGAACACTTCTCTGATCTTCTGAATGTCGATGCTGACAACAATCTTGTCAACAGAGATTATATCCCGGAAACCGCAATTACGGATGACAGCGTTGAAGTTCTGTTTGCCCGATTATAATAAAGTATTGACAGCCATAGCTCGGCTTAAGTACAACAAGTCCGTGAGAGCCGATGGTCTACCCACTGAGCTGTTCCATAATGGAGGCGAAGCTCTAAGTAAATGCATTCAAGAGCTTCTATGTAGAACATAGTCGGAAGAATGTATTCCAAACGATTGGAATTCTTGTGTACTCAGCCTATTCCACAAGAATGACCATACCACAATACAGCGGGAAAAGCCATCTTAATAAGGAACAAGATAATAAGGCCACAAACTCAAAAAGAAATACGATCAATTAATTTCAATATAAGGAAAAAAAATAAATAATTAGGGTGCAATTTTATATATTGGGGCTTTACTTCGTTTTTGAAACTGGAGCTTTATTCCATTTTGAAAATTGTCCCAAAATTTGAAAATAAAAGAAAATTCTTTATAAATTATGGGGCCTTAGTTCAGTTATGGTTTGATTCCTACACATTCGTTGTGGTCTTATTTCACTTGGGGATTAATTGCATGAGGCATTATTCATTACGAATAAGGCCAAATTTTTGGAGCTTTATTTAATGTTTGTGTTAATGCCTTATTTCCAGAGGCCTTATTTCATAGAGGCCAAAATTAATCCATCCCTGCTAGATGACTCTGAGCAACTCCAATAGTGCAGATAAATCGGTAAAGATCTCTCACCCCACTTTTTTACCAAACGAGGTTTCAGACAAGGTAATTTCTTCCCGTGCAACTTTTTAACCTTATAATGGAAAAGATCATCCGAACTGCTCATCTGAGACGTAGTGGTACAATATTCTATAAGAGTGTTAAGCTGCTAGCGCTTGCTCATGATATCAATATCAGAGACCATAATACACGCGAAGTTAGTGCAGCATTCTCCAAATTAGCAAAATGTTTCGAGTCGCATGGGTCTGGCAGTGAACGCAAATAAGACGAAATACCTGTTCTCTCTTGACGAACAAAAGTCGCTCTCGATAAGTCACTAATCATGCCCGTCCTGTTACCCGAAGCACAAACAGGAATGCTGAGCAGTTCTGCCCACAAACCTGGACGCTGAGCAGAATGACCTTGGAAGCCTACGAGAGAAAGGTCCTTCGCAAGATCTGCTTACAAATCTGCGTCAATGGCGAGTACTGAATGGCTGGCTAGGTTCATGTTGACCACCCAACGGCGGTCAACGCAGAAGAAGACGACCTTATCTCTGTTGGAAGGACCTTGTGATAGACAACCTGACGAAACTTTTAGCTTACAACTACCGCCAGCAAGCGCAAAAGTGAATTTGCTGACGCAAATGCGGAAGTCAAAACCGCGCCATCTAGATAATTAAGTAGAGATCCGGATCGGCTACAGTTTCTAAGATGTTTGTGAACATGTGAAATAATTGAATTTTTAGTGACAATATTTTTTGCAACAAAACATTTCTTTAAGAAATATATAGCATATTAAAGCAGTGATCAAACCTAACACTTTGAACGATTGGATGAAATCGAACTATGCAGTCGAAATCGAACTATGAGTTTGTTTCTTACTGCAGAAAGCATTTGAAAAATTTTTGGTTTTGCCGTTTCTTGTCATTATGTCAACTTTTACAGGTCAAAAATAAAAGACATTAATTTGTACCTTTTATTACTTAAATTTTGAGATGATGGATACGTCGATCGGACTAATTTAAGCGTAGAAATTGTAAGTTAATTAAAATCACATAAAAGTAATTCCTTATCTTACAAAACCCATTTTATATTTTACAAAAATTCAAAAATTTTTTGTTTTTCAAAACAAATTTTATTTCCAATCCTCAGCCGAAAATGAGCAAAAATTAAAGAAATTTCTGAGAAGTGTTTTATAAAAACTCGAAATAACTTCTCCAATGCTGGTTTTAGATCGATTCAAAATATATAAATCGAGAGTTATTGCGGTCGATGATCGGAAGTTGAAATATAAAATTGCTTTAAAGCTTCTAAATCTCATACAATAGCTTTTATTTCAAAACAATGATTATGTTACATTCTGCTTGCAAACTCTATGAAAGCAGCATAAAGCTAAAATTATCAAATCATTAAAATCTTTTATACGTATATGATACTTTATAAGCTTACCATGACTATATAAGCTTTTGTTCAACCTATATTCAATATTTTGTATATAATGCTAGGGCTCATCAAGACTGGGTATTAGTATTGGTTTAAAATGATGCCTACTTAGAATTTATCAGCTAATAAAATATTAGTTATATTATTTCTTTGTTTTATAACATTCATTTAATTTATTTTCTATAGCACAAAATCAAAAATACTCATAAATTGTCCTTAAGAAAGTCGACTCAGTATTTGAATGAAGTTCATTTGTCTCCTTGTCGGCTTTTGTCGCTCCGTATAATTGATAGACATTTACTAAGCTGAGATGCTTAAGTAGTATAATCATAACAATAACAATAGCAATAACAATAACATTAACAAGATCCCTAACTGTAGTCCATCTACACACACACACATAACACACACTACCTCATTCAAGTCCTTATACGCAAATCAATAATATAAATGTTCCATATTAGCCGTTATCATTGCCAAAGCGAATGACATAACAAAACAAATTGATCCAACCCACATGGTGAGTGTGCAGCCAGCAGACATCTGACCCACACTGCCCACGCCAGACATTTTATGACATCCAGCATAGCAACAAACAACATTGATGCCGAAATTTTTTGCGTCGTACGACGAACGCTTCAATAAATTTTAATCATCGCTTAAGGAGCGATTTTCTTCACGAAAATGCCACAAAATGGACGGCAAAAAGTGAAAAGTAAGGATGGCTGAATGTAGGTGCCATGAAGGCAAACTTTCAAAGAAAAACAACTAGGGGCAGTGGTCGAGGTGTTCGTGGACATTAAAGTTAAATATGCGTAATTGACATTGAGACATGAGTGTCGTATTTATGTTGTCGAACTTTGGTTAAGGGCAGCTATTTTAAAAAATTGCGCAATGGGGACAAATAAGGACAGTAAAGTCGTAGATAAAAGACTAAAAAAGTTATAAAAGCATATGAATAATAATGAATGCGAACTAAAACATAGATGGTAAAGTTTAAAAACTAAAAAACAAGTACTGGGAAAATCTAAAGAAGTTACCAAAAGAAGAAAAAATAAGACACTAATTTATTAGAATGAACTTATTTCTATGATAATGTTAAGACCAAGCTGCCATCTTGAGCAAGGAGATGGTGACAGATGAATTCTAATGAGCCAACGGCAGCTCTCACATAATCAATTGCCGCAATAATAACAATTATATCAAGATTAGGAGCGAAATGGTGTTAACTTATGGCTATTTAAACCTGAAAACAACTAGTTTCTGGAAAGTTATATGCTTTTGATGACTGTGGATATAGCAGCTAAAATTCCCGATTACCAAAACTGAAATGAGACTGAATATCAGGTGATGTGAGTATAAGATCAAAAAACTGAAATGCACTATCTTAAAAACGCGATATACTCATAACTCAATAAGTCTACAATCAATGCTACTGTATTTCTTACCAATTGAAGCTTAAAAAAGAAGCTTACTCTACAGAAGAAAATTAATTCGAAAACTTGACTTCTTCTATAGCCTTTTACTAAAGTAGACTAAGTAGCATCCATAAAACTAAAGGGGAAATTACAATTGAGATAAGCGAATGGTAACGCCAAGTAATGGGCAGGCATACCACCAATTGAAGCATGTTTTGAGCATGGCGAACGCTTAACAGTTGGTAATAAATGGCGCCAAGTTACGGCATAAGATCTACCACAAGGATAGCTGAATCTTCAGCGTTTGCATAGCGACAAAACAGACCTTATCAACTCTGGTCCCGAAACAATTTAATTCAAATTATTTCATCAACTCAAGAATTTCAATAATCAATTTGTTGGTGTTGGTTTCTAAATGATATTGATATTGATGTGATATTGTATTGATATTGATATTTATATTCTATTTATATTCACATTCATAATCACATTCATATTCATATTCATATTTATATTCATATTCATATTCATATTCATATTCATATTCATATTCATATTCATATTCATATTCATATTCATATTCATATTCATATTCATATTCATATTCATATTCATATTCATATTCATATTCATATTCATATTCATATTCAAATTCATATTCATATTCATATTCATATTCATATTCATATTCATATTCATATTCATATTCATATTCATATTCATATTCATATTCATATTCATATTCATATTCATATTCATATTCATATTCATATTCATATTCATATTCATATTCATATTCATATTCATATTCATATTCATATTCATATTCATATTCATATTCATATTCATATTCATATTCATATTCATATTCATATTCATATTCATATTCATATTCATATTCATATTCATATTCATATTCATATTCATATTCATATTCATATTCATATTCATATTCATATTCATATTCATATTCATATTCATATTCATATTCATATTCATATTCATATTCATATTCATATTCATATTCATATTCATATTCATATTCATATTCATATTCATATTCATATTCATATTCATATTCATATTCATATTCATATTCATATTCATATTCATATTCATATTCATATTCATATTCATATTCATATTCATATTCATATTCATATTCATATTCATATTCATATTCATATTCATATTCATATTCATATTCATATTCATATTCATATTCATATTCATATTCATATTCATATTCATATTCATATTCATATTCATATTCATATTCATATTCATATTCATATTCATATTCATATTCATATTCATATTCATATTCATATTCATATTCATATTCATATTCATATTCATATTCATATTCATATTCATATTCATATTCATATTCATATTCATATTCATATTCATATTCATATTCATTTTCATATTCATATTCATATTCATATTCATATTCATTTTCATATTCATATTCATATTCATATTCATATTCATATTCATATTCATATTCATATTCATATTCATATTCATTTTCATATTCATATTCATATTCATATTCATATTCATATTCATATTCATATTCATATTCATTTTCATATTCATATTCATATTAACGTGGATATTGATATTGAAATTGAAATTGATATTGATACTTGTACTTAGTGTGATCATCTGTCGTATTTATCCCGTTGTCCCCAAAGCAGTCCAAGTGTCCCGAAACTCTGCCAGAAATTTTTTTATCCATTGAGAAAAAGTTGGTTCAAATGAAAAATAATCGCTTAAATAACTTAACATTGCTTTTATATAATAATATGAAACATATTAGTTTAGTTAACAACAAAAGTCTGACTACAAAAGTACTACTTTTGGCAACTCTGGGTGTGATTTAAAGCACTTTTGTTTGAATTTTTTGACATAAGTGTAGGTATAAACGCCAGAAATGGTGAAAAAGGTTGGTGGAAGCGATAAATATCACCAACAAAGATGGAATGCAGATGGACAATTGGACGAAAACGAAGCACGTCTAAGCTATCGATATTTTTCATTTTAAAAAAATTCAATTAGTTATCTCTTTTCCGGATTTTCATTAACTTGGTTTGTTTTTGTATACAGAAAAATTAAAAAATATTTTTTATGCATAATTTTATGATTTTTTTATTAAATAATTGTCCTCGTTTTCACCGAAAATATCCCCAAATTCGGGCTTATGTCCCCGAATTTTTTTCGAATGTTCCCAATTGCTGTAAAAGTGAGATGTTCACACTACTTATGCTGGTACTGATACTAAGGCTTTAATATATTTTATTTTATCAAAGCGTTGTTAAATTTTTTTTTAAAGAAATGTAATTACAATATCTGAATTTCTTACGAAGAGTTCATTAAAAACTATTAAGGCTCTCTTTAAGTTACCGCCTCTATAAACGGAATTAAAAAGCATTGTAAAAGATGCTTCAGAACTTTTCAAACAGATGCTGAAGCTTGGCACGCCAAGTTCGACCTCAGTCTGCTAAAGTTTAAAGTTGAAGGCTGCTTGCAAACATGTATGTAAAGCTTAAAATAATATGGAGGGAATAAAATGACTGCGCTATTTTTTTTAGCAATTCTATTGTTAGCTGTTGCGGAGAGTTTTACGGCATATGCAATACCTACAATTATAATAAACACACTCACACATATGCACGTAGATAAAAACATCCCAGTAGTGAAAGTCTTAAAGAATTGATAAATGATTCATGAGCGATCATCTTTGCATCTTTGACGAAATGTGCTCTGATTCGACCATACATTTCATTGACGAAACTCCTAAGTGAAAGTTTCCAATTTTTCCACGAACGCAATACAGAAACATTGCAATTTTTTGTAAACGAATACAACACCGAATCGTTGGGAAGTTTCGCTAACAAACAAAAGACAGAAATGCGAAAAAAATTCTTTTGTTTTCTTTTTTTTTTATTTATTCTTTGATTTTATTTTGTTGTGCACGTTTTCTTTGAATCACATTATCTGTAATCTGTAATCTTTTATATATCACTCAACCAGGCCATTATTATAACACGTTTACAAAATGATCTAAATTTCTACTTTTAACGAAAAAATTACCCCGAAATGTAAGTAAAACCAACAATGTAAGGCGCACGTGTTGTAGAATTTTCGACAAGTCTGGTTTACGCAGAATGTTCTTTAATGAAATCATCAACACAAATTCGTCAATGAATCCACGGCCTGCATGGATGCAGCAAAGAACACACATGTGGAGTGTTGCCAAATGATCCAATTTATTGGATTTGTGATAATTTTAAGACTTGTACTTGATGATTTCATATTTTGCAAAAACTCTTCTTGGCACATTCTTTAAGACTCGGCAAGCATACCTCTTCACTTCCAACTCCCTATCTTTTTTTGTATGGAGCTGCTTAGTAAGGGGTATTAATCCCTTCGTCCCATCTTCGAGCACTTAAGAAGTGATTAGTCAAGAATCCGAGTACCTTTTTTTATCAATGAAGGAAGGATACGGAAGTCGATATGGAAATAGATTTTTTCCAATTTTATTTCGATTTTACTTAAGCATTTTTTGCATTTTCTTTCCAACACATCGTTTTGCAACTGCCGTGTTCATCTCCTAAGGTAAAGGTGCCTTTTTTCAATACTTGAGGCAATAAGAAAAGATAGCTCGCCTTAGAGAGGTGTTCGCCTACTTTCCGACTGAGTAGGTACGGAAAAAGAAGTAGAAAACGTGAGAGCGAGTAAATGAGGTAGTTCCAGATATACTTCTAGGTTGTAGAGAAAAAATGTACGCTATAAAGAAAAATGTTGCACCAATTTTAAGAAAATATATATATTTTTTTTGAATAGAGTGTTCTTTGTGTGAGAAACTATAAACGCAATTTAAAAAAAGTTTTATTAAAATGAAATAAATATATTCTCTGCTATCGGGAAAAATTGATACAATAAAGAAAATGGTTGAACCTGCTATAAAGATATATTCTTCTGTTAAAGAGAAGGTGTCTCTATTGATGAGAAAATACCACCTTATTTAAAAAGAAAGGTTCATTCACACTGTGAACCGGACTTAACTGTCCGATTCGAAAAATTTTTTTTTGTAGGTTGCCACATGTGTCTATGACAAGGCTGCCAAGTACGAGGGGTGCCTTTTATATTTCGGGATTAGAGGACAAAAACAAATATTAATCATCGAAAATCACTTTATTGTTTTTCAAAATATTCTCCATTAAGATCTATACACTTTTGCATGCGTTTGAACCAATTGTCGAAGCACTTTTGCCACTCTGATTGAGGTATCTCCAAAACATGCATTCTGAATGCCGCAACCGCTTCTTCGGGCGTCGAAAATCGTTGTCCACGCAGTTTATTCTTCACGGTTGGGAATAAAAAGAAGTCATTCGGTGCCAAGTCAGGACTATACGGCGGATGACCCATCAAATCGATGTTTTGGGTGCTCAAAAATGCAGTTGTTTGAGCCGATGTATGAGAGCTCGCATTGTCGTGGTGAAAAGTGATCCGTCTTCGGCGGTTGGTTTTCCTGATTTCTTGGAAGACAACTGGCAAACAAATGGTTGTGTACCACTCAGAGTTGACTGTTCTGCGTTGTTCTAGTGGTACGGTTGCGACATGTCCATATTTTCCGAAAAAACAGGCGACCATTTGCTTGGAAGTGCTTCGTGCGCGAACAACTTTTGTGGGATTTGGCTCATCTTGAAACACCCATACAGTCAACTGCTGTTTACTTTCGGGCTCATACGCGTAAATCCACGATTCATCACCTGTCACGATGTCATAGACGTGTTTCGAAGCACCGCGATCGTATTTTTTGAGCATTTCCTTCGACCAATCGACACGAGCCTTTTTTTGAGCGATTGACAAATTGTGTGGGATCCAACGCGAACAAATTTTTTTGACAGTCAAATGTTTATGCAATATTGAATGTATGCTGGTCCCACTTATGCCTAAGGTTGCCTCAATCTCACGATAGGTAACATGACGATCTTGCAATATCAGTTCGCGCACAGCATCAATGGTTTTCGGAACAACAGCTGATTTCGGACGACCTTCACGAAATTCGTCTTGGAGTGAACTACGACCACGATTGAATTCACCATACCATCGCTAAACACTGGTCCTTGATGGAGCTTCATCGCCAAAAATTGAATTAAGTTCATCCATGCACTGTTGCTGTGTTAATTCACGTCGAAAGTTGTAAAAAATAATCGCACGAAAATGTTCACGATTTAATTCCATTTTTAGACCGAGATGAATCTTTTAAGTTACTATAAACAACACAAATAGCGCTCGTATGTCAAAACGTTCTGAGTACGTATAAGCCAACAAATGTCAAACTTTGCGATAGAGCTTTCAGTTGACAGATTGCAACACCAGGGTTGCCAAATCCCGAAATATAAAAGGCACCCTACGTATCAGCGTCTCTCGTTGACATTTGGTAAAGTGACAGTGTTTTGTTAACAACAACTTTTTTCGTGTCTTCGATTTTTACGATGGAAGAAAAAATTGAGCAACGAGTTTGTCTCAAATTTTGTGTGAAAAATGGTTTCAACTGCGCCGATACGCATAAAATGTTGGATTAGTGTACGGACTCTGCTCTATCGTATCAGAAGGCAAACAAGTGGTTTGACCGTTTTGTAAGTGGCCAAGACGAAGTAGAAGACGACTCTCGTACCGGGCGGCCATCGTGTTCGACTACCGACGAAAACGTTGAAAAAATCAAAGAAATGTTGGTCAAAAATCGCAAATTGACGATTAGAGAGATAGCAGAGGACGTCGGCATTTCAATTGGATCACGTATGACACGCAAACCAGGCATTAGGCGAGTGAATGGCGGTCACAAAAAAAAAAGGCGATGCTCACTGTTTTCACGGACAACAATGGTGTAGTTCAACATGAATTTTTGCCAGATGGTCAAACGGTCAATAAAAAGTATTATTTGGGCATTATGAGACGTTTACGTGAAGCAATTCGCCAAAAAAGACCGCAGTTGTGGAAAAAAATCATGGATTTTGCACCACGATAATGCAACATCGCACAATGCTCATCTTATTCGCGACTTTTTGGCCAAAAACAACACGATAACCATCCAGCAGCCGGAAAATTCACGTGACCTGGCTTCGTGTGATTTTTTCCTGTTCGATCGAGTCAAAAGACCGCTTCGAGCAACGCGTTTCACCAGCAAAGAAGAGGTCATGGAAAAATCGGTGAATGCTCTGAAGGTCATACTAAAATCCGTGTTCCAGAAAGGTTTCCGTGACTGAATCCAGCGCTGGCATAACTGCGTTGCAGCCGACGTGGATTACTTTGAAGGCGACAATATTGATTTGGTACTTTAATTTTTTTGAATAAATGAACCTTTCTTTTTGAACAAGGTGGTATTTCTCTTTTTCATGGAAGCTTTTTACCATTTTTAGGTAATTTTTCGGATCACATTTAGAGAAAAGCATTCTCTGGGGCAAAGTTATTACCATTTTTCTCTAAATATGATGGTTTTTTCCTCATATTCCGAGGAATTCTTTTTTCTAAGTGTACTTAAACTTTTTAATAAAAGACTTTTATTAAAATAAAATTTTTATTAAAATTGTCAATTTGGTTTCGTTTCCATCAGTAATTGATATCAAATATGGAACTAAGGTCGACTGTGCAAAATCTGATGATGCACTTTGAATATAAGTAAATATTATTTCAATATTATTCAATCAAATTTTTTAATTTTTTTTTTATTTTGTGTTCTGCTAAAATATCAAACGTGCACTAAATTATCATGTTGTCAAGTAAAGTTTCAAAATAATAGAGTTCTAGTTTTGCAATTTTTAATAGACGATGTCTTAATAAATTATTACACAAAATTTCGGAATCACAGTTAAAAATTATTTTGCTATTTTCTTAGTTTAGTGGTCTCGACGAAAATGTTTTTCATGGCAACACTACACATCTGCGAGCTAATTCCCAATAGGCAATGAAGCTAGGCCTCATCTAACGAAGGCGTGCACTTTCTGCTACTTTTGGCGGTAAGACACATGACTTCCTCGCTGCTTCTGCGAGCGCTTCTATGAGGTCTAATTTTTCGGCACCCAGGGCAGTACAACAATTATATTTTTCCTACAAAAACTGGTTCTGCTTATATTTTAGGGTTACTTTTTCGTTAAAAGTTAAAATAAATATAGTTCAAAAATACTAAATTGACAAAAATATGCAAAATAAAATAAAATCACAGAATAAATAGGTAGGTATAATACATAAAAAGAAATTAAAAAAAAGTATTTTTTTAATTGTTTTGGTTAACCTCTTCTTTAAGCCATTCTAAAGGTGCGCTTATAGCAGGCCTCTTTAAAGTAAGGATAGCGGAAGGCCTGCAAAATTTGGCCATTTCATATAAAAAAGTATATGGGCTTGGATATGAGTAGGGTAGGCCTCCGACATCCATTTTAAAGCCTGCTAGTAGCCCTTCGAAGGCCCGCCAATGCCTACTGGGTAATATATTATGTGCGTATGCATGCATGTATGTATTTCAAAGGTTTATCTTTGCCGCTGGCTAGATGTACATCATACGCAATGAAAAATAAACATTGCTATGTGAGTGTGTATGTGTGCGTATCTATGTTTATACCCAATTAGCAAATCGAAAGAATTCGTTTCAAATTCGAAACGAATCCGCATTATCGGATATTTCATACGTTAATGAATTTGTTAACAAGCCGTTTTCGATCGTATTTCGAATAATTATTTTTTCATAAAATTTACACGGAAAAACATCTTTGTTTTTTGCATAAATTGAGTGAACATTGGTAGAAAAAATTTTTCTTTTGTTATATCACGTTTATTTTTTTACGCACAATATTTTTTAAGATTTTCATACGAGTTCGGGATGGTGAATCCGAGATCTTGTATTCATCTCGAATTCGAAACGAACCCGAATCTATTCTGTTGTTTATTGGGTATATATATATATAGGTATGTATGTGTGCCTATGTGTGCTTATGCCGTATGTTCGTGAAGCTTGTTTAACAGTTTTAATCTTATTTAAGCAGCAACCTTCCTGTAGCTAGTGGTTTTGTTGTTGTTCTTCTCCTACTCCTGCTTGCCGTTGTGAGCTATGAACTTCCAAAATCTAAACCTACAACTCGTTGAGTAATAAAACACTACAACAGCGTATGCAAAAATATGACTCCAAAGTAGCTGGCAGCTCAAGCAGTGGCAGTGGTAGCAACGGCATGCTCAACATTGAACGGGTTCAAAAGCAAAATGAGATGTTGTAGCTTTAGTTCAAGATACAGCAACTTAAGATTAAAATGGGTGACATAGGTACAGACAACAGCAGCAGCAGCAGCAGAGTGTGTTGTTTGTGTTAAGGCAGCTTAACTCAAATATCAGTGTCAACATTAAGCGTGTATCTATTTACAACATTTTGACATTTTTCAATGATACGAATTGGTGAAACATTGGAGCAGGGAACGGGTAAATGTATAGGGAAGCTTAGACAGCGAGCGTAGAGTGTCATGCTGATTAAAATAACTAAAGATTTAAAGTATTTAAAGGTACAAAAAACACTGTTTTCAGCATGGTTAACCAGCTTAAGCCCGATGACGGTAATTTTGGTTTAACTATTTTTGTCAACTTTAGTAAGCTTTCGGCTGTGTCAACATTTCTCTTAACAGCTTAAAATAAGCTCAAATAAGTCAGAGTAATATATTTTAGGAAAATTAAATGAATGCAAGCATTGCCGGAATATGTCACATGTAAGAAATAAACAAAAAACGAAACTACTAAATATGTTTGGATCAGGGATACAAAGGTTCTTGAGAGATGAACCGTAATAAATCCAATCCACTCGATGACAATAAAGAAAGTACACGAATAATTATTGAAATTTGTAGAAAAATATTTTAAGTCAATAAGAAATAATATGAAGTCTCTGCGCTGCCGTTTTGGTCCAATGCAACCAAATTTTGTAGTCTTGTAGTTTTTTGTTTTTGTGTTTATTATAGCGGTTTATTTTTTGATAGCTCAAAATTAGTAAACAGTTTTAAATTAAATAAAATTTTTATTTAAAGTAGTAATACAAGATTTATTTTTAGCTGGCTTCAGGCAAATCAAGTATAAAACAAATAATTTTATAAATAATCTTTTGATATAAATTTTTATTGTCAATATATCGAATTGTCGGTGCAATTCACCATCAGGAACACTGAAGAAACAAACATAATAAAAATATTTGAGTTACACAGATTTAAATATATAAAACAAAAATTAATTTGCAATATATAAAACAAAAGCAAAGGAACAATTCTTACATTAGAAATTAACGTATTCTTGTTAACACGGAGTATTTTAAACTAAATTCTAAAGACTCTGCTATTGAAAATTTTCCCTTTTCTGGCTAATTATGTGTCTGTAGCTGTGAGCACAGTTCTCTGTGTCCATATTGTAATCAATGCGTATGTTGCTTGGAGTGTGTGATATGTGTAGCATCTAAAGAGTGAGTCTTTTAAAAAGTAGTAATATTTTAAATTGGCAAAAGGTATCTTTGTTAAAAATTTTTAACTTTTTCTCAATCAGGCCTATCGGAAATTCCGAGAGAAAAAATTTACTCTTGAACATTATTGTTAAAAAAAGAATTTTGAATATTCCACCAAAATTTTTTTCCTCTCGGAATAAAATTAAATATGAAGTTATACTATCATCGAATCAATGTGAAAAATGTGAATGTGCAAAATGTATTTTATAACAAAATAATTAAAATAATATCAAATAGAATATTTTTTACCGAAGATACATACATTTTACGCAGTGTCGGATTAAGACTACTTGATGCCTTAAGCAATTTAAGCCTGTGGGCCCCCATATCCACTAGTAAGTAGATACGTGGAGTTGGTATTACTATAAAACCCAAAGCATTCATTTTTTATTTATTGAAATGAGACTTTTACTTTTACTTTACTTACTTACTTACTTAGGTGGCCGTAACAACCCGTGTTCGGGTTTCGGCCGACCTCATCAGCTCTTGCCAGGCGCCTCTGCTTTGCCCGCGCCTTCTCTAATCGGATACACCAAGTGCGGATAGGTCTTCCTCGGCCTGGTCCATCCATCGGAGGCATGGTCTCCGTCGTCGTCGTTTACCGGTGACCCTCGCCTCGAGCACCTTTTTTGCTGGAGCTTCGACGTCCATACGATGTACATGACCCTGCCAGCGTAGTCGCTGCACAGCTATACGCCGTACTACGTCAATGTCTTCGTAGAGACTTGAAGACATTGACCTAGTTCAGCGTATGTCGCGTGTTTGTAACAAGCAGTTGTTTTTAAAAACAAGTTAGTTTGTTCCTATAGGGTATGTACTCATCTCACTTATAAAACGATCAAGGCTTCAGTGTTCAGACGAACGCCAAGCAGGTAATATTTATGCTCGAGATTTCTTTGAATACATGAGGAAAAATTGTGAGATCTTTTACACTGGATAAAATTTTATGTTTGAAAGTATTTATGAGGAAAACTTTTTATTTTAAGAAAATAACAGCATCCCAATAGGCAATGAAGCTAGGCCTCTTCTAACGAAGGCCTGCATTTACTGCTACTTTTGGCGTTCAGACACATGACTTCCTCGCTGCTTCTGCGAGCTTCTATGAGGCCTAATTTTTCGCTACCCAGGGCAGTACAACAATTATATTTTTCCTACAAAAACTGTTTCTGCTTATATTTCAGGGTTACTTTTTCGTTAAAAGTTAAAATATATATGAGTACAAAAATACTGAATAATAATCAACGTCATGACTTAGAAATATTCTTATCTGGCAAAAATATGTAAAATAAAATAAAATAACAGAATAAATAGGTAGGCATACATAAAAAGAAATAAAAAAAAAATATTTTTTTTTAATTGTTTTGGTTAACCTCTTCTTTAAGCCATTCTAAAGGAGTGCTTATAGCAGGCCTCTTTAAAGCAGGGAGTGCGGAAGTACTGACAAATTTTCCCATTTCATACAAGCAATAAAACGGTGTTTGCAAGGAGTAAGGCCTATGAAAACTTAACGCAGGCCTGGTAGAAGGCCTTCGGACTCCTCCAATTGCCCACTGGGATGGTGTGTCATACAGAGGTAATGCAGAAAAAAATTATGCATTGAGAGACATAATTGTAGGGTATGCGAGAAAGAAATGATTTAAAAGCGGCATGTCCACATAATATTGATTTTGATTAAAAAATGTTGGCATTTTTCACTATTCGCTTGCCTTTTTACATGTCCGCCTGAGTGTACTATTTGTACTCCACATTATATTCACATTATGTAATCTGTGGTTCACATTATCCGTTTGTCGGCCTGTTTGCTTTTGATTGTCCGTCCACTAGAAATCTAGTTAATTTTGCAATATAAGTCAAAGCAAAAAAAAAAAAAAATCACCCTACGGTTCATAACATTTTTGCAAAAAGCGCTTAAAGCAAACAAAGCACTACTTTGTTTTCAGTTTGAGCTTTAAAGCGCTCATTCATATATACTTAAGATGAGAGAGTATAGGTGTGCAAATCTGCCCGTCACTGCTCTATACTATTACATAAAAAGCTTATCAAGCATCTTCGAGTGAGGTAAACTCAAGAACTGCTGAAACGATTTCAACAATTCTTTCACTAGCTCAAAGCTTCATAGCTTTTTTAATACCTACCCAAAAAAGTTATTAAAATTTAAGAATAAATAACGTCTAAAAAAATTAATACAAAATTATTCATGCACGCTGCATTAAGCAGTGCAAAGCTTTTTCTTTCTTGTTCATTGCGTTCCTGGAAAAGCTCTTTTTCATTACGCTTTGTTTATAGGAATGATAGAAAAAATGAACTAATTACGCAAATTTGACAGAATCTATTTCCTTTTTTATGAAATTCCCTACAGTAAAATGCTAAAAATAAAAATATATTTTTAAACATATACATATATGTAAATATAAAGTTTGCTTAAATAAGCTATATTTTCAAAATCATACTTACATTCAGTTTAAATTGTCTTTCATTCAAAATTAAATAAGATTTCGTATTGAAATGATGAAAGGTATTTGACCTCCTAGGATAATTTTAGAGGAAAATGATGTTGCTCGGAATTTTCCAAATTTTTTCTGAGGAATTCAGTTAAGAATTAACTTATCAACAGTTAATGATTCTTTTAAAAATTAATTGAAAATTTTGTAATATACGTATATAAAATTTTTCCAGATATGTAGTTGGAGGTTTGTAATTTTTTCAAGCATAACACTTTGTTATGCTTTTTTCTGCTATTTTGTTACAAAAATTTTGAAGCTTCGTATTTATTTTCTTTTACTATTTTACACTTATCTTCAATGGCTTCTTCTTGAGTTTTGTTTGACTAAAATGATTATTTTAACACTCCATAAATTCAAAGTGTTTTTTTTTTTTGCCATTGTCAATATTATTGATATTCTCAATATTTATAAGGTTATTCCTCTTCGTAATAAAAAATTCCATAAACACAACGGTAACAGCAAAAACTTTTAAATGGCAGCAACAACTCATGCTAATGAGCCAAGTTGGTTCCTGTTAAGCAAAAGCTAGCAATAACTTGATTATGGCAAAAAAAAAAAAGAAACATACAAATTAACTTGTAAATAAACAAAAATAACAGCAATAGCTACAACAACCAGCCAAGCGCAAAATTAGTTACATAAGCTGCCAACTTGAGCAGGTGTTGTTGTAATTAAGACACTAAGACACGCCATGCAACATACCAATAACAGCAAAAGCGCATAAATAAACTTGGCCAAGAAAATCAATTTGCTAACAAAGTGGCAAAAAATTCAAATGCGAGCAAAAAAAAAAAAGAAAAGGAAAATAAAAAAAAAAACAAAAACAAAAACTCAAAAAACTTAACTGACATGCAACTCTGTTGGCACCAATAGCAAATGTCAAACAACAGTTCAAGCGCCTGAAAGCTTCTTTGCAATGTTTTGCTTTTTTTTGCAACACTTTAGTTGCTGCTTTTTTTTTTGTGTGTTTTTTGACCTCTACTTGAAGTTACCCACATCAGTTGTAATATTTTTTGCGCTGTTGGCAGTGTTGCCCCCACACACATGCGAGGTCGGCAGATATGCCAGCAATTGTGATGTTGTCGACATTTAAACAAGCTTTCGTTCTTCTCTTACAGAATCGCCTTTTGCTGTTGGCCAAAACTTGTTATTTGTTTGGCATTAATGCTTAAAAGAGCTTAAGAAATCAAAATTTTAAATTAGTTTGTTAAGAAAAACATATATGTATGTAAGCACATGAAAATATGAAAAATTACATAAAATCCTAATTGAATGTTATTCAAAGTTGCTTTTTATTGATATAAGTTAATTTTTAGTATATATGATAAATAGCATTCTTCCCGATTTTAACTTTAAAAAATCAATTTAAGAACAAAAATCTTAATAGTACTACACGCAGAGAAACAATATGTTTATATATGTTTGGTTTCAAAAACAAAATATTCACAGGAAACCACCTAATGATTAAGAACTTTCCTTCAATAGCATTATTTTTCGATATAAGAAGATATTAGTTGTGTCCAACATTAATATAATTGTGTTAGCTAAAAAACTAACGTCTAGATTAATATGCTTGTGATTAAATAGAATTGTGTATTTCTACGCAATAAAAATATATTTGCATCACTGTTAAACTCAAAAAGAACAGAACTCTGCAAATTTAAAACAAACAGAACTCCTTTCTTTTAAGTATGTCTACATATATTTGATTATTTTGCACTTGCACAAAAAATAGCGAAAACCTTGTTGCTTTATGCGCTTGCTTTTAACAG